>CAKLNU010000797.1:0-736307 GCA_922788865.1 Poeciliopsis turneri
TTAATCACAACCACAGCCCCCTACACCCCTTCCCAATCCATACACACACCCACACACACAAAGTCCCCAGCAATGCCAAGGGGGGCTGATCAGCCTGCTGCCTGCTCTGACAAGCTCTGCCTCCTCACCTCACATCCTTGAGGCTGCGCTTAACCAAGCTTTGACCGCTGACCTCCCCGTTGTCGACCTGGGAACCAAAGGTCGCCTGTTCTCCGCCGAAGTCGGGGACGCCCTCCTGTCCAGCCAGGAGCTGCAGCCACCAGTGGCACTCAAAGGTAAACTGTGAAAAGCAAAAGGAGCTTTTATGTTTTCCTACGGCGACACAGGGCTTTATAAACGCACCATTTGCAATGGATGTCAGTCCTGAGGAGGGGCTGTAAACAAATGTTCACTTAGATGGATCTGAATGTGGTGGAGGGCTCCTTTTGCTCAAACTCACTAAACACTTTTATTATTATTCAATTTTGAAGAATTGGAATGAGAGAACTGTAATGCAAGGGAAATGGTTAACCATTTGAGTGAGCATCCTGTTGCATCAAAGGAATTTGTACTTTTGATTGCATGTGTAATAATGTCTACCTCACTCATAGTCACAACTAATTAATTACATAAATATGTTTATGTTCTATTACACGCTCAATGAAGATTGAGGCTATAATTAGCTTTTATTGATTTCAGCATTTAGGAATAGATGGATCGGTGTTCTAGTTGACCAGTATATGTTTTATGATAATTATCCTTAATGTATCAAAAGTGAAAACACTTTATAAGTCATAAAATCTGACTAACTAAAGATAACTGTGAATGTAGGTGGGGCTGATATGATTAAAATGCCGTATGTCTGTCTTATACAAAAAAGAAAGGTATTTCTCTTGTCTTTTTTTAAATGTTTTTCTAACATTGTATAAAATAATCTTTAGGGGTGAATGAAAAATCTGCAGAATATGCATGTTTTTTAAAAATCTGATTAATCGTCAGAACAATGGATTTATTAAGGCAATAGTTACTTGCTGCCCTAAATGTGCGTGCACTGGCTACTAACATACTGCAAGCTTTTCTTCTCTTGAATGTTCTTGACATTAGCGCTCTGCATTACTAGATTCTCAATATTTCTAAAACCTTTTTCTGTCTCTGACCCCTTTCAAGTCTGATCCTTTGCTTTCTGTTTCCAGGCATGGCTCCCATTCGGGATTCCGTCAGCCATTCCCCTAATCAAGCAGGTGACACAACATTATGGCTTCTTCCTGAACTTTCTGTCTGCATGCCCTTCTTTCCTGATGATTGTTTGCTTTAAAAAAAATTGTGAGACTGGGTCTTGACCTTTATTGAAGGTGCATTGTGTTCATTGCTTGTCGGTGAGATGGAGATAAATGGGAGAGGAAGGAAATATTGAAGTTCGGAAGGAAAGATCTGGCAAACATAGTAAGATGCGCTGGACAGGGTCTATTTTTTTTCAGATGTAGGTTTTAGAAGTGAAGATTGCTTAAAGGAAAAATTGTGTTTAGCTGACTTGTGGCCAGTCCTGTTGACATGCTACACCAGCTACAAAACTTGTCTTCATTAAACTGTCTTTCTGGTTTAGGAACCTTCTTCATTAACAAAACAAACAAAATGCCACAATCACCAGTTGAAGTCACTATTTTTTGTGAAACAAATCAAGCTGGTAGAATCACCCAGCAGCTTAAATGTTAACATTAGAAATATTTTTCAATAATATTTTTATCACTACTATATATTTTCTTACAAATGGAGCAAGACAAAATTTTAAATGCCTTTATAATAAGCTACATAAATATTGAAGTGCACTATATTTATGGTTTTATTGTGAAACTTGGCAGAAAGTTGCCTCTCAGGTGACAATTTTCATAGAGAATTGTTTAATTGATAACATGCCTTTCATTATTATTATTATTATTATTTGGCTGACCCGCCAGGTTCAGCGAAAAGAGAAGGTTAAGAAATCTGACAAGTTTATTACTAGTTAACCAGAAGAATCGCATCACTTCCTGTTTATTAACAGGCTGCATTAGATGCTTTTTTTAAAAATGTCATTACTAACCCAAGTTTTGTCCTGTTAATAATTAAAACAGACTACCCTCGTCTTTTGAATTGTGATTTTTAAAAAAAAATTTTTTTTAACAATGGTCAAATTATTGGAGTTCATTACGCTTTGTCAAACTTCTGTTCCCTGCTGTAAGAAGCACATACTGATGCAACGTGACAGAATTACTACAGTAAGTAGATTTAAGCAGACGCCACAGTGACAGAATGGGCATTTAATGGTGAAGGGGAGAATGGCTGGATGCAGTCTGTGAAATCTAATTTTAGAAACATGCCAGATCTGAATGCTGTTGGTCTCAATCTTAGATGCCTTCATTTCCTCCCCCTTGCCAACTTCTTTTTCCTTATGCAGTTGGCATCCTTCTTATGCCCTCCAACGCCTCGTCAGCAGCCAGCTATTAAAGAATCTTCTTTAATAGCTTTGGCATGCTTTTGTGTCCTGCTGTGGAGACAAAATGGTGGCAGCTGTGTCCAGGCTTACTTTTGGCAGCAATGGCATTCAGAACAGTTGGAAAATTAAAGTTTGGACGAAATGGCAAAATATAAGATTGTGAATGAGGAGTTAAATGAAAACCATCTAATGGACTTAATACACCAAACCGATGTTTGTGGTATTAATGGAGGTCTGTTTCTCTACTTTTGTGGCATAATGGACTACTCGTACAGTTGGATGTTTTCTGTAGTTGTTTTGGGCTGAAGTGGCGTCAGTGAGAGATCAGTCAGAGTTTGTATCATGATTAAACAATTCTTACTAATGTATTAACTGAAGAGTGGGAAGCAATGTTTGGCAAACATCTATTGCAGAGTTACTATTGTAATACTATTTTAATATTGTTTTAAATTGAAACGCTGGACCTGGGGTCTGCAGCTTGAGGCTTCAGGCTCTTGATGACTGTCTTTAAATTAACTCATTTTAAATATAACTTTAATTACAAATGCAAGTTTTAGCAGATTTTTATTATGGTACTAAAAATACCAGTAACAAGTTTTTAGATGAAAACCTGAAAATAGAAGTAAAATTTTAAGTTTTCAATAATAAAAATGTTTTATATAAAAAAATCACAAGTTCCCCTCCCCCCAACCCCCTGAAAGATCACTTGCAGCCCCTAAACCAGTTAAACTGGGCTGGGATTGTAAGGGTTGAAGGTCCCTGCTTGGGACATTAGAAGATCTAACTAGAAATTTATTGGCTTATTAAAGTCCCTTCCTGAAAGTATCCAGATGGAAAAGGATTGAAACCAACTATTAGTCCTCAGGCTTTTTGGAGAATCTGTTACCACCCTGGAATGCCCCTCCTATAGAGGAATAAAAGTTTAACTAGACTTCATTTTAGGGCTTTCATGAACCAGATCTAGCTTCAGGATGGATAGTTTAGTTTTGCAGCTGTTTCTATGCTCAAATCTCAACAGCATCCTATCCTGTTCTCTGCAGGTTTGGAGCATCCTGGCTTGGATTCCCAGTATGAGCCTTCCTCCTGGTCCTCTGGCTCCCCGTGCAGCAGTGATGGTAACAGCAACTGGAGCAAAGTCCTAGGCGACGGGAGTTCCGACAAATCCAATAACACTTGTTCACCCAGCTCCTCTGTCTGGCCTCCCTCCTCCTCTTCATTTTCTTGCTCCTCATCCTCCTCTGGCTGTGGTTCAGGGTCCGATCCGGAGTTGGCATCAGAATGCATGGATGCAGATTCTAACTCTTCAGTCGGTTCAGAGAAGAACCTCGGCCTTGCTGCAACTACAGTGATGATGATGTCAGCCAACACTTCTTCCTCCGTGTCCTCAACAGCTTCTTCCCCCTCCTCCCTGACATCCACCATGATGGTTGGTGTCGGCGTGAACGGAGACAGCAACATTTGTCAGGTCGGAGGCATCGGAACCTTAAGCAACGCAAATAATGAAAACAATATCACCGGATCCTCACACTACTCCATGGCTGGGTCCAGCAGTATTGGCAGCAATAATATGAGTAACCACAACAACAAGCTATTTGGCAGTAGTGGTGTATGGGGCTCCCAGTCAGGCAGCAACATGAACACCATCGGTGGAAGCAACTCTTATATAAATGGAGGGTCAAACCCAAACATTTTAAACCCAAATGCCAACCACGGTGCCTGGCCACAGAATCCAACCCCAAACCCGGTGTGCCAGGGCCAAAGGCCTCCACCGGCTCAGGGGATGACTTCCAAACTGGGTGTGGTTCCTCACCAGGGGCCCTTAATGGCCTGGGGGGGCATGGCAGCTTCAGACAGCAGCAGTATGATGGAAGACACTGAGGTGAATAATGGTACATCGAGCAGCAAGGTGTTAGGAGGCAGCAACAGTGGCAATGGTGGTCTGTTGCCTAGCAACCTTAACACTGAACCCAATGGACCAAATAACACTATCATGATGAATACTACTACTACTAACGCCACAGTGACCTCTAGTCCACCAGACTCTACCGCCTCACCCCTGCTCAGTGGGGAGCGTTCCTGGGGCTCCATTGGAGGAGGAAATGGGGGGCCGCTGGCCAATGGAAGTCCCTTATTAGCTCCCCAGCACCCTCAAGGAGAATCAGGGGGTACTGGGGCTTTTGGTACGCCTTGGGGCGCAGCTACCTACCCTGGAGACAAAAGCCCCCTTAATGTAGACACTGTGAACTCCCAGAACTCCTCTACTGCTGCTTTTAAGAGTAATAATAACCACAATAACACTGGGGCCCCACGGTCGGACCAAGGGCCCACCAACACCCCGAACCAGCCTCAAAGTAACTTGTCCTGGAGCATTGGCCCTAATCAAATCCCAGGCTCTACAGGCCAAGCTCCTGGAAGTGGAAACCAAACTACTGTGGGCCCTCCAGCAGGGATCCCTCGCCCGTGGGGGAGCAGCGCATCCTCCTCTTCCTCGTCGTCGTCATCATCGTCTTCTTCCACCTCGAACAGCAAAATGTCAAACGGAGAATGGGGATCGGTGACGACTGGTAACAGTTCAGACCCAGGAATTCAGAAAGGAAGTTCTACCAACAATGGGTGGAAGAGCCTCGAGGATGACGCTATGGGTATGGGAGGAGCAGGCGGTGGGAGTCAGGGCCTGGGAGGTGTCACTGGAGGCTGGGGCCGCTCCGGTGGAAGCGAAGGAAGCTGTGAAAGCGGCGGAGGTCGATCCAGCTCAGACAGAGAGTCTAAAGGAGGAAAAAGCAGGAAAGGCAACCATACCCCGTCGATGACGCCAGCCATAACCCGGGCCGATGTGGACCCGAGGGTTCTTTCCAACACTGGATGGGGACAAACACCCATACGGCAGAACACCGCTTGGGACGTCAGTTCTCCTATGGTCAATCAGGGTCCCAAAGGGGATGAAAGAAAGCAGAGCAGTGGGGGTTCCAGCTGGGGCACAGCAACAACGGCAGCTCCCTCCCAGACCTCTGGAGGTAGGAGCTGGTCCTTAATCTGAAATATTCAACATAAACCTACTGTTCCTACTATAAACCATTGAGAAGGAAAGTTGATCATTGTGTCTTGGATGTACTTGCAGGTTGGGGGGTTGGGCCAAGCAGCTCAGGCCCTGATAGTGGAGGCTCTGGCTGGAGAGAGCAGAAACAAACATCAGGTTGGGACAGTAAAGGAGGAGGTGGCTGGGATGATGGATCCAGTTACAAGGGTGGTAACAGCAGCAACACCTGGAACAACAACGTTAAAGACGACAGGTAAGCATTGCCCAACTTTCCAGCTGTAGACAAGCAGGAGTTACTGATCATGGTTTTAAAAAGTTATTTTGAGAGTTTTTTTTTAATTTTGTAATGGTTTAATGAGGTCATAGTAAACCATAAAATTGAAAAGTTTGCTTTGCAACTCTTTGAACACCTCTTGCTGCTGCTCAGCTGGCGGAAAGAGAAAATGAGCGGCAACCATCATTCATAGGTGTATGATTAGAATATCCGTTGAGCCAGACTTATTAACCAGCTGATATCAGCTTGTTACCAGAATTAAGTATTGAACAATATTTGTTCAGTGTGTGTCATAATGCATGGTATCTGTGATTTTAGAAGTAGAGCCAATTGTTTCTTTTTTTTCATAAAAAATATTTAGATTGTGGTATTCCTTAATTTTAGCAATCACCTTTTCCCTCCGAATGTTCTCTCAGCCATGCTTATCAATAACAATTTTATCATATTTTTTTTGTTTTATAGCGTGCATTTAAAATTTACCAACCTTTTTTTTCCCCCCACTTTAGGTCAATGACATGGACTAATACACCCAAAGCGCAGCAGAGCTGGGGGTCCAACAGTGGAAACGGTAGTGAAGGATGGGGTAGCGGTGTCGACAGCACCAGAACAGGAGTCAGCAACCACTGGGGGGAACCTCAGAAGGGCGCTGGCTCAGTGGGCTGGGACAGCGACAGCGACCGCTCCGGCTCCGGATGTTGGAGCGAGCCGAGCCGGACCAGCAGCAACAGTACTTGGGTAGGCAGCGGAGGATCGAATACTCCTGACCAGAGCACTCCAAACCCCAGCTCCAACTGGGGAGACCCGGTCCACAAGCCCAACCAAGGCTGGGGTGAGCCAGGGAAGAACAACCATGGAGCTCAGAACTGGGGGGAAGCCAACACTAAACCTTCTAATGAATGGAGCAAAGGTCCAGAATCCAGCATGTCCCGGGGCAATCAGGGTTCCAGCAAACCCACAGGTGGGGATCAAGAGGGTTTATCATTGCTGGAATTGATCACAGCTGAACTGAATGTGTTTACAGTGAAATGTTTTGAGAGGAATAAACAAGCTAATGCCATGGTTTTGTTATTCCAGGCTGGCTTGGTGGCCCAATGCCTGCTGTAGGCCAGAAGGAGAGCGTTGCAACTGGGTGGGAGGAACCTTCTCCGGAGTCCATCCGTCGGAGGATGGAGATCGATGATGGAACTGCAGCCTGGGGAGATCCTGGTAACGACCAATTCAAATACTAATCTCTTTAAAAAGACTGATTTAAAAAAATAGGCTTTACATTAAACCATTAAAAGCAACTAAGAGCTGAGTCCTGAAGAGTATGAATGGAAATCTTTTTTTATTGCAAAGTGACAGACAAATGAAGCTTTCAAATTTGCACAAGGTTTAAGGCTGTGTGTTAGTAACATATTTGTATTCAAAGAATTATGCAGCTGAGTAGGCTCTTTGAAAAAAAATATCCCAAATGTCTTTGCATATTTGTCCCTGAAAAATATAAACGTACTATTTATAAAAATATTGGAAACTTTTCACAGGTAAATACAGCGGAGGCGCTGTCAACATGTGGAACAGGACCACTCAGTCGGATCCGGAGCCCATGGCCCCACCCTCTCAGAATAAACCCCACCCAGCACACTGCTCAATGCCGCCTGTGCAGCACATCAACCAGGACAAAACCTCCATGTCAAGTAGGTTGCAAACATATTAGCACGCACGTACAAATGGCCTTTTTCACATTTATTTAAATATCTGTTTTTACAATAAAGAGGAAAACTCTTGACAGGCTGACATTTTATTACAGAGAGTGAACAAATAAATCCAAAACATCACAGATAAATTACCTTACCTAGTATATGTAAGTTATGGAACTTGGATATATTCTTAAATTTCATGACGTAATCTCAAAGCAGATCATGCATGCAAGTTTCAACTTTTAGGTAAATATATCACATAAGTGAGCAGTTGTGCACCAAGTTCTGATTTAAAATGTGTTATTTGTGCGGATCTGAAAACGCATGCATGGTTTTCAGAGCTACATGGGTAAAAACTGAGCCAGTACAACCCTTTCTCCGTCCTCCTACTGTGTTGTCTGTGCTGAGAGCTTTTTCCAAAGCGAGTTGAGTCATCCCTCTGGAATGCTAAGAGCATCTCTTTTTCTTTTTTTTCTTTTTTTTTCCTTTTTCTCATTCACCTCTTCTTCTTTCTTTCTTTTGTGTTTTTGTGCACCCACCAATTCTGCACATACACTTTTGTTGAGTTGAAGTAGAAAAGAGCAAGAGAGAACATGAATGGCAAAGGAGGAGGTCTTCTGCATTTGGTAATGGGAATGTTTTCAGTGTTAAGGCAGCTATTCTGCAGAAAGGGCCTGAGAAAGAGAAATGCACAAATAGGGTGTTAAGCCCATTCAGATGTCCTTGTGCAGTGAACCAACTACAACAACCTCAGTGTTTTGCACTTATTCATAGCCGCATTTATCATATTTTTCATAAACGTTGAGATATTTTTGCATGACAGGGAAAGGACACCAAAATGTTTTGCACAATTGCAAAGAGATGAAAAACAATTCAAATTCTTAGAAATAAATTGGTGTGGGGATGCTTTTTTATTTTTTTTATTTATTTATTTTTTTTTAACCCAGATGTTTAAAGTTACTAAAAGCTACAAAATGGGTAGAATGCATTTCCAAGACTGTTTACAGGGTGTCTGCACATCCTTAAAAAGTCTTAAGTTAATGTACCTATAATGAAGGCCTTAAAAAGTCCTACATTCATTTAAAACTCTCAATGTGACAACCACCTCTAATTCTGACTGAAGTTATTTTGTAATGAATTTCCGATGAGCCGGACATTTTTTGGATTTTATAAACATTAATTGGAATGCATCGTGACAAAATGTATCGCGATAAACGATACGATACCCAGATTTGCCCTTTATGAATGTTGGCTTATGCAAGTTTACAGCTGTATGCACATTTACTGGAGGACCTTTGAAACCTCTGGGTACCCCGTGGTCAGTCCTATTTTTATAAGAAGCTATCCCTGGCATTCTAACCAACCTCCTCCTGTGGAAGGAGAAAGCTGCAGGTCTGTGGGGTCAGCTGTAACAAGAGCCTTTTGAGCCCGTTTCTCACTGTATAAAGGCTAAATATCTAAATAAACACTTGCTTAATCAAACTAAAAAAAAAAACTGTCTAAACACCAGAGGTTTGACTGATTGCAGAGGCTCCCTGTGTTTAAGAAAAGAGAAATGCTTCCGAATGCCAACAATGTCTCAACTACTGAAGAGGACACTTTAGAAATTTCACAGCGGCTCATATGGTGTCCTCCACCTCTTGCAGGTTGGGGGGAGCCCTACTCTCAGCAGAAGGAGTCTTCCTCATGGGGGGAACCTTCAGCTGGTCCACCTGTGACGGTGGACAACGGGACATCTGCCTGGGGGAAGCCCATGGACACCAGCGCTGGCTGGGATGAACCCAACAAGGGCATCAGAGAATCTGGGTCAGGATGGGGCAATCAGCACAAGTCCGGTAGGTGGACGGCAGGTTTTCACCTCACATGTGTACCGTACCACCTTCTGTTTCTTTGTTGTTACATCTTTCCTTAATATCTGCAGGTCCCAAGCCTATGGAGACGTGGGGTAGTGAGGACGTGTCCATGAGCAACAGCTGGGACCAGGAAGAGGAGGTAGAGATTGGGATGTGGACCAACAACCAACAGGACAACCGGTTTCATGACCAGAACACGTGGAACTACAAACAAAAAGGCCCCAACAAGGTCTGTCGAATTAAACCCACAATTATATTAAAAAAGGCAGAAATGGTTTCAATTTTTCTTTCCCCCCCCCTTTTTTTTTTTGTTGATAAACTAAGTCTCCATTTCTTTTTTAAATCTGTGTTTCAGATGAACAAACCAGTCAACAAGCAGGACGAACCTTGGAAACCTTTCATCACCCAGTTCAACAGCATGTCTTTATCTGTAAGCTTCATCCTGTTCTGTTCAAAGTTCTGTTTCTGTTTGAATGTTTCAATAATCTCACATCATTAGTACAACTTGGAAGAGATGAATGGAAAAACATGCTGTTTTGTGGAAAGAAAATTCTGGTAGTATAAGTTGTACAAACGTACTCAGTCTTAATGTCAATGTGAAGGAAACGTCCATTTAGAAGTTTGTAGATTTTATTGCTGTAAGAGCCACAGCCACGTTTACAGCAGCTGCTGCGTTCCTGGACCAGAGACCATGTCAGAAGTTACCTGTTGCTAAAGAGATAAAATGACTCTTTTAATTTCATCTTTTTAGATGAAATTTAAACTTTGCACTTCATTTGGAAATCAAGGTCTGAGTTTGGAAGCAGAGTTGAGAGGCTCAACGTTTTTTGTGGGGGTGGGGAGATGCACTTGCAGAAACAAGTCTTGCTTTTGGTGTTTATTTATGTTAAGTTTTTCTGCCTGCCAAATTCCTCATTACATTCCTCAAACGATGTCAGTAAATCTAAATCTTCTTGCCTTTGCAGAGAGACTCTCCTGACGAGTCCATGAAGCCAGGATCAGGCATGGGGACGGACAAACGTATGGACATGAGCAGCATGGGGGACTACAACGGCGTCATGGGGAAGAACACAGTTTGTCGACACCAGTATCACAAGGACTCTGTCGTAGATCGTCCTTACTTTGACAAGGTACGCAGCTTCAGTTATAAAACCTTTAGAGGGGAGGGATGTCTGGCTAGCTGTTGCTTTTGTTGCACTCTTCTGCCCCTCAGTGGTTGTCCTGACACATTGCATGTCTGCACTGTTTTTTTGAAATGTTATCAGTTCGAACTCTTCTCAGTTGCTGTGCAGCATCACTTGTGATATTGTCACATATTTGACTTGATAAATTGACTCTTATAAGGAGTTTGACAAGATTTCTGCGAGGTTCATGCTTTTCTTTTTAGTTAAAATTCTCAGGTCTGTTTTCTATCGTGCTTCGAGTCGATTCTAAATCTGATTTTGCTTCGCCGCATTCTTCTCTCGCACCCTCGAGTCCAGAATTTTCTCTTTCACCCTCCTCGTTACGCAAAATTAATTACTTTGTCTCTTTTCTTCCCTTCCCTCTCTGTGCTTATTTGGCTGCCGACATGCTTCCTGTCCCTCTGTGCTTGCCGTCCATGTGCCGTGCGCGCCGGGCCTTTGTTTCTGCAGCTTTCCGCTTATGATAGCCCTGCTTCTGATGAGCTCTCCTCCAATCAGAGCATGAGCCTTTCCCCTAGCAATTCTGCTCAGCCTATTCCCTGTTTCAACTCCGGGCCATCCCCTTCCCACTCTAGTTCTGGGGCCGCTCCGCAGGTGAGTGTGGAAGGATGATGAGTGGTGGTTCTTATTGGGGGTTTTTTTTATTATTTTGAGTTTTCAGACGTGTTTGTTCTTCACATTACATGGCTGGCATTGTGGCTTACTTTCCAACATCTTCCTGACATTTATTAAATCTTAGATCTCAAACTGTTAAAAAATCATGTGGTCTATTGTTTTTCTTGTTACATTTTGGTTGTTTAAATAACTTTATGTAAAATGGCTTATTTTTTTGTTTCTTTTGTTTCTTTTTCCTCTCAGAATGTAAATCCCATGTTGGGTGGCAGCAGCGTAGCACAGGGCCGAGGAGGCCCCCAGTCCCAACCCCCACCTCAACCCAATCTTCGCAACCAAGTGCCTCCAACCATCCTTCCCTCTCAGGTAGAACAAACCAACAATGCAGTAATTATATTATAATCATGTGGCATTCAGTAATTGTTAAAATTTGTTTTTGTTTTTTGAAACTCTTGGACTCATTGTACTTTTCTATCTTTTATTTTTGGAAAACACGTAAAAAAAGGCACAGAACAAACTTGTTGAATTTTTATTAGTTACATGAAGGTCTTGTATAAATCTGCTGTTTGTGTCTTTTAGCTAATGCTTGAAATATCTGCAAGAAATTAGAAAAATGCGATGCCAAAATTCCCATTAATTTGATATAGGAGATTTGGTTCAAGATGGAAAACCTGACATTTTTACAGTTTTGAGGAAGAAACCAAAACATTTTTTATGCCAACATAAGAAACACAATTTTTATTTTAACAATATTTAACTAGACTATTTGAAAAGATTGCAACTTTTAGTGCTTAGCTCATTCTGATTGCATTATCAAAAAGTGTATGAAACAGATAAATCCAGACCAGACTCAAGTATAAAAACTGTAAATTATCAATTTTAGTTATTTTTTTTCTTTCTTAATTTTTCCTTTATTTTTGGTGGGAGAACAAATTCTCATTTTTAACTATGATCGTCTGTTGGCATAAGACTAATAAGCTCCCATTCATCCTTATTGTATATATTAATAGTTTTCATTATAATTTATGTACTTGTTTATTATTATTGGAGTTTTTTGACAAAATTGTGCTCAGTATGTACATTTCAAATATATCATTAAATGACAATCAAGACTCTAAGCTAAGCTAGCAGATTGCAGTATGAAAAATTACCTTTATTCACCTAATTTCATGTTTATTTTTCTGTCTCCAAAATGTACTTCAGATTACATCGTTTTATTGTAGCTAATTTTCATCTAAATATATTTGTTGATATGGTCAAGTAACAGTGCAAAAGTTAAAGAACTACTTGCTTTATTTACTTAAATTGCGTCTCAAATAAAGACAATGCAGCCTTTATATCCAGTCAGAGCTTCATTGAGCAAATGGAGGCACAAGCTAGGTGGCGCTTTACAAGCCACTTCGCTTTGAGGAAGAACATCGTGGCGTTTTTCTGTCTCATTTCATCTTTCAAAAATGACAGATCTTAACTTAAACCTGCATCCTTCTCTGCTGGTGCAGGTTCCTCCCTCTCTGCTGAAGTACCCAGGAGTCAATGGTGGTTTGAACCCTGTATTTGGTCAGCAGGTGGCTGTGCTCAACCAACTCTCCCAGCTCAACCAGCTCAACCAGATCAGCCAGTTACAGGTGTGAAATTGGAGGCTTGCATAGACCCGGCTTCATTAAAATGCGCAAGCTGTCATTAAAAGGTCGGTGTGATTCCTGTTCTGTGTTTTGACTCTGTCGTTTGTCTGCAGCGTCTTCTCTTTCAGCATCAGCAACAGCAAAAGGTTCAAAGCCAGAGGGCCATGCCCGTGGGTCGTCAGACTGAACAGGTGAGTTGGTCCAGCATGTTTCCTAGTTTCAAGCCAACTTCCACCAGATTCAGGTAAAATGTCTTAAAGTCACTTCCTTCCTCCTTCTCTCCACAGACACGTCCCATTGGTTCGTCTCCATCAATGATCCAGCCTCCACGGCAATTCAAATCGTACCCCGACAGCTACTTGTCCCAAAACACCCCAGACCTGCAGAAGGACACTTCCTCCATCGGGTCCTTCAGCAACATCTTTGGTATGTCGATTCCCAGTCAATCGTCTAAATCACCAGACGCAGTTTCTCAGACTCCAAATGGGGTTGCCGTGCTTTTATTCATGGTTTACTAAAATATGGGTGAAGAAGGAAGGGAAGCCATAAGAAGTCTTACTTGTTGTTGGCAACAAGATATGAAAACTGATGAGCTTGAGCTTTATTAGCAGGGTTCTCCTAGTGTTTCATAAGCCTGGTGGGCTTATGGTCGTCTAAAACCCTATTTTAGATGGGGTTTTAGACCTATAAACCTAGCATTAAGCTAGGTTTATAGTTGCTGCACGATGTGCTGCTGGTGGACTACCACTGTGCTGAGCAAGTTTCCTGAGGAAAACCTTGTTTTAGCAAAGAGAAGTGGGGAAAAAAATATTCCAAAAGGCTCCGTTGTAGTGACTGAATATTCTGCAAAGATTCGACTCGGATTGACTGAAACAAATTCATTCCGCATTTCTCAGTTCAGCAGTCAAAATAGCGTGAATTCTTCTCATTACGTTGATGGCACTCTTGCTGTTCCTGACCTCTGCCTCCATCTCTTGCCATCAGGCTTGAACTCTAACCAGAATGTAACCCTTGACATGGGTGTTGGGGGTGGAAGCAGCAGTGGCGGAGGAGCTGTGAACTACAAAGACCTGCCCCAGTCCAGACTGAAGAAACTCTGGGCTGCTGACCCCCTGGAGCAGAACAGCAAACCTGGTACGTGACTCCTTAAGAGCATTTAGTAACGGCACATTGAAAAACCGCTATGTCTCTAATCCTAAGGTTTCATCCTACAGGTGCTATGTCGTCTGGACTCCGTCTGGACGACTCTCCTTTCTATGATTTCCTGTCTCCCGGCCCGTCTCCCCTGAGTCCTCCTGGTCAATCAATGGGCTCTGTGGGGGATGGCTGGCCACCCCGTGCCAACTCCCCTCCTCCCCATGGAAATACTGTCACCTGGCCCCCAGGTAGAGGCCCCAACAGCATAGGAAACTTCTTTTTAAATAGTTTCTTTTGAATGGCTGCTAATAATTGTGGACGACTATCTGCAGAGTTCCGGCCCGGGGAGCCTTGGAAAGGTTACCCCAACATCGACCCTGAGACTGACCCTTATGTGACCCCTGGTAGTGTCATCAACAACCTTTCCATCAACACCGTCCGCGACACAGACCTCCTCAGGGACAGGAACAACGGTAGGCCATCTCACCTCCTTGTTTCAAATGTGAAGACGTGATTCTGAGTTTTGTAAGTAAGGGTACTCGGAGGAGTCAAGTCAACCAATAAATTTTCTTAACCTTGAGAGGAAACTTGAGAAACTGACCTTATCTACTGCTACAAAGGTTTAAACATGAGCCACTATCCCCTTTTTTCTCTGCTGAGAAAGAGGACGGACTGACTGACCCGCCCACCAAGTCATGTCTGCACCTACACGGTTAACAAAAGTCATACCACTGCTGTCAATTTAGCGACTTTGTAGACAAGAAAAATGGTGTCTACCAAAATCGGAATTGACGAATCTGTTTTTTCTTGAAAGATTGGAGTTTCCCAGCAGAAACTCCAATCTTTGCACGCCATTAAATAGGATGACAGAATAGAAATAACGCTGTTGCTATGGTTTCCCAGGGCCATCCTCATCACTGAACACCACGATGCCTTCTAATAGTGCCTGGTCATCCATTCGTGCCTCCAGCCACAGCGGTTCCCTCACCAGTACAGCACAAAGCACTTCAGGTACGTTTCACACTCAGGAATCACGCCGTGGCTCTAAATCAACCCGTCTTTCTGTAAATATACTCCTTCCATGGATCAGACGTCCACAGTTTTGCATTTCCTAAGTAAAATCAAACTCTGTCTCCCCCCCTTGCAGCTAGACCCAGTGAGTCAAAGTGGTCTCCTGGCGGCGGTTCTGTGTCCAACTCCTCTTTAGCTCATGAGCTTTGGAAGGTCCCCCTGTCTCCTAAGCCGCTGCCAGTAGCAGCCCCCTCCAGACCACCGCCTGGCCTCACGAGCCAGAAGCCCAGCCCCGCCTCCTCCGGCTGGGACGGTTCTGCCCTGAGGCTGGGGGGCTGGAGCTCCTCCGAGTCCAGATACACACCCGGTGAGACAGCATGGATGATTCTATAATGTTACTATTGGCAGACAGAGTGAGATGTTTCTCTTTTTTTTTAATATATTTTAAATGATGTATTGTGTTTTTATTAACCAGGCTCCAGTTGGGGTGACAGCAGCAGCAGCAGCAGCAGCTCAGGGAGAACCCAGTGGCTTGTTCTGAAAAATCTCACACCTCAGGTACTCAAAGTAGTTCAGATAAATCTGAACAAAAACAGCCCAAATTAAATGTTTATTACTGTCAGAGTGCTTGATGTTTTAGCTTATGTGCTCATTTTGGGTCCCCAGATTGACGGCTCTACGCTGAGGACTCTGTGCATGCAGCATGGCCCTCTGATCACATTCCACCTCAACCTGCCACATGGCAACGCCGTGGTTTGCTACAGCTCAAAGGATGAAGCCGCCAAGGCCCAGAAGAGCCTGCACATGTAAGACTGAACTGATTACATTTATTTTCACCCACAGACTTTTTATAGACCGTTTCTTTCCATCGGCTTACTCTAGCCAGTTGTTTTGTGGTCCAAATGGTTTTACATCGCAAAAATATTTATTTCCTTAAACTTTTATACAATTTGCCATTTTGCAACCACAAACTTGAATTTACTGCATTGAAATTTAACATGATAGACCTACACAGCTTAAAAGTATGAAGAAACTTTTTTTGTTGTTTTTTTTTTATGTATATTCCTCTCTTATATATGTATGTGTGTGACGTTTTGAGTTTTTGTATTTAAGCCCTTTTTTTATCTGCTTGATATTCAAACTGCAAAGTTTTGTAATAAATCACAATCCAACGTTAAATGAAAAGCTTCAATTTGGAAATTGTTAGTTAATACCAGATGTTTTTATATGCCAAATAAAAAGACAATTTTTTTTTCTTACCGTCTTAAATTAAATGACACCAAACTTTCCTTGTTTTAGGTCAGCTATAATTACCAAAATTATTTCTATTTGCTAAATACCAGAAAACTGAGAGCATTTTTTTATATAGTTACTTTTGTAACTTTTTTTTTTTTGCAGGAAGGCCATTTACCTTAATGTGCTTCATCTGGATTATTCCAATATAATAAATATTGGCTCATTGAATTATTGATCTGTGTAGTTGAAATAAAACTTGGCTTGTATTTTATACATTAAACTGCATTATTGAAATTGGGAAGGTTTTTAGTTAAATTGGTGTTTAGTTCTTGGATCTGTGCGGTGTGTGTGAAGGAAACATTTCAAAACATAGAAAGTTGTATTTTAGTTTATCTCATGCTAGATGTAGAATGTAAAATACAATATAATTACTTATATAATTTATTTTTCAGTTCGTTTGTGTTGTTTTTGTCTCTGAAAAAGTGCTTAAATGCATGAGCCCTTCTTTTTGTTTTCTAGTCAGGGTTTTGTGTCGGGGCAAACATGAACTCCTCTTTGTGTCCGTGCAGGTGTGTTTTGGGGAACACTACTATACTGGCTGAGTTCGCCAGCGAGGAGGAAATCAGCCGCTTCTTTGCACAAGGGCAGTCACTGGCCACGCCGTCCTCTGGCTGGCAGGCCATCGGTTCCTCTCAAAGCCGAATGGATCAGTCTCACCCCTTCCCCAGCCGCGCCTCTGAACCCAACCAGTGGAACAGCGGCGACCTGCACAGATCCTCTCTGTGGGGCGGGCCCAACTACTCCAGTAGCCTGTGGGGGAACCCCAGCGCCACTGAGTCGGGGCGGATCAGCAGCCCCTCTCCAATCGGCTCCTTCCTCCCGGTGGACCACCTGACGGGGGGCAGGGACTCCATGTGAAGCGCCAGACGGGGGGGGCCAGGAGACGGGTCAGTAGAGAATAGTCAATAATCAGCTGAAGAAAACGGCAAGAAAAGAGTAGTTCTAAACGCAACCGCACTAGTTGGGACTCTTTCTCACTTACAAGATATTCAACAAAACGGGGGGCCGAGGTGTCTCCCCCTGTGGAATACAAGTTACGTTTCTCTTTCTGCACATATGTCCACTTTGTTTTAGCCCAAAAACATATCAGTCGGAATACTTGAATCATGCAGGCCAATTCTATAATGTGAACGGATGGATATTTGCTTCCAGGTAGTGCTCTTTCAGACCGAAAAAAGCTTCAGTCAAGTTCATTATTATTATTATTATTATTATATATTTTGTTTCATTCGTCATGTTTATTTGAATTCCAATTCTTTTATTTTCAACATTTTCTTTTTTTTTTCTTTTTTTTTTTTTGGCGTTTTGTTTGACAATGTTGGAGTTTGAGCTTTTTTAACTTTGCACTGAATGTGGTTTTTTTCTCAGTATATATATATAATCTGCAATATAGAGGGAGCAGCCAGTTTTTTCCAGTGTAGCTGTTTACTCATTGAGGTCCTTATCGTACGTGTGCGCGCGAGTACTTTGTGTGTATGTGATTGCATTGTGAATGAGTATATGTGCGCTCCTCTCTGCCTTGGCACGCCTACCTTACTGGTTGTTGTGGAGTTCAAGATCAACAGATAAGTTCAAGAATAAAGCCTGACTTAGGATGATTATCTGGTGATGGAAAGAAAGGAAAAAAAAGAAATAGAAAAGAATAAGTGACATTTAAAAGTATTGCACCAATTTTTGTTTTAAAACTAAAGAAAGTTGAGCTCTGCAGTGCAAAGGACTGTAGCCGCAGCTGGGACTAGCAAGCCTCTCCCGCTCTGAGAAAGTGGGCGGGGCCTATCTAGCAAGCCCTCCCGGTCGCCCCCTAGCGGGGCAGGGAGGGAACAGCACTTTCAGAATAGGCTTTCAATGTTTTTTGGAGGTGCCACACTGCAACCTCTTGTTTACAAGACTTAGGAGGCAGAACGTGTGTCCATTCTTCATTTTAAAGAGAAGATAAACTAAAATAAAAGTTAAAATAAAAAAAAATTCAAAACTTTTTAAAAAAAAAAGTATATATAAAAATTATAAAAAGAAATAGAAAAAAAACAACAAAAAAATAAAACCTCTTGAGGATGAAGACGATGCGTTGTAACTCTGGGAATTCGGATCAGTGTTTCTTTTGTTTTGTTTTGTTTTGTTTTTTTTGTTTTTTTTTTTCTTGGCCATGGTGTTGGTTATTTAAAATATTCCTCTTCTTGTCTGCTAAATAACCAGCAATGGTTCTCAGGAAATCAAGCCAGTTTCCCCCTCGCCCCTTGTAGTTGAATTTAAAAACGAAAACAAAAAAAAAACAACTACTACTACTACTCCTTGTAGGAAAGGAAAATCCAACATCTAGCACTGAAAACTATGTAAAGGTCTTTTTTTTTTTTTTTTTTCTTATAATTTTTTTTTTTTCCTCTGCCAAATAACTGCTTTAAAGCTGGAGAAGCTCACACACTGCTTTCAAGATGCTTTTTTTTTTTTTGAGGGAGGAGTAGCGTTCCCGATAAAGACGGTGGGGAAGGACGGAGGAGGGACTGTACGTCATCCCAGCGCTCCCTCTCTCCCTCCTTCCCTCTCTCCTCCTTCTCCTCCTCCACTCCATTGTTGTAGAAACTTTGGGGACTGTTTTTAATGTGAGTGTAAAATGTCTCGTCACTTATAGTAATAATAAAATAGAAAAAAAAACCAAGAGAAAAGGCAAAATCTGTATCTATGCATACTGTAGCCTCTCGTATTCACAAGGCCTGCCGAGAGGACTTTTTTTTCCTTTTTTTTTCTTCATTTTAGTTCCCCGTCTCTCTCTCTCTCTCAAAAAAAAGTTTGAAATGTTTCATTAAGTACGACTACATGCGTTTTGTTGTTGTTGTTGTTGTTTTGTTCTGTCGCTTATAATCATTGCCACAAATGTGTTTTAAAAAGGTATATAACAACAAAAAGAGTAAAAAAAAAAACAAAAAAAATATTTGGTTGAAGATATTTTAACAGTGCAAAAGTCGTCCACATTTCATTGCCTTGATCCTAAATGTGTCCGAAGATGCAAACAAGTCAAGTGGCTTCTACCTGTTTACAAATAGAATATGATTGTATTGTTGTACTGTTTTTATTTTCTTTCTTTTATTTTGTTTTCTTTTTTTGGGGGGGGGGGTACTCATCTGAAGTTTCTGACGTCGTGAATTTGTGTGTGTGAGAGAAAGCCAGAGAACAGTGTGAATGTAACTGTTGATTTCAAAAGAAATACCTGCGTGAACATTAAATTTACCTATATACCAGTGATTGTTGAGTTACTATGATGCACAATTTTTAGCGCGACAAGGCGAAAAAGCTTCAGAGCACGTCGGACGAGAGATCAGCATTAGCGAAGCCATGGACCTTAATTTTCTTCTCTCGTGTTGTTTTTACTTTTCTCTTCCCGTGTTCAGCCTGTTATGCGTGTGTGTTGACGCGCACACATTAACATCCCCCCCCACATACCCCAACACCGATATAGAGTTTTTATTTCAAAAGTACTACAGGCTTTTCGGCTTTAGTTGTGTTTTTTTTCCTCTCGTTAAGTTTCACCGTGAATATTTACAATAAACGACTTTAAGGCGTATGTAGTGAATAAACCTCAAGTATTAGCCAGACTTGACAGTGGTGTGTGCCAGTATTGAATGCTCTCTACCAAATAATTCAATCATACAAAAAAAAAAGGATTCGTTTACTTAATTCCACATCTCTTTGCTTAAACTATAAATATATATATATAAATATCTTATTTGTGTTTTTGTCTTGTTGAAGTTATCAAATGGAACATCAGAACTGTGTTTTTAGGGGGGGTTTTGTTTCTTTTCTGTTTGTTTTTGCGTTAAGTTGACAGAATGAACCGAGGAGCCTTGGATTTTGCACTTGGGCGGATTGGAGGGAACACCGCAGTCGGGTCAGGGTCATACGGGCGGGGCGAGGATTTGGTTTAGCGACAGGGTGTGTCGTGAGCTGCGGTGCTTAGTTTTCTTTGTTGTTTTTTGTTTTTTTTTTCCTCGCCTCGTAGCGGAAACGGTTAAGAAAAAAAAAACGAGACTCATTACTTTTCAGGCTCCGATTTGACCCATTCAGCGTCTTCAGCCATGTCGCCACCGCATGGGAAGACCAGGAACTGCAGCTGCTGCTCGTGGTTTGTTGTTTTTGGGGTGGGGGGTTAAGAAGCAGGGGGATGTTCTGACCATACCTGGTGATCTTGGCGGGAGACTCTCCTGACTGAAAATGGCTTTTTCATTTTATTTTTTATTTTTGTTTTGTTTTGTAGCCCCTTTGTGACTCAGGCAAGAGGATGTGACTTATAAGGCTAGTTTTCAGGGACACACAGGGTTCCGCTCGCTTCCTTGCTGGCTTATCTTGAATCGACTCTCCCGCATCCAAACCCTAAGCTCAATTACAGGGGAGAAGATCCAAAAGAAAAGAAAAAGAAACTGACGTGAGAATATGGAGCAAGTCGACCACAATCTGTCCATATTCCCTTTCTGCTCGTTTAAAAGGACTTTGTTCATTCTGATTTATTTTGGGGGGGGGGGTTGTTTTCTTTGTAGCAATGTACATTTTCCTGCGCTGATGTAAGAGTGGTTTTGTCCTACTTTAGTATCCTTACCTTAAACGTTAGTGGGACGATCACTGAGCTCTGAGCAGCCCCGGAGGTGGCATCGCTAGCGCTGTTAGACAAGGGACAAGCAACGTCTGTAAAACGCCTCTCAGTAATAATATTGTTTTGTTTTTTGTTCCCAGCAGAATTGTGCTATCTCTCTGTCTTGTTCAATCTACTGTTGGTGCGTGTGAAGATGCACGTGTGTGTGATGTGTGTGTGAGAGAGAGAGTGAACTTATGCCAAATCGAGGAGGGAGGGTCGTTAGGGAAGGAAAGGGATTGGATTTTTTTTTTTCTTTTTTTTTTCTTTTTAAAGCTGTATGTGTGCATATGTGTATTTAAAAAGCTGGACAATGTTAAATGCTTGAAGAAAAAAAAAAAAACACATTTGCAAAAAGATAACATGAGGAAAACCACCATGAGCAATGTACAATCCCCAAAAAGCTGCCAAGCAGCTTGACGACAGGGCCAGAAGAGGGGAGGGAAGAAGGAAAGAGATTGGCAGTAGAGGAGGGAGGGTTGCTGGTGATACTCTACTACTTTTTTTTTTACACACATATATATATATATATATTTAAAGTACAAATAATGTGACTTGTGTTTTTTCTCTTAACTATCCTGTGACTAAAATGCTATATAATATCATAACACACCCAACGGCTCCTACAGTCGATCAAAAGTGCTAAGGCTATTTTTAAAGAAAATCAAAAACTGTGAGAATCTGCTGTCTTTTGTTTTCCACTTAGTATGACCACACATGTACAAACCCTGAAAAGCTTTAGTCTAACCAGCACAAAGATGTGGGTCGGGGGGGGGGGGGGCGGGTGGGATTTATTTACATTTTTTTTTGTTGTTGTTTTGTTTTTCCCCCCACTTTTCTTTCTCGGGGTCGGGTGTTGCTCAGAGAGACTATGCAGTGGAGTATTGAACCCAGGCTTCCACGTCCACCTTGGGTTTTCTGTTCTCTTTAAATTATATGAAAAAATAAATCCCTTTGTAGAAACGCAGCTTGAGATGGGATTCCCAATAACGTTCCTCAAACATGTGCCATCTTTGAATTGTAATGCTTCTAATAATCTTTAAAAAAAAAAAAAAAAAAGAAAGAAAACAACCTGATAAACCTTTATTACCTAGCAGGGCCAGTTGTAGCAGGAGAGGACAGGTTAAGATTTGCAAAGTCCATTTATTTTCCCAGCTTGGCCGGTGAAACTGCAAATTTTACACAACTACAATGTTTTTTATAGAGATTCTATCAGTCCACAGTGTGTCGTTGGATCACCTTTAAACCTATTATGCACATTGCTTTGGGGAGACTGTTGAAACTATACATTATATATATAAATATGAGAATATAAGCGTACAGTGTCTATAATCATTGAGAGGACACCGGTCCTTTCCAGCAAACAGAACAGGAAGTACCTTTTGCTTTCATTTTCCAAATGTCTTCCTCAGCTCAAAGGATTTTATCTTAACTTCAGTGGAATCTGCACTTTTTGAAGGACAATCTTTATTTGTATGGGTATAAATTGACAAAAAACAAAACAAAAACATTTAAAAAAAAAAAATTTAAAAAAATGAAGTCGCCTGATATTACATGGTATAGAAAACCAACTCCAGTGTGCTCTAATAATGAATGTCTCCTCTGATGCTGTCTATATGTTTGGGTTCATTTAATCTTTTTTTTTGTTGTTGTTGTTGCTTGGTTTGTTCTGTATTTTTATTTTTTTTTTTTTCCTCTTTAATTTTCTGGATTTTAGTACTCTTAGGAGAATCTGTATTAAGGTGTAGAGTAGTAGTTAGTAGGTCTTCTGTTGGCTGTACTCGTATTACTGATTACTGTTTGTAACCCTCTGGCTCCTGCAGCCAGCATACAAAGCTGTATAACTTGGGTACAACCCTCAATAAAAGACTAACAGTGACAAAACGCTCAAGCTCACAGCATCTTTATTTATTTTATGTTCAGTGTTTCCCTGTTGTCTAAATTGCTCCCTTTTTCCTCCAAACTGCTTTGCTTTTCAGAGAAATCTGTACCAGGTGTTTAATACAGAACTGAATTCTCGCATATAACAGACAAACAAATCGAATCTGTAGTCGTACGCTTCAAATGAAATGAGACCGGAGCCACGTTTACAGAACCCAACATCCTGCCTTTATTGATCTTTTCAAGAGAAAATTACACATCAATTTGACAGGCTGAAACCTGAAGCAAAATGAAACTCGGGGCCGTGATAGATCCTCGTTTAATACAGCTTTTTAACATCCAAGCTCCCACACACATGTTCGTTTTTAAATACAGTGAAACACAAGACATTGCAGACGTCGCTACGATGGACCGAAGAGCTTGAAGGAGGTGGAGAGGAGAGGTGTCGGAAGTGGGGGAAAAAAAACTGGCGCCGATCTGCTTCTTAAGTACTTCCCATGGGATGGGCACCTTCTGGAAGAAGGAAGTGATGTGAAAAATCAAATGAAGGTGTACTCCAGAGAAGCTGAGAGCAGAGTGGAAGCACTTGCCTTTGAACTATCATTCATAAACATCCTTCTTCTCTGCAATGTAATGTACAATCTCCTCAGGAGTCATGAGCTTCTCCGCTTCGGCATCTGGGATCTCAAAGCCTGCAGCAGAAACGGAATAGGAAGGTCCAACAAACTGAAATCCAAAACATTTTATTTGTTTTTTTGGCTCAAGAGCATCTTGTGCTATAAAATCAGCCACTGATTTCTGCTCTCACCAAACTCGTCTTCCATGGCCATTATGATCTCCACCTGGTCCAAGCTGTCTAAGCCCAAATCTTTCATGAAATGGGAGGTTGCCTGAAGCTGGGGAGTAAAACATTTATTTAGTGACTTTATCGCCGACTCCAGAAAATGTAGAAACTACCTTCCGGAGTTTTCTAGACTTCTGACAGATCCAAGAGAAACTTTTTTTCCCCCCCCCGTCTCGTTCAGAAACAACTCACCTTTTCTGGGTTGATCTTGTCGTAGAGTTTCAGTACGTACAAGACACGGTCTTTGATGGTTTCGAAGGTGAGAGGGGGCAGGTCGCCATACTGTCGGCACAGCAACCCCACTGATGAGGAGATCTAAGCGAGGCCCGGGAGAAAGAGACAGGAAAGATCAACATTAAAGAAACTAAAAGATCCACTGATCATCAGCAAAGTCCTGGTAATAAAAGACACTTTGAAACCCAAAAGTACAATCTTTTTACAATCAGGTAACATTTTTCAGTGGGAAAGTCATTACTGACAGAAGACGACTTAAGTAAGGCTACTTCCACAATCAGCGACATGCACAAAGTTGTTATAGAAGGTATTTCTGCAGTTATTGGGCAAATGAATTGTTTTGTAATGCTAATTTCTACTATGAGAAAATCATCTTTCTTAAAGACACACAAGAATCTCCATAGTGAAAAAGATAAAAAAATAAGATGAACATAACCAAAGCTGGTAACAGTGTGCCTTTGGTGTACTTACACTTTATGATCTAATTCCTTAAGAAATTGTTAGAAATTAGGAATAAATGTTAACTGCAGTGCAGAGAGGATAGGATGAAGGAGGTTTTGGAAAGTGATGCATCTTTTAATTTAGACCAGTTACATTTTTACTCGTCTTCACCTGTAAAAAGTAGTGAAGCAAACGAGAGCATGTGCTGCACAGCATATTTAGTAATTAACCCTGAAGACTCGGAGTTTTCAATAACAAATCCATAATGATGTCTCTGTTTGTTGTGCAAAGTTTTCTGCTATTCCTTCGCAATCTTCTAAGTGTGTAAAAACACGCCTTTAGAGAGTGGTTTTCATCCGCTGTAAGAAGCATTTCATTGAATGCATGTCTAGGGTGCAGACTTGCTCCACACAAGTACATCAACACATCCCAGTAAACTTTGCTAACAGCTAGCATTACGTGCTAACAAGCCACAAAACTCAGCAGTTGTGTCGTAACAGCAATTCCTTCATAAATGTGGCCCCACCACCATGTTGAAAAGTGAGTCCGCGAGCCAAAACAGAGGTCACGCATCCCAATAGACCCGCAACAGATTCTACGAGCCTGTGAGCTTTGAAAGACATCGGGTAGGTCACACAGCTAGGCCGCAGCTCTGCCCCGCGCTAGCAGCAACTCACCCTGCTCTGCTCCAGCCACCGCGTCCTCCGGCTGTCTGCGGCAAAGGAGAAAGGTCGGTGGACGGTGACTCCCGGGACGACAGCCGCTCTGAGCGCGAGGCTGACCGGGCAAAGCCTCAGCGACGGCCGGCCGAGCGAGCGGACACACTGCTGCAGGACACGGGCCGCCATGTTGGGTACCGGAGAACCTGCTGAATCGGAGGCAAGTTAGAAGACTCCAGGTCAAGGGCTCCAATCTGCGCATGCGCGTTTAATGCAAAGCGGATTTTTTTTTTTCTTTAAAAAAATAATTTACTGTTTGTTTTTGTTTAATATTTTATAGTTTACCGTAGAAACTTTTTAAAAGTGATATTCATACGAATAATAATTTATTAAAAAGGATAATCATGGAAGTGTCTAGGGCAAACTAATCGATCCTTGAGTGAGCATGCGCAGAACACAGGAAGTGAAAAGGGCCGAACACAGAGCTGAAAACAATAACTAGATGCTTTTATCAAATAACAATAACGCCTGTCGTTGACATTATAACTAATTACTAACCATGGAGCTGTCTGAAATATTGTACAACAAAGCGGAGTACATTGAAACGGTAACAGATGCGGCGTTTGAATCTTTTAGTAGCTAAAGTAGCGGCTCTTTTAACTAGCTGACAGCTAATGGGCGTTGGATGCGAGAAGAAGAGGTTTTAATACTCATGTTGTGGTTTTTACAGGCTTCTGGGAACAAAGTGAGCAGGCAGTCCGTGCTGTGCGGGAGTCAGAACATCGTACTGAACGGCAAAGTGAGAAAGCAACAAGAGCGCACCGAGCTAACGCTGCTAGCTGTTAGCTGTCAAGGAGAGGAATCTGCCTTTAATGCTTTGCTTGATGTTTTTGGTTTTTTTTTCTTCTCCTTCAGACTATCGTGATGAATGACTGCATCATCAGGGGGGACCTGGCTAACGTCAGAGTGGGCAGACACTGTGTTGTGAAAAGCCGGAGTGTTATTAGACCACCTTTTAAAAAGTTCAGCAAAGGGTAAGGCGTTCTGATCATGTCACCTTTCATCCTGTTTCAGTTCTGATCCAGATGCTTTGAGTTTTGGCAAATGTCTTCATCTCTCTGTACATATTCGGAAATAAATAAACAACTGACCAAACTTTATTGCAGTCAGCCATTCTGCAGGCTTTTAGAGTCTTATTTGTGTGTGTTTTCATTCATTCGGCGTATCCCTCATCCTCGTCAACTCATTCCTGTTTTTGCTTCAGTGTGGCGTTTTTCCCGCTCCACATTGGGGACCATGTCTTCATCGAGGAGGACTGTGTGGTCAATGCAGCGCAGATCGGTTCCTACGTCCACATCGGCAAGAACTGTGTGATAGTAAGTGTTGGTGGTGGGGAAGGGAAAGAGGGAAACATATGAACGAACAAACCCAAGAACGGTGAAAAAGACGGCCTGTCTTGGAAAAAGAGAGAGGAAAAAAAAAAAAAGTGGAACTGCCTCCCAGCTACTGTCTTCTGCAGTCACATGGTGGTCATGCTTTCAAGAGAAGAAGAGAAGAACATAGCAAGCGGCACCGAAACATCAGATTAATATGTGTCTATTTGGGGGGGAGGATGGAGGGATGGAGGACATGCAGAGAGAATATTTATGGAAATATAGTATGGAGAAATGTAGTTTACATAAAACAAATAAAGAGACTTACAGCCCCCCCCCCCCCGCCACTGCTCAGCGTTTAAAGTTAAATCAGATGAAGCTTCTCATGCAGGAACCAAAATTATTTCTATTTGCTAAATGCAACAATATTGGGAAAATAAACTATATGATCTTCTTTTTATATTTCTAGTTTACATTTTTTTGTAATCCTCTTTTAACTTTTTAGAAGTTAAAAGAGTGCATAGCACAGCAATTATAAGCCGTTCAGTGTCTCTTTAACATTTTCCTCTATTGTGGAAGGATGTGAGTCGATACGGCTTCCGGAGGCGGTGAAAGGTTTTAACTCGGAGATGTTTGTTCATTTTATTCGCTCTTGTCTTGCAGGGTCGTCGATGTGTGCTGAAGGACTGCTGCAAGATCCTAGACAACACGGTGCTTCCTCCTGAGACAGTGGTGCCACCTTTCACCATCTTCTCCGGATGTCCAGGTCAGCAGGACACACGGCATGCTTTTGTCCTTTTTTTCCACCAAACCTGCTTTTAATAGTCTTTTTTTCTCCTCCCTCTCCCTCTCTCTCTCTCTCTCTCTCGCTCTCTGGTGCTCCTCCAGGTCTGTTTTCAGGAGAGCTCCCAGAATGCACACAGGACCTCATGATTGATGTAACCAAGAGCTACTACCAGAAGTTCCTGCCGCTCAGCCAGATCTGAACCGCACCGCCGCGCTTTAAGCCAGCCCTGCGTTCAGACGGGAGGGAGCTCCTGGAGAACTGCCCTGGACTTTTCTCATCAAAACATCACACTAGGATTTTATTTAACTGCTCCTCCGAATCCTTACATCCTCCAACATGTCAGATACAGAAACAACCTGGACACTGATTTATTTTATACACCAATGTTTTCCTCATCTGCCACTCGTAAGTGAAGGAGAGGTCAAAACTTTATAAAATTCAGCCAGTGGATCTTCAGCATCGTTGGCTGTATATGTAACCCTATATCTTCACCTTTAAAATGAAACAGTATGCATTAGTTTGCTTCTTTTTTTTTTTTTCTTATTCGATCTTGTTGTTGAAGGTTGTGTCTGCTTTGCATTTGTCATTTAAGTTTACAGTTGTTTCAACGCTCAATTATTTAAGCTTGTAAATAAATGCAAATGTGTGAAATTGTCTAAGCTATTAATCTTTAATAATGACAGAGTTCTATTAATGCAGAGGCCAGCTTTAGACTGCAAGGTAATTATTAATGGGAAATGTCCACTTGACATTTGGAAATACAAAATCAATCAATACAGCGACTCTCCGAGGGGGAAAACAGGACGGGCGCATCTTTTTCATTCGATATCTTGGCGCCCTCTGGTGGTTTCCGTCTGAAATTAAGAAAAAACGTTCCGAGAGACAAACTGACGTTTTACACGGAAAACCCTGTTGCTTTGAAATGTTACATTATATGCGTATTTTCAGAACTATATTCGCAGTTTAATATTTATCCTGCACCTTTTGTAGACTGTCAAAATAGGGCTATGCTCAAGTAGAACAGTTTATAGTTTCTAGCTAAAAGCTAATTGAGACGGCCGAAACGAGATCTCTTTTCTGATTGGCTGGCTGCGTTCCTCATTGTCCAATCAATGAGCAATGGACAATACTCAATTTAGGAACGTGGGTTACAGGGGAAGAATTTTACGTCACAAAAAAAAATCCGAGTTATGCAACCTACAATTTCTGGGGGGAAGTAATTGCAAAATGCTCTGTTTTAAATCATGACTTAAAGTTCAGACACCTATTTTCTTAAAAGAAAAAAAACAAAAAAAGAAGAAAGGTAAGACCTGGTTTAGTTCTGTATGGAAGCCCGTTTCAGACACTGTTTAAAAAAAAAGATCTCACAATAATTATTTTGAGATTATTTCTTTTATTATTTTTTTAACAGGGCAGCAGAAACGGGCTTCTATAGTTCTGAGCCACGGTATATAGCTTTCAAAAAAAAAAAAAAAATTAAAACACATAACTCATACAATTTCAACTGAACTGCTTTATTTATTTTACAATGTGAACCACATATATCATACCAACAATTATTTGTTAAGTATATAGATTAGCCATTTATCTTATTTTAGACAAATAAGTATCCAGAAACAGCTGATCATAGTTTTGGCTCTGAGAACATCATGTGGCATGAGTCAGTCTGATGAAGGTGATGAAGGCCAAGACCGACTGAGGAAAAGAACAAAAACATGTCAACTCTAAATAAACCCAAAGGTAGGAAAATGGGCTGGCAACCTGAACAGGGGCTTGGATAACAATCAGAATTGTGGGTAACGTAGTTCAACTTTAGGGAGGATGAAAGAAAAAGATATATTTTTTAAATCTCCTGGTAAGAAAACGCCATCTCCTCTACCAACGCGTTGCCGTAACAACGGAAGGTGGTCAATGCTCTCAGTTTTCAGTCAGATACCCTACAAACGCCAACTGACGGGACGCAGCGGACTCACCAAGGAGGAGACATTCACACCAGAGGATGTGGACAGAATTCACTTCAGATTCTTGAACCACAACCAACTTGAAATGTTAACATTATGGCAACAGGAAAAAAAATCTGACAAAACGACTTCCTATTGATCAGGACGTTCTTTCCATTTTCACCTGAAGTTTCAACAAATGTCAATTTAAAACTCCAGGTTCTGGACTTTGCTTCGACGGAATTGACAAATCAGCTCTTCCTCCGGCCAGCAGCAGCGAAATATAAAATATCACAATAATCAACACAATGAAATCTGCGACGAAAGCAGCGTATCCTGCCAGGCCACTTCAAAGAAAACGTAATTATTTGTAATCCTTAAAAGAAAATACTAATCCAAAAGGAGTGAACTGAGTCACATAGAAGAGCAGAGAGCAGGAGACATCAAGTCAGCAAAATTAAAAACTTTCCATCTCAGAAAGTTGTAACTTATAAACATGTGTTGCATTTGGTTTGCTTCCTTCAGCTTGTGTTGATCAGTCAGGTTTGTTTGTTTTTTTTCCTATTCATTAAATGTGCATAAAATTAAGAACTCCCATCTTTTTTGAGTCCACAAATGCATCAGCCAGTATTCTGATTCATTCCTGAGTCCACCAAAAATCAGATAATGGTTCTGGACTTGTGCTTTGATGCATAAATGCATTCCAATGCTTTAATTTCTTACTTTAAAACAAAAAAAATTTTTAGTGCTTATTTATACATTTAGAAAAAAAAAAACTGAATCAACCAGGAATAGACTGATCAGTGCATATCCAATTATTGGTATTATTACAACCACAAACAGTTCAGGTTCGGCTGCACTGCTTTTTTTCGAGCTGATAAACTCCTTCCATGTCCAGTTCTTAATTAATTAATTGAGCCAAAAACCAATCAGATTTCTTCATTTATGTGACCTCAGTGTCTGATGTGGTCCACGTTAGTAGAGGAGAAGCAACAACCACTTTATGACTGAAATGAACACGAGAATGATCGTTTTATAAGAGCGGCAAAACAAAAACCCCGTTCCTATCAAGTGCATCGACACACAAGTTAAGAGTGATTCATGTGCACCAGGTTGCCGAAACGATATTTATAATAAATAATTTCTCACACAGGGATGGATGCATAAACGCTCCGTTGGGTGGAATCAAATGTTTTACTCGCTTTTTAAGCACCTGCTGGGGGTTAAAGACCAACGTCAAGTGGGGGAGAAAAGTGGAAGTGCCGATTTGTTTGCATGAGTCAGAGGGTGAAGGCTAAGTGCAAAAAAAAAAAAAAAAAAAAAAACTAAAATACTTATTGCAACTCATCAGAATTGTCACACGAGCACATAAAACTGCAGCGGATCTCATGATAACACGCAGGGAAAGAGAAGGGAGGGCATAAGACTCAATTTCCATTATCAAATAATAACATGAAGAAGAAGAAGAAGGAGAAAAAAAAAAAAAAAGGTTTGTGTAGAATCATCTTGGCTGTTCCAGCTGCAGGGAGCGGCGATGAGCCTATAACTTTAACACTGCTGGGCGAAGAGAGGAAAACCAACCGCAGAACATCGAGTCACACCCGAAGGGGAAACAGCAGAAAGACGAAAAAAAAAACATGGTCTAAGTGTCCAAACATTAATCTCCACCTGCTGGACATCAGCCGTCCGGCAACTGGCTACAAATGCCACAGCTGTGATGCTGGGTGAACGAGCCGCAGCGCTGTCAGGCAACAGGAAGTAACAGAAAACACACCGTCTGACGTCGAGCCTTCGACAAGCTCCGTCCAATGTTTTTTTTGTTGTTGTTGTTGTTGTGTTATTTTTTTCTCTTTTTGGCGAGTCCCGACGTTTTGATCATGGCCCTCTCTTCCTTATTAAGGTGATGGGTGGGGGACGAGGGGAGGTGACAGACTGAGGGAGGGAAGCGCACACGCGTGTCAGAGATTAAGTGGCTTTTTGCTCGTCGAGCTGCACGCCGTACTTTCCGCTCATTGAGAATCGTCGACATCCCAGAATTAGTAAGTGACCTCCTTCTTTGTCTCCTTTCCAGGGCAGCTTGGTCTGAGGAATGTGTGAGGCCGTCCAAACTTCCCACTTAGTTACACTCTCTCTCACACAAAAACACACACACACACACACACACACACTGCTCTCATTGTGGATTTGTACTTAGTGTTGGAAAAGGAGACAAGGAACACAATTCATGAACAAATGCAACTGAGAGCCTTCAGGCCTCACTTTCATTTCCAGTCCAGATGTTTGGAAGTCTGTACATCAGCACATCTGTACTAAAAAGACCCATCATCCGTCCATTCTGGCTTTGAAGACTTCATCCCACCTTAAATCACGCAGGCGACACCTCAGATCACCCGGTTGCGTTTGTGCGTGGGGGAGTCTGTGATGACGTCGCTGCACTGGGTGGAGTTGCGCTTCCTGTTTCCTCCTCCCCCGGCGGCGCCGGCGCCGGTAGAGTCCAGATGTCGGGCCATCTCCTCTGTAATGAAAGTGTTCAGGTCGACGTCGTGGAGGCCGTTGCGCCTACTGCGGCACACCGACCCGGAGCCGGAGGACGCGCCGCCGCCGCCGCCACCGCCGCTCGCGCTCCCCGTGTTGCTGCTGCTCCCGCTCACGTGCGTCGGGGAACCCGGAGCGCCGGAGCGCACGCTGATGCTCGCCATGGCGCCGCTCAGACCTGAGCAGGAAAAGACGGCCCAACGAACGTCAATTGGCATGACGACAAAACAAGAAACGGCAAACATCTAGACATCTAGCTTTAAGTCTGGACTTTACCAACAAATTAATGTTCTCATCTAAACCTTTACTGTTAACCCTTTTTATGTCTCAAGTCTTTTGCGCTTCATCCAGCTTCCTCTGAAGAAAAGCATCCCCTCATCAAGATGGGGTGGAATCCTGTTTCACACTGATTGGTTTTCCACCACAGACAGCATCTTTTTTTTTCCCTCCCCCTTCTAACATTACTTCTGCAAAGGCCAGATTTGTGAAGACCAACTATTCAATTTCCTGCCAGCAGATTCTCCCGTCTAAGCTGCAAATCACTGCAGATCTTAAAGGGCTACAATGGGTCTCTTGATTAATGCTCTGTGTCCAATCAAGTTCATGTGTGCTGCCATGTCTTCATGGAGCTGCAGTACGCCATGCTAGGATGCTGGGTTGAGCAGCTCTCTCTTCAAACCTTGGAGCATCCTATGACAGTCCAAGGGTATTAGCAGTATTTTACTATAATGCATCAGTGTAGAATTTTTCTAACGACACTTTCCCACCACGCCACCCGAGTTTTTGCTGTCTGATCTTGGGCACTGGACACTGAAGTTAATTGAATGACAAAGTGAAACTCCACTGCAATGCACCCAATTCCACATATTGTAATGCCATTAAAACATTTCAAAAGTTAATACCTCAACTGCAACATTTTCTACTTTTCTCTCACATAAAATGTCAAAGGCTTCACATAGTAATTCTAGACACTTAAGTTAGATTACACACTGATGGACCCTACTAAAGAAAAAATTTATTAAACATTACTTTTGTGTGTAGTATTAATCAAAATAAAAGATGAAAATCTTAAGTTGATCATCCTTAAACGTAATGACTTTACCTTAAACAGGTAAAGTCGTTTATACTTAGACAACAGTAACATAAGATTGTCTCTATTGTCCCCATGCAGAGAAGTATAAATTACCAATATGGGAGGGACACTCCTTTATCTCCTGACAGACACTAAAATACTTCACACACAATTGAACTCGACATCAAATCCATCTGATTTTGTTTACATTAGAATATAAACTTTTTAAAGTAAGAGACAGAGCAATCAAGCATGTAAGCATGCGTCTGAACGGGATAAGTTGATTTAAATCAATTAAAATATTTTTAAGAAAAAAAAAAAAACAACAACTTTTGATTTAGTCTGCTGTGCTCTGGGACATTCCCTTGGTGAGAGTTAAAACGGGACCAGCAGTTAGGATTGGCCAGTGCTGACACACCCCAGCAAAACAAACTTATCTAATGGTGACATGTGGCAGAGAAGCATGACTGAAGCAAGAAACAGAATCACGTGATCAACAACTATTTATAAACCCACACACCTCAACTCAGATCTTACTTATGTAGAAGGAGATAACGCCGACCAGGAGGAAACGCATTTAGCTTATAAATAAATTATTTAAACCACAGACCTAATGGATTTGTTGCTTTAGTGGATGAAACATTTACCAAAAAAAAAAAAAAAAAAAAGAAAGAAAACACCAACCAACTTCTACCTGACGCCTCCCAGACGTTCCAGTAAACATATCAAATAAATCTGCTGCGTCAAAGCCAGACTATGCTTTCCTCACCATGCAGAGCTATGGCCTCCCTGAAGGGCTGCAGGTCCGTCTCCACAGATGAGCCGGTCTCAGCCGGGGAATTAGCCCTGCTGGGGGCCACCATGGCCAGCCGAGAGTTGGCCCTGCTGCTCCTGTGTGGCGGGGTTTTGCCACACAGGAAGCTGATAAGATCCTCCCTGCGAATGGTTCTTCGGCGCTTTTTCACCCAGGCCAGCATATCCTGCAAGGAACCAATCAGTTGTATCATCCGACCGAAGCTCAATACATTTTTCTGGTCCTTTCTGCTGCTGTGGACATATAACTGTAATCTGAAATCAACCGTTTTCTACATTGCAAACAAATATGAGGAATATGCAAAGAGCAATGTTGAGAACACAAGTTAGCAAGTTCACAAAGAGGGGGAAAAAAAATTAAAATAAATCACCAACAAGAACGTAGACCCACCTTGTTACGCCGTTGGTGGCCTATCTGGATGCCCCGGTCACAACTCCTCTGATGGGCTTCAACGCTTTCTGAGGTGAAAGACATCACTGATCATTTTCCCAAAAATCTGCAGTCATGGATCTAATAATAATTATTATAAATAGTGTCATGCTTTATATTAACGGTCCAACAATAATACATGCTGTGCCTTACAGAGGTACTAGTACATGTTGAACCTCTCAACACGTTAACTGCACAAATATACCATCAAATTTATATCAAAAGGAACTGTTTGCAGTGCAATAACTGTTGACCAATATATTTTAAGCTTTATGAACTTGCATACAACATGCTAATGTAATATTCAACCAGCTGGACAGCATCTCATAGTAACAGATGCCAATACTGGAACCGAATGACACTGCCCAAAATGCTAAAGGTCACAGAGGGACGGAAGCACAGACAAGACAGAAGAATATAGGCAAACATTGCTGTTAATATTGTGAATATTTACTATTAATATATTCTACTGTGATTCTCATGTCTGGAGAGAATCACTGCCACTTTCTATACGTCTAGACAGAATTACATTAATGTAAATGGAAGCCTGTAGTTGTAATGTGACAAAGCATGAACAAGTCTGAATACTTTTTAAAGGCACTGTAATGCATACTGTAGAAGAAACTACACAGACCTGAATTTAGGATGTAAACTCAGTTTTGCAGCTCTGGCCAATTTCACTCTGATTTCTGTGAAAGTATTTTAGTTTCATCTGTAAAGACGTGATTTTGTGAAGTTTACTCATTTAATGCAGCGATCAATACAACGTTTGACAGTGAAGTGCACCAGGACAGCAATGATACCTGTTCATCTCATCATCTGAGTGAATATAGGTGCAGGCACACTTCTATTCAGCGTTTAAACTGATGGCATCAAGTGTAATCGAGTGGGGAGCAGCTTAAAAAGCCTATGCCAACCACACGGACAGTTACCTTTGTAAAGGTTGGTTACTGCAGTAGCAGCATTCTGAAATGGCACCCACAATGACAGGCCCTGTTGGTGGCATACCCTGTCTGTGGAAGAGAAGAGAAATGGAGTTACTATACATCACACAACTCTGAGCTTTTTCCATATGCACTCTGTGAGAAATATGCGACTAAAGCACATGGAGGGTTGGGGTTGAAGGAGCTAGGTTCACTTATAAACGCCATTTTGTCTGGCCTCTACAACTGCAGAGATGGGGTTTGGCATAAAAATAGATGTCAGCAGGCAGCTAGACGGCCAACAGGGCAGCGGAGAGAAAGTAGCGAACTTAACTGCACTCTCAGCAGTAAAGTTCCTAAGCAATGCGAAATATACACACAAGACAAACAACACGTCCAACACGTCGCTGTTGGGGTATCTATACGTGTAAAATACTAAGACTGTGAAAGCAGGGAACCAATATTTTCCTCGCCATCTTGTAATTTTAACGCTCGCCAACAGCAGCCTCCGGATTAGCAGGGAAACACGAGTTTTATCAACAACCGTACAGCGATGCATCCTCGTTAAATATGTAAAGGACCGTTTAGAAATATTCACTTGGACTTCGTAGCATTTGTTAACATTGACAGTCAGCTGGGAATGTCGCGTAGCTACGACTGTTGTTACCATCGCCATTTTGTAACTACTTGGCTAATGTGAAGTTAGCTACGACCTAGTTCATGTCAACAAACTGTATCATAGAAAAGTAAGCAGTCACTGTCGTTTATTTATAGTGCTATGCTTTGTTCATCCAGAAAAACACCGTGCAGCACTATACATTTTTTACGTACACAGAAAAATGCTAATCCCTGGCAACCACAAGCCAGCTAACTTTAGCTTTAAAAAAGTCACCTGTGAACGATACTCCTGATACCGGCTAGCAAGCTGGCTAAGCTAGCTAGCATTAAGCCCACAGTTACTGTAGATACAGAGCCGGGTTGCTAACCAACTAGCAGTTGTTAAATAGCTACATATCTCTCGCTAAGTTATTACAAGCTGACAAGAAAGTGCTGCCATTTTTACCTTTGTATAATTGGGCTACGGCAGTGGCAGAGTTCTGGAAGAGATGCCAGAGTTTATCCTGGTCATTGTCGGCCTCTTCCTCGCCCGGGTCCATCGTCTCGGCTTCGGCTAAACATTGCCGCTCCCATTTTGAGAACCAGTGCTCCGGTCCGTGTTCCTGTATCTCCGAGTCCCCGTCTTCCTTCTTCTCCTCCATTTAATGCAAGAGAGCTCGGAGGAAATTCGTTTCTAACGTTTTAATTTGATAATATTTGGACAGCATATATAGAGTTATATAAATAAAGTCATAAATACTGTTATATATTCTTTCTTTTTGTTCACTAATTTAGCACCGCAGCCTCTCCCGACTACCTCAGAGGACAAGCCGAGCTAACTATTTTTCTCTACTTGCCGACGTCTGGATATATATATATATGACACACTATCATGTTATGTATTTCACTCCACCCATTGCTACATATGTCAACAACAATTGGCCACATCACCACTGTGGGTGGGCTTTAGGTCTTTACGATTTATGATTGGCTGTCCAACATGTCCCTCCGGAAACTAGCAAAATAGAGCTGCAAATACAGTTTTGTTGGGAGCTCTGATTATATTATATTATATTATATTATATTATATTATATTATATTATATTATATTATATTATATTATATTATATTATATTATCAATAAATAATTTTCATCTGTCAAATAGCTTATATTTAGATTTTTGTAGAGTTCAGTATGACAGATGTACAATTTTATTATGGTGACCCAGAAGAATAAAAAACTATCTACTATCTTTACCTCAAATTAAATAAGTTATTACATTTTTACAAAAATAAAATGAATTCATTTGTAAATTAGAAATGTTCAGCTGTTTCTTTGCTTGTATTCAATTCAAACTTCTCACTGCATCTCTAAAATAAAAAATTTAAAAAACAGACATATGATTAGCTGTGATGTATGTCTTTGCAAGATCTGTTACTCTGGTCCCATCAGTTGATAAACTGAGAACATAATGTAATACACATGCAACTCAATCAGCAACATTTACATATTTTTTTTCACTTGTCTTGTCTTACAATTTCCTGAATAGAGAAATTGATTGGCCACATGCATTAGAGCAGATTTGCTCGACAAAACGGTTCCTTCACGTTGGAATACTAATTGCTCGATTGACTTTATTAAATCAAGACTGTAGCCAGCATCAACATTGGCAAAATCTGCATTTAACGCCCGCTAGATGGAGACATTTTCATTTAAAAAGCTAACAATCCAAGCTTTAGCCTGAAGGACAGGCTGAGGCTGCCTGCAGATGTTGAGAATGTTTTAATTTCGAAAATGAAGACATGATGGAAAACGACTTAATTTCCATCATGCATGTATGCATTACATGCATGTATGCATTACATGCATGTAATGCATATATGCATTACATGTAATGCATGTAATGCATATAATGAAAGAACTATAGCAAATAAAAATTATAGCAAATATATCATAAAACAAGTTTACATCAAAGTTAGGACACTTTTTATTTATTTATTTATCTTTGTAAAATAAAATAATTTAACCAGGATAAAACAGAATTATCCTAACAAGGATAATTCTGTTTTAGTCATCAAGCAACAGCGAATAAGAATAAAAATTCATTTTTTTATTCCTCTGAGTGTTGAATTTGGTTCATACCGAGCCTGTTCACTGCTCTGGGATCCAAATAATTCCGTTTTACAATTCTTTATTTTTCAAAGAACATTAATTGAAGAGGTTGAGGTCTTTTCCTCTTTCTCAAACTTTACTCTGGGTTACTTGTTTACCTTTAAGAGTGATGCTTTTCTTCTTGATCAAATTCCATAAGAACATAATTTTAGCTCATTCTAGTTGTGAAGGTCTGAACTCAACAGAACAGAAAGACTGCTGTAGTTCAATTTATGACATCTTAGGGACTTTGGAAACTTCTCTCAGAACCTTGTGGTCTGCTTTCAGAGCTCATTAGGCAGCCAGAACAGGGTATGTCAGCAGATGCTTTGAATATCCTTCACTTTAAAAAGAAAAGTCCCTTGTCAAATTCATAAGTTGCTAAAACCTTCATCTTGAAAGTTGTCAGTGTAATTGATTAGGTTTAAAAACGCAAGGAAAACATCCATTTATGAACATTGCTGCACAGGTAACAAGAGCAGAAAAGATTAACAAATGATAGACTAGATGAAACAGTCTCAGGTCTCTTAGCATCTGACATGGCTGCCATGTAACACAAAGGACTTCTAACAGAATGCACCAAGGGTTCACACATTGCAGTATATTGATTTGTGAATATTTATCTTTACAGCACAACATGAGGCAAAAATAATTGTCATGGTGATGTATTGCTAAACGCAGTTAGCATTTCAATACCTAATGAATCCAATTGTTGTTTCTACTTGCAACAACTCAGTTAAGAGCACTCTGTATTCTCGTTCTCGATGTTCAGGTGTTCTGAGACGAACCAAACTGATGATGACACCCGAACATTGAGAACGAGAAAACAGAGCGCTCTTTGGCTCCCTCTGCTGGCCTCAGCAGCAGCAAAGTTTGCTTATGCCTTGGGAAGGAGCCACGAATATTATCAAAAGTTTTGTTTCAAAAAAATTTGTGTCATTACTTCGAAGTTAGTCGTTTTTTGTTTCCCACAGCACGCTCTGCCAAAAATGTGGATAAACGTTTATTATTATTATTATTATTATTGTTATTATTAGTATTATTATTAGTATTATTACAGTATTAGTGTTATTTTTTTTCAGGTCATAAATACACTTTTGTGTAATATGTCCAATATGCGAGGAACATGCCGGGCCCATATGAGTTAACACAGATGAGAACCTCGCCGGGGATGGGCTCGTGTTTGGATCACCATGCGGATGTGACATTTCAGAGAAGAGAGCGGCCGCCATTTTGAGATTTCCCTCAGACCCAACACATCACAAACCACGGGAGGAGCGGGTCGAGAGCCGCCGCACAGCATCGTATGACCGGGCTCATTCCTCAGAAACAGTCGAGAGGTTAGTTTAAAAATGCAGCGAGGAGCCGCGTCGTGTCGTTGATCGTTTTAGGGGCGTTTTTTGATGGGAGTAGTTTAATGTCGAGGCCCTGGTAACTCTTGTCTCCGTGAACTTCCAAATCAGCATTAGTGGAAACTGGTTTGAATGGATAGCTTCTCCCTTCCTTCTCCCCCGGTCGTTGGGCAATCGGAGGAGCAGGCGGACTGGGAATACCGCTGGCAGACCTGCTAATTGTGTCCTAGCAAATGAGCCATTGTTTTTATTGTTGCAGCTGTATTACCTTTTGGCTGCCTAGTGTCAGGTAGCTGAACGCTAGCTGCAAACGGGGTATTTGCCTCTCGTTTCCCGGGGTTGAACCGGATTGATTTAGTTCGTTTCAACGGGTCTCCGTCCCTCGGAGTCCCAATCCCCCGCCGTCAGCCAGGGACTTGTACCCAACAAAAGCGCCGAGATTGGGCGAATAGCGAGCAAATACGTCCGCGTTTCTCTACCCGCTCCCCAGCTGACCTCCCCTCCTCACTCCCCGGCGCTGACAGCGGACAAGGCCGAGGTCGCAACAGAGCAGGCCCGGCCGCCGAGGCTCGACCTGTCCACCCCACCTCCGCATCCCGCCGCCACACCGCACCAGCAGCCCAGAAGCCGGTTCCCCGCCGAGACTGCCCCGGACAAGGTCGAGGGTGACGGAGATAGCAGAGAGCACCGCATCACAACAGCAGCTGCCAACATGAACCACCACCATACGCAGCAGCAGCAGCAGCAGAAAGCCGGCGAGCAGCAGCTCAGCGAACCAGAGGACATGGAGATGGAAGGTAAGAAGGGTGAACGGACCTCTTTGCAAAATGCTTGACTTTTTCTTTTTTTTTTCTTTTTTTCTCCGTGCTGCATGACAAATTAGTGAAGTTTTGTTGGTGCAGTCCGAGCGCAACATTACAGTAAACAACAAGGCCCGAGGCTGGCTGGGATAGCCGGTTGAATTTCTGCTGATTGTGCGCCCGTTGCAGCAGACTCGCGCGGAGCTGACCTCATTTTGCGTTCTAAGCAAACTTTGCTGAATTTATCTTCCCACGTTTTCATCTAGAAGTTGCTTGCAAATAAAGCCCAATTGGTTCGGCTGTCTTTTAAACCTGCAGTTTGGCCGTATAAATCATTCATTCGGCTCGGCTACCGCATTTTCTCTTGCCGTTCGGTTGTCGTCGCCGCCGCCGCTGCTGTGACGAGCGATCCGATGCGGTTTATTAATTAAACGTCGTGCAGAATGGGAACGCCATCACTAGATTTCAGGTCGTGTTGATCGTCGATAAACTAACGATTTGTAAACAACGTTGTTTAGTTTTACAAATCACATGAATCCATTTCACGGTAAATTAATCTGTCTTCAGTGTAATACCCGGGTTGAACTTCACAGATAAAAAATACCTGTCTGCATAGTCCGTCAACGTTTCTGTGATTATAAGCTGTAGTTTGCCACTCTTATCGTTTATAACTATTCGATAGGTAGCATTGCTAGCCTGAAGAGGATGAGCGCTAGTAGCGTGCTTGAATTTAAGGCTGCTAGTTGCACAGTGAAACGCTCCGCAATTCAATAAATTTGCATTTTATTAAAGTTAGATACGTAGTCAGAGAAAGTACACTATTTCTTTGTGTTTTTATAAGGCTCCCAAATCCAATGAACACAATTTGCGCGACAAGCAATTCTAAACGGGTAAATTAGCTCCCAGGCCCAGTTCGTTTTGTGTCATCGCTGGTTAGCATGCTAGTTAGCTTATGCTAACGGAGGGGGGTGTGTGGCGTTCCAAAATGGTGGCCTTTTCGATTCTGCTAGAGCGTTTGGGCCTTGGTTGCTAAACCGGTGGGGATTTCTTTATGTGTTTTTCTCAATTCCTATCCTACGGTGGTGACGTCTTCTTGCATGTTTCACCTCGTATTGAATTTAGCATGCTAGTTAGTGTTTGTGTGTACAGCTAATGTTGCCTAATAAGGACCCGCGGATCATTTTGTTGCTACTGGTTGCTAGGTGGCTAACGGGAACGCAGATGCGTCAGTACCAGCTTGTGTTCACCGCGATACATGCACTTTTGTCGTTTTACGTTTTAATCGTAACGGTTCCAAACCCCAACAGCAGTTCAACCTCCCGGATAAATCCGTTGCTTTGTACGTTTAACGGAGCTTCAGAAGAGCCGTTTGCCAGAGCTGAAAAGTAACTGTTGTTAGTGGTGCGGTAAGCCAGGCCCACTCAGGGGGCAGCGCGGGGATTTGCTGCTTCATTGTATGGAGGACCAAACGGCTGGGAGCTCTCGCCATTTTTAATGATCTGTGTTTTTGTTAGATCGATTTGCAGTCGAGACGAGCGATTGAAACGTGCGGGGACCATTTCCCACGCACACCAACAGCATAATTGCTACTTTTCCTTTTCTCTTGTCGATGTCAACTTTAGCGTCCGTTCAGACTCTTTAAGAGAGCCTCGCTGCGTCATTTAGCCTCAGTGATTTAATTCTTATCTAATCTAACATACATTAATGATGCTCGTGTAACGCACGCAATACCTGTTACTGTATTCTGTTTTACAGTGACTAAGCGTGTCTGTTCATTATTTGCAGTATTGATCATTGTTTTTTTTTTTATAGTTGTCTCACTAGTAGCAGGTGCATTTACTAGTCAGCCCCTTTTTGGGATTATACCCTTACAAGTGTGAGAACAAATTATCTAACATTTTCTTTGGTTTATTCTAACACATTGCTATTATTTGCTGTGCTATGTCTTAGTTACAGTTGGTTACAGTTTTATCCCACAGTCATTTATCTATATCACCCCAGGTGAACTATGATGCGTTCACGTTGAGAGCAAGATTTCTGCTTAGTTTCTATTGCGCTTTCTTTCACTGTTTCCCAGCTTTGAATATATATGCAATAAGAAAAACATATTTTATTTCCAGATTTTTTTTTTGCAAGCATTGCCTAATTCCTAAATCGTATTAATCTGGAAGTGTAAAAATGAGCAACCTTAGTAACCAGGATTTCTTGTCCTGTCAATTATAATTTTAAAAATCTTCATAGTGTTGTTTACAAAGCGCCAGTGCTTTTTATCTTAACGACCAGAATAGTTTTGTACTGACATCAAAAGTGTTTTAAGAGGAGAATTAGTTACAATAATTTGACTGACCTTGTTTTTTTTCCTCTTTTTTTGGTAAACAAGTTTTTTGTTTTCTTTTGAGACTATAAAAATATTTTTCTCTTTGGGTTTATATTGATCACTACCTCCATATATCAAACTTTGTAGTTGAATTTAAGAGGGAAAAATAGTGAAACACTTTAACTATTCAAGAAAAGTTGTATTTGTAGATTATTTCATAGCCATACTTTACTTACCTGGTTTTACAAGTCACAACAAAATTGAGCCCATATTTAATTTTTCAAATTGGCGAAAGGCTGAAAAAAAATCATAGAAGCATTGTTATTGCCTGTTTTTATTTTTTCATTTTAGTTGTTTTTTCTGGGGTTTCAAGCATCCCCTTGTTAGGAAACCACTATCTCAGTCGGCATTATATGGTTAAATATGTATAGAACCAACTTGATGACAATAAAAAGCATGTGCTTATAATTCATGGCTACGAAGGGCAGATGAGTGCCGATATTTGAAATCACCTAAATGTTGCGCGCTATCTTCATTGGAACAGTTTTTCCCCGTTACTTTTAATGCTTTGTCTTTTCCTAAAACATTTAGGAAGGTCAGAAAGCTTTTTGTTTTCCTGAACCTGTGAACACGCTTCCTGAGAATGTTTTGTTTTTAAATCAAAGCTCTCGCCATCTAAATGCCCTTTAGACATTTCACTGTTCCGCTATGTGGCAATACATTTCTAAGTCGTAGTAATGAGTTTATTTTTTTTCCCTGCAGTCAGTAAAAAAATTAGAGGCTGTCTGTTGCATTCTTGAGCAGAAACCTTTATGGGTTCCAGGCGAGACTCCTGCCATAAGCGGGACAAACTTGCCATGCACCTGACTGACAGACTCCATTAATGTGGCGTAATCCACTTGGGGGAAACCAGGTCAGCCTCTTGAAGGCACGCTTCAGTCATGTTACCAGATTGACTGGTGGCGCTCAACGCTCAGAGCAGCGTCTATAGAAAAACAAACAAAACTCAGCAGAAGAAGAGATGTCACACACTTAGGGATATGTTTAAGAAACCGTAGCATCGTTGTCATCCTCTCCTGATTTGTATTCCCTCCTTGAAGCGACGCACACATTCTTCCTGATGAGATCAAGCCGTCTACACACACACACACACACACACACACATTGGGAAACATTTGTCGTGTTGCCTCGGCATGGTTTTTCCCCAACAGGGTGTAACACTTGGAACATATTTTGTTTTGTCCTGACCAGGAGTTACAACTAAAACAGAAAAAACAAAAAAACACTGGATAGAATGTGTTATATTCACAGGTTTTAGTAAAAGTACTAAATAGTGGGAGAAAAAAAACAAAACAATTTAGCACATTTTGTATGATGCACAAATGTTTTTCTGATGGTTTCTATTTCTCTATTTCCCCATACAGTGTGGTCATCTTTTTTTTTTCTTCCCTTTTCTCTTCGCAGCTGGGGAGACAGATGACCCTCCAAGAATCCCGGCCAACCCGGTGATCAACGGTAACGTGGCCATGGCAGACGGTCACAACAACACAGAGGAGGATATGGAGGACGGTGAGGAGGATGAACGCTCATGCTTGAGAAATACTTTGAGATCGTATGATTTCGATATGTTTTTCTTCTACTGTAACTATTTTTTTAAAAAGTTGAGCCAATCAGTGTTTGTCTTTATTTCTGATTTTGTATGAGGCCTGTTGGTTTTGTTTCTCTACTTTCTCTCAATTTTTTGTTTCTACTTATGCATCCAAGCATCTGTCTCTATCCTGTCTTTGATTTTCTCTAAGCACTGTACATTCAACACATTACTTTATGTCTCTACAAATACATTCTTAAAAACTCTTTAATGCATGTGTCTAAAACTAAGGCTTTAAAGTATATCAGATTTGTACAAAAAAAAAGTACATAAAAAAAAACCACGTCTTAAATTTTGTGATGGCAGGACTATTTACTCTCATAAATTCTATATAGTTTCTATTTCTCGTGAGACTTTTCTGTCAGGCAAAAGTCTGAGTCGCACGCAAGACAGTTGTGACTCAAAACAGTTGAGGCTACCGCTAACTACCTGCTAATATACCCTTGCTAGCTATCTAGCTCTTTTCCACTTATTATTAGTTAGTGTAACTTTATCGGCAGTTCGACCAACAGCGTTTGTCTGACACTGGCTCACTTCTGTTGCTGATCTGTACGATGCTTCATATTTTCAGGGCAAAAAAGTTTTCAATTACTATGTAATAGAAGCAAAATAGGCTACATTTCTGTTGTGATACAGGACATAACGGTGTTAAGTCTTAAATTTGGCTTGGTGAGATCTGCAGACATTCTGCAAACTGAACAAAAGGGGTATTATGTTGGTTAGCTGCCCTGGTTTAGCTACTGTTTTTAAGTACATTGTAATAAATATCCTCATTGTGCAAACAAATCGATATCTGAAGTGTACAAGATCACAATACCAGTCTGTTTACATTTGTACGGATTACTTTAATTTAACATTAGTCATTTAAATTTAAAGTGTGCTTTCAGCTTTTTAAATGCAACACCTCTGTTTTTCTTAGGTCTGCTTTGAGGACTGTTTGAATATATTTGAACTATTACAGGCCTGAACCAGGGCTGTGTGTTGAAACCACTTTGTTTATAGTGTGAATGTGAGAAAATGCATTTAGACTCAACTTTCTCCTCCCTCACTGTTTCAGTCTCAGGTCAGTCAGAGCCGCTACAGTTTTTATATTTTGTCCTCTGTTCCCGTCGTCTCCTCGCAGACACCAGTTGGAGATCGGAGGCGACCTTCCGGTTCGTCGTGGAGCGCTTCAGTCGCCTCAGCGAGTCCGTTCTCAGCCCGGCCTGCTTCGTCCGGAACCTGCCCTGGAAGATAATGGTGATGCCGCGGTTCTACCCTGACCGGCCTCACCAGAAAAGCGTCGGCTTCTTCCTGCAGTGCAACGCAGAGTCAGACTCCACGTATGTGACTTTGGCTCCATCCTCTCTCGCTCAAGAGTTGTTTTTGTATCATATTTGGTTGGCGGTGATTGGGGGCTGTCAGATTTTAGATAATATTGTTACTTTATGATTAAATTTATCCAATGACTAGAGTACATGATATATATGTAGCTCCTTAATTTTTTTAAAAGTAGTCATTAACACAAGATTTTTCTTTGTTCTTCACAAAATCCGTTAAGCACTTATAAGTGGAGGAAAAGTGCGGGAACGTTCTCGTCTCCTGTTTATAATCGCACTACAAGAAAGCAAAAATAATATATAGATTCTCTCTTTTAAGGTTGCATTTCAGTGTTTGGGAAGTAATCCTGCTGTTTCCGTTCCAGGTCGTGGTCTTGCCATGCTCAGGCGATGCTAAAAATAATAAACTACAAAGATGACGAGAAGTCGTTCAGCCGCAGGATCAGTCACCTGTTCTTCCACAAGGAAAACGATTGGGGCTTCTCTAACTTCATGTCATGGAGTGTAAGTACGCAAACCCAACGAGAGCTAACGGTTCGGAAAGTTTGACGTTTCAAAAAATATTTTCCGACACAAAATGGGAGTGTAACAGACGATGTAATATTTGCTTTCATGACGCGTCTATACAGACTACGCGGAAATGAAATTTTCAGCTGCTTGTTTCCCTGTTAACTGCCGGGTGATGCATGTTTGCTAAGTTTAATTTAGTTTGTCGTTTGAATGTACGTCCTCTTGCTTTTATATTACAGGATGTAACGGATCCGGAGCGAGGCTTTATTGATGACGACAAAGTCACGTTTGAAGTCTACGTCCAGGCAGACGCTCCACATGGAGTCGCGTAAGCAGATTTCTCCCTCTGCTGGGCTTTACTTGCATCTTTTTGAACTGCAACTCTGATTATGAGTCTCTTAATTTTTTTTTTTGCCTGATTAAACCAGCTGGGACTCCAAGAAACACACAGGCTATGTTGGACTAAAGAACCAGGGAGCAACTTGTTACATGAATAGCCTGCTACAGACACTGTTCTTCACTAACCAGTTACGACGGGTACGGCTTTTTCCTGGAATCTCTTCATTGTTTTAATATAAACACGTAAAGAAGAACCCACATTCTCTTGTTTTTATCCCGCAAAATTCTATTTCTCAGATTCGAGCCATATTCTTTTAACTGCATGAAATTTTGGGGGATTTGAATGTTTCATCTAATTAAGAAACGACCTCTGTCTTAAAATATTGCTGTCTAAACTTGTTCATTTCGTAGGCGGTGTACATGATGCCCACAGAAGGCGACGACTCATCCAAGAGCGTTCCCCTGGCGCTGCAGAGGGTTTTCTATGAACTGCAACACAGCGACAAACCAGTCGGCACCAAGAAACTCACAAAGTCTTTTGGGTAGATTTTTTTTTTTTTTATATATATATAGACTAAAAACAAGCATTTCATGTTTGTAGATTTTACTTTTTATGAGTGAAATGTAAAACATCCATTTGGATTTTATGTCTTGCTAATCTTCTTTTTGTGTATTTTTAATGCACAGGTGGGAAACACTGGATAGCTTCATGCAGCACGATGTACAGGAGCTGTGCAGAGTTGTAAGTTTCCTCGTCAGTCTCAAAAGTATCCCTGGATGTTAGCTGAGTATTTCCTGAAATGCATCATGCCGCATGTGTTGCAGCTGCTGGACAACGTGGAGAACAAGATGAAAGGCACTTGTGTTGAAGGAACCATCCCCAAGCTGTTCAGAGGAAAGATGGTGGTACGTTTGACCCAAGTTTCTCTTGTTTTTTTGTCTGTTTCAGGTTTTGAGCCAAACATGTGTAATTTTGTAAACAAGCCGACAGGAAGCAGACAAACGTGGTTTCAAATGGTTTTTTTTTGGACAGTATAGGTTTAAAAATAGAAGCGCGTTAAATCACGACATGATCCTGTGAGAACGATTATTTTTACCCGCCCTGCAGAACGCGTTCTGACCCGTTTGTGTTCTTTCCTCAGTCATATATCCAGTGTAAGCATGTGGACTACCGGTCTGAGCGGATAGAGGACTACTACGACATCCAGCTTAGCATAAAAGGAAAGAAAAACAGTTAAGTTGTTTTTATTTCTGCTCATTAGGATTTGCATAACTTTTTTTTAGTTTTATTTATTTTTTTAATTTTTATTTTACTAAAATTGATAGCAAAGTGAAAAGAAACCAAGAAATTAATGTATATTTTTTCCTCCTAATTTGATCTTGTTCCTAGTATTCGAGTCATTTAAAGATTATGTTGCGACTGAACAGCTAGACGGAGACAACAAGTACGACGCAGGAGAGCACGGTCTTCAAGTAAGTCTTCTAGTTTTCGCTCATGGCTGCTATTCACACATTTTTGCAACATGCAAAAAATCATATTTTTCCCCTCACATTTTAGCTGTACAACCACAAACTTTAATGTCTCGTACTGGGATTTCCAGAAGGAAGTAAAATGATTTAGGAGTGGACTTTAAAGAACAATTGCTATTTCTCTATGTAAGATTATGAGCATTCATTTTAAATCTTGCCCGACTTCCAGTTGCTTTAGGTCTGGGCTTTGACTAAGCCATTTTACCACATGAATATGCTTTTATCTAAATAATTTCATTTCACCGGGTCTGGTTGTGTCTTTAAGGCGGTGAATCTCTACTCCAGCCTTTAACACGGGTGTCAGATTCCAGCTTTTAGATGTTTCATTGCTTCAACGCACGGAATCAAATAAGTAGTTTGTTAGCAGGGCTCTCAAGAACTTTATTGCATGCTGGCTTGTTTTGGACTAGAGATGCATCTAAAAGTTTGCAGGAAACCAGGCCTCAAAGACTGGAGTTTTACACCCACTCTGATTTGTTTTTCCCCCCCCTACAGTTACAGTCCATTTATTGCTGTCCCTTTTCCCCATCAGCTCGGACCAGGTTTCTTACCTGCTAGTGCAAAAATGTATCCTCAAAGCATGATGCTGCCACCGCCACCTGTTTTCATGTTGAGGATGACATGTTCAGGTTGTTGTTTAGATGGAAAAACATACTTCTTTGGATTATCTGGACCAGAGCTCTTCCTACCATATATAGGTTTGATCTGAAACATAGCCTGTTGCAATGAGCGATTAATCAACTAAACGTATAATAAATTAAAATGAGATGGATAATTTCCATTCTGATGGCGATTATTTTTTTTGAAGACATAATTGATTTATTTATTGTCTGGGTTGCAAGTGGTTTTTATTTATTTTTTTATTATTATTGTTTCTGGTTATCATATTTTAAGTTTTGATACTTAAAATATCTGCTATTTCCATAAAGTACTCTTTACAAAATGAAAGTTTAAGTTTTAATTTGTCAAATTAAAAATATTTCCAACACCATTGATCATTTTCTGCTCACTTTGTAAATGTTTTCTACTTCATATTGGCCACTGAAGTTTTTTTGTATAGAAACATGTGAATTTTGGATTTTTCTGTATTTTAGTTTGTCTCCTGTATCACTTTCAAACCAACACCACAACAAAATCCATCAGTAGATCTTCCATGCAAATGTCTTAACATGTAATTTTGTTTTGCAGGAGGCAGAAAAGGGTGTGAAGTTCCTTACTTTCCCTCCAATCCTTCACCTGCAACTGATGAGGTTCATGTATGACCCACAGACTGACCAAAATATAAAGATTAATGACAGGTAAAGCGTGACTTCTTTTTTTTTTTGTCTTTTTCCGTCTCCCGTGTCTTTTCTGCTGGGTTTACTCGTGCATCGCTTCACAGAAAAAACCCTCCTCAAAGTGCATCATTTCCAGCCTCACAATGTGCCAGTAGCTGATGCAAGGGTATAATTTTAGAGCGTCTGCTCCATATTACCTGAGGTTAAAGGGTGCCGCTTATTTCCAGAAAAGTGTGAACAGAGAGAAAAGCACAGCCTGACCCCACCTACGCCCTGCGACGGCAGGAATGGACTCCGCTCAGATTATTTCTTGTCAGTCGTCTTTCTTTGAAAGATGGGAAAAAAAATGGAATAAAACCAATGAGAATGCCGAAGATTGTTGTGATGTTTCCCCGCGTCATATTCCTGCATGATCGATCCCTTGCTTTCCTCCCTGAACACTACATCTTTGCTTCTTCTTTGACATGCGTGCTGATGCTAACTTGTCGATCATTTCTCGCTGTGATTCCTCCCGTCTTCGCAGATTCGAGTTTCCCGACCAGTTACCTCTGGACGAATTCCTGCAGAGGCCAGACTCCAAGGACCCCGCAAACTATATTCTACACGCCGTGTTGGTGCACAGCGGGGACAACCACGGCGGTCACTACGTCGTCTATCTTAACCCCAAAGGAGACGGCAAAGTGAGTGTCAAGGAACCAATTGTGAGGACAAATTTTTTTATGCACTTTTGCACCAAAATTTCTGTGGGTGTGGGGTTTTGTTTATGCTGCATGTAATGAGGCTTTAAAGCTTTAGATCTGTTCCACATATTACGTCTTTTCTTTTGTGACGTTAAAATTAAAGCATTATGAGACAAAAAATGGCAAACGTATTCATGCTCCTTGTTGTAACAGACCAGGACACGGGATTGCACCTGCACTGCTTCAACAGAAATTCAAGTCAGAGACTCATGGCTCTCAATTTACGGTTTTCAGTATGCTGAAAGATGTGTAGTTTATTCCTCATTTACAGTTTTTATCAGTAATTTAATTTAATTACATCCCAGCAATATAATGAAATATGGCCAATATAGAACTGAGAAGAATTTTGGTAGGATATTATCTATTAATACAAATCATTCTGCAACCGAAGGAAAATACTCAACATGGGGATGTTTTTGGATTTCTTTTTTCCAACAAAATTGTCCCAACATTTGAGGCAAAGTAAATTAGTCTAAATCATTAAAAGACGTTCGACTTTACACGTTGTACATGAAAGATAAAAGAGCACACTTGGTGGCTAGCGACAACTTATCAGACTGACTCCTGAACTCGGTATCAGTGTTTGCGCCACTTTAGGAGAGTTCCCTCTTTGGTATTTTCTTCGGGGTGTCCGTGCATCCTTTAAAAGTCTTAAATATATCCACCTAAAACTTAAAATGTCTTAAATTCATCTAAAAAAAAAAAAAAAGTTAGCTGTCAATACACAAATCTCAGGTCTTAAACTTTGTCGTGGCACGGCTGTTTAAGCTTAAATGTAGTTTTTTCTTTTCTTTCATTCTTGTGTAACTTTTTTTTTTTTTTTGTCAGTCAAAAGTTTCAGTCACGTGCATCGTTTCCTGTGATTCAGGCCTAACCCTAACTGCTAAGATACCTTCGCTTGCTGGATAGCTTTGTTGCGTCATTAGGGATAAGTGCAAAATCATCACTAGTTGGCTGTATGATGATGTCAATTTTTGCCTCTGGTTCACTTTTGTTGCCAACTCTTATGAGTCAGCAAGACCCCCTTAATCACCTCTGATGTTTTTATATAATATATATATAAAACCATAAATTTGATCCAAACTCAAATGAAATAAGTGTCGTCCTTAAATTGGACTTGCTGAAGGCTGCAGGTACCACGTGTTTCTACTGCCGCTATTAGCTATTCAACTCAAAACACCACAACCAGCCATATTTCAAATGCATAAAACATCAGGTTATTTAATGCCATGATAATGCTACATTATAAGGATTTATTTTTAAATGCAGAAAGAGATTTGAAATGGATTGTTTCTTCTCAATGTCAGAACTGTTCCATAAACTTATAGACACATTGGAATAAATCAGTCTTTTGTTTTTCTTCTCTCTTTTTTTTTTTTTTTTTTTTTTAAAGATTGGCGGTTGGCCACAAAAGAGTAATCTGTGCACTTCTATAATGCAGTCCCTTGTGTTGGTCTGTGACACAAAATCCCAGTAAAACATAATTTTATTTGTAAAGTGACTAAATGTGAAACAGTTCAATGGGTATTGATACAAAAACCTGCACATAGAGGTGTGAAAAGTCACTTCCTGGCGTGACCCCCTCTCTCCATCATCACTTAATTGTCCGCTGCAGTGGTGTAAGTTCGACGACGACGTAGTGTCGCGGTGCACCAAAGAGGAGGCCATAGAACACAACTACGGCGGCCACGACGACGACCTGTCGGTCCGCCACTGCACTAACGCGTACATGCTAGTCTACATCCGTGAATCCAAGCTCAGTGAGTGAAACCCTTCTGGGGGGGAATCAAGTCGAAAGCCTCGAGGGAGTTTGGTTGATGGATGTAATTTCTGTCTTCTTTTTTTTTTAACTCAGGTGAGGTTCTCCAGCCGATGACTGACGGGGACATCCCCCAGCAGCTGGTGGAGCGTCTGCAGGAGGAGAAGAGGGTGGAAGCACAGAAGAGGAAGGAACGCCAAGAGGCGCACCTCTACATGCAGGTTCAGGTAGGAAACCACCAAGGAGGTTTTTGTGCAATATGTAGGAACTCTGCGTCGGGGCTGCGCGATCAATCACAACAACTGTTTCTAATTTAATCTTAGCCTCTGCAGTATTAATATTTCAAACGACCATTTGGAATATTGTCCTTAGTTCACTCTGTGCATTGGCAGCAGTGCACTCAACCTGCTGGATGCCAAAAGTTGAGGAGGTTTAATGGTTAGACGTGATAAAATGTGGATGTCATCATAAACAAGATGTGTGGAATACAAGTTTCAGGGAAAAATAAAAGCAGCGTTTTACTTGTATCTCTGTAGCTTGAAATCATTGGTCTTTCTGGGACAATCAGAAGGTTGAGGGTTCCAGCTTGATACTTGACCTGTGCATCGGTGTATATAATTGTTTAGATGAATGTGGCTGTAATTGAAAGTGCTCTCATATTTGTTTACCACTTATTAAATGGAAGAAATTTGAGTGATTATTTTGGTTGGTTTTGTAGCCTTTCGGTGACAAATTTGCCATTTTCAATCTGACCTAAGGCTGGAACTTGTGAAGTTTTGTTCAAGTCCATGCAGGGTTTAAGTTTAGTACTTTGGGGTCCGCTCCCAGCTCAAACAAAAATATTTAATGTTTATTTGTTGACTTTTTTTGCCTCGCATAAGTTTGTGTGATTATTTAAACAACTTCTACTTTAAGGGACAACTTGGTTTAAATATTTTACTTCCGTAGGGAAAGAGTTAAAACTGGTTTGTTTCACTGCTATTATTTTTCTGCCACGGGATGTAAAATCAGATTTTTGTTTTTGAACGAAAGTACAAATGAATAAAAAAGTGGAACAAATAAAAGCAGATAATTGTTTAAAAGCATTGTTTTCTCAAACGCATGAAAAATTAACATCAGTGCAATAGTTTCTACTTTGAAGGGTAACTTTGTTTAGACATCATAAACCATTTTAATTGTGCTTTCAGATGTGTGTGGTTTTTATTTTATTTTGGTTTATTCTTTTTGGTTGTGTTTTTATTTTGGATATTTGAAATATCACTCAGCTCCACTGTTTAAAGTGTGTTGGTCTTTGAGAGGATTCAACTTGCATTATTTTGCCATTATCAATATAACTTGAAAGGAGCCACAAAACAGCAACATTATCGTTAAAAATAAATAATGTGACTATTTATTAACCAGCAAAATTTGTTATCGTGATCTAGAATGTAAATAAATAAAACGGAGAAATAAAAACATTCTTGGAAATATTATAAAATAGCTTTTTCTCAGTTTTATGTCGATATTAGATCACATGCAGACCTAGTCAGCTCTCAGATTACATTATTCTTCTGGGCTTATTAATGTGTAAAATACTAAACATTCAGACCTGTTTTGTTCCATTGTTCTTATTCTATATGTTTATCTATCTTCTACATCTAGATGGTGACAGAGGACCAGTTCTGTGGACATCAGGGAAATGATATGTACGATGAAGAGAAAGTAAAGTACACCGTCTTCAAAATCCTGAAAAGCTCCACCCTGCAGGAGTTTGTCCAGAACCTCTCCCAAACCATGGTGAGTTGCTCACGTTCGTCTGAGGTGCAGATTTGCACAAAACATAAAAGCTTCTTCTACCGTAATATCTTCTCTAAATCAAAACCACAAAATTCACTTTGTACAAAAAAGCTGAACCTCTAAATCATGCCGGTATTTGTTGCCTTTTAACCTTACGTCAAGGTGGAACTTACCGTATTTTTTAGACTATAAGCTGCTACTTTTTCCCCACACTTTGTACACACAGGCTTATAGCCCTGTGTGGCTTTTCTGTGGATTTTTCTTCAACCGCCAGGGAGCTCTTTAGCAATCATTGGAAGTCAAAATTGGAAATCAAAGAAGAAAGTGCTCATTTTCATTTATCACAAGCACATGCTAGCAGCAGGCACAACGGAGAAATGTTTTCGAACTCATGATGCAGCTTTTAAGTTGAGGGCTATCGATCTGGCAGTACAGGAGGGAAATGGAGCCGCTGTATGTAAGCTCGGCGTGAACGAAACCATGGTTCGGCTTTGGATACGGAGGACTGCATCCTTAATAAATCCAGCAGATTTATTAAGGATGCTGCCCTCTGCTGCAGAAAAGCAGAGAGCGGCGGAGATACCAGCGGCTTATATATGTACGTTTCCAGTTTTTTTGTTTTGTTTTGTTCATTTGTAGATATGGATTATAGTATGGTGCGCTCTATTGTCCGGAAAGTACGGTAATTTACCTTGCAGGTTAAAGTAGTTCTGTTTTTACTCATAGCTTTTATTCATAGCGCTGCCAAAAACAACAAATGTTAGAAGGTTAAGACTTGTCGTTTTTCCTGTTTCTACAAAGTAGAATCTAAACTGTCAGAAGGGGAAAAAAAGTGCACAGTCACTGTAACGTTCATTCCTTCTGTCTTATCAACAACTACAACACGTCTCTGTAAAGTATTCTAAAGTTGAGCATTTTTGTGCTACAGGGTTTCCCACAGGACCAGATGAGGCTTTGGCCCATGCAGGCCCGCAGTAACGGAACCAAGCGACCCGCCATGCTTGACTACGAGGCCGATTGCAACAAATCGGTACGTTTTTGCTTTGGAAAGGTTTTTCTGGGCGTGTTTTCAGGTTTTGTTCGAGTCACATGTCAGTCGTCCTGATTTTAAAGACGCAACTAAAAACCACAAATAAAAATCCTTGATATTGTTGCGTCGCCTCACTGATCAAACATTGATCATCAGAAATATGCTCTCGTATTGTTGTTCGGTATTTAAAGGACAAACCAGGTTGCAGTTCTTCAAATCAGGGTTTGAAATTCAATTGTGTGTTTTCAAGGTATGGAAAGTGCTTGATATTCAAACTGCATCGTTTGTACTAAAGTGCCATTTAGCGTTTGATCAAAAGCATGAATGTGGAAAATGTTATTTTACAGATGATTTAATGCACCTAATTAAAACACAAATAATAAATCATTTTTCTTTGCCTCATTGTCTGAAGTTAAGACGGGCTAAACTTTTCTTGTTTTAGGTCGGTTAGAATTACCAAAATTATTTCCATTTGCTAAGTTCCAGAAAATGCAGGGAATATTTTTTTTTAGAAATTTCTTAGTATATTTTATTTAAACATTTAATTCAAGCAGGAATTTTATTTACTTTAATAGGATCTATTTGGATCGTTTCAATGTAGTGAGTATTTATTATTCCTAATGGTTCAATGACTTATTGATCTGTAACTGAAATAAAGATTTTTTTTAAAGGTCTTTTTTTTTTTGTTACATCAGTGTTTTGTTCTTGGACCAGTGAGAACAATATTAATAATTGTAATAAATGACAAATAAATGTGAATGCAGACTTTTGTTTTTCCAGAGGAATAAATATTTGCTGCTCATTTATGTATTTATTCTTTGGGAAATGCCTCAAACTATGATGAAAGGTCACCATTTTGGATGTTGTTTTTTTTTGTTTGTTTTTTTTAATCATTATTAGATGATCGACTTGAGTGACAATGAAAACCCCTGGACAATATTTCTGGAGACTGTGGATCCAGAGTTGGCAGCCAGCGGAGCCACGTTACCCAAGTTCGACAAAGACCGTGAGTTTTACTCATGTCTGTCATCCCATCACGCAACCTTAGGTAGCGAGAAAACATTACAGATAAATATATCCGGGTCTCTAAGAATGTTTAATCAGATTCAATAGAGAAGGTTGGCCCTCTTTGTTATCAATGAATTTTTATTATCAACTTTTTTATTCTAATTTATTAAATTGGTCTGCAGTTGAACTTTATTAACGCAGTTGGTTAATATGCATCTTCTTTAAATTAATATGCTTTTTTTTTTATTTTATTTTATTTTTTTAGATGATGTCATGTTGTTCTTGAAGATGTACGACCCCAAAACCAGAAGCTTAAATTATTGTGGACATATCTACACACCTATATCCTGCAAAATAAGTAAGAATATCTCTGGACGTTTATCTCTAATGTCTTTTATTTTGTACTAAAACGATTTGTTCGTCTTTACCCAGGAGACTTGCTGCCAGTCATGTGTGAGAGAGCAGGGTTTCAGCAGGAAACTAGCCTTATCCTCTATGAGGTGAGCTCTGTTTGTGGCGGCCGGTTTGGATTATCACCAGGTTTCCACTGGTTTGACTTCATCCTGCTTTTCTGATGATTTCGTTGCTGCAGGAAGTAAAGCCCAACCTAACAGAGCGGATTCAGGACTACGATGTCTCTCTGGACAAGGCCCTGGACGAGCTCATGGACGGGGACATAATTGTCTTCCAGAAGTGAGTTTTGCCGGGGCTTTTTTTTCGATCAGTGGCGCTTTCCAGCCGTTAACCCGGGTCAGCATGTTGTTTCTGTGCAGCGTGGAAGAGAGGGGGGTTTGGTTTTAGACATGTGTCAGATCTGGATGTGTGTGGGAATAGAGAGGAGCCTGGAGAAAAACATTCCCAGAATTTAACACAGAAAAATTCTGGAGTTGCCTACAAGGTGTCTCCAACTGTCCGTCCATCTGTCCTTCCTACACTGGTCCATCTCTCTGTCCATCTTTTTATCTGCCAAGTCATAATTTGTCTTTAGCTTCTTTTCTTTGCTATTTTGCCTCCCTTCCTGTTTAGCTTTTTATGTTTGTCCTTTTAGTTTTCCTGTATCCTTTTTTGTCTTCTGTTCTTTTATCTTTCCTTCTTTTATGCTTTTTTTCTATTCTTTTTGTCTTTTTCCATTCTTTCCATCCTATATTCCCTCTTTTCCATCCGTCCTTCCTTCCTTGTTTTTACATATTACATGTTTTAAACTGTAGAAATATTCACAATAAATTCAGTGTGATATTTCAGACCTGTACTTTGAGACTGGAATAGAACAAGAAATCTGAAAATTTTAGCCTGGGAAAGTGGGGAGTTTTTACATAAAGCAGGTTTGTTTGGATACTTGCTCCCTACTCCAGTTTTTTTTAAAGCAGAAAAGCTGCGGTGATCTTTAACTATGTTCATCTTTTAAGGTGAAGTTGTTCTGATTTTAGGCGTGTGTGTGTGTGTGATTGCCTCTTCTGGCTTTATGACTGATTCTATCCAGATAAAACAGAAACAACTTTGCTCCTGATGGACCGATGCGTCTCTAATCGATCCGTACGGTTTGTTGCTATGTGAGCGGCGCTTTAATCTCATTCTCTTGCCGCTGCTGCACAGGGACGACCCAGAGAACGACAGCAGCGAGCTGCCCACAGCAAAGGACTATTTCCGGGATCTGTACCACCGAGTTGATGTCATTTTCTGTGACAAGACCATCCACAACGACCCTGGCTTCGTGGTCACGCTCTCGAACCGCATGAACTATTTTCAGGTGCGGTTGCTCGGCTTGATTAATGCTGCCTGAATTGAGGGGCGCCCTCTTTTCATCCCTTCACACAGCTAAATTGAGCGAAAATCTTAAGGATGTTCAACAATATCAAAGTTAAATTTACTTGTTTAATCGAAGTTGAACTCTTCTCGGGTGTTAAAGTACAGCTAGCACTTTGAAAATGTTCTTATTGATGCAAGGATATGTGACGTTTTCTGGTTGACGTATAAATCTGATCTTTATTTCTGTCTGTATTCATCTTATTTCCTCGAGGCGCCTGACATAGACGCTGCCTGACAGGTGCTAACCTACTTGTAATGTGTGTGTTTTTGTCAGGTGGCCAAGACAGTCGCACAGAGGTTGAACACAGATCCAATGCTGCTGCAGTTCTTCAAGTCCCAGGGGTAGGAGGCTTGTCCCATCCACACACTGACACACAATAATTAATCAAGTATAGAATATACTATAAATGAATGAATAAAACATAAACAAGGCGTTATAGTCATATCAATCTAAAGCCGTAAAATGTCTTAGATTATATTGAGGCAGGGGTTAAATTTGTTTGTTGGTCCACCTATTGCTTTTTTTATAAGTATTTCATTCAGTCTTTTGACCTGTTGTGGTTTTCGCTGGAGTAAAAGTTAAAAATATTTCAATCAGGTTGTGACAATTTATTGCCCTTTTATTTGGTCTCCAACCACAAGTCAACAATGGTAATAAAAAAAAAAATACTAAGATGGGGAAAAAAAATAACTCCAAATTTTTGAAAATGATCCTTTTTTATTCAACAGTACAAGTGAATTTTTTTAAAATGGGGCAATGCCTATTAATGAATATTGAAATTATAGCTAATTTCCATCTCTTGTCCCATTGGCAAAATCTGATGTTGAGCACAATAATAAATACTGGGATAAAAAACACAAACGCTGCACAGGACACAACCTTAAAAGCTGTACATCTTTCCACATGCTCCGCGTTGACCTTTTGACCGATTTTTAAGATGCTTTCTAAATTCCAGCGCCTTTTTTTTATGTCCTGGCTCTTTTGTGGTGTACAGATTTAATAACAAATAAGCTTTATCGTAGAGCAAGTAAAATAAGACGCCAAAAAACCACAATAAACAAACGTTTGCCTTTTTAATTTAATGGATTTTGTCGCCTAGAAGTAGTTTAAATTTCCCAATTTTTGTCCCCCGGGGCAAAAAGCCTGATTTAGATGATCTACAATATCCAGTCTTGTAAACGTTTGCCAAATGTCTTAATTGAGTTGCGTCTCGGACTTGCTTGCTTTCTATTTGGTCATTTCCAGCTGTGAGAAATGTTGTGTAACCTGTCCCCCCTCCACCTCTCTCTTTGTTTTCCTCTCTAACTCCTCCCTCTTGCCTCTCAACTCTTCTGTGCATCTTTCTCTCCATGCCAACTTACACATCTTCTCTCCTCCATGACTCCCCCGCGCCCTCTCCCATCTTTCTCCATCCGTCCTTCCTTCCCTTCACCGCCCTGCCCCCCCTGCCTGGTGGTGTGGTGGCCAGGTACAGGGACGGTCCAGGGAATCCTCTCAGACACAACTATGATGGGACACTGCGAGACCTGCTGCAATTCTTCAAGCCTCGGCAGCCCAAGAAGCTTTACTACCAGCAGGTGGGAATGCTTGGATGTTTGATTTCTTTCTGTTTAATTGTTCTGTATCGATTGGCCGCATTTGTGCCTTCAGTTTATTCCCCCCCCACCATCGAATTTGGATTTCGAAAGACATTTTTCTGCATTACATCGGCTAGAAAGACGTGTTAAAACTCTGTTTTCCATTTATCGTGAAGGTGTCGTCACCCGCTGGTCTGCTTTCGCGCTCGGATGCAGTTCAGTGGGTTGACGGTAGATTGTCCAGGCTGAGCTAACGAGATTTCGGGCTTACCTCAGAAGGCTTACACCAACCGGCTAAAGTTAGAAAATACGAGAGCCCGGTGTGTTTTTAAGTACATAATCAGTCTAATCCTATTGTAGTTATATATTTAATTGCCCTGTTTTAAAGTCTAGCTTTTCGTTTGGTACAATGTGAAGCACCTGTCACCGAGCAGCTGGGAAAGAGAGGAAACAAAACGTTCTGGGGAATTGCCACGCTTTTTTTTTTTTTTTTTTTTTTTAACCCTGATGATCACGTTTGGGTCCAAATCCTCTTCAGATGAGTCTAAACGTTAGTGGAAAGAGGTGAATCACAGACGGGCTTTACGATGGAATAAAAACGTGTTTTCCTCTTCCTGTGCTCGCAGTTGAAGATGAAGATAACAGACTTTGAGAACAGGAGGAGTTTTAAATGCATATGGCTCAACAGCCAGTTCAGAGAGGAGGTAAGCCACATGCTTTGACTTGTTCAACTAAAAATGCAACATGTCTGTGTAGTTATACAATTGGTCAAATGTTTGTTTTTTTTCTCGCACGCTTTCATTGCAGGAGATCACCCTGTACCCTGACAAACATGGCTGTGTACGGGACCTTTTGGAAGAATGTAAAAAGGCAGTGGAGCTGTCTGAAAACGGCTCTGAGAAGCCCAGGTATTTATCTCCGAATACCGATTTTCTAAAACTAGAAAAAGTACAAAAAGTACAAACTTGATCAGCAGGATTGCTGGATTATATTTCTGTAGTATTGTTTATTTTGCCAGGATTAATGATTGAGAAACAATCGACATTCAGTCAGGTGCCCCAATATGCTCTTGTTTACAGCTAATTATCTTTTTGTTTTGTTTTTCTTGGTGGGTTGAGGACATTTATTTATTCTTAACATCACAACCTGGGTTTCTGTCAGTCTCTTGGATCATTTTTCCATTTGAGTTACTAACTGCAAAATATGTATAAATTGGGGGAAAAAAATAAAAACAGGTCTCTAATTTTTGCCTTAGCTCTAGATTTGGTTTGATTTAAACACCAATCAAAATGCTGAAGGATAAATATTTAACCTTACATGTATTATTGAATGTGTTCAGCTGATGGCGGTCTATCTAGACCAAAATGAAAACTTTGGCCTGAAAAACCTTGAAATAAAAACAAAAGAACCGCAAGAATATTTTCCGCCTTTTTGATGACTATGCTGTCGTCTTTAATTCATCGAAATTTCTCGCATCTCACAGTTTGAAAGCGTTCGAACAGCTGCGGCTTCACATCAGACTCTCTTCTGTCTCCCCTGCCTGCAGGCTGTTAGAGATAGTAAGCTATAAAATCATCGGGGTTCACCAGGAGGACGAGCTGCTAGAATGTTTATCTCCTGCTGCCAGTCGCACCTTTAGAATAGAGGTAAGTGTGTTTGGGAGGTGTGTGTATTTTTAGCCGCTTCGCCTCCTTGAGCTGCATCTCCACTGCAGCGCTGTCAGCCCTGATGCGCCCGGTTCAGTTCGCTTCTTTAGAATCACATTAGTGCTGCTTTGGTTCTTCTAGCATTCCAGCTGCAGAATAAATACAACCCAGAATTATTTCACACACACACAAAAAAAAAATAATAATCCCATTTTGTACATTTAGGAGATTCCTTTGGACCAGGTGGACTTGGACAAGGACACTGAGATGTTGATCCCAGTCGCTCACTTCCACAAGGAAGTCTTTGGCACCTTTGGGATTCCCTTCTTGCTCAAGATCAGACAGGCATGTGGCGCCGCTTCGTGTCAAATGTTTGCCAGGTTGTTCTCCTTCATCCAGTGACTTCAATTTCTGCATCCTCCCTGCAGGGGGAGCCGTTTAGGGAGGTGATGAGGAGGATCCAGACCATGCTGGACATCCAGGAGAAAGAATTTGAGAAGGTGTGGTGTCATGTTGTTTTTTTGTTGTTGTTTTTTTTCTTTTTAGAAAAAAAAAAAAAAAGTACAAACAATGTGCATCATTTTTGTTATTTATTTTTGCATTTTTGTTTGTTTGTTTTTTCTTTTCCAAGTTTAAGTTTGCGATTGTGATGATGGGCCGGCATCAGTACATCACCGAAGACGAGTACGAGGTCAACCTGAAGGACTTTGAGCCACAGCCAGGTATTTCCTGTCGCTGAGATTCTTCCGGTTGCCGGCAGCTGTGCAGGAATATCCACATAGTCCAGGATGCTGAGCATCACAATAATGTACAAACGTCTCCATGTACATGAGTTTTGGGTTTGAGGTCACTAAAGTTCAAAAGGGATTTCCTCTCCACAAAGAACTCTCAGTAACATTTGAGCAACCGAAAGCTGCCCTGCGTTATCAGTTCGACCTCGTTCTGTCACAAATAGGTTTAAAGGGTTTTAGGTGACCTCTAAATAAGCTTCTTTTTTTTTTTTTCCCCAAATATAATGAAAGGGAGAGGAAACGTTAAAGCGGTATTTCGGGATTTCAAACAGTTAATTACATGTGGTCAATAATTATTGGTGTGGTCATTTATTAAACTTCCGAGATTATTTAGAGTGACGCTCTGCCAATAAGCTTCCTATTTTAAGCATTAACAGAACTTGTGACGAAGGCTCTGGCTGATGGAAAACGGGGGCCTGGGGGAGGCAAAGGTTGCTGCTAACTCTTTAGAAAAGCCTTGGTTTTGCTTTTATGATTTTCCAAATGTGTACAAGTACGAGAAAAAAAGTACTGCAGAGAAATGTTTGTCTTTTTGTTGTGGCAGGACTATTTATTTATTCTTACATCTAGTTTATTTTTCTCGTCAGGCTTTTCTGTGAGGCAGAACTTTGAGTCGCACGTAATGTACTGCGTGACTCAAGCAGTTGATGCTACCGCTAACTAGCCGCTAATATGCACTTGCTAGCTAGTTGTCTTGTTTGCGTCTTAAAAGGTCTTTAATTTGAGTTGATGCTGGTGATGGGGCCTTGTTGTGCTCTTGATGTTGTATTTCCAGGAGATGTTTCTGTATCTCTTTGTTTTTTTTTAATCGGGCAGCAGCCGAGGTGCCTCACACCCTCTCTGGCATCTCGTCCTCCACAGGTAACATGTCCCACCCGCGGCCCTGGCTAGGGTTGGATCATTTCAACAAAGCTCCAAAGAGAGGTCGCTACACATACCTGGAGAAAGCAATCAAGATCCACAACTAAAGCAGCCTGACCCCCCGCCCCCTTCCGTCCCCCTCCCCCCTCCTGGCCCTTCCTCCTCCTCCTCTTCGTTCTCCTCATCTTCCTCAAATCCTTCCTCCCTCTCCCTCTTTCCCACTTTAACAAACCATAACCACAGACTGTAACCAACTGTGTGAGTGCGTGTTTGTGTGCGAGGCCGTGTGGGCGTGCGTGCTTGCTTGTATGCGTGTGTGCGTTCATCACTCTTTAACACCCGCCTGGACACCTCTACAGCTCCGCACCGGCACTACGTCTTCAGCGACACAGGATCTCGCTGCAGCTGACAGATTATTCTTCAAAGGAAAAATAAACTGCACCAATTTCCTCCTGACTGTTTATTTTTGTTGTACATTTTAGGGTTTTTTTTTTTGTTTTGTTTTTTTAAAAACCGTCTCCCTTTACGTTTGAGGCTGTTCGGCTTTTCTACCTGTTCACTGCCTGCTTTCTGTTGCCTGTCTTGAAGTGGGAGATGTAAAATTGGGTTTTAAGATAAATTTGAAAAGCGGAAACTACGTCTTTTCTCCCCACTTGTTTTGTTTTTTTTTGTTTTGTTTTTTTTTTTGTTTTCGTCTGGGCTAAGGAGGGTTGTTTTAAATGAAGTTGCTTGGAGAGGAACTGCACCGCTATGTATTGAATTAGATGAAAAGATGTTTGCTCAGAGCTTCGTGGTAGTTCCTTCTACAATCCTATAGTGCAACAACAAAATAATAAAAAAAAAAAAAAAAAAAGCAGTATTTCCAAGTTTACACAATTCTTTCTCACTTAGTTTGGTTGGAGGACAGTAAATCTGTTATTTTATTTTATTTTATTTTATTTTTTTTGCAGATCTTGTATAATAAAACTTAAAAAATCTGCAAAACGACATCTGTTGAAAATAAATGGAGAAAAACCAGAATCGTCTCTTTAATCTTAAGAGTTGGAACTTAACTGTCGCAGCTTTCTCAGGACCGCCGCCTGTTTTGCGTAACTTTTAATTCCTCGCGAATCCCGCAAACACTTTGGCCCTCCACGCCCCTTTTAATAGTTTGTCAGTCATTCCTCGAAACACAAACACGCACACACACCTCCTTCCTTTCTACACACCTCCTTCCTTTCTACACACCTCCTTCCTTTCTACACACCTCCTTCCTCTCTCCCTGCCTCCCCTCTCTCCCTCATCGCGCTCCACTCTGTCGCCCTCCGGTGGTTAAAAGCAGGAACTGCTTGGTCGAGCTGCAGTCCCTTCAAGGTTGAGGATTGTGTAGAGCCCAAAACCAGCATTGTAAGAAACACTTTAAACCCTCTGAATCCCCACCCCTCCTGTCTCGTTTTATTATTTTTTTTAATTTTATTTTTAAAGCACAGATGGAATGCACCCCTTAAAAACGCATAGCTGGCTCTGTAAACACGACATTTAAGAATTGTATATTTAAAAATATGAACGTGTAAAATTTAAGAGAAACGCCTTTTCTTGTTGGGTACAGAAGGAGCCAGGTGTTCATATTTCTTGTGTGTAGATTTTTTTTTTTTCTTTATTCTTTTTGTTCCTGTTGTACCATTGACAACTTTTTTTTTTTTCTTTTTCTGTAACCTACAGAATTTTGTTTTTTCTTGGAAAAACCTAACTGCAGTGGTTTGTCTTGTTTAAAAACCTTGCGTACAAAGATGACCTGCAGAATCACCTTGATTTGATCTTCTCCGGTTGAAAATCATCAGTGTAGCAGCAGTGTACGACAACTGTTCCTGTATATTGCCTTTTTGCTGGAAAATGTATGTTGAATAAAAATTTTCTATAAAAACAAGAAAACGACTGCTTCTGGTCCGTACGGGGCAACGCGCTGGTGAAGCAGTAGCTGGTGGTTCGGCTACAGGATGAGATCCAAAGCTTTGAGCAACTTAAAGAACTCGAGTTTTATCGACTGTAAGCCCATTGAGGCATGACCGTTCATCTAAGCAGCCATGAGCCTCAGGATTACTTTGGAGACATTCAAAGTTTAGATCTTTGTCATGCACCCAAGTCTGGGCTTAATGGAAGGGAAACACAAAGAGAGCCATTGCTTTGAGTCTTGTAGGCGACACTAGGGAAAGAAAACTCGACATCCTTGGAGCGAATTGCAGCAGTGCTGACATCAGCCTGTGTTTGATGCTCTCCTCAAGCAGAAAAAGGTGATGATAGGTGGCGCTAAATACGGGCCAATCTGTGAAGAAAACCTGTTAGAGGTCTGATGCCTTTCTCTTGAGACATGGTGGACGTTTATCTTCCTTAGATCAAATTATGATCATGTCTTAGACTTGCTCAAAGTTTAGCCAGAGATCCAGCAAAGAATCTGTTGCATTTTTTAAACCAGGGGTGCTCAAGTCCAGTCCTCAAAAGCCACCGTCCTGCAACTTTGAGGTGCGTCCTCACTCCAACAGACCGGGATCAAATGGCTGAATTCCCTCACCAGCAGTCACTCAGCTCTGAACAGGCCCTGGTATCGAGCCATTCATTTGATTCTGGTGTGTTGGATGTATCTGAAGATTGCAGGATGGTAGCTCTCGAGGACTGGACTTGAGCACCTCTGCCTTAAACCAATATTCATAGACCTTCTCCGGTCACTGACTGAAATTTTGCAGAAAGCTCTCAGTAAAGATGTCATCTTGAAGATGCACATAGTTGATCCTACTGCTTCTTTTTCTTGAGAGCTATTTTGAATAGTTGCATCCCTGCTGTCTGTCCTCACCGGCTGCTATTGTCATGTCTTCACAGCCTTAAACTACCGGTGGATTGGTGCAAAGAGACTTCCATTCACTGGTCTTTAAACAATTTGGAACAACCCAGATGATTATTGCATGTAAGCTTCTGGTTACAGGTTACCTACAGGTTGAGAGAAATTGAGGTACAACTGCGGCAACACCTCAAACACATTGCTTCTTTGTATGATATTTGGGGGAAAAATTAAAAAATCAGGCATGGCCTCTGCCGGACACTCACAGTTGTTCTGAAGCCACTGCCTTGAGATCTTGTCCATGTGCTTTGGGTCGTCGTTCTGCTGACAAATGAACCGTCGCCCCATCTCAGGTCAAGATACTCTGGAGCAGGGTTTCATCCGGCACGTCTTGGTAGACTTTTCGTCTATCCTGACTGGTCTGCTAGTTCATGCTAGAAGGGATGGTACTGGCCTGGCATTCACCCAAAGAGTTCAATCTTTGTCTCATCAGACAGTCTTGCTTCTCATTATTTGAGTCCTTCATCTGTCATTTGACAATCTCTACATGGGCCGGGTTGCCGTGTGTCTTTCATTAAGGGGTCTGGCCACTAATCACTGGCCTGATCAATGGATTTCTGTAGAAATGGTTGTCCGTCTAGAAGGCTCTCTTCTCTCCATACAGCAATGCTGGTCTAAGGTCTTTCTCCCCCAGTGGCTCAGTTCAGATGACCGGCCAGCTCCAGGAAGAGTCTTGTTGGTGCCAAACTTCTTTTACATTTACCAAAGATGGAGGTCGCTGAGCTCATTGTCACCGACATTGAAAGCAGTCAAAATCTTTCTGGATCCTTTCACAGATTTGTGCCTCGAGACAATCCTGTTTCAGGGAACTACAGACAATTCTTTTGATTTCAGGCTTGGTGTTTACCTCTGACCTGGACTGTGAACCGTGGGACCCATACACACACGTATGTGCCTTTTCAAATCACCTCCAATCAACTAAATTTCACTGCACGTGTGGACTCCATTTAAATTGTGGAAACATCTCAATTTTGAGCCGTGAAAACTTACGTTAATGTGATTTCTGGGTTTTCTATTTTTAATAAATTTACATCCGGGAGGGACTCAGAGTCGAGCCGCTGCTCCTTCACGTCGAGAGGAGCCAGTTGAGGTCAGACATAAGAATAAAAGATGCATAAACATCTGTTTCCCTGCCTATAAAAAGCCTAAACAGCCTCCGTAACTGAGGGCGGAGTTCATGTAATAAGCACTTCGCACAAATCAATTGTTCCCACATTCAGAAACACGACAAGCCACCTGATCTACACATTCTAGTTTTTATTGGAGTGCAACAGTTTCCAGCTACAGCAAATAACGGAGATCCAAGCATCATCAGTTTCTCCAAGAAATGAATCTGAGATTTAGCATATTAGTGTGTCGTTAAGCAGCTAGTTTGTTTTTATTATTATTATTATTATTATTATTATTTAGAGACAGAAAGTTACACATACAGATATACATAAATACATAATTTGATTTGGCTGTTCTGTTTGAAGGTACAGATCAAAACGATGGCGTGGCGGGTGAACTGCTCTTCACACAGTAACGAAACAAAATAAAAGTGTCCTTTTCCTGACTAACACGTTCATGTACAGATTCATTCATAGCAGAGTCTCATCGGCAAATAACTTTGCCAACGTAAAGTTATTGTGCGGTCGCCTCTACCCTGCAGGGCTTCTTCAGTGTCTTGATTTGTTTTATTGTTTTAGTTGTTTGAACGTCCCTCCGAGAGGCCAGATGATCGGTTCAGGTTTCAAACAGCGTTTTTGAAACACCAGATCTGTAAACAATTCTTCATTTCACCAGCATCATTTCAGCAAAAAAGAAAAAGAAAAAAAAAGGAAAAACAAAAGGATTACTGAAAAATACAGTAAATCTGTAAAAAAAAAAGTATGCAGGGCATGACAAACCTACCAGAGGTTTTTATTATTCACCGTTTAAATATCTGACAATACAATAATTTTCCATATATTTGCTAATATTTTTTGAAGCATAGCAGAAGTTGTTTAAAGTCTGATTTTTTTGTATTTTTCATTTTTGCCTCTAGTAAAAAAAATCGACGGTTTGTCCATAGAAGTACCAGTAAGCGAGTCGATGTCCCGATATGAGAAAAAAAACAAACAAACAAACAAACAAAAAACAACAAAATGCTCGATTTGCTTCTCCGGGACTCGGAGGGGCAAATCCAGAGGCAGACAAAGCTGGTGGCTGGTTGTTTCTACGGGTTGACCTCTCCCTGCTGGGCATCATTTACAGCACTCCTTCTTCTCTATGTGCAGGACTCGTTCGCAGCGGGGGCAGGTGTGGTACGCGTCCTTGAAGCTGTCGAGGAAGAATGGAATCAAGCAGCAGCACAGGAACAACCTGCAAAAAAACACAAACAGACAGGATGAGTTTCATACAGGCACAGTGGAGAGCCATCCTGCCTGTTGCAAAAGTATGAACGTTTCTTGATTATTATCATTATTATTTATTTTTTTTGTTCACGTTTTGTCACCTTTTCATAACGATCTTCAATGTGTTTTGTCAGATTACATTTTAAATTTATTCTCTTATTTAAAAAACATCTTAAAGACTTCAGGATCATTCGAAAGCAGGTTCATATGAAGACGCTGAAAAATCGATGATTAAAATGTAATAATTAATATATTAATAGTGAAAGAATATTAGCTTTAAATAGCTAATATCTAGTATATATTTTCCATATTTATTAGCATTTATACATAAATAAAAAAACAATGCTCATTTTCTAATTTCATATTAAAACATGCATAATACTAGGGTTAGCTATTAAACAAATAGTGTGTTTAATATAGTTGATCATTTGGAACGTGCAGGAATTTAGATAGGAAGCAAATGAATTCACATTTTTGCACAATATGAAATACATAATAGCAATATTTCATGTGCTGCACAGTAAAAAATAAACGCCCTCCCAGCTTCTCCACTGTTCTACTTGGATATGGAAGTTAAAAGTCTTTAAAACCCTGAGAAACAGTTTCAAAGAGCTTCGATAAGCCTCGAGAACTTTTTTTTAAAATAATAATAATTATTATTAAAGACTATTCTAAAAATATCACAAGAAAGCTGCTCTCCTTGAAGGCAAAGTCAAGCGGTTCGTTGCGTTTCACTAAATCTGTTTTCCTCTCTATTCTTTTCCTGGTTTTGGAGCCTTGTGGAGCGAGTGGCTGAATCCAGACACTCACCCACAGCAGATGAAGAGTATGCACATGAGCCAGGCGTACGTCCCTGCTTTGTACTGGACGTTGGTCATGACCTGCTGCTGGCAGGTCGTGCAGGTCGTCATGCCCGGGCTGCGACCCAGACCGACGTTGTAGCTCACAAACTTATTTCTGCCTTGGTCATTGCCGCCTCCCCCTCCACTGGTGTACACTGAAGGGGAGAAGGGAACCAGGTTAGAGGATCACTCCGATGCTTTAAAAAAGGAGCGACAAAACAAAGGAAGTGATGTTTTTCTGTGTTTATCTGAGTGGCCTTACCCGGTCTGGCAGAGGCAGCGTCGACCTGCTCTTGGTCAGGAGGGGTGAACGGGGTGTGAACGTGGTAAACCTTCACTCCTGATCCCTGAGTGTCTGTTTAAACAAAAACACAGGAGAGAATTAACGACCAGTAAGACGCTCTTGATGGGCCTCGCAAAAAAAATAACCATTTCACCCTTTGTCACATTGCCGCCAGTCATTATGCGAGAAAAGGTCATTTCCAAGGTTTGGATTTTGACTAGGCCATTCCCCACTGCATTTACTTGAATTCACCCTTTCATTGACTGTCCCTTCTCCATGCCTTCCCAATGAAATGTTTCCCACAGCATTGTGGGAATGCACAAGCTTGATTTTTCTTTCACTTCACAATTATGTTGGTGCTACATCCAAAGGTTTTTGATTGCAACAATGTGAAAAAAGCGAAATGGTGGATGAAGTCTTGCAAGGCGACGTCCAGGAGGATGTGTGTGTCTGACATACCTTGGTTGAGGTAGGATGGAGGATCCTTGGCGCTCATGTTGCTGCACAGAAAGAAAATACAGGAAATGAAGATGAAGATCTTCAAAATCAAGAGACGCAACACCAACAACCGCCACCAGGGGGCGCCAAACACTGCTCCGCTGACAGCCATTTTTCTGCTCTTCGTTGAAAACATCTGTCATACACTAAAGTGTCCCTGGCCAGAATTGGCTCTGCATTGTGTGCATCCATTGTGTCTGAATCTCTGGGTGTGTCTGGGCCTTCAGGCTTCAGGTGCAGCCACTGACTGAAACTCTTTTCTCTTTCTTTCGGAACAAGGACAAGCCGGCTTGCTGCATGTCTTCAACCAATAAAGACCAAAAGACCAAAAAAAAAAAAAATATATATATATATATCTATATATATATAGATATATATATATCTATAGATAGATAGATATATATAGATATATATAGATATTTTAAATACCATCTATATAACTAATTGTCACATATGATCCAACCATTATTTCAGAGTAGGAACAAAGAGCTTGTGCATTTTAATAATTTATTTGAAAGCAACTGAAATAGATTTAAGAGATTAACATAAAAACACTTTTGTTTCCTACTGTATGTTGAAATACATCTCATTTGAGCTTCATATAGTTTTGAAATATGCTTCTTTCATCTCCCCTTTACTGTATATCCCTGTAGTTCTGTCCTGTACTCCTTCCCGTGACCATTTATCACTAACGGTGATAAATGGTGGAACGGAAAGACAATCTGACGTTATCAGGCAGTTAGCAAAGTATGAAAGTAGGTTTTACACGGTTTTGGTTCAGCGTCTTTTATGGAAGAGATTTTTTTCCTTTAAGTTGGTTGTTGAACCTTTTGACTTTCAGAACCTGTGCAGAAACATGCCGTAAATTATTAAATCTCTATTTATATCAACTTTAAGCAAGGCTTGAGTACGATGTGAGTGTTGTAATTTGTCATTTACTCTCAAATATTTTGTGCATTTGGCAAAATGATGACGTCCAAAACACTTTGTGGGAAGTAGTGGCAGTCTTTAATACAGGTAGTAAGGCTCCCCACTCAGGGCGTCATCCCACCAGGGGCGGCACAGGTGCCCCAAATAAGATATTTTTCTTTTGCTGTCAGATTCAAAGAAATGACCTCAAAAACGATCCAATTTTGATTTAATTTTAGAAGTCTCTCTCCCTGAACAATTCAGAAAAATGCATTTCAATGTCATCAAAATGTGAAAACTTTTTGCAGTGTTCAATGGGTTTTATGGGTTTTTGCTGGTAATTCTGGTGCTTTTTCTTATCTGGTCTCTAAAAATTAGCAAGCTTTCTTGTTCAAGAATAAATGACATGATACTTTTTGACTTAAACGCATAAAAACAATTGTTTATTCTGGTGTGGCTTGGCAAAAGATCCCAGCGTCTCATGCAGGCTGCCCGCATACACCCTGCAACCGGCAGAGGAATGCTACGGAGCAGCATGCTTTTCTCTGTGTCAGACTAAGTCAGGGTGTGTCATTCTAACTTAGCGATAACACACCCCGACCCCGTCACTGTTTCTACTCAGGCTGCACAGTTAGATCTCTGAGAAATGGGTCTTGATTTGCCTGGTCCACTTGCATGTGCTTAAAATCTCGACGTTGTAACTTCTGTGTGCTCGTTCATCAGAACGCATGCCGGCTGCGAAGGCGCGAAACTCCCTCGTCACCCTCGAGCTTGGCACCAGTTTCTGCTTTTTCAAGTAAAACAGTTTTCGCCTTCCAGAAAGGCCGCTTGTCTACACATGGGAAATCTGACAGGTCATGGAGATAACGGTGAGGTGTGGCATTCAGAAAATCTAGTCAACCACATCGCTTAGATGCTTTCAAGCCACCATTGAAGAAAGTTAAAGGGTAAAACAATCCATTGTGTGATAAATCTGCTGGTATTGCTGCTTACAGTGTGAAATAAGTGCATTGGGAGTTTTCCGTGTTCAGCTGTGGCCCTGAGTTTTGCCAAAAGAAAAAAAACAAGAAAACAAAAAGTAGATGGAAAACAAATTCTAGCCAAGCAGGTTTTTAGGTGATTACCAGATGAGACGTTCGGCCAGGAGATAAATTCTTAACTCTGTCTTTGTGATTGTGAACGGTCCTGTTTCTCATGGTAATCCCACGGAGCGCATCAGGTGTGGCCTCTCACTGTTCGGTTTGTGGCACCCGTGCTGCTCCAACCTGAATGTGATGGTGCCTGTCATTCCATTTTGACTGCATTCATCGTCTGATGAAAGTGGAGGCAAGTGGAACGGTAAGTTTTCCAGCTCACCTCTCACCCCTGCAGCGTCGGTCTCATCAAAATTTGCACTTGGGCCAAAGAAAGCATCTCAAGTGCCTCCAAAAACAAGGACCGACTCTCTGATTGCTCCTGCTCTTTGTTAAATGTGCGTACCTTGATGTGGGGTGCTTAACAGCATTGAACAGTGAATAAAATCAAACTTCCAGTCAAAGCCTCTGTCGCTGCCTGTGATCTTTACCCAGCTTGTAAAAATTAAAGTTACTATCAAATCGTTAATTTTTCAGTCTAATACATGTCCAGACTAACACAGATGGATGGTGAAGTGAGAAACGCAAGGCTTTTGACTTCCATCCTAAAACCAAAATAATCCTTCAGACTCTACTTTTTGCCCATTTGGGTTGATGACATCACAAGAGGTGCAAGAATCAAGCTGATCAGCTGGCATCAGCACAGACTAAGCCACACGAGGAACGTCCGGACAGGCTACACAGACATACTAAAGTAGACGACCTACACTTGAGCCTTAAACCGTTCATAACCACTTGGTGGCGCCCTGTGCCTTTTGTGACGTCATCAGAGGCAAACGACTGTGGATGCTTTTTCTTGGGCGGGTCCATAAAGCATCGCTTCACAACGAAATGATGAATCAAACTTAAAATCTGATCTTACGGGTGGGAAACTATATCTATGCCAAGTTTGACTGATTCTGTTGGTAAAAGTTTTAAATATGCTGAGCAAAGTTTTTAATATATATGTGCATTTTAAGTTTTCAGGTTTTAAATATTAAACTTTGGTGATATTGTCGTTTTTTTTGTTTTTTTGAAAGAGAGCCGGTGATCAAACCAAACAAAGTGCATGTGACAAATTACTACAGTTAAATATCTCAATAAAGAAAAACAAACAAAACCAAAAAACGTTAGATTTTCTTGAGAGCTTCATCTGGCAGAAAAATCAGAAATTTGAAGGTAATCTATCACAACATCCAAAATCCGGCAGCTCAAAGCAATAATAAAAAAATATGCATACATGTATGTGGCTTCCTAAACCTCATAGCAGTTAAATTGGTAAATAAAAAAGAAGAAAAAGAAGAATTTGGAGTAAAGTGCAAATATTCTGACAGTCTTACCTTGGAGTTGTGTTGCAGTGATTTTGTAGGCAGGTGTGTGTAGGCAGGTGTGTGTGAGCTCCTCCTGCGGATGGTGACTTCTGAGGATTGAAGCTGAGCTGATAGCTTGTCTCACCTCTACCTCTGTGAGCCTCACCTCCAACACTCCCACGGCGCCGCCCTCGCCACAACAAAGATCGAGAAGCAAGAGTGACTCACTCTGTAGTGCTGATGGAACCGCCTGTACTGGTCTTCGGTTTTTGTTGTTTTTTTTTTTTTTTTTTTCATATGACCAGCTGGATGTTTCCAAAGGACTGTTGAGCAAGTGCATACATTTGTTGCTTTTTTCGTGTGGGAATAACCTGTTTTTCTCTCCGATGGCTTTGGGTGATTTAGCGTAAAGAGATCAGAGCTGCTGATGATGCTGATCTGGAATTTCACCCAAAGGCGACGGAGAGACCAAGTGACACACATCTGCATGTTTTTTACTCAAGAATTCAGAGAATGCTCATGACTGAAGGCAAACTCTCTCCACAACTTACATATTGAGTTTAACAAGCTGTCGCAAAAACAAACAAACTGATTTGATTCCTTGTCTTAAGTTGCACCAAATTTATGGAACGGGATAAGCTACATTTGTGCAGGCCTAAAGAGGAGCAGCAGTGAAGGGAAATGATAGATGATTCAAACATCAAAATTAGTGCTTGAGGTTCGATCAGGACTGTAGAGTTTTACACCAGCTCCATCGTGTGAGCTTACCTGAAACTGTATGAATGAAAAGAATTATAATTGTAATTTCAGAAATATATATTATGCACCGAAACAAAGAGAACATTGATGAGATCAAACAGCACTTGTGAGGCCTTTTGACACCCATTCAGCTGAAGGAAGTTGCCCAAGAAACCAGTGCAAAACCTTAGTTAGCAGTGCCTCCCCATCAGCCTGTGTTCAGTCGCCATGGCAACTCCATGGTGATTAAAGCAGGCAGAGGAGTCCAGAGAGTCACCTTATCATTAGGACAGGAAGGACACCCATGTTGTTAAGAACATGGAAGGGTGTCGGTAAAAATTTTGGGTGGTTGCTATGGAGACGATATAAAAAAAAAAAACACACACTACAGCTTCTTATTTGTGTTATACCCCTAAGCTTGCTTTTCTCCATTACCTCACTTCATCCCTTTGACAAAAAAATTTCAAAGTCTAATTTGTAAATCTCATATGAGCTTTAAAAGTCCTAAAATAAAGATATGGGAAAACATAAAACCTCTTCTTAGCGAGTAAATCTGACTTTATAAGGAGTTGACAGTTTGTCTCTCTCAGTTGACAGTTGCCCCTCCCTTTGGTTGTCATCCTTGACCCCATGGTGCCATTCCTGCATCAACAATACACTCTGCATATTTCAGCACTGCACCTTCGGTAATCATTTTTTTTATTGATCAGCCCATTCAGACCCTTGCTGAAGCTTCAGACGACAAATCAGTTTACAGCATCCGCTCATCATACACCAGCTGGAACGGCGCCTGGTCAACGTCTGGTTGGATCCACTGTAGACCTATGAAAGTTTGAAAGGAGTTTGGATGACAGCTCAAATTTGCTCGCTGTTGTCGCTTCCCAGTGCGCACTGTTTTTATGCCTGATGTCCTGCTACAAAATCTGAACGAGGCAGGAAACTACATTAAAGTTTGTGGTTATAATGTCCAAAAATGTGAAAAGTATTCATAGGTGGAATAGCTGTGCTTTTGCCAGGCTGTGTCTGATTCACCAACAATTGCAAGCCCTTCATTGTGCTGCCTGTGATTAATCATGGCTCTCCGATCCGCCCAGCCACGTCCCGCGTTAGTATGCGCCCCACAGAAACACAGGGGTATGGTTTCACCGAGCACTATGGGTAAATTATGTCAAATATATCCATAATGCCACTGCTTTAAAACAATGGTGATGGTGAACTAGGAGGACAGCTCTCCAAATATATCTTGTGTGTCAAAAAAAAACTCTGATGTTGATTTTTTTTACACTTTAATTAGTCTCTGTGAAAATTGCTCCTTGGTTAATCCTAAATGTAACAACAGTGAGTCAGATCTAAGCCATAATGTCGACATATTGTCTAAGAATGGAAACGAAGAAGGTATTCGCTTAAAAGAGAGTTATGAAAATGACTCCTTATAAAAAAGATTTGGCAACCAAATATTTTGTATGTTGAACTGTGACACCCACAGTCCCACGTTGAGTGGCAGCTTCGATCTAAACGCCCAGAAATCTTTCAACCCTCTGAAATCATAAGACCTAAAAACTCAATGGTCTTGTCATATATGACTGAGCAGGAAACTCCACTTTTCAGGTGAGAGGCAAAAATATCACCAGGAAACTCACTAAAGTGTCAACATTTTTATAAAACTGATTTGTTGAAGCAGTTCTGGTGTCTGTAATTTGGTTTGTAAAGAGTGTGTTAATGTCAGCTTACATGATACTTGAGACAATTAGCGTTTCTTGGAAGCTGAAAGGACCAGGCCAGCTCTGCCACATTTTTTATCCTTTGGTCTCTGTGTTATACATTATTGTTATTATTGCTGTCCTTAGACTGAACGTCTTGTCTGCTCCAGCTTACAGGTGTGTTTAGAGAAACTGCTTTTGATTTATGACGGTGTTACAGATTGAAAACATCACCCTGGGAAAACGGAAACAATATCTAGGTCACACAGCACAGCCACTGGACTGTAGCGAAAAATGACTTCAAAACCATTACAAGGTTTCTGTATTATTTTCATATGAACAAAGTTCAGTCTTTTAGCTTTGCAGTCTCATTCCCAAAATTAGGATCAACGGTACAAATGAAAATGCAGACTTGGTGATTTCTAGGAGCACAAAAGGGATTCGTGTGGCTTTGATGAAATCCTCCCTCAATTGAGAATTGATTTTGAGCCTGAGCTCCAGGTGGGTCATGGCTCACATTGTGTGGACTGACGAAGTAAAACCCAAAGCAAAACACCAGAAGGGTGACTTGTGCATCACTTATGTCTCCTGTATGTACAAGGGAAATTAATTAAAACCGTGCAGGATTTCTCAAACCTCTAAGGGTTCCACTTTGACAATCACAAATGAATATGAACATTATATAACAGTATACATCTGGGGCCCAGTTTTCCAACCGCATCCAAACCTCAATGGTTTCCAAATATGAAATTTGACTGGGAGGCAGGATGTTATGTTTAAATTAAACATGTTTGTCGTTATTGCCACTCACTGCCACCCGAAAGCAATGAAATTAAGCCAACGAATTCTACGTCAGGTCAAAATGGTTTTGCAATTTTGCCTTCTATCTCCTCAAATCACTTTGTGGAGGATCTACAGAAAAAAGGTGGTGTTGGGTGTTGTCTCCTCGTGACGTTAACAGGGCGAGGTTTTGGTGACTTGTTTCGATGAGCCAGATGGACCACATTCCTCGCCAAGCTAACCCCTGTGTAAGTTTGACTTTTAGCCCTCAAGACACTTGTAGGTTATCAATAAAATCTTAAATTCACTTTTAGGCCCAAGTTTCGAATCCCAAACAAGCGGTAGTCTGTGTCCTGGAGGCAACGGCAGCGATTATGAAAGCAGGTGTTCACTTCCTGTTGAGAGATTCCTTTTCTCTTGACTTCCTCAAATAAGAGGGGTATCAATTTCAATGCTTCCTGTGGTTATGTACATTTTATTCTTTAACAGTGACAGAACATTTTTTAAATTGATTCTATTTCAGTTCCAAATATGTTCTGGTGCTGTGTTGACAAGGTAAAAATGATGTCTGACAACAAACCAGGGATACTCATAATCTCTTGAAAGATAGAAGACATTTTCCTTCCCCACTTGACTTTTAACGCAGGTTTAACATGTAAACCCCAGCACATGCCCTGGAGAGCATCAGGAGAGAAGCTGAACAAAATGTTTTTCATTTAAGAACCCTAAAGGAAGTAATATATATTGCATAAATGTATCAACATTGACAAAATAATGCTGCTGAGTTGGAAACATCTGTTTACTATGAATATTTTGATCTTGTTACCACACACCTTCAGTGTATTTGATTAACATTTAATGTCAGTAGTACATAACTGTGAAATATGCGGTTTGGAAAATGGTTCGGGCATGTTGTTTTTCTGGAAGGAACCAGTTTCAATTCTTTTGCCGCTTCTTACAGTTTTTCATCCAGAATTTCCCTCCATAATTCCCATATAAGGCACAGCAGAGTATCGTCTGCATAGCGTCAGACCAGCATGGACTTTGTTGTGGGATGTTTTGTTTTAGGGAGTGGCAGAGAACTTATTGTTTTCTGCTGTTGCGAAGACGTGACATCTTCACAGCATTCTTATCTTCTCCGTAAGAGTTGACTGCTAACTTATTAGCCAATCTACTGGTTCACTGACAGTGAAGAAAATATTCCAAACTCTCAGCGCATTTCCTGTCACTTACTTCATTTCGTGTTCTCAGACAGGAAGTGTTCATCATGTTCTTGGCATCAACCGGTAAGGACTGATGAACGCCCTGTCTTGGTGGAGGGAGATGCAGGTCGGTAGGTGTGAGACCTACCTGGTCGGACGTATAAAAATAGTCTGTGACTCAGCAGGTGCTGCAGGAAAGGAAGTGCCAGTGCAAATATCTCTTTGTCTATCTTCTGTCAACTTTTGTTGGCATCTGTGCCGTTCTTTCTCTCCATTTGTTTATATATACAGCATGTTTGCAGAGGTACATTTCTCTTAGGTTTGAGATAACACTGAAACTGAACATGTGACGTGATGCAGCATTTTGTAAAAATAAACTCAATAGTTAGTTTTTAAATGAATGTCAATATGACTGTTGTAACCAGTTTAGCTTCAACTCAAGGGTTTTGTGACATATTTCAAAGAGGCTGACTTGAACCGGTGACCTTTAGAAGAGGGACAAACAAAAAAGGTCTTACAGAAAGATCAGCTTTCTAACATCGCACACAGACCCAACAACCTCAAGAAATGCAAATGTGGTATTGTAACATGCGTATTTTCTGCAGCACCAGTTTTCAGACTTGCTTGCAGTACTGGATGTAGTTATTCCAGGAACATGTCCTGTTCATTCTATTAGAATGTGTTCTAAAAAAGATGCTGTAGTTGATTGATAAGTTCCATCAGATATGATTGGTTATTGTTAGTGAATGTAATCTCTTAACATCTGGCTACTATAAACCAACTCTTGTCCAACACTGATCCCAAAATATACTCTACAATTACGTTTATGCAGAACAACTTGATGAAGAGATGCAAACATTGAAGAAATTTGGATTTGCTGCAGTTATTAAACAACACAGGGAAATACAGTTGAAATTAGATATTTACTTCACAGAATAACAATTTACATGAACATTTTTTTTTTCTCATTTTAACATAAAATCTGATTAAACTGTTTTTTTGTCTTTCAACCAAACTCGGTATCACTTCATATCATGCGTACATATTCCGTCTTCGTTTTCTAAATTTATTTATAAACTATATTTTCATGCAAACAAATTAAATTTTCAACATTTACCAAAGAACAGAAGCTGCTGTGATTGGCCAATATGATTATAATTCACAGAAGAGAAGTTATGAAGTGACGAGGCAGACCTGGTCGGCCCAGATGATCCGGTTCGGCTCAGTTGTTTAGACTTCCAACTTTCCTGGTTGACATAGCAAATGAGTAGAACCATAATATAGTGCATTTTTTTCATCATACAGAGTTTTCTTTATGATTTTTATTAGTGTAGTTAAATGAAATCTACAGACAGTCATTTTGTTTTACCACAAAATGTGATAATTGTTGCTCTGGCAAATCTACGTCACACCTCTCAAGTGTTATATGTAACAGTAATTAGCAGAAAAAGGCAAAACTCTAGAGTAATGACGTAAAGGTGTAAAAGAATAGAAAGAAGTCAGTAATTTTCTCAGGCAGCTCTCAGGCTGTATCTACTTCAGTTTTTATTTAGCTAACAAGGCCATGCGTTGCTGTTTTTTGGCCCAAGTCGACGTAACTGTTTAAATTCCCCTATAGAAATTAGACGCATTGGTCCGGAACAAATGCTTTAATCTGTATGAAAGAGCTTCATCATCATATTGGTTCTTGTTTGTTGTCCGTCATCGATCTGATCTGATCCGTCTCTTCGGGCCACGGTGAGGCCGAAACATTTTCATGCTCCTTGAACTTATTCACATTTTGCTTGCATTTCTTACAACTTGCAAGTCTGGCTTTGGTGGGATAGTGATGTGAAAAAAAAAAAGCTATTTGTCACAAGCTATAGGTGACAAACATGTGGCGGACACAACGACTGAACAATCGGCGTAGAGAATGAAGGTTCTATCAAGTTTTAACGTGTTTGCTACAGACTTTGAGATTTTTATTTAATTTAAAACAAAATCCTGCACTATCTAGTGTTGTTTTTTGACATCAGATCCTAGTAGGATGCACTGACGTTTGCGGTTGTACAGTGATAAAATGTGAAAAAGTTCAAGGGAGATGAATACCTCTGCAAGGATTTGTGACAATGATTAGAAATGATATGTTAAAAACCCTAACATTGCCATCTTGGGTTCTTAAACTGGAATGTGCCGCATTAAGCTTTTATTGCTTCACTTTCAGAGTGGTTCCTTTTGGTCGGCTTGCCCTCTTGTCTTCAGCCGGACACCACGCTGGGATGATTTTGCCTGATGGTGAACGTGCGTCCAGTCCTGAAATAGTTCTCTATTTCCTCCAGCGAGCGCTTGCGAGTCTCCGGGATGCACACGGCGTTGAACAGCAGGCAGAAGACGCACACCACCGTGAACATCAGGTAGGGCACGTACAGGCCGTAGGCGTCCACCAGGAGGGTGAAGGCATGCGTGAGTACGAAGGCCGTCACCCAGCTCACTGTGACACACAGGCCTGATGCCACGCCCCTGGCCACCAGCGGCAACACCTCTGACATCAGCAGCCATGTGATTGGTCCCCATCCCATGGCGTATCCTAGGAGACGGCCAACAATGAGATGACATAGCACAAAATACATGCACATATTGTTTTTTTGTGTGTGTGTGTGTGTGTGTGTGTGTTGTTTCAGTGAAATGGGTGTGACCACATGCTGAACAGTTTCTACCTGCCAGGGTTTAATGAGTTTGAGGTTATGAATGTAGACAAATAAACAGTGAACAACCAGTTTAACCTGAGAAGCTAAATATAAAAGTGACAGTAAAAGAGAAAAATTAACATGGTGGAGCAAGACATGCAGTCGCTAACATCGACATGTGACTGAACACGAGCAACGCGCCTCACATGACTGAAGGTGTCTGCAAAATAATCCCTTGTATTTTCTGTATTTGTGTGCACCAAATACGACACACTTCAATCAGATCAGAAGGACCTTGTTTGTGAGCATAAAGTTCCTGATGCAGCAACATTTCTTTTAATATTGATTTAAAAAAAAAATTTAAAAACTTTTTAAATGTCTTTTCAAAGAGTTGCTTGCTTTATCTAAAACAACTCTTTGGATGTTTTTCCTGCTTGTTCATCTGCGATAATTAGCTGCACCTTTTCTCAGTGTCTGAGCCAAATGAATGACATTGTTTGGCTTTTTAGTGCCAAATGGTACAGTTACTTACAGTTTTTGTAGAGTGACAATATCGTCAGAGTTGTTTTGACAGTGATATCACTGTTGTATATTTAATTATCCCTGTCCTGTTCTTCCTGTCTGTTAAATTGGTTTTTAAACCTTGAGATTTTAAACTCACATTCAAGCTAGAAACTTTGTTTTCATTACGTTTTTGTGGTATCGATTTGGCAATAGGTAGATTTCTAGTCCTGGGAACCTTCAGCTGTGTTCTCAGCTGTTTTGCCTTCACACATTGCTTTATTTCAGACTTAAAAATATATGTATTAATAATAAGCTTCAAGCCTGAACATGGTTGCAGGAGTCAAATTGTGTCATATTTCAAACTTGGCTCCTGTTTTTTTTGTGATCTAGAGAACTCCTGCTGTCGAAACTCACCGAATATAAACACCATTGTACTGATGAGCGGGATGAAACTCAAAGCCGTTTCCTGGCTGGCCTGTAACGTGTTGCCCAGCTCGGAGTTCGGCGCCGTAACATTGATAGAAGGGCAAGGTGTGGTGTGGGAGATCATGGTGAGCGTCAGAGAGGACAGGAACATCAGCATGCTCGACGTGTACAGCAGGGCTTTACGTCCTGCCTTGTCCATCAGGCTGGCTGCCACGGCGACAGAGAGGAGGCGGACTGCACCCACGATGGCAGCATCGTACCTGAAGGCCGCAGAGTAGGACGGGATTCTGCTTTGAGTTGACAGAACAAGAGCAACATTTCTAACAGATTTGTTGTTCTACGATGTCCCAACCTGGGCTCCAGGGAGACGTTGCTCTTGGCAAAGATCGGCTCCAGGAAAACCAGAATCGGCGTGATTCCCGTCATCTGTTGCAGGAAACGCATCCCGACCGAGATCAGGATCGGCCGGTAATAGGTGGGCTTGCCCAGCTGAGTCCAAGTGATTTTCACCTGTGTGTTAATGCTGTGCTGTGGAAACAAAACAAGACAAAGACACAGTTCACTTAAACTTGAGCAGACAGTTTAGCTCAGAGTAAATATTGAAACCTAAAGGATTCTCTAGGGGTTTAAAACAAAATGTCGCATTTTCTTACGTTCTACTTCGAATCCCAAGAAGCAGAACCAAATAAAATAAAACTGATTCAGTTTTTATGCATCACAAATCTGGAACAAACTTCCAGAGAGCTGTAAAGACGCTGAAACGTAGATCCTCTAAATCAAGGCTAAAAACCCATCTGTTTACAGCTGCTTACAAGTAAGAGGAACATTGATCAACACATTTGATGTGTATTTGCTTGACTTTGATTATGTAATGTGACACTGCTTGTCCGCTTGACGTTTTTGAAATTCCTTGTTGCTGAAATATGCAAACTTGACTTGTCCACCTGTATGGCGTTGAGCTCTATGCTCGTGTTGTAGTTGCTTCCCCTCAGCCAGCGGAGGGCTTTTTCCGCTTTCTGCTCTTGGCCGAGGGAGAGGAGTCTCCTGGGGGAGGAGGGCATGAACACCAGCAGGACGACCATCAGCACGGCGGGCACGGACCCCGCCACCGCCAGCCACCGCCACGGCACCACCAGGCCTGTGTGTGTCAACAAAAGCAACGCATGAAGGAGTGACAAAAGCACATAGCCGACATAGCTTTCTGACATGTCACCGAAAATGTCCCGGTGTGACTCAGCAAAAAAGAGAACAATAAAAAGAATGCATCTTCCATGACCTCTATTGTGTCTTGTTCAGATTTCAAAGATGCCGCTCTTTTGATTGTAATCTCTTAATTGTTTAAAGTGGCTTAGTGTGGACAATGTGGGTTTAGATAAACGTTACCAAGGGCATAGAGCGTCAGGGTGCCAAACACAGCTGTAATCTGGGGGCAGGAGCCCAGGGCCCCTCTGACTTTTTTGTGGGAGATCTCTGAGATGTAAACCTGTTGCATAAACACACAAAACACCTTATATGGTACAGCACACCAGGCATTAATGTGTTTTATTATTATTATTATTGTTATTCTGCAGTCGGTATCTAAACATCAAGATTAGAGATTTTCCAGGTGGATCAGAAATCACTTCCTTCTGGTGTGGAAGGTGTTTGGGAGCTACAAGAACGAGCCAGAGTGTCGCGATGGTACTGGATCCGGTACCAGTAGGGAAACTGGAGGGACAATTAAACCTACTGGAATTGAAGCGGCCGTCATGCCCCCGGCGACACCGGTCAAGAATCGGCCCCCGTGGAGCATCGACAAGTTCACGGCTCCTCCAATCAGCATGTATCTGAAAGACAAATGTACGACACGGTTGTTACTGAAACACAGCAGTTCCAGCTATAACTTTAACAGCTTTAACTGTTTGATTGTTGTAATTCATAATACGACCTTTCCACTGTTTATTCAGGAGGATTATCATAATTTTCCATTTGGAATTTTACAATAAAATCTAAATACATATATAGATAAAAAATAATAATAAATCTTCTAAATTTTTAGCCGTTTTACATTGTTTCATTATCTGTCAACAGATCTTGATCTCATTTCCAATTAGAAACAAACTTCTAATTGGATTGAAAATTATTTTTAAATATATCAGGTGTATGTATTTATACACCTGATATAAATATAATTTGGGATTAACTGTGATGTGAAAGAGAGTCATCAATATTCTCCAGGAAACAAAATACCAGGAGTCAGATCTGCACGATGAGCCAATGAAGGGCTTGTTACTGAAATAAATTGCTTGTAATCTCAAGTTCATTGTTTCTATTTTTATGCTCATTTCATAACACACATAAAAGCTGCATGTCAGCAACTTTTGGCTTCACAGTCGGACCCACCCAGCGGTCGAGGGAACCGCTGACATCATGATGCTCATCTTCCGTCCAATCAGGTCGTTGAGCAGCATCGCCCCGAGACCCCCGGCTGCTGCGCCCAGGGAGTAGATGGACCCGAACCAGGCCGCCTGGTTCGGGTCCATCCGGAGTCCAGGGTCTGCGTCGGGACTTGTGAGCTTCGGCAGGACGGGGGACGGGTAGACCAGGGAGTAACCGAAGTTGAAGTTGCCAAGAACTGCTGAGAACACGGCTAGATACAATCTGGAGTTACTGATCTGAAATAAAGGCATGTGGAGAGGATAAAAAAAAAAAAAAAAAAAACAATTAAAACAAAAATTATATGGTTCAATGCTAAACAGACATGTTTTTTTTTTTTCTTTGGTTTTCTGTATTTTTGCACAATTCAAGCATAAAACTGTGACTACAGGGCGTCTTTGATAAAGTTGCTCTACAGTATCTATAAAATGTTAAAAACAATACCAGTTTGCAGTTTGTTCTTCGCTGTACCTGAAAATCTAATGCTTAAAAAATATGTTAAAATACACTTTTAGCCCTGTTTGTGTACACTCTTTTGGAACCGCTTCACTTCCCAGTGTCCTATAGATGATTTAGATCCCAGTAACTTTGATGTGTTTTTCAAGTTTCTACCACAAACTGCTGATTTCACAATTGGTGAAACAACCACTACAACCCCTGCAAAGTACTTAGAACTTTACGAACCTATTTACATTCGTGTGAACTCATCAGTCTGATTTACTGAGTGACATATTTTTTTTTAATAGTCTGAAATGATGTCAGAACAACCTGACTTAAACCTGAAACATTAAAGTTGGAGTTTGTGTCGTTGCCTCACAATTCTCCAACAACTCAAGCAAAGAGTTGCAGAATTCACACAGCGACCGGTAAAGTTTGAAGCAAAGCATAACTAAAGTTATCAAAAGAAGAGTTGAAAATAAAAATGTCCAACCTGGGAGAGAGATGATGCAGTTCTTCGCAGCAAAGGCGTATTCTCGGAGTTCATCTTTGTCTCAGAAGCAGCTTGATAGATGAAAATAAATAAATACTAAAAAGAAAAGTGACCGTTTGATTTCTCTGGTCTGTTTTAGGATCTGTAATCTTACCTTCCTGAGAGAAAATGAGCTATTGCATAACTTTATTTAAAAAAAAAAAAAAGTTATACTGGATTTCCTGATACTCGCACAATATCCCTGTTGTGCGCTTGGAAACTGATCAACTTTAGAAAAACAATAGAAAGTAAAATAATAATGATAAAAAGATAATATCTTCCTCCTGAAGAGCTTTGATTCTTTTTGTGATTCTCCTGCAGATCATGAATGACTCAGTCTAACGGAGAGATCACAGCTGGTCAAAACAAAACTGAAAGTAAAAAATAATTAAATCTGTTTATGTAGGATTTTTGGAAGGGAAGCTGAACTGACCACAATCTTGCTCTTCTTCTGCAGTGAAAAAAAAATAAAAAAAATCGCGCAAAATGTTACTGTTTAAAGCTGTCATCTGAAAGCATTTCATACATATTGCACAGACTCAATAAATTAAAGAGCAAAATCCTCAACTTCCGCTTTGCGCACGTAGATCAAGTCACATCAGTGATCATAGGCAGGAAGCAGGGCGAGATCAGCCATGTGATTACTGGATTGGGCCATTCAGAAAGAAAGCAGAAGAAGAAGAGTTCAGGATCCTCCTCTAACTGAACGAGAGGGGGAACAAGGAAAGTACAGGCTGTTTCAGCCACGACCCACATATCATGAGGTTTAAAAACCGCATCACAAAGCAAACTGAGCGCTTTGCAAAATGATTCACTTTATCAACATGATTATACTCTGTTGCAAAATAGCTTGAGCTGCGGTCAGACTGGATGGAGAAGGCGCATCTTCCACTGTATTTAGATCTTCACTTTAAAAATGTGCGCCACACTTTTCAGATCTTAAACTTAAACCTTGCAGTTATGAGCAGCTTTGTGTTGCACAGAGGGTTTTGATTTTAACGGGATGGAATCAGAAAAAACATTTTTCTTTTTACAAATACGAATAGTTTTGAATTGGAATTTTGAGCCAAATTCACACCATGAATTATAGTTACTATCGCATAAAGTTGTGTGACCAGATAAACAGTTTAGTTCTCATTTACAATTTTAAGGGAAAACCTAGTATTGCCAAAAGCAGCAAACTCCAGATTTTGTCATATTATATTTTTAACTAAATTGCTGACAGACGTCCTGATATTTCCCAAATTAGGAAATATTAACTGTGGTGTGGCTGATTTCACTTGTGTTTCCTCTTCTTGATTGCAAAGAAGGCGGAGATTGTGTCATATAGTGTTGCGCAATCTTTAAAAATTATTCATATCGTAATGTAATTAACCTGATTGGTTGCTGCATGTCGACTGGAAGTAATTGTGAAACAAAAACTAGTCAGAAAACGTAAACACTTTGCAAACTTTCACAAGTTAGCTGCAGTCAGGAACTAATAGATTCTATTCTAAATCGCTGACTTTTTAACAATATCTGCTATAGAAGTGGAGAATCAGAATATATGAAGGAAATGTCTTACAGATTGCAAGCTCGCCCTACAACTGTGAATATTTGATTGTAGATTTCATTGGGTCTTTCAAACATTTTTCTTTCTTTTATTGTTCATTCATCTTGAAAGAAAGTCAAACCGACTGCTGTTTTGCACTTAGGCTGTGCAGCTAAAGAGCATAAAGGACCCTTTGTTGTGCTATAAAACAACAAAACAATTCTCCTCTAAACCAAACGGGGGAAAAATAAACTTTAATTGTTATACACGGTTGTCTTGTTGGGTGCTTTAAAATTGCATTTGATGTGAACTGTACTGGACAAACTAGCTGAACTGAATTAGTCCCATGCCTACTCATATACACATGCAAAGTCGGTTTATTGAACAGAAGAGCTACAGCAACATAGATAGAAGTTATAGAAGAAATGTACGCAGAAAACTAAAGTATTTGGGAAACAAACATAAATGCAAGACTGTAACAAAGACACGTTAAAGCCCTGATTTGAAAAAAACAAAAAGACAACAATGCAATACTTATCCATACATTGTTTTATATTGTCCATGGATCTTGGACCTGATATTTGCAGACTTTAGTCCAGTAATAATTGTAATAATAATAGTACGTAATAAAACTAATATCCACATTTTTTTATCAAATTATCTAAATTTTTTAATCAAATTTAGATAATTTGTTTATTTTGGTTACAACTAATTATTTCCATTTGTATTTGATTTCTTAAATATATATGAATACTTATTCATAAGAAAAAAATATCACTATGTTTGGCCCTCAAGACACAACTAGACCAACTTTCTGTTTCGCATTAGTCCTAAGACTACAGTTCCCGGCATGCAATGCAATGCAATGCAAAAAAAAATAAAAAAAATAAAACATTTATTTTTGACCCTGCACGCGATCCTTACGGCGTATCACGAGTTGCGGGAGTGATCATGAGAAGGCGGAAAAGTGGCAGCTGGCCCCGGTAGAGCGTCTGTTTACATTCCCAGCGGCGAGCCGCCAGACGCCAACATGGCGAACATCACCAAGAAAGTGTCCTGGTCCAGCCGAGGCGACGAGTCCGGGGCGGCCGGGGAGGAAACCCCGTTGCTTAACGGCTCCGGGCAGTTCAGACCCCTCAGACAGGTACAGCTAGCCGGCGGCTAACAGCTGCTAACGGCTACTCCCACTGTAAGCTGCTTCAGCTGCATATTCATGTGTTGACGAGCACTTTGAGGTTCTCTTGAAGCTTGTTTTGACCGCTGCACGGGGGAAATGTTTGCTTGCAGGAAACGGAATGCAAAAGCAAGAACCCTGTTTTTGTGACGCGTTATGGCTTTGGTTGCGTTTGGAGGCAATAGCAAGCAACAATAAGCTGGAAACTAAGCAGATTAGCGCCAATTAAATTATGTTATTACGGTGCATAATTAGATGTAGTTACCAGGAAGTGGTTCATATGACAGGGTTTAGAAATGTTTGTCCTTGCTATTGCCCCTATACCAAGATAGTTTAATGAAAATAAATGGTTGAAACATAAAAATCACTAATATTAGTCATATCAACCCTAATAAAACATTTAGGCTATCAGACCCGCTGTGTGCTGATAGATAATAACTTTTAATGTAGCCAGTTCCAGTATCTAAATGCAATGGTTGACAAGTAATAAAAAGCATTTAATAATCACCAAAAAGTGCATTTATTTAAGTGGTCCACTTTAAATTTATAAATAGTTAGATTACACACAGTTTTAATTTACCACAGCATTTGTTTCTGTTCATTATGAGGACTATGGCTGCTGTTTCTAGGTGTGTTATTGTAAAGTTTAGTGGAAGAAAAACATTCAGAAACTGTTTTAACTTAAGTTTTTAAAAAAAAAAAAAAAAAACCTTAAATTTTAACTTAAGAGCCTTTTGAAAGTTAAAAATAAATTTTATATTTTAATTAGATATTAAAGAGCTGGAACCTGATGCTAAATTAAGCTGAGCTTAACATCTCAGTGCCGAGCGCATATACTGTACCGTACATGAATAGAATCAGGTTTTACACATTTTTACCACACTTTTTGCTTCCACTTAACTTTCCATGGAGCTTCATGGCCGTGCCTTTGTGCACAATGGGCTTCTCTAGCGGTGCGCATCGTCATTCTTGAGGGTGTCAACAACTGTTCTCTGTGTTTAATGAATCTATATCACTCATTAATTTGAAAATTTTTTGAATTGTGCTACTGAAATAGAGAAACGTTTAAACAGTGTTCTAACTTAGCCAGCTGTATGTTGTCACTTCAGTTTCAAATTCACACACAACGCCATCACTCTTTCTGTTGCTGTATGTGGTGTGTGTAGATGTCAAGTGGAAGCACAGTATTTCAGATAGGCAGACTGAGCACGGTGGATTTGGAAGAGGAGATAACCACGGAAGAGGTAAAGTCTGAGATCCGGTCGCCATTACTTTTTTTTTTTTTTTCCTTTTCCGTGTCTGTCGCTCCCATTTGTCAAGTCCCATCTTCATCTTTACCAGCTAAGAAAAAACTGATTGCGGTGTTGAGCAGGGAGCTCGGATAAATGGTGCACTTCACACAGATTATCGTTGGTCTCAGCTGCTTTCCACTGGATTTGGTTGGACTGAAACCTAGAACAGCTGACACCGTGGCAGCCCAGTGACGGATGAGTCATCCGGTGCGCTTGAAGGGAAACATGTCTGATGGTTTCCACTGTGGAGCTCCTTGAGTGATGAATTAATGCGAGGCATGTGTTTTTCTTACTGTGACCACCCAGAGATCCCAACAGATAAAGCCACTGAAATGGCCACTTCAAACAAGATCCAGCTGGAAAAAAGGAACAATTATCCCTCATTTTTGATCCAACTGGTCACTCATTATCCATCCATCCATCCATTTTCCGTCACCCTTCTCCCTAACGGGGTCGGGAGTTAGGGAGAAGATAGCTGCCTATCTCCAGCTGCGTTCCGGGCGAGAGGCGGGGTACACCCTGGACAGGTCGCCAGTCTGTCGCAGGGCATGGTCACTCATTATGTCTAAGCATTTCAAGGTCATTTTAGATAGTTTTATGTTGCAAGTTTTTCCCGTTGGCTTTGTATGGTGGCCCAGAGGGGTCAAACTAAGTAAATAAAGAACAGGTTTGGGATGTTGAGAAAGCTAAAGCTGTCGACTTTGCATAAATTCTGTTGTGGTTGTTTCATTTGTTGACTTTTCTGGGCCACTGAAGTTTTGCTTTTTGCTAAATTTCCAAAGGTGATTTTATTTTATTTTTTTCTAACATCATATCAGGCAACTGATTATTTTTTGCTATTTTGTTTTGTCTGTATTTTTTATCTTTTCGTATTCACGTCTTTTAATAAAAATCCTCCTTCACAGATGTTTTGAAACTTGTAGTTTATTGGATTAACTCCGATTTCAAGACGTTTGCCAACAATTCTCAATTCAAAATGTTTCATTGACGTAGAGGTAAAAAGTTCAAGAGGATAAAAACAGAGCATCTTTATTGAACTTTGTTCATCCTTCCTGTTAGTTTTTGAAAGTGTTGCTCTCTCTTGCTGTTTTGCAGCCTGAAATTATCAATCCTATCTACTGGAAAATGCTCAGTTCACCTCTAAAAACAAATTCCTGATGCATCTGAGTCCACTTGGCCTCACCATGCACGCAGCTGCAGTAAAGCTTCTTTAGGCATCACCCCAGTCTATAAAAAACGAGAGGAAGCAGATGAAACATCACCCAGCAGTCAGGAAGAGAGCAGTTATAGTTCAGACGAATGTAAATAGATTTGTACTATCAGTGTCCTCTGGCAGCTATGGAAGATATGGAAGTGGTTATTGATGGAGTTTGTTCCAGTTTAGTGTAGGAATCAGACAAATATATTGACGAAACTGACTGACTTGGAAGAGGAATTGATTTTAGGCGCTTTAACATCTTTGAGGAAAGTTCTTGACATCGTCTTTGGCCGTCTCCGACACAAACATGTCCGGTTGGACTCCTTGCAACTCACATGAGACTTGAAATCTTCACAATCTAATGGCTGCTTTTCCAGCTGATCACCTCGGTTCTGGTGCCTGCTGTGATGTCATCAATCCAAGTAAACACTACGTAGAACTTGCGATGGTTTTTCTCTTCATTTTGTGAGATTCTGCAGTGGAAATCCACTCCGTATAACCAAAAGCTGCTCTTGTTGTCTGGTCACATTTTTCAGGAGGAAAAAAAAATATGCCAGTGGATATTCTCTTTAAACATTAAATGATTTATTTTAAAAATGATGTTTAACAAAGAGTTAAATTATTCCGTAAATGCAAACAACATGAACAACAAAAACCGATCAGTCATCAATCAGCAGTCACAGGACGGGTTATTAGTTTTTCTTTCACTATTAGATGCCGTTCATTTTTCCAGCTGAATGTGACTCCAAGCATGTGATGTGCTTCACTGTAAACAAAACATTATTTCCGGTGTGCTTTGTTTGTCTCCACTGTTCCTGTGAATGAAACCTTTGACTCCTCTGCTGATGCCTGAGGGGCCAGCATGCCTATGCACGATAAATCTACATGAAGCTGTGACTGGCTTGTTCACATGCTTGCAAGTTTCATTTAACAAACCAGCATTTCCCCCTTTTCAAAACCCATATGTATGGATGCAACTGGAGATCCAACATGGCTGCATAAATCCTCTCTCACTCGCATAGCTTTTGTGACGTCTGAATATTTTCACACCAGACAGTTTGGAGGAAATGCTGCTTTTTGCACCGTCATCTTTACAGTTGGCAGTATTTTCTACAAGAAATGACTTTTAAATGTTTAAGTTGTCTGTTTTGTTTGTCTATGATGTGTTTTTCGTCTCACAGCTTTTCTGTGTAGGATATTCAATGTCAATATTTCAGCTCTTGGTTCTGCGTTCCCTTCAAAAGGTCAGTGTTGATCTGATGACTTCTTTGTTTTTTTATTTGTCACATCCAGCCGGATTTGGCGAGAGGGCGACCCAAAGAGATCCCTCATAATGAGAAGCTGCTGTCACTTAAGTTTGAGGTAAAACAAAACATTTTATAGCGGAAAAACCAACAATGCACTGGTTGTGTTTTGATGGCAGACATTGGTTTCTGGTTTTTTATTTGATTTATTTATTTATTTTTAGCTCAAATCTGCCTGACTTGACCTATTTCAGATTTCCTTTCACTTCTCTAAAATTTGAAAAATTGGCATAAATGGAGAAATGTGCTGCAAGTCTATGGATATATTACTTTTTAAATATTTAATAGAAACTCAAGAGCATAGACAATCTTTTCTGTTTATATATCAAAGCATATATGAATAAATATGCTTCTTGAGCTGCTTTTAGTGTGAAGGAGGCTTTATAAATAAAATTGATTGATATTATTGAGAACAAATTATAATTTTTAGCTATTTATTCTTGTAAATAAATGCAAAAACCATGTCCTGTTTTCCTTCAACTTTCATATAAAATCCCAGTAAAACATTGAACTTTGTGATTTAAAATGTAAAGTTTTGGAAGCCATGCAAGGAGAAATTTGCACATCATCGTGTGATTCATTGGGTTAAATTTGACTTTCTATTGCTTTCTCTATTTTTAGAGTCTCGACTACGATAACATTGAAAACCAGCTGTTTCTGGAGGAGGAGCGGAGGATGAGCTACCTGGTGATTGCAGAAGAATGGTTTCCTCTGCATGCTTGTATCGCCTCTGGTGTTGTGCCTCTGGTTCGTGACTTCTGCTTTCCCTTTCTCTCCGTCAGTCTTTTCGCTGTCTGGAGATCAGCCGCTGGGTGATCTGCGGCCTGATCGGCTTCCTGACGGGCCTCATCGCCTGCTTTATAGACATCGTGGTGGAACAGCTGGCTGGACTCAAATACAAATTGATTAAAGAAAGTATCCTGACGACTTAGTTCAGAAGACAGGTGATGAGAAGGGAAGTAGCTAAATGGAGAAGTACGATAAACATTTTTATGCCTTTTTTGTTTCCCTTTAACCCTTCTGTTTATAATTCACGGTCGGTTGTGTTATGAATTTAATTTTATCCCTTCGGTAGTGAAACTGAAATGATTTTTGCATGTTTTTGATGTTTTGTTTTTTTTACTCTGATAATGTGTTGTCAATTAAAACCAGCTTTTAGTTTCCTTGACTCAGAACCTTTACAGATATTGTGAAGTTTACAGAAGCAGGTGGACTGTCCATCTCCCTCCTCCTCTGGGCCGCCCTGAACTCATTCTGTGTCATGTGGGGGGCCATCATAGTCGCCTTCATTGAGGTAAAGCAGAAAATCATTCAGAGTTCAGAAATGATTGAGACGTCTTATTGGATTCCTGAAGAGTGAAAATTAACTTTGAAGAAGTGTGTTTAAGTCAGGTTGTGCAACATGCTGACACAGGGAACCAAATCCTTTTTTTTTTTTTTTTTTTTTTTTGGTGGAAACTGAATATTTCCAAGTTGTACCTTATAGCTTTCTGTGTTTTTGCAGCCCATCGCAGCAGGAAGTGGGATTCCTCAGATAAAATGTTTCCTAAATGGAGTCAAGGTTCCCAGGGTGGTACGGCTCAAGGTACGAACACCAGAAATACACAATGCACTTTATTGGTTGGAGTAAGAGGGAAATGTGTTTTAATGTGGGGTTTTTTTTTGTTTTGTTTTTGTTTTTGTTTTTTTTCGGGGTGTTGTTTGGGTTCTGCAGACTTTGGTGGTAAAAGTGGTCGGTGTAATCTTCTCCGTGGTCGGTGGCCTGGCAGTAGGGAAGGTAAACAGCTTCAGTCTTTCTTATTTCTTAAATATTTAGACTTGTTAATGTCCTTTTTTTACACAATCTAATGCTGTTTCTCTAATACACCTGTCCTGCTGTTTACCCACAATCCTCTAGGAAGGCCCAATGATCCATTCTGGTGCCGTTTTAGCAGCTGGCGTCTCGCAGGGCAGAAGCACTTCATTAAAAAGAGACTTTAAGGTCAGGACTTGTGGGATTCTCCAAGCTAATCCATTATAGTTGTGTAAAACACACCTTTTGTATTCAGTTTAATTGGTCTCATGAACATACCAGTTGATTTCTGATGGGCGTCTTTGCACTTGTAGATATTTGAATATTTCCGGAGAGACACAGAAAAAAGGGATTTTGTTTCCGCCGGAGCTGCTGCTGGAGTTTCTGCTGCGTTTGGAGCCCCAGTTGGTAAAAAAAAAAAAAAAAAACATGCTTTCTAATTAATCAGCTTTTTTCTCATTTGCTGTTATGAGTTAGAAAAGAAGCTCCTGGTGTCTCCTTGATTTCCTTCCTCTCTTTTCTTGTGTTGTTTTTTCCTTTCTTGCTTCTTTTCCTTTTCTCCTTTTCTTTGTTTTCCTTAAATCATTCCTTTTTTGGGGCCTTCTTTCCATTTCACTTTTCTTTCCTTATGTACTTCATCCCTTGCTTCCTTGTGCCCCAACTTTCCTCCTTTCATTCTTTATTCTTCACCTACACTTCTTTTCTTTTTTATGTCCAGCCCTTTTGTCCTGCCTCTCCTGTCTTTCCTTATTTGTTGGCTTGTTTTTATTTTCCTTCTTTCTTTGTTTCTCCTGTTTTTCCTTTCCTTACTTCTCCTTTAGTAAAGTATATTTCATATTTTGTATACAATTACTTTCCATCATCATGTGTAAAATATTGTTTTACTTGATGTAAAACCAGCCATTAGATGCCTGAAACCTTTAGACTATATTGAGTATATATATTATATATGCACTATATAGTATTATATATATAGTGTGTTATATGGGACAGATGGTTTATTTATAGAGCTGATGTCATTTGACTGATGTTTCCCTTCAATAGGCGGCGTTTTGTTCTCTCTGGAGGAAGGAGCCTCTTTCTGGAACCAGATGTTGACATGGAGGATTGTAAGTCATGCGGTCGCTACACGTAGTTCCTACGATGCTTTCGAATAAATCACATCACCAGAAAGTGAAAATATTTTTAAAAAAATCTCCTTGGTTGGTGACGTTCTTCCTTTCGTCTGCAGTTTTTTGCCTCCATGATCTCCACCTTCACGCTGAACTTCTTCCTCAGTATTTATCACAACAAACCAGGAGACCTTTCCAATCCAGGTCTCATCAATTTTGGACGCTTTGAGAGCGAAGTGAGAAACTTTAATACTTTACTGTATTTTTTTATTTATTTATTTTTTCGCTTTGTGCAAGTCTAAGTATGAAGTATTAAAACATTGTCTTGTTCACAGGCGATGGAGTATAACCTCTATGAGATTCCTTTGTTTATTGCTATGGGAGCCATAGGTGAGAAATGTTTGTTTCTGCTGCTATGTGGGATTTTTAATAGCTTGATGGTGGATGTAAATACTGAACCCAACAGCATGAAGGTTTTATCTAAATGGTTTTTGACCCACCGGTGCACTTTTCCACCTGAAGAAAAGCAAAACTACAAAAAAGAGAGATGCACTGATTAGAGGCTTGTCTGATTCCTTATCTGATTTCTACATATTTTATTGTTTTTTTTTTTTTGTTTTTAATGAAGCCTAATGTAATACACAAGAACAACATTCAGAATATTTATCACTAGCTTTTCTGATGAAAGGTTATTTACTTGCAAGTAATTTTATGGTAATGTTGCAGCTTTTGCGCAGGAAAAAGTGCAACATGAAACAGTTTTTTTTGCTATTATCCACTGCAGGTCCATCTTTCTTGAGTTGTGTCTGCACTTCATAGAAAACATGCTTTCCTTTTACAATGCTTAAAAGAATGCTTTGGGAAATCTTAAATTGCTTTAAAATGATCAGAAATCAAAATTGGGTAATAAATTGACAACAAGAAAAATCAAGTTTTGAGTCTTTGTAATCAATTGGTTTCGTCTTAGATTTTAAAATGACAAACCCAGTTGAACCTTTCGCTCCTTTGTCGTCCAGGTGGAGGTTTGGGAGCTTTCTTTAACTTCCTCAACTACTGGCTGACCATCTTCAGGATCAGGTACGGATCGCAGCATCAGGCGGGATAACGCGTGCATGCTGGGAGGTTTGGTCGCATTGTTTTAAAAAGAAGGGCGTGGGTTAAAGACGAGGACATTTTGAATAGACGAGCTGCTCAGAATATCAACAACATCTTGTGACTGAAGCGAGTCAGAAGTAAAGTGAGAACAAGCTCCCAGTAAAACGCTTTCCTGCTCCAAAACTGGACAATTGTAACAGTTTAACAAGCTGAAGGATTTGTTAGCTTAGAAGGATTTAAATAATTGCAAATGAATTGATTGTGGAAATGATGGCAGAGGCTGATTTTCTGTACTTTAGTGAAAACCAGTTATTTAACAAACTTAAAAAAGGACAATGAATTCATTAAATCGATGCAGATCTTAGTTTTAATCCACAAGAAAACCTTCAATAGCATCTCTACAATGTAAATATACATTTTTGTCTTCACGTCGATTATAGTTTATACATTTAAATGACACTAAGGTGGCCTGTGTCTGTTTCAAAAAACCCAGCTGTCTGAGTAAACCAATAAAAACATAAACACAATGAGGAAGACTTCAGAAGATTTGATCTATGCAAGAAAAAATGGGAAAGAAAATGTTGTGATGTTTCTATCGTAACTTTTAAACATTTATTCAAGGGATTCTGGTGGAGCACAAAATGTTGTAGATATAACCCTTAGTTGTCAGTAATTGTTCAAATGTAGATGTCCTCTGTTGCAAAAAGATAATGTTTCCATTTTACTATCAAATAAAGTTGGAAAAGTGATATTCAGTTCACTGTTGCTCAATGAAGCAGAAATTCAAAAATAATTTATCAATTGTCAATAGTGTCTTTGTTCTGTGTTGTTGCTGTAATGAGAGATTGATTATTAAAATATTTTTTTTCAACCTGACTGGTTGAACCTGTTTCTAAAAATAGCCTCTCCTCTCTGATACTGTGACTGTAAGGAAGTGAGTTTGTGTCTAATAGACGTTCCAGTGGACGCTCTGCAGTCCAGCTTTTTGTTTCTCCTGTCGGCTCCTCCTGATCCGGGAAAGTCCAAACTGGTGTGAGGACATTTCTAGAAACCCGATTTACGTTTTGATTTCTGCATCTGTCAGGTACGTCCATCGGCCATGTTTGCAAGTGATGGAGGCCATGCTGGTCGCCGCGGTGACCGCGACAGTGGCTTTCATCATGATCTACTTCTCCACCGACTGTCAGCCTCTGGGTCCAGACCACAGCGAGGAGTACCCACTGCAGGTACACACACACACACACACACACACACACACACACACATACCGTCTGATGTTGGTTCAGATGAGATTTGCTCCTGTCATAGTGAATCTCTGCGGTTTCCCCTTTTTGCCAGTTTCATTTCATTAAACTTCTTCGGCGGTTTTGTTACAAGAGCAACGTTGAAGAAGGAACTGAGGAGTAAAGAGTTTTTCTCACATCTGCTGTCATCATGTTAACTGTTTGATGTGGTAGATGACTCAGGATTTATAAATGTGGAGATTTAAAGCCGTTTCCTCCCCTCATTTTCCTGTTTATTTAAAATTTTTCCCCTGCAGATTTTTCCAACTTTTATTCCTTCATTTTCTTGCCCAGTTGTTCTGTGCAGACGGGGAATATAACTCCATGGCCACAGCCTTCTTCAACACTCCTGAGAGAAGCGTGCGGAGTCTCTTCCACAATCCAACAGGTAAAAACCGCACCAGCTAGCTGCAGTAACCGCAGAACTGTAACACGGTTTCTCTTTTAGCCTTTACATTAGCTGTTGTTGAGGAGAAGCCTAATCTATATATGATTACATGGCGTTCAGCAGACTTCTGGTATGTGTGTCTGCCCTTAAGGGCAGGTTTATGAAGAGCAGGTGCATGAAGAGCAGGTCCTTCCGCTTGAGCTGTGGAGCTGTGGAGCTGTGCAGCTCCTCCAGAGTTAGCATGTGGCTCTCCTGGCTCATCTAGCTTTTTTTTAGGCAGGCGGCCAATTATGTGTTAGGGTTTGCAGTTCTTCCATCAATCGAACAGTTCTCCATGAGATGTTTGCTCCTTGGTAAAGGGGCTACATACAAATGCATGCCACACTTTTCAGATTTTTATATGCAAACCTTGCATCATTTTTCTTCCCCTTCAAAATTATCCACTACTTTTGTTGGTCACATAAACTCATGATAAAAATTCAACTTTATTAGTGAGTCGCTGTGGATCCTCTGCAGAGCAAAACCTTCAGTTCGATTCATTGAAGTTAAAGTTGAATTGATTTTCATGTCTTATGATTTGAGTCAGTGTGTTTTTTTTTCTTTCCTTTTAATTGTTTTATTCAGTTGTCTTAAATTATTTTGACTCCTCTCTGTGAATGTGGAATAATGCAGTGGTGTGAATAATAATGACGAAAACGTCAAGCCTTAAATATTTGTTGAACCATGCAGTATATAAATGATGCACCACGAAAAACTGACCAACGTTCCCATGAGACTTTATGAACCATCATATCAAACAACTGTTCCTTCTATCTGGGTTGTTTTTGTGCCATTTCATCGCTTTGCCTCCTGGTTTCTTGCCTTTGAAGGAACCTACAACTCTCTGACGCTGGGTTGCTTCACTGTGACCTACTTCTTCCTGGCGTGTTGGACCTACGGCCTGGCGGTGTCTGCCGGGGTGTTCATCCCGTCTCTCCTGATCGGAGCGGCCTGGGGGAGGCTGTGTGGAATACTGCTGGCCTCCACTACATCCACCGCCTCAGTTAGTGCTCAACACACCTCCTCTTTGTCTGCTGGAACAGTTAAAGCACAGCTTTTCCATTGGCAGCCATATTTATTCATGTGCAAAAACCATTAATCTGTCCTACTATCACAAACGTATAGTTTGCTAAGTTTTACTGGGACTTTTTGACGGCCTCTGCTTGTATCAAAGGTTGAATAAAACAGTATTTTATAAACAGTATTTTATAAATAAAATATGTTTATTTAACGCATCTTTACCACAGATGCTGCTGAGTCACTAGAGGAGGAAGCTTGACTTGCTTCCTTGTTTGTTGTTTGTGTCTTTTCAGATGTGGGCTGACCCTGGTAAATACGCCCTGATTGGAGCTGCTGCTCAGTTGGGTGAGAGACTCGAGCGTTTTGTTCAGTTCTCCTTCTTCACAAATGAAACGAGTTGAAATGTAGTAACACGCTGCCGCCTGCAGGTGGCATCGTGAGAATGACCCTCAGCTTGACGGTCATCATGGTGGAGGCCACGGGCAACGTCACGTATGGCCTTCCCATCATGCTCGTACTCATGACAGCCAAGATAGTCGGAGACTACTTCCAGGAAGTAAGGAAGGGACGCACGCTGGCATCCGACTAAAAGCTCAAATCAATAGTTTTCTAATTCCAGACGAGGCAGCGGGGGGTGTGATTGTAAAATTTGTACTGCATTTTAAACAGGAAATCCATGGCTGTTTGTAATTAAACACATCAATTTTGCCATTTATTTATTTTCACACAAAAAAAACTTTGTGAAAACAGTTGAAGGTTGCATCTCCTCCATGTTTTTTCCCCTCACCATCACTGTGTTTTTCAGTATAGAAGCGTATGCAAAAGTCTCCATTTCTCTGTCTAGAAGGGAAAGACGTAATACTTTCCCTTCAGCCAGCTGACCAGCCATGTGCAGCAACAATTGGGGAAGAGATTCTCACACCATGACTAAAAAAAAAAAACGAGAAAATTTAGGTCATTCTGTCCCTTTGTCTGATTAAAAGGACATTTAAACTAACAATACGATGGAAAAAATTGGATTTGAAACCATAGCTTTCTTAAATCTTGATATACGTTCATACTGAAAACATCTTGTTCTCTTCATTTTCGGTAAGCTTTTGAAAATGCAAAACAATTAGTTAATCAGCCATTAGGCTTGCTAGCTTGGAAATACTTAAGCATAAAACACCTCCGAGGAACCAGAGATCCAATTAGAGCTCATGTGTTCCCCAGAAACTCGCCATAAAAATGTGCTATGTTTGTCATATTCTCTGTCTGCTTGTGCTTTTTAAAGCAAATTCTCAGCTGGCAGCTTTCATGACACCTTTTTCTGCTACCGCAAACTACTCCAGTGTGTTTCAAAACCTCTGTGTTTTAAACCCTTCAGGGTTTATATGACCTCCACATCAAGCTGGGAAGCGTTCCCTTCCTGCACTGGGAGGCGCCCGCCACCTCCCACTGGCTCACCGCCAGGTAGGTCCTGTCTGACTTCTTGAAGGCTTGTTAACGCATTGCTAATGAATGACTCTTCACTGATCTGTTGCACATCGAAGCATGCGAGATTTAATCATCCTCCCTCCTTTTTGTTCACGCTGCCTTGCAAATATTTTCATTCCTTCACGACAAAACTTTCAGATTTTTCCCTCCACTTTACTTTAATGCCACTTTCTGTTTGTATGTCACCTAAAACTGATAAACAATAAAGGTGGAGGTTGTAGCGTGACTGAATAAAACAGTTCCAAATGGACGAATGCTTTGGCTTGCACTGTATATTCTTTTCATTCTTTTCTCGGAGGAGCCTTTGTGCTCTTCTCCTAATTTGTTTGTCTTTCTGTGTCCACCCCCTTCACACCCAGGGAGGTGATGAGCTCACCGGTCACCTGCCTGAACAGAATAGAGAAGGTCGGAAGGATCGTCGACACGCTCAGCAACACTTCCACCAATCACAACGGCTTCCCCGTCGTCGTGCAGGTTTCTGGTGATGACGAGGTATTGTTTAATCTGGCGATTGATGAAAATATCAGATGCATCTGATACACATCCTTAACACATCTTGCATTCCTGTATCTAAAATTAAGGCCTGAAAATGTCTTAAATTTATAATATAACGTAGCTAGCTAGCAAATATAAAGCATGATCCATTGGTTCATGAACCATCAACAGCAGAAGGATCTCCTGCTGTTGAATCCCAGAGTTGAAAATGAAGGAAGGCAAAAAAAAAAAATAAAATAGCTAGCTAAAAAAAGTTAGCTGACAAAAGAAAAAGTGAACTAGCTAGCTAAACAAACAAATGGTGAACTAGCTAGCTAAAAAAACAGTGAACTAGCTTGCCAGATAAAAAAAGTGAGCAAGCAAGCTAGCTAAAAATAGTTAGGTAGCTATCTAGCTTTTTTTGTGTCCATTATGGTTTAAGTGCAAATTTATCTCGTTAGCTGGACGGTGTTGGTCTTTGCCAATTGATCACTTCTGATCAATTGCTACATTCATCCTGTTCAAAACAACTTGTGGGGGTTAAGACTGTTTCTTTTGTACATTTCTGACATGTCACAGGTCTTCTATTTTGTTCAGAATTATGTTAAAAAGTCTTAACTTTCAGTTGTTGAAACCCTGAGATGCTAAATTCTAAGTTACAAATTGTGTCTTCCAGCCGGCTAAACTCTGCGGCCTCATACTCCGCTCTCAGCTCATCGTTCTCCTCAAGCACAAGGTAAAAGTCAGAGACGCATGTCGCTGTGCAGAGAATAAGGCGGAAGAGGTCCTTTAAATTTCCTGTGATTCGTCTTTTGTGTCAGGTGTTTGTGGAGCTCGCCCGCTCCCGGCTCACTCAGAGGAAGCTCCAGCTCAAGGATTTCAGGGACGCCTACCCCAGGTTTCCCCCGATCCAGAGCATCCATGTCTCTCAGGACGAGAGAGAGTGCATGATGGACCTCACCGAGTTTATGAACCCAACTCCCTACACCGTTCCACAGGCGAGAAACACACCACCCTCCTTCATCTTCTCAAAATTATGTGTGCGTTTTATGCACGGAATATGAAGCCTAACTTGAAATCCTTCATTTGCAGGATACGTCACTTCCTCGCGTGTTCAAGCTGTTCAGGGCGCTCGGACTCAGACATCTAGTGGTGGTGGATGACGACAACAGAGTAAGAGTGTTGGTTATTTTAATGTGAACCTTTTCACATCAGGATTTTAGAGCAACTCAAAGAATAAATGACTATGGAACAGAAGAGAAATCAAGATTTTTAAAGACTTTATGTACATGTTAAAAAGAAGTATTCATGCTTTTGTGCTAAACACAGGAAACCATGTCTTCACTACGTTTCTCTGTCGCATTTCAGTTGCTGAGATCCGTCGTTCAGATGTAACGTCTTGACTTTTATTGCTACACAGGTGGTCGGACTGGTGACCCGGAAGGACCTGGCCAGGTATCACGTGGGTAAACACGGACTGGAGGAGCTCCATTTGGCTCAGACATAGTACACACACACACACACACACACACTGATGGACATGAACACACCTGAAGCCTCAGAGCCCACCAGCCTACCTACACGCCTGATGGATGTGTTGTGCTTCAGCACAGCAATTTCTCTCCTCGTGTGAAAAAGGTGTAAACAAAATGACCGTGGTTTGTATTTAAGACTCTTAAAATGATTCACTTGTTTGTGGTTAGATTTATTTCCTTCTGCCTAATTTTCTTAACTTAAATCATCCTTTCTGTTATTATGCCGGGAAGCTCCAGAACAACCGGATCACTTCAAATTGAAGCTGTTTGTATCAAAGGCTTTATTTCTACTCCCCTCTGCTGAAATGTAACCAAACCCGTTTAGTTTGGCTGAACGGGTCGATCATAAATCAGGTTTCTGTGTCTTGTTTTTCACATCGAAGGATCTCCTGCTGTTAAATCCCAGAGTTTAAATTCTGTATTTTTTTTTTAGTTCAAGTTCAGATTACCGAACCCGAGTGATGTATTGTGTGTTTTGAGCGAATGATATTATTTATTCACATCAGAGATCTGTTTTAACTTAAAGACGATACTCCGGGCTCATGCAAAGTCCAACGCCTTATACTTTTATGTCCCATTATTGCCTCTTTTTCTGTTTGACGCGCACAGATTGCATTACTACTGAGAGCGAAAGCTAAACTCGTCTTCGTTAAATCCCCTCCGAAGATTTGCACTTTCACCTTTCTTCTGTGAAAGACATTTTAGTGTGAAGATTCGCATCATGAAAGTTTATGTGAATGTTGTTTGGAAGAATATTGTCAGAACCAGAAAATTCAATGTTTGACTTTTTTTTTTATTTTTTTTTTTATGTCAGTTTGTGCATTTCCTTTTTCTTTCAGTATTAGCATTTTGCTGTAAAACCACTTTGTTTTTTCTTCAATGTATAGAACATGAAAATGTTTACTGAGCTCTATTTTATAACTACTAAAACAATAACTTTTGTGAGATAATAAAGTTGGCATCTCTCCATTATAAATGATATTTGTATTTGAGACATTATTTCTGCTTCCGGTGTTCAGATTTATTTTAATCGCTCATCAAACCGCCAGAGGGCGCACAAGAGCCACATGTTGTCTTATGAGAAACAACTAAAGATTTTTTCATCGTTTGTTGAAGCTTCAGGTTATTTAATCTTTTTTTGACTTTTTTTTTTTTTTTTTCAAAATGAAAACATGACCATAAACATTAAATGTAATTCTCAATAACAAACTTAATAATATGATATTGTGCTTTAAAGCAGGCGAGATACCTAAATTTAGATGGTTGAGCTACTACATCAAACAGCTTGTTTATGTTAAAATTTTCACCAAACATGAATGAATGAATTAATACAATAAAATGCCTAACTGGGATTTGAATTAGACTCAAGTCCAGACTTTGTTTTAGCATTTTTTTTTTAAATTTGGATCATTGCCCTCTTACATCAGCGAAGTTTACAGGGTTTAAGGTTTTGCTGGCTGTTGTCTTGCAGGATTTTCTGGTGAAGCTCAAAACGTTTGATGCTTTTCTTGGGTGGAGCCTTTGACTCGTCGAAGAGTCGGGTCGTGCTTTCCACATAAACAAAGAAATGCATTTCCTCACTCTGTATGCTCCGAAATGAAAAGCAATGACCGTAGCTCACGTGAGCCTAATGGAAATACACCGCACCAAATCAATGCAGGTTAAACCTGCGTCATGACCTCACTTTAATGTAGAGGTCATGATGCAGGAGGCCTGAATTTCCTCTGTTTACTCGCATTTCATTTAGCTGCTGTTTGACCAAACAGCTGCTTCTTTTTGGATTTTCCAGAACCAAGGAGGGAAAAAAATTCAGCAAGTTTCCTTTAAACGTTTTGCACAGCAATATCTATATGGTTAAAATTAAAGCTGGCTTTAAAAGGCTTTGACTCGCCACACTAATAACCAGCACAACATTTGATGTTTTCAGACAATTTTAAAACTGCTGCTCTATACTGACCCAAACGAGGCAGCGGTCCATTAAATATCCAGCCGAGGGTTTCTTCTGAGTTTTGCCGTTTTAAGGAGAAACGTGGTTATAAATGATGAACCCTGTGGGGCCCTTACACTGAGGCACTATTTATAGCACCGTCTGCAGCTGGCATGTTCAAGCACATGTTTTATAGATTTCAATAAGCCCCTCCGGGGCCCACCGGGTCGGCTGATTCACGTTTTCATAATGCAACGTGAATGTAATCACTTTACAGCATCGGCTGCGTTTTCGCTCGCCAGGGAATCGAGCGGGAGGAGGACGATCGCTTTGTGGAAATGGGGACGTGTTAACTCAGGCTGGCTGAGATAGTTTAGATTCAAAACCACAGTTTTATGTCGTGGTGAGGTGAGACATGACACAGGGACAAAAAAATGTTTCATCCGAATGCAAATCTGCGTAAGACAAATGAAGGTTTTTGTCCAGTTTGACAATGAAATTCTCTGCATCTGGGAAAACAAACAAACAAACAATGCATATTGGTTTTGTTTTATGTGTGCACCCAGCGGTGGAGTGGTTTGTAGCTGCCACGTTGATCCTGACCAATCCAGCCTGAAAGTTTCTGCCGTTGCAGGAGGAAATGAGCCGGCAGGAAGCTGAACCAAGACGCTCTGTGCGTTTAGCTCTGTGCCGCGTCGTCCAGCCTCATTTGAGAACATTTTGACTCTGGCATCAGACAGCAACTCGCTTTGGGAAATGACAGGTAGCGGCAATGTCTCAGGCGACGGAGTTACCATGGCGATGCACCGAGGAGAGGAGCCTGCAGTGGTGACAACATCTGAATAGATGAATTTTATTGAGAGAAATTCCCCCAGTCGACTGGCTCTGAACAAAGAGAGAAAGGGATTTCACATCTGGTCTGGTGTGTTGCTGATCTGAACAGGAAAGATTTTAACTGGTTTGAGTCATTTGCACATTTTCTACCATATCCTGCAACAGGAAGTAGAAAAGGAGAGCTTTAAATTCCCTAAAGAACCACTGTATATATATATATATATATATATATATATATATATATATATATATATATATATATATATATATATATTTTATTACGCATAAAAGCAGCTTATGCTCAAAGTAGGTTTTACATTTACGATCCAGTTATTGGTTCTGGTCCCGCGGCAACCATTTACCCAGATAGTAATTACCGTAAGTGTGTTTCTATTTTAGTGTTTCTGAAGAAATCGCTTTAATATTAATGACTGTTTGTGACTGTAGTGAAAGTTCCTCCTGCAGTGGTGCAGGTATTATGCTGCTCCCTGATTCTTTGTGCATCTTCAAGATTTTTTTTTTTTTTTTTTAATCATTTTTTCAAACGGTCAAGGTTTTGGAAAAATATGGAAGAAAATATTGTAATTAGCTTTGGGTATTTTGCAGCTCTAGACAATCCAACGGGTGGAGGGGGAGGGATGTGTTATTTTGACTTTTTCCCTCCATCCATCTTTTTCTCAAGTTTTTCTTGAGAAAAAGATGGATGTTTTTCTCGCACTTGTGGCTTTTACTCAACAAGCAGGAAGAAGAGCAGATGCGGCGTCCCCGTCCTCTCCATCGAGCTCTTTCAGGATGTCAATTAATAGAATTAAATCAAACAGTTAAAACAAATCTGCTCATTAGAACAATAACTTGCTTTTGAAAGAAAAGCCCCCCCATCTTATATTTACTTATACTGGTCATAATTTGATGCTCTTTTGCTCCAATAAATAATTAAAAACCTTCAGCCTCTTAGCTGTTCAAAAAGCTGCAACATCTTCGCAAACTTTTCCTCAAGCCTGTGTGGAAAGGTTTCCACCTCCGGGGTCACGGGGTTTAGAAAACGACGGAACGTTTTGAACTCTTGAGCAGATCTTTGTTGAATTCCTCATCAAAGCTGAGGCGGAGCTTGACCTTTAACCCCAAGGGGTTAGGGTGATAACTTCCGGTCTCACTGAACTTGCACAAAGAAGAAATCTCAGCCAAGAGTTGCACCTGCAATAAAACATCACACTTCCACGTCATTTTTAAAAAAAAAAATTTTATTTCATTTTTTTTTGTGCAGTCACATAAAATCCCTCCGAAAACGACGTCAAAGGTTTCTGGTTGTGCAGAGTGACGAGACGGAGGGGTGGGGGGGGGTTATAAGGCGTACGCCTGAAGAGCTCAGCATCTGACTGCTGCCGTCTCAGAGCCTAAGTGAGACGGTGAATTTACCTCCATTGGCATCCTACATGACAGCTGGATAACCTCTGAACGATGAATTAATGAGGCGCGCAGACGTGTGTGAAAAGGAGTGTGTCTGGGTGTCAACGGGGGTGGGGGGGAGAGCGACCCCCATTTTGCATTCAGCAGCACCGCAGCCTCTTTTAAGAAATGTGATGTTCAAAGTGGGGGGGGATAAAAATCAATGTGAGACAGACATGGATGTTGTCAGGGTGTGGTCGAGGGAGACAGAGGAGGAAATATGGAGATGCAGAGATGAGGGGGCAGTGATGGATGTAAGAGAGGAGAGAGCGGATGGCGTAAGAGAAGCAGTGAAAAGAAGCAGATGTGCACAAAGGCATGACTTGGAGTGAAGTGGAGAATGAAGGGAAGCAAAGCGAGGAGTGAACAAGGGAGTGGACAGAGAGAAAGAGAGAGAGAGAGAGAGAGAGAGAGAGAGAGAGAGAGAGAGAGAGTGGAGGGGGGTAAAGGATGAGCTCATTGCAGTCGCAGGGCTGATGACACGGGGAGAGCAGGGAGGGATGCAGGAGGGGAGGGGTCGCTGCTTGTCTGCGAATCGATAGCCGGCGTCTGAGTGCAGCACACACACACACACACACACACACACACACACACACACACACACACACACACACACGCAGCTGCAGACATCTCTGCCGGCAAAGCCAGCATCTGCCTTCCTGTCTTTGCTCCCAAGGAAAAAAAAAATGTTCAAATAAACATAAAATGACACCTGATTGTGTTGAAGCGTCTCTTTATTTCTCCACCTACTGAACTTCAGATGAAGCAGCAGAGAGAGCCAGCTGATTCTCGTGTCTGCTGCCTCCTCCCTCTCTCCATCCCTCCATCCCTCCCTCCTCACTCTCTCCAACTCACACATCCACACCCACACCCAAGGATCCCCTCACTGCTCCACCGCCGCTGTTTCCCACAACTCAGTTTTTTGGGTTTTTTTTTTTTTTTTTCCTTTCGCTTTCTGCCTCCAACCCTCTCCAACTACCAGCACACGCGCGTATAATTTTTGGGGTTTTTTCTTGGCGTTCCCTCAGCAGAGGAAATGCTGGTCTGACCCTGTTGCTGAGACTTCCTCGGATTTCTCCGTCCTTTTCTCTCCTGCTTTGCTGCTACCTGTGGAGGTTTCCGTCGCCTCTCCGGTCCTTGGCAGAGCGGCGCAGCGACAGGGAGCCATGCTGGGTCTGGACGTGTGTGAGTTGGGGGGTCAGGTGCTGGAACTGCTCTGGTTGACCATGTGCTACAGAGGTGAGGGCGATGGAATGAGACACTCAAATTCAAGTTTTTTTTTTTGTTTTTCCTTTTTGCTTCCAGTAAGATCATCTTAAGGGTGTGGACAGCTAAATGTTTGCCTCTTTCTCTATTCACTTTTTTCTCCTCTCATTTTCTTCTATTTTAAATTTTGCATATTATAATGTAACAACAGCAAAAAAAAAAAAAAATGTGTGTCTAAGCATGCTGATGCAGCATGTGCAGTAGTCAAATGATGTCACCAACATCTACTCTCACATCTAGCGGTTATCCCTCCTTCTGTGTCTGCACTCAGCACGAGGGCAGCTGCATGGGTGTGTGTGTGTGTGTGTGTGTGTGTGTGTCCGAGTGTGTGTGTTTGTGTGATATACTGCAGCAGATCCTGAGAGCAGCAGATGGAGAAATAATGCTGGGGTTTCCCCTCTACATGCAGCGTTACACACTGTGACTTTTGCTTCTTTAAAGACATGAGAGAGAGAGAGAGAGAGAGAGAGAGAGAGAGAGAGAGAGAGAGAGAGAGACATAAAAAGTGGGCAGGGCGATCCGAAACCCAGCTGAGGTAATCTGAAGAGAGATCCTTCAATCAGGGGAGATTAGTGTGATGAATTGGAAGATGGATGTCATGAAGGATGAAGTTGCAACTTGTACCGAGGTAGATTTAAAATTCCCTTTTCTCTTTCTCCACCTTTTTTTGTGTGCGATCACAGCAGGGGGGGCGGGTGGGGTAAGGGTTGTCGGGTTGACTTGGTGATGGAAGGAGAGGGCGACGTTTGCAGCGCCATCTGGTTTTTTCCGGGCAGAACACAGCTTGAGAGCGCCTAATCAAAGCCTGCATGCACTTACCATGAAATAACCTTAATCAATCATCACATTGATGATTTTGGTGCACAAACCTCTATTCATTGAAAGGTGCATCACTTTTTCAAGAAACCGGATTTAGTACATGATTGGTATCAACATCGTGTTGGAACACTGAATTTGACCCAAGCTGTCACCTTGCGTCAGATGTGGAAATCAGTTTTCATGAATAACGTAGCTGTTAAACTGTAAGCGCCAAGCATGGTGGTAGCAGCATAATGCTGGGGGCTGCTTCATTGCCTGTGGTATGATATCTACAAAAAAAAAATAGCTCAATTTAAAGTGAATGCTTCTTACCTTATCTTCCTTTGTCAACTAAAAACCATCTAAAGACTTTGTGCAAGTAAAGTTGACCCGTTTTCTACGCCTACTACTGTTGAAAATCACAACTTTGTGATGCCATTGCTACAAAACTTAATGTACAAACATTGCAGCAATGAGCCAACTGTGTTTTTATCTCATATCCCGCCATGCGCACCCTCTGTATCTGCCCCCCTGGTGAGGACTCACTCACATCAGCATGCCAAATGCTTGAAGAGGCTACAATGGGTCTCTGTTGACGATTTAAATTGTCACGACAGAAGAAACCAACTCTGGGCATTTCTATGACGTTCGTCCTCTTGCACATTGACGATAAGAAACGGGGGCGCGTTGTCAGTGACTTGCGTTTCACACATTTCACTTCAGATTTTTTCCACAAGTAAAAGCAGGACTTTAGAAATCCAGTCATTCTGCTGCAAAGGTATTCCACCGTGACATACTTACAGTTGAGTGTACAAACATTGTCAAGTCAGTTGAGGAGTAGTGGAGATCTATTCATCTATTGATCACCAATGACGTGGAAAAAAAGCAAATCTAATGTTTGGTTGCTGTTTCAACTTCTTCTTCTCGCAGAAGATAAAATGTACATCTCCACAATCTCGCCAGCGTTTAAATAAATTAAACGCTGGTGAGATTACCTCCTGGATTTAAACATGACTAGGAGGCGAAATGATGAAGCCAGAAGAGAATAATGGGGCAGAGCTCCAGAAAGGTTTGGTAACAACAACAAAAAGAATAACTGGTCATGAAATGAGGGGAAGAAAGAGGGAAGCGTTGGACGTTTGACAGACAACAGAGGACTGAGAGGATCAAGTCAGTCAATTAGACAACCTGCTGTGTCTCATGAGGACAAGCTGGGCTCGGCTGCACCAACATGAATTGCAGGAGACTGACATCGTCTGCAAATCAAAGCGGGCTGAGTGAAGAGCTTTATTTAAGGTTTATTGTTTGGTTTTTTAACAGGCATTAGGCTCTGGATTTGAGGAACATGGTTATTTCACCGTTCCTCAATCCGCACGCAATGTTGACAAAACCGGCCCGCTTTTGTATCCGACGGTTGTTTCCTTAAATGATTTATTCTTCTTTTTTTATATATATATATATTAAGAACCACCATCCCATCTTGCTATGAATTATTGAGCTGTTCCAGTCAGGAGATGCAGCAGCTGTGGAAATAAAATAAAATAAAATAAAATAAAATAAAATAAAATAAAATAAAATAAAATAAAATAAAATAAAATAAAATAAAATAAAATAAAACCTACCAAATGCTTGTCCGTCAGGAGTCTCCCAAATATTGTCGCGCGTACAGACCGAGTTTCTCGGTGGTTTCCGACTCCGGGGAACGTTCTTGTTCCTCTGACTGGGAACTTGGGGGAAAGAATCCTAAGAGAAAGCAGCATTTCCATGCAATGAGGCGGGAAGAAGTGCTGTGAATCTACCCTCCACACTTTATATCAGCGCTTCTACGGTTTTAATAAACTACTTAGAAGCTTTTTCTGACTTTTTATTATTCTGATGAGATTCTACGTAGATGATAACTAAGTTTGGAAACTTTGGAAAGTCCATAGTGACAGGAAAACACTGAGACTACAAATGTATGGGTGCCCAGCAGGTTCAAATCGATTTAAAGTTTTTGTGTCTGTTTTGACATGTTAGCACACCTCACTTACAAAAAAAACAATTTTTGATAGGTATTGCTTTTTCATATCTATATTATTACAGTAAAAACAGTAACAGGTCTCCATGTATATTTGCAGTTTAATCCATTGAACTGATTGGATCACTGCAGGAACCAAAGAGCTTTCTGAATGGGCCTTTACTCTCCCACCAACAGATTGCAAATATTTCAAACATTAAATATGTTCTTTTGCAAAGTTTGCCTTCTTTGCTATTTTATCAGCGCTGAATCGGCTGCGGGACGAAAAGCAAACACTGGCTTCTCACCATTAGCCCTTGTTTTGGCAGGCTATAAAACAAGATGCAAAAACGAGGCTATAAAAGCATTTTTTGCTTCACTGCCTTTCTTAGGGTGTAAAATTTCACCGCATAGTTTTATATTATCATGTCTGAAAGCATGTTTACATTTTAATTTCAAATGACGATCACGCCATACATTGTACATCTCTGAAAGAAACTTTGTAGCTTACACTAAATACAGATTCATTTCTCAAATTTGAAATGTTTTTTTTTTTTTTTTTACATTGCAATTGACTCATGGTGAATTTTGGTGATTGCAGTTGAAAAGGAAAAAAAAAAATCATAATTTTTGATCCAATTTTGATGTTCCTGAAGCCTCTATGTCTATAAAAACACAAATGCTCAATAAGTGCTTCTGTAATAACAGATCTATCTGCTTTGGAAACATGATTTCATCCCTGCAAAAGCATCACACACGGTGCTTATGGAGCAAAGAACCAAATATTTTTGCTCATTTGTTTTGTTTTTGCATCCAAATAAAACTGCTCAATAAAAAAAAAAAACATTCAAAGCAGAATTTATTTCCTGCATTAGCCTTTTTAAGGGTTACAATTTCATCTCTTTATGTTCAGCCGTGCGGTGGTACCAGGTTGAACATTTCCTCAGACATGCTGCAGGTTGCGCATCAATTACAAAGTGGTTCCGGCTGCAAAGCGTTCGTATTCTCCCGCAGTGCATCCATCAGTCTTCCCTCACTGCCGATTCTTTCGTTGTAAACTGTGATAATGGCTTTGCAGAGACCTTAAAAGCCTCTTTATCTTCCACTGTGTGTCCTTTCTGTGTCTCGGAGGTCTAGTTAAAGTATTAGAGCGGAGCGGTGACAGCGAGACTCCCAGGACTATAGCAACAACAACAACAAAAAAAACCCTCAGTGCATCAGAGACACACATGCTCACTCCCAGAGTCCCGACATGAAAAGGGGCAGAAAAAAATGAGCCAAGATCCATTTGGCCTCTCCTCGGTTCCGGATGGAAACTGTAAGCGGCGTTTATCCAAAAAGATTTGTCCGAAAGCAGCGCAGCTTTTCCAGCTGTGACAAGCAGAGGCTTGTTCCTGTGACCCCGTGACCCCGCGCTGACAAAAACCGGAAAGAAACGGGACTCGTCCTGGCTTTGAGCTGTTGCCAGGCAACGAGAGAAGAAAAAGAAGAAGAGAGAGAAAGCAAGCAGAAAATGATCCCAAAAAAAAAAAGAGGCAATAATCAAACATGTGAAATGCAAACAAATGCATGTTGCACCTTTACTGTAGCGTAGGACTGGAGGAAGGGACAGAGAATAAACCGAGATCCACCGGCATTTTTTATCTTTTACTCATTTTTTTTGCCTGTCTTCCCCACAAGTGCGACAGTCAGAAGTGGCAGAAATGTCTATAGCAGGATTTGAGCAAATCCATTTAAGACACTGTTTCACATCATGAAGTGGGAGCCACATTTTGTGACGACAACAGCGCTGAAGAAAAGAAAAGAAATGATCTGTGGTGACGTTTCTAACAAATATCTAAAGCAATGTGGAGTAAAATGACATTAGCTGATAGAAGGCCTTTTTATTTGATATGTAGTTGAAGTTTAAGTTGCTTAATCGACATGATGAAATGTTTTGATGAAATCCTCCTGCCTGGCGACAGATTTTTGATTTAACTTCCAACTTGATTAAAGCAGATATCCTAAAATCTAAAATAGAAATAATCCGGTGTCCATGTCACTAAAACCTCGGTGACAGCAACAGAGTAAACAGTTTTTTACGTTCTTCTTGTGGTTTGCGTCTTATTGATCCCGTCCCACACAGAGCATCAGCGTCATGTTTGGCTAAGTGGAGTACCTCAGGGCTCTTCACTCGGTCCTCTGCTGTTTTATCAACGTCTCCAGCCTCTTGGTTTGATTATTCTTTAGGGAAAGTCTTAAGTTTTGTACCCAATATGGCTGCCATGCTTTTGATGCTGAGCATAGTGAAGGTTGATAATGTTAGCCCCTCTCTCATTTAAAACAGTAGCACACAAAAAAGATATTTCTTGAAATGTTCCTTTTCTGTGTAAAATGGGGGATTCTCGATATGCTGTGTGTTTGATTATTGTGGGAACAACATTCTCAGTTATAATGCAGCTGGTATTTAATTTTTATTTTTTTTTTTTAAATAAAGACTCAAAAGAAGTCAACAATGAAATGACTTGCTTGAGTCAGAGGCGGCTGAGATTTTAGCTGGGATGATCGTGTTAGAAAAGTGGGGGAGTTCTGGCTTTTTCTCAGCTCAAATAACTGGCAAATATAAAACGTTTCCTTTCAAAAGACCACTTAAAAAAAAATAAAAAAAATAAGCCATGCCTTCATTACGCATCGGTTGAGTTACTGTAGCTGTTGGTGTTCAGTCAAACCAGGGTCGCTTATCTGGCGTTATTACCAATAATGACCTGCCACTCCATGGAGGACAGAGACGGAGAAGTCGGGCTTGAATAATTCATTCCCAGCCTGGATGGCCACGTTTTATCTTTGACTTCTCATCAGGACTCGCTTGAGAGATCCTGCATTTTGTGTGAAATCTTCTGTTCTCAAGTGAGCAGTGCTTCCTCCTCTCTCTGCGACGTCCCCTGAAGCAGAACAGATTGCTGTGTTGATTTTTTTTTTTTTTTTTTTTCCCCCTGCATGTATTGGTTTAGCTGTAAATACCAAGACGTAGATAGTCTAGCACAGAAGCGGTGCTAAAAATCGCAGTTTGGCTCCACCTTCTGCATAACAACGTGTGGGAGATGACATTCGCTTATGTGAAACTGGGAAGACGGATAAACATGATCACTAATTTATTCCTTTCACTTTGATTGCAGCTAGAGGAAATAATAAGGTGGAGATAATCACATTCGGGGGCACAGCACTCGTTTTAGGAGTATCGGTGTCTTGATTTGTGAATATGATATTATTTCCCATGTGCATTGAGGCATTACTCTGTCCATTATCTTAGAAACTGCTGACTTGATTGTTTTATAAAGTCTTCTGAGTGATGCAGTTGATGGACTGGGAAGTTAAAGAAGTAATCAGATAGGTTTAGGCAAATTATTCTCATGTTGATAAGTTATTGCGAGTATCATCAAATCTCAGACTGGAGTTGAAATTGTTTCTTTGTTCTGAGTCCAGGTGAAAAATTTCATCTGCGTTTTGCAAAAATTGTCAAAAATAATCCCCAACGTGCATCCTTTATGTTTCTTATTTATTTATTTTTTAACAATCCGTATCAAAGCACTCAAAGAGAGACTCTGCCTTTCAAAACGAGCAGTAATAGTTTCTGCTCATTTTTCAGGTCAGAAGCCTTGAGTTCAAAGAAAGGGAAAACACACACGCGCACGCACACATACACACACACACAGTTATTGGTTTGAAGCATGCAGTGTGTGTAAATGTGTGCGTTTGCACGCTGAAGCGGGGGAGGACTGCAGAGTTTGATATGTAGATACAGGCTCCGTGAATCATTTACGAAGTCGTGTGTTTCCCATATCCAATTTGGAAGGTGGGTTTTTGTGTCTCTGTGTGTTTGTGATACCTGTTGTCTGCATCTCTGGGGGTTTTTTTGTTTGTTTGTTTCATTTTGGGGGGTTTTTCTGGATGGACAATAAGTGGATCACGTTGGAATCTGATGTTTCCCAGATCATGTGGCCTTGAGTTGTGCTTAATGTTGTGTTTTTGAACGTGTTGTTGGGTTTAGAGACTCGTTGCAGTGCTTTGCCCTTCGATCACTAATAGAGACAGGAACGATGGCCATCGCTGTTTGTTCCAGTCTGTGTCGGTGAATGCAGGCATCTGTGACTGGATGGTTTATGTGCTGTAAAGCACAGAAGAGTTCACGAAACATTTTCTATTTTTTTTTTATTTATTTTTTTTGTCCTCCTCCAACTCATCAAATTACCTCTCTACACAACTGTGGGGTGATTCACACAGTGTCGCCTCATTATGAGCTGCAAAACAGAACCGGGGGATGTTAAACAGGGCTGTTAGAGTGCAGTAAAACACACACAGAGTGTCTCATGTTCTCCAGATAATTAGCTTCTGCACATGCAGCTGGAATCTCCAATGATGTTGGCACTTTGAGCTGACATCACACCGTTTTGGTCAAAAACAAATCAGTTCTACCAGAACAGAATTTACCGGCCATGTTACAGTGGGTTCTGCCGTCAGATCACATTTCTCCGACCTGCTCAGGCCCAAAGTGCTGCAGGTAGGAGCCAAACGTCGAATTACAATTGTGGCTCTCAGAGCACATGATCGGATGTCTGTGGTTATCAGAACTGGATCAGATTCCCAGATTAAATCAATCCCGTGTGGCTGGAATTGGCTCGCGTCAAGTAATGCAGATTCTGAAATGTCTTCCAGAATACCGAGCCGCTGAAATGCAGCCGGGTTTCTATCATTACATTTGTTTGTATTTTGAGGACCAGAGAACTTGAGGGCAGATTATGACCCCTGGATTACACTATTATTATAAGTACAATAAAAAATCACTTAAAAAAAATTTTTTTTCAATCAATAATGTACTGAAATAACCCCAAATCAGTTTTTGTCAAATGCTGTCAACAAATTGGTCTTAAATTCTGACAATTGTTGTTGCACTCTTTAAACTATGGCGGTTTTCCTCAACATTTGGCGACATCTTATATTGAGTTTCTCACCAAACACCAAACCAGCAGGGAGCCAATAATGTTTGCTTCTGCTGTTCAAGCTCTGCAGCTGAGACAAAACATTTATTTACTTCTAGAGTTTCTTTTCTACCTTTTCTTTTTTTCTTTTTTTTAAGTATCAAAAAAAAATAAATGGAAGCACACACGGATTCAATGATAATGATAGGTCAGCTGTTAAAATATACAATGTGTGATGCAAAACAATTGATCCTCCTGTCATCTTCAAAAGGTCTGCTGGCTGACAAGAGCAATCTGGCCATCGAGGAGGAAGACGAGGACAGGAACCTGAACTACAATCCCCCGGCTCAGAAGTCGCTGCAGGAGATCCAGGAAATGGACAAGGATGATGAAAGTCTGGTGAAGTACAAGCAGACCCTGCTGGGGCCAGAGGCGATGAGTCCAGGTTAGCGAGCCTCTTTGCCTACCTGGTGTCCAGCTCTGCTGCAGAGTTCATAAAAAAATATTCCCCCACTACAGGGTAATTGCTCTGGGCATAACGCACACGCACACACAAATGCAACAACAGACTTGCTCGCCTCAGCATCTCTAACCCGGGAGCCAGGCTGCGATAGCGGATCCTTAATGGCTGCAACACTAAACGACCTCCTCCGCCCGGCTCTGCATTCAGTCAGCGTTACTGTGAATCAGGACAGACAAAGATGAGCGGAGGAGTTAAGCTGAGCATCTTCTCCCCAGAAAACGGGGGCACATTTGAACTTTTGCACCTCCACTCAATCAGACGCAGACACATTTTGGTTTCCATAGAATCATCAGATTCTTGGATAAAAGCTGATAAAAAAAAAAGCATTTTAGCTGAGCAGGAAGCATTTTGAGTTTACAAAGGGCTACAGAAGTACAGAAGGGACAGAAGTCAGTGACAAGGAAACTTCATCTAAAAGACATTGTATGGAGCTCTAGTAGTGCCCAATTTTTTTTTTCCACATTTCTGTGATTTTAATGTAATTTTTTTCCAGTAAAATGTGAATAAACTTGTTTTAATTTTTCTATATTTTTTTTAACACTAGAGGTCCAATACTTTCACTTCAATTGGAGTCAAATATAACAATTTCTTGTTGTTTTAATATAATTTTAATATATTAAGGGTTTATTAACACTATTTATAGGGACAAAAAAAATCAAAATAATTTCATGATCCATATTCATGTAGTTCTCTGAAACTACAACAGCTGCTGTGATAGATATGCTTCTAGTGGAAGTGTTGGCTTTATTTTGACACCAAGATTAATGAAAATGAATTAGATTTGGGTATGACATTTTAACACGTCCATTTCAGAAACATCACTGTAAATCAGAGAATGGAAAAAACAAGGAGAGGAGATGTCGAGCTGTAAATCTAGGCTCTTTTCAAACACGACACATATTGTAAACAAACTGATTTAAACAGTGGCTGCTGTTTAAAAAAACGCCTTTGAAGCTGTTGTTGGTTAATTTAAAACTAAAGCATCGTTTCCCCTTGCGCCATCGTCTTGAACTGTTTTCTCTTTCAAACCTTTTGTTTCTTCCAGACCCGACCGAGCCCAACGTCAGAGTGACCAGACTCGTCTTGCTGTGTGACGACGCTCCTGAACCAATCGCCATGGACCTCACAGGTGCCCCGCCCCTCCCCGTCTTCGGCTCTTTGGGTCGGATTGGTTTTTTTTTGGCTCGACGATCTAAGCTTGTTGACGAGCCACACTGACAAATGGCAAGGCGGAAACCGTTACAGCTGCACACTTTCATGCTGAGATTTTACGAGCTGAAGAGAACAGTTCTGCAGCTCTACCTACACATCCAATTTGCTTTTACTTTAGTTATGTTTTGCTTCAGAAGAGCCATCCCCACAGCATGACGCTACCACCGCCACGCTTCCACACGTGGGTTGTTTATTGTTGTGTTAGTTTTATGCCACACATCAAGTTTTGACCAAAACGTTTAGCTTCGGACTAATGCGCCTTCTCCGACATGTTTGGGAGGAGGGGAATGAATACAAGGGCACACCACACTTTTCAGATTATTGCGTCTAATTCATTTTCTGCTTGAGTTCAATGATTATTCAGCTGCTGCATAAGATCAGACTGAAGTTGGGTTTGTGAGGATGAGCAGAGTTGAGTGTTTGCTCAGCGGACAGCAGCAGGACGAAGGAATGTTTGACTTTCTGTCTTCATCGGAGTTACGGCATCTTTTAATTAGCATTTGAGGACAGTTGGTGTCTGTACCTGAGTTAGCAAAAGGCAACTGAGGTCACTTCTCCCAGAATTCAAAGGGGTGAAATTAACCTTCAGTTCCTCTAAGAGATTCGCCTCCATGCACATACGCACACGTTCACGCATTCATACGTTCACACGTTCGCTCACAAACGACGCAGGATGCAGGTGGGAAAGGTCAGCTGGTTGCTATGCAATACGAAACACTGCGATGCTTTTCTTTTTTTTCTTTCAAAAATCCAAGCGCAGAGCGATAGACTGCCCCATGTTTCAGTGTGAGAAGGGAAATCTGTGCCGTATGGAGGGAACACACTGTGCAGGCCAGACTTTTCCACAGCCCTGAGACCTCCACCATGTCCAATAGAGGACAGGACAGGTGGTGAGCGATCATCAGCAGACAGGTTTTGGTTTCCGATCAGGTTTTTAAGTCTGGCTGAGTCATATGGAGCTGAAGGAGCCTTCTGTGCAGATGAAAGGCTCCCTTCATCTCCTCGTACTCTAACTAAAGCATTTGGTTTTGAGATAGAAACAATGTAAAAACGAATCTGGTTTATTGTTCAATAAATGTTTTTTCCGTGGATCATCATTCTGTTCAGGTTTTGCACAAAGTTTTGGTGTTTATATATATACTGCATATTTTCAAAATCAAAACTCAAAGTCTTTGTGAAGAGGCTAGATGAAGCTGGTCACAGAGTGTCGTTGTCCACCGGGAAGGTTGCACCAACATGGACTGAAATGCGACTCAGAGGAGAAGAAGAAGACAAAAATCCTGACTATTTTTGACAAATTAATTTCCTGCCTGAAGTTACATTTTGACCCTTGCTGCTTTGGGAGGAGGAAGCATTAAGTTATTGGGATGTTCTGCTGCAGGAGGGACTGGTGCTCTTAAAAACCAATAAGCAAACTAATTCATGAAGCTTGTCGAAAGATGTTTGAATCATTGCTTAAAAGTTAATTCCACCAAACCGTAAGTGGGAAAGTAATAAACTTAACAGCCATTATTCTGCCATTTGACATCATTTTAGTTTTCTCAAATGACCTTAAACAGAAAGTGACATAGAAAAGTGGATTTTGCAGACGGGAAGCTGTGGTGTCTTTTACAAGCTCCTCCACACTAATTCAGCAAAGAAAAGTGGGTCAAAATCCCTCCACTGCGATTTAAAACACTCGATGGCAGTAGCGGCGCAGCCGGTTCTTAGCTTTTGAACTTTTAATGTGGCTGTAATTTATACGGCACACATCACTGACGCTGTGCGAGTCGTTATCCTTGATCTGTGATGCATCTTCAGTCTTCTGGTCCCCCGAGGCCCGGCGATGACTTTGTTGGGTTCTGGTGTTGCAGGGGTCGTTTTGCTGAGTAAGGGCGTTGCTGCATATCGATGCGTCCCAACGCTCCTGAATGTCAGTCACGTTTCCTGTCAGGTCAATGGTGGGTTTTTTTATGCTATGTTGAACAAAACCAAAGATTCATCATATAATTCATCCAAATAAGATGAATGTTATATGTCATTTGTTTCTGCCTGTAGAATAAAACACTTGATGTTGGTCCTGACACTTTGTCTTACGACATGTTTGGAGGTTATTTTTAGATGCGTTCATTGGAATGAAACTACGCCATTTCATTCCAATGAAATGTGGTTATTTAGTTAGGCAGTTATTTTTGGTCGTGCGTGCTCCACAGGAATGTCTGCTCTCTGTTCTGACTGAAAAATCCTGAAAGCTGTTTGATGGATGGCCAGAGTTTCTCCTGCAAACACTCGGCTGTTCTTTGACTTCTTAACTGTGTCATCGAGAGGGCTTATGTGACCAAATTCAGCTCGTTTTTATCGCCGATGTTCAGAAAATATTTTTCCAGAGCTTTTTGTCGTTGTCGGTTTTAACTTGCGTTTCTCGTGTTTTTTGGAAGTTAAGTTCTGCATCATGTTTTACAAACGCTTTAATAAAATCAGACATCTGCTTTGGCTTCAGAAAGCCTGAGATTTCCCCTCCGTCTCCCACCAGGCTTTTCACCGTGCATTAGATTCTTGTGATCCATTACCGTCTGGTTCTGTAGAATATCAGCTCCACTGTGTGCAGCCTGCAGGAAAGCAGGTAGACTGCTTTCCCGACTGACCTACTTTCCGCCCTCCAACGCTCACTAGGGAGGTCTGCGTCTTTCCCTCCAAGGAAAGCGGAGGAGATGAATCAGAAAATGAGGAGAGGGGAGTTGGATTGAGCTCTGCGGTTATTGGAGGGAGACGGGTGAAATAAAACAAAACGGCAGTAGAGATGATGAACTGATTAAACTCCAAATCGTTGATTGAGTGGATCTGATCTGGACTACAGTGATGAGCTTTGTTACTGGGGTATTTCTTTTTTTTTGGTATGTGATTGGAAATGACTAATTCCACATCTGATCGTCTTGCAGAAATAACAGAGTTTAGTTTGTCCTCACTGAAACTGCAGCTGCTAAAGTTCTGAAACCCAATATTGGGACACGGTTCCTCTGCCAGAATCTAAATGTCTGTGTCTATATTTATGTTTCTAAATGTGAAGACAAAAATTGGGACACGGCGGACGTCTTCAGCTGTAGTCTTCCACCCTGTCTTTCTTCTTCCCCACTTCAGATCCCTGCTGCTTTTCTATCCTCTCATTTCTTCATATCTCCTTCATCTCTTCCTCCTCTCCTTCCTTTATCTCTCCATTAGGGAGCACTCCGGACTCGGGGCTGGCTTTAAATTGAGATATAAAGTGATTAGATGGTGGATGCATTTCTGATTGTGGTGTGTGTTTTTTTTTTTTCCCTCCAGTGGTCCATTATGCTTTCTTCTTCTTCTGTTTTTTTGTTTGTTTTTTGCTGCATCAGTAAACCTGACAAAAGTAAAATTAGTCAGAAAGGACTAAAAAAAAAAGGGGGAATCACATTTTAAAATTAATTTCTCTGGAGTTTGCTGAAAAGAGAAGAGAAAATGTGCATTTACATTTTGTATTTAACACACAAACTGCGAGGTGCTAGTAACTCTGCGTCTGTGTGCAGGAGAGCTGAGCGCTCTGAAGGAGACCAGCTTCACCTTACAGGAAGGAGCCAAGTACAGGCTGAAGGTTCACTTCAAGGTAAGCTGGACTCTTCACATTTGTCTGTGTGTGGATGGGAAAGAGGAGGTCGAGTGCTTATTAGTTGGAGAGAAACAAGTTAAAACAATGCAGATCGAATAAAATCATTTAATGATTTTGTTTTGGTTCAGTTCCATTCATCTGATATGGCTAGGTCTTGTTGAAGTATAGTTTCGGTATTAATATAAAACATTTTTTTATTTTATTTTACTTGAGTTAAATGGAGGCTGTTCTGTGCAGCGCCTTTTTAAGCTACAAAAAAATTGTAGATCTCCACGTGTCCACTGCGTCTTTGAGTGTTGTGTCTCGAAAGACTCACTTTCTGTATTTTGTGTCTTTATTATATTAATATCTCAAATTAAATTCACAAGTTCTGTCACCAGGAATTGTGAGAAGTTTTGAGAAAAATGCTTGACATAAGTCATGTAGTTGATCATGCAATCCTACCACGTTCAGAGAAACTGTATGTAAATTATTGAATTCTAAGAATCTTTAAATTGTCTCAATTACAGCAGCTAGAAATTATTTTGATAATTCAAATACATAAAATGTCTTGTGTGATTTAATATCCGACAGTGAGAAAGAAAACACACCAACTTCTCTCATCCGCTGCATTTATTGCCACTCTATAAATTTATACGTCTTGTTGATAATTTATTGATGTTTATTAATTGTCTGTTGATATTTTATGCTTCGCTCTCTTCTGGTCAGGTTTCAGGCAGGTTAGATCTGGACTTTGGCTTGACCATTTGCAACTCATTGAATCGGTTGTTTACCTCCGGGCTTGTGATGCCCAAACCGGACCCGGGTCAAGTCCTGCTTCACTGCAGGTTTATTTATTTTACCAGTGCTGGCCTCTGCTTCGAGGCAGTCCTTCAGAAATGTATTTTAATAACAGTAACGTTGAAGGGGAACCACTTCGAGGCTGTCAAAACAAAAACCCATGGTTTATGCGTGTGTGTGTGTCTGAGTGTGTATTGGGAGCACTGCTCAAATCAAAAGAGAAACTGTGCTGTGGGGACCTCTGCTGGACAAATCCAGCCACAGCCTTTTGCAAAAACCCATCACTGGATTCTCTGAATTTTACAAATTTTCTGTAGAGCCAGTTTGGGACAGAGAAAATGTATTTAAAAAATAAATAAATAACATAAATAAGACTTTAGCTAATACCGTCTAAATCTGTGTGTGTGTGTGTGTGTGTGTGTGTGCGTGTGTGTGTGTGTGTGCGTGTGTGTGTGTGTGTGTTATTTTTACAGGTGAACAGAGATATTGTTTCTGGCCTGAAGTATCGTCAAGTGACCTACAAGAAAGGAGTACGAAGTAGGTTCAGATTGGTTTGTCTTGTATATTGCAAATATATATTTTTATCTTCAAAACTCACCTGTGTGCTGCGTTTGCCCCGCAGAGAACACCGCGGTGTGCATGATGGGGAGCTACGGCCCACGAGCAGAAGAGCAGGAGTTCCTGTGTCCCGCTGACGAGGCGCCGAAGGGGATCATGTCCCGAGGTCAATACGCGGTCAAGTCCTGCTTCACTGACGACGACAAGAACGTCTACCTATCTTGGGAATGGATCCTCAACATCAGCAAGGACGGGAATTAACGGGGGGGAGTGTGAGGATGATGATGCTGAATGCTTTCCCTTCTTCCTCTCCCGCTTTTTATTAACCACATCCTGCTGCTGTGTCATCCTCTTCCTTTCTGTAACCGCGCTCGCTGAGACAGGAAGCTCTGTTTGCAGGTGTCTTCTCACATTTTCTTTGCACTTTCTTCTTTTCTAGCTTATCTGAATAAATCCTAAAGAGGTTTATGCTTTTTATTAACAAGATTGCTTTCTCCTTTCTGCCTTATCTTGTCATGTGGCCTGTCACAGAAAGTCAGTTTGGTCAGTTTTAAGCACATAATGAAACATGGCAGAAGGATGTTGAACATGGGATGGTGTAAAGCTATAGAAGCTGCAGGTACCTGCAAGATCTGCTTGTTCTGGTTTACTGAAACATCGTTTTTGGGACAGTCGAGGCAGTGCAGAACACTGACAGGAAGGCGAACACGCTGCTTAAAACTGGGGAGCTGATCCAGTGAAGTCCTCTTGGACACCAAGGAGGAACTCTGGACAGTAATTAGCGTCCAGCTTCAGATGCTTGGCCACAGCTCATGGATTCAGTAAAACAACATCAGGAAAAAGACGAGCTCCTTTCAGCTGTTAATTGCTTTGTGACTCATCGACGCGCTTTAGATTTAAATACGTTCAACTGCAAGAAAGCAAAGGCGTTACCGTGATATTTTCTGTGATCATGTTTCTTCACGTGTCTTTTAACTGGTGTACATAGAGTCTTTGACAGGGTTTGATCGGTGTGTCAGGAGTTATGGTCAGAAAAAGTTGTATGAGTTGTTTTGTCTAACTCCATGTTTTTGTGACGTAAAAATAATGGCGTTTGTTTTTGATTTTTGGGTTGTTGTTTTTGTTTTTTTTGCTGCAGAAGCTCTGAGATATTTTCAGCTGTGAATCGTTATCCAAGCATCTTCCATGTAGTCAACGTTATAGAAACTTAAAACCTTTATTTCCACCCTACGAAGACAAGTGTTAGACTATTTCCAACTCATCTAATGCCGAGCTGAACACTGTGAAGCTCACCGTCCCAAACATGTGTGCTGCCATGAACACCAGAGCAAAGACAGCTGTTTAAACGCACTTTAATGACTTTTCAACACTTGTGGTTTCATAACTTTCCATCACTCTGAATTTCTAAGCTTTTGTTGTCAAAAGAATATGATTAAAAAGCACATATGTTTTCAACCAATATGCTGAATTGCAGTTTAAAAGGCAAATAGCATATTTCACAACCAGAAAACATGAAAAAGAAATTTATTTATGATTATTTTCAAATTTAAAAAAAGTTCTGAACCAACTTTATGCCACTGCTAAAACAGTTAATGCATTCGTCATTTACAGATGTGTATTTGTTAATACGTCTGGACAGAAAATAATGTTACATTTGATGTTTCCTCTTCTGATCTTTGAGACTTCACAGGGAGAACAGCGAGACTTAAGCAATGACTGCATGGCTCTGTGAAATAAAATGGAAATAAATTGTGTTTTGCGACAGACGTATTTGCAGGAAGGGGCTGATGTAGGCTCGAGTATGTCAGAGTAACAATGCTTGTCACAAGAGAAGCAGATGTGACATCTATCTAAATGCTGTATAAAAATGTTTCCCACTTACACTTTTTGTAAGAATAAGTTAATAATCATTTTTGTTAAACTAAAGGTAAACTGAAAATATGATGGCGTGCTTTTAAATCCCTGTAGGGTGCTGGTTTGTTAAGTCTCCTAAGTGTTGCATTTAGACAACATTTCTCTTGATTCCCTCATTGCTGCATAAATCATCACTTTACAGAATGAATTGGAACAGGAGTCCTTGGAGTTGTTACTTTGTGTTATGAAATGAGGCCAACAATCAAATGTGGCATCGTCATTCTTTATCTTTTTCTGCTTTCTCTGCTGCTTTCTGCTTGTTTGTTCCTGTATCTTTTCACAAAATTCTCAATTTCAAACGTGAAAATTTATATGATCAGCGTTTGCTATAAACCTTAGCACAACTGAAGAGGAAAAGCGATCAAAATGATAATAAATGCCTTTTAATTGCCGTGTTTAATGTTTAGTCTTCTCCAACAAAGCTAACAGGGTGAATAGATTCTTTCTAAAATGATCATTTAGTTGTTTTCATTCCTATTCATTTTGAAGGGAGGCACTTTTTGAAAGAGCACACGGGTGAAAACCTGTACCTGAACTGTGTATACTGTAGAAAGAAATGCATGTAGGTCCTTTGATACTATTCACATTGAAAAAAAAAAAAAAAAAAATCTGAACCAAATCCTCTTTTCTCTTGTAGATATCATGGATGTGAGATATAAATAAAGTTTTGCTTTGAGGCTATGAGACCTTTGGAGTACATGGATACCTCGTAGGATATGCGAAATAACACTTCTGTGCTGTGTTTGAGTATGCTGTTGTCATTGTAGGTGAACATATTTGAACTTACTGATAAATGAAGCTCCGTGTGAGTGAACTGTTGTGGTCTGAGACTAATTGTAAATGTTGGCTTGTTGGGTTTTGCATGATTCAGCGAGATTCTTTAGTTCCTTTATATAGAGCATTATACATATATGATGCTCTGAAGGAACTTAATGTCACACAAAAGTGAAGAAGAAAAACGATTAGCACATTTATTGTGATGGCAGCGCCTGCTAAAAGAAGCAGGCATAGTTGGTGCAAGGTTAGGTTGAAAGACACAGAAAGCTGGAAACTCTTTGTATCTTTTTGCCTCCTGTAGCTAACGACCAAGAGCTGCATTGCTGTCAAATTCCAGTATCATGTATTGTTTAATAAAGGTAATTTAAAACAGCTGCTCAGGTGTCTTTGAAATGTTTGTCCTTTTGGAATCAAGAATAGAGCAGAAACATCGTTATGTCACCGTTCTTTCCTAAAGCCATTAAATGTAAGAATGTAATTATAAATATAAGTCCTGGATGGATGGATGGATCGTAATTTTGGTAAAGTCAACTTATATTTTCTTACACTTTCAAAAAAAAAAGTAAAGCCTTGGTTAAAATCCCTGAGTGACTCTACATGAGTTAGGCCAGAAACCCTCCACTAGGGGGCACTGTACACAAACGTTCACAGTAACGCACCAAGACAATGTGATTATATGCAGCTAAAGTGGGTGTGGCCTTAGAACATAAGACAGTTTAATATAAAAAAAAATATATAAGTTAAAAACAACTTTTTGGTTTAATGAGTTCCAATTTTCTTGAAATATGCCTCACATTAAGTTGTATATATAATATGCTGCACCATATTCTAGTCTGTTTTGAGCATAAAGACATTGACGCTTTTGAGTTTTTGTTTTTTATTTTTTCTTATTTTATTTTTCTTATCAAATAACCAGAAGAGCACAGTGGAGGATCAAACAACAACATACAAAGACAAACTAACAAAAAAATAATGTCACATTGCATGTATGGGGGAAAAAAATACAGAAATGACTAATCTGCTCAGAGGGAAAATAAATCAAACAAGATAACCTGCAAAATCTTGGTGTGCCCATGCTTGAGGTCACACTTCCTTGCATTTGTAGTGAATCTGTGACAACTTAAGTACAAAGACCTTCCTCACATTTTCAGCTCAGAAAAATCAACCCTAAATGGTTTTATACCTCCATCACATGAAAGCTGGCTGACAGACAGAACTCTTATCTGTCTAAAAAACAAAAAAAAAAAAATCCTACTTGGTCCACGGGATGGTCACACGATGACAAAGAAGCCTGCACTTGTCCATTGACAAATAACGTGTCCTTGTCAATCACTCATTTCAGAGCTGCTTCGGTGGTGTTGTTGCCACTGAGCCCCTGCTCCAGCAGGGCTCGCTGGGCCACAGCAGGAAGGTACAGGAAGGAGTAGAGGAGCGCCAGCAGCAGCAGCGCCAGCAGCAGAGGGAGGCCCCAGTCCGATATCATGATGGGCTCATCGCAACGAGCCTGCAGGAATGACTTGGGCATGGTGAACTCTTACAAAGGCACGCCTTATGTACAAAGTTGCATCAGAAGATTCTACCAGCAAGTTCTGGATCCAAAGAGTGAAGCAAAAATGTTTTGTTGAGCAGGCAAAGAGTCTGCAAACACAAACAGCAGCCAGGACTCTCCTTAGACAGCAAGGCAACAAAAAAAAAGAGAAAATCTCTCACAAAAAAGTTGTTTCAGGTCCAGTTGGTGTCTGAGATTTACACAACTTGATTAATCCCATTAAGGACTGAGGGAGAATTTAACTACATCCTCTGTACATGGATTGAATAGATGTGGTGTGGCGCCTGTCACCTTGTCCTCTGTCTGTCATCTGACTGAAACTTTTGTGATTTCCAGTAATGACGTAGGCCTGCCGAGTCACATGCAACTCTTGATTTCTGCGAGTGCAGAGCTGTGCTGCAGGTGCATCCTGCGGATGAACGCGCCAGTGAAACATTACGCAACAACAGACAAAAACACGGATGACAAAGAACTCAGTTCTGATGAATGCACACACACAAACACAGAAAACCAAACTGAGTTATGAAATATGGCTTATATAATGACTGATAATCATCTTATCAGAACTTATCAGAAACAGACCCATACCTGCAGCGTAATGGGATTACCCGCAGGTGGAGTGTGCTGGATATTCTCTGGTGATTCAGAACAGTCTGCCATGAGCTTTGGACCATGTGAGGTCATCGCTTGACATTGGAATTATGTTTTTTCCTGACAGCTTATGTAAAAAAATAAAATAAAACACACACACATATGGGATTTAGTGCAAACAGTCCCAACTGTCTGCAGATTATTTCCAGGTGTTTAATCTCTTGTGAGGTCATTCACACTATGACTAGGACTGAGATCACATGAACTTTGTTTATCTTCTCTATAGGTGACCACCTGCAGAGAGGATACTGGGCAGAAATATTGATCCAATAATTAACAAAGCGGTTTAGTTAATCTGTGATAATTATAACACTGATTTACTGAATCCTATAATGACAGAAAATGTATGAAAGGTAGTTTAGAAAAGCAGGTTACTGACTACTGATGTCACTGACTATTTGCTATTTTTTGGAATTCATGATAGTGTCTGTGGAAAAAATGGGTTATTTAAATCGAAAGCAAATGAATAGGAAATACTTGGAATGCTTGGAAAACTAATTTACAAATGCAGATTTGGGAATTCCTTTGCAAAGAATATGACATCAATGTAGCATATAACGCTTTGACTTTATTTAAGACTTGAAAAGGCAAAAACTGGCCACTAATTGAAAATAACAGTTGTCAAAAAGCACAGGGAGCTCCTGGATCAGGATGGGACAACAAAATGCTTAAGAAATTAAGTACGCTAGAGATCTATCAAGTATAAACGTAAAATAATCAACATTCTAAGAACAAACAGAAAAGTATATCAGGATTAAAATTTCAGAATATAAAAGTAAGCCAAATGAATTGATTTGTTCCTTTTTCTTCCTTTTTTTTGAAAACAAAAAAACAAAAAAAACAAAAACAATTAAAACGAATGGAGACGATTTAATTGTATAATATGGCATTCTAATTTCATGTTCATTATTTATTTTATTTTATTTTAAATTTTTTAGTCTCTATTCTATTTGATTATTTTTGTGTGGATCCATGGAAATGATCAAATAGAGCGAAGCGCACTATTTTTCTCTTCTTTTTTTTGTAATGTTTGACATGGGTGTTATAGGGCTCCATAACCTGAAGGTGGCGACATAACCCCGACGGACGAACAAAAACGAGAAAACAAGAGCACGCGCCTGCGCACAAGTGATCCATGAGACGTGGTTTTGTTTACATTTTTCGGATATAAGCTATTCACATTTAACCTCAATAGGAGCCAAGGTAAATAACTATTTAAAGCGATGTAACAACGTGTTGTATTGCCGGGCAAATGTCCATATTGGGCGGGCTTGTAGCTGTGAATTATTTAATAATTTAAAGGTAAAACAACATCGCTAATAACATGCTAACTAAAACTTCACTGCATTTTGGCGGTGCCATTGAAATGTATTTATTTGTTTGGAATTCATAAACCACACCACTATACTATTAGTTACTACATTATATTTGCGGTTTAACGCAGCGAAAAACACTCACAATAAACGGTTAAACATTTTATTGAGTACTTACCTATTAACTCGACATTCAGACTGCTGCGACATGAGTTTTGACATGAGTTTCTGGAGGCAAAGTCTCAATGCGGCCAGAAATGAAAAAGCATGTCGAGTAAAAACTTTAGTGACTCAATGTGGGTTGTTTTTCTTTTCTCCTTTGGGTCAGAAGTCCCGGTCCAGTCTCTGCAGGGTTGGATTGACTGCCAGCTCCGCAGGATGAGTTCGGAGCCAGCCAGCATTGAGAGCCTGCGCGTGTTGTACCAGAGCGATGACTACCTCGTTGTGGACAAACACTGGGATATCCGTATAGACAGCAAGATGTGGTACGAAAAGCAGACCGTGCAGATGCAGCTCCAGCATCACTTCCCCCATCTGGCAGACCCGAGCACCTACTATGGGTTCAGGTTAGCAACCACATTAATTCATGCAGCCGGTTTATGCCTCATTAACAGTTGCATTATTTTAGCTTTTGTTTCTTCCAACAGGTTTTGTCACCAGTTGGATTTTTCCACCAGCGGAGCTCTTTGTGTCGCTCTGAATAAGGCTGCTGCTGGACGGGCTTACCGCTGCTTTAAGGACCGCACTGTCACTAAGGCCTACTTGGCTTTGGTAAGAAACAAAAGAACACATTTCCAAACTCGGTTTATTGGAAATAGCTGAATTTTGAAACGTAGTCCGACTATTCGTGAAGTACAGCAACACTATGCCCTTTTATTAGTCTGTTAATGCAGCAGCTATTAACTATTTGTAAGTTTTATCAAGCTATGTTTTTTTCAACAAGAAACAGCAACAAAACCACACGTCCTTCCTGGTACGAGTGTAGTATAAAATTAAAATTTTCTTCTTTTGTTTTTTGCTTTGTTTTTCCCAAAATGTGTATCATTACTGATGAAAACCAAATTTAACATATTAATGTCACCTCCTCCCATCAAAGTGGTTGTTAGTTTTGATTCTCATAAGATTTACTTTATAGATAATATTTATACATAAATGAAAGAAAAGAAGATTATACAGATAATAATCTACAATTTATTCAAGAATCATGTTTTCTCTCTGAATGTAGTAGCTTCACAGCTCGGCCCACAAACGTTGCTGTCTGCTACTCCTTTCCTTTTGTCTCAGTGAGTTTCTTTTCCAGCTTCGTGGGTGGGTGGAAAATGAGACACGAACTCTGGACTTCGCTATTGGCAAGAACTCCATGGAGGGAAAAACGCATATGATGTGCATCGAAGGAACTGAAGGTACAGGAGCCTGATTTGGTTTGAAATCAGCTTACATGAAATGTAAGGACAGCAGCTAGCTTTAAAAGGTTTACAGCATTTTCTCATATTCACTCAACAGGTTGTGAAAATCCAAAGCCTTCCCAAACTGAGCTGATAGTGTTAGAGTACGGGGTGTATGACGGAGACCCGGTCACTAAGGTTCTGCTGCAGCCCCTCACAGGTACCTGGTCTTATTTCTTTTCTCTCGTTTACAAAGCCTTGCAAAAGTATTCTTTTTATTTGTTTGTTTGTTTTTCTTGTGCTTTTTTACATTTTGTCACAGTCCAACAAATCAATGTTGGTATTTAAAGTGATAGACCAACATAAAATGATGTGCAGTTTTGAGGTGAAGCAAAAAGAATGCATTGTTTAAAAATATAAAAAATGTGTGGTGCATTTTCTTCCAGTGGTTTTTAATATGACACCTTAAAATACATACTGTCGGTTTGGTATTGATTTAGGGAAGCTGAATACAAGTGTGGTTTTGTTTTTGTTTTGTTTTTTTGTTAAAAAGTTTGAAAAGTTGACAACTTTGCATTAATTTGTTTTTAATGAAGTCTCCTAAAATCTTAATTAAATACTTTGAAGTTTGGGACAAAAGCAAAAGAGCTAAATTCATATTGATATTTTAGTAAGACAACATATTAAATTCATGTTAAATTCAAACAAACAGTTTGAAAGAGCAACTTACTGGGTTGCAGGAGAAAATTTCCACCTTGAGGATTTCAGGAAAATTCTGTGGTAAAGAAACTTCCTCTCTGACTGTGTGCCATGACCTTTGTTTTTTCAGGTCGAACCCACCAGCTGAGGGTCCACTGCAGCGAAATCGGCCACCCCATTGTCGGAGACTTCACTTACAGCTTGGGAGCAGATGACTCTCCGTATCGCATGATGCTGCACGCCTATCTCCTCCAAATTCCCCTGGAGCCTCAGCAGCTTCTCGTCACTGCTGGAGACCCCTTTATCCCAGCGGTGGACCCTAACTGGGTCCCGCAGCGCTCACTACGGACACTGGAGGCCACTGTTGAGGCCGTCTTGGAGCACAGCAAGACTAAGGAGAAGGAACGAGCGGTGGCGAGAAGTGAGGGGGAGAAGAGGAAGCAAACCAAGCAACGAAGGACTGGGGAGGAGAGCGAGGAGCAGAGGAGGGTTTGTCAGGAGTGGCTGAGTGAATGGGCCGGAGACTGATGGGTTCTTACTGTTTTGGTTTAATTTATTTACAAAAAAAAAAAAAAAAAGCATGTTGAGCATGCTTAAAAAATGAGGGACCACACACAGTGCTTAGAAGAGCATGAAACATTAGTAAGTGTCGTTAAAAGGCATGTCAAAGGATATCTTATGCACTTAAAATAATCATTCTCAGATCTTTGTCAGGTCAACCGTCAAGTCATAGAAACTTAATTACCTCACTGCAGCCAAAAATAACGTGCCTTCCCTCATGTTCGTAACTTCCTATTTTAAAGAAGTTTTTATTTTACTTTCATGTTCAAAAATTAAAAAAAACAAATAAAAATTCACTCCCTTGTAAATGCATTTTGGTTGCTGCTCCAGTCATGTAGGTTTGAAGGTACAGATGTTTCCTTGTTTGTTGTCCATGTTTGTTGTCGTATAATGTATCTTGTCAAGTAAATCCCAACTAAAAACCTACTGTTGTTAGATATTATGTGTCTATTAAAAAATTATTAACACCCGTCTTGGTTGCTCTCATGTTTTGAGAAAACCTGAAACCTGTCTTCATTCCAGCAACTGTGAAGTCTCTTTGCAGAAGCTGCCCAAGAAGAAACAAGATTGAAAACGTTTACTGACAGCGTGAAGCGGTCACCGCATCTTAAAACAATGTCTAAACAAGCATTTGAATATTGTATTCATCGCAATAAACGCCTAAAGAAGTTGTTGATGTGGCTGTCATGAAAACACTTAGTGTCAGGCTGTTTTCCTTTTTTTTCCAGTTTACTATGAATTCGCCAAAAAATATCCTCTCAGGACACTTTACAAGCCAACCAAGTCCAGTTTGTAAACAGTTCTATTGAATCCAGTCAATTCCATTCCTTTCCAATCATTTAGTCAGATCCATTTACATACAGTCCAGTCTTAATGATAATACACAGTTCATTACATTTCATAGTTGCCCCATCTAAATCTGCTTGGCTATTAGTATTTAGTTGTTGACTTTGCAGCAGTTCCTAATCCTGAGCAAACAAGTGGAAGCAGTGGAGAGGCACCACTTTCAAAATGATAAGACAAGAAGAAACAGCTGGTTGTATTTTCTGTGAATACAAAGTTATAGTATTCAATAATAATAATAATAATAATAATAATAACAATAATAATAGATAATTAAACAGATAAACACTGAGAGGAGCCTCTGCAAAGGAAGCTATTCATATAACAGTGAGAAACGTATACTCATGAATTATCCTGATTAAATAAAAGCGGACATAAAACTACAGTACCCACAATCCCCTTCTGGGAACTTCGAGGAGGCGTGAAGCGAAAACAGAAAACCAGCGATCCGTTGGGTAGCGGAGCGAGTTGACGGCTGGTTAGCGGTAAAACAGAAGGAGGTTTTCGTCGTTTGAGCAGCTTGGAGTTAAGATTACAGCTGAAAATGACCGCCGAGGTTTTCTCCTATGAGAGTTTGGTTCATGCTGTGTCAGGAGCCGTGGTAAGTTAGCTTCTCTCACTACGACAGATGCCAAGAGTGATATCTAACCCAGCCGAATTCAAGCTAATGTGATAAATATGTAGATGTGATGATGTGTTTGATTTTTGAGTTGGCGTTGTGCTATAGAGATTCGCGTCGCTTTGAATGTGTGGTTTTCTCAGCGGAGTTCGGTGTTGAACGCTGACCTCGGTCTGTTTCAGGGAAGTGTGACTGCGATGACGGTGTTCTTCCCTCTGGACACTGCCAGGCTACGGCTTCAAGGTGAGACGTGGACGTGTGGTTTTCTTTGCAGATTGAGTTTAAATGCTAGATATTGACAACATTTTATTTATTTATTTATTTATTTTTTGAGTTCAGTGGATGAAAACAGGAAGGCCAAATGTACACCTGCTATTCTGGCTGACATTGTGAAAGAAGAAGGGCTGTGAGTGAAATGGTTTTAACAAATCACAACTGAATTGTGAGAGAAATGAAACTGTTTTTTTTTTTTTGTTTTGTTTTGTTTTTGCAGACTAGCTCCCTACAGAGGATGGTTTCCTGTCATCTGTAGTCTTTGCTGCTCCAACTTTGTCTACTTCTACTGCTTCCACTGGATGAAAGCGAGCTGGCTGAAGAGCAGGCAGTCAACCCCCAGCACTGACCTCATTGTAGGCATTGCTGCAGGTAAACCAATCTCCGTCTTTACCACAGAAAGCTTTCTTGTGCATGAGTAAGCCACTGGTTAATACGACAAGACAGTGAGGTTAGCTTTACGTTTTTTATCGATATGTTTTTCAGGTGTCATTAACGTCCTGCTGACCACTCCTCTGTGGGTGGTCAATACCCGGCTGAAGCTCCAAGGCTCCAAGTTTCGCAATTCAGACATCCGGCCCACAAACTACTCTGGTATCCTGGGTAAGTTCACATTTCCATGGAGAATCAGTTATATTCTTGAACTTGTTCAGATTTTTGTTCAATTACCACCACCAACATTTTGTTAAGATTTAATGTGTTTTTATAATGTATTAATAAAAAAAATGTAAAGTTTGGTATGCTTTTGCTCAAATATAGTTTTAGACACATCTTTTTTTTTTTGAGCACCTTCTCTGTCCCTGCTGAAGAAAAACGTTCCCACACTGTATTTTGCTGTATGTGCCAAGAATTATGTTTGTATAAAGCACCAAATGTTTTTTTTGCGTGTTTTTTTGTTTTTTTTTATGTCTAATCTGACCAGTGTGCCTTCTTTTTCTTGAAATGTACGTTACAATTTTGACATTTACATGTGTAAAAAATGTCTTCTTAGTTCCCAATTACCCGCACTAGTACTTTGTATTGGTCCATCTCAGTAAATGCTTCGAAACAACATTGATGTTTATGGTTGTAGCTCGTGGAAAAATTTGAAGGGATGTAAATATTTTTGCGATTTGGCATAACCTTCTCTATGATTCCCGCAGATGCATTCAAGCAGATCGTCCGTAAAGAAGGCGTTGGCGCCCTCTGGAACGGCACCTTCCCATCCCTGCTGCTGGTGCTCAACCCCGCCATTCAGTTCATGATTTACGAAGGTCTGAAGAGGCAGCTGAGGAGAGGGACTTCCAGGGAGGTGAGCTGGCAGGTGGTTGCAGGATTTTCACATTATCTGGATGGAAAGAGGCTTGGTAATAATAAAAAAAAAAAGAAACGCAACCAATCTTTTCTTCCTCTAAGCTTTCATCTCTGGAGGTCTTCATCATCGGGGCGGTCGCCAAAGCCGTCGCCACCACTGTTACGTACCCACTGCAGACGATACAGTCCGTCCTCAGGGTAGGTCTCACTTGTTTGTCCATCACTAGTTCTTCAAAAGAACTGGAGAACATTGTAGCGCCAACTGTGTGTTTCTCCTTACTTTCCTAACAACAGTTCGGTCAGGTCAACACACCGACAAAAACGTCGAAGCTGCTGTCCAGCCTGCAGACCCTCCGGGGTCTACTGGTGAACAGAGCGAGGTGAGTTTTCACAAACATCGCACATCTAAAGATGATTACTTTAAAATCATTTTAGAAGGAAGAATTAATGTGATGATTTGTTGCACTATTTTGAGATGGAGCGCATGCATGAACTTGCAAGAGAATTACCAGGAATTTCTCAGGAAAAGTGAAAAAGGTGGAACAACCAGTCCAGAACTGGTTTTAGCACTATATATCGTATGTATATATATATCGTATATATATATCGTAACCTGTAGGAAGCAGGAATTTATGTTTTTTTTCTTTTTTCACGTGAAGAGATTATAATCCTTCCGGCTCTTAAATAAGGACCAGCTTTGTTTTGAACATGACTGCTACTTTTCCAGTCAACAGATGATCTCACTTGATCTGTTGATTCAAACTGCACTGGATTTGATTTAGGGCTGTCCGAGGAAAGGGAGCTAAGAACATCTTTCTATTTACATATATGTATTTGTTATTACACTAAACGTCGTGATTATGCAAAAGCTTAAGAAGTGTCAACGACTTTGCGAAGCATCGTAATAGTTCGCTAACAGACTAGCAGACAGACTGTTGTGTTGGTCATGAATTGCAGCCCAAACATATCTAATCCTCGCTATTTTTAAAAAAAAATGATTCTGTGAATGTTGAAATTAAATAAATAAATAATAATTAAATTTTTATTTGAAAGATTTTTGTGTGCTAAAACTAGAAGAAATTTTTTTTTTTCCACAACATTTTACATCGCTAAAAAGCATTTTGTTGTTTAGTTCGCTGTTAAACGGTCATTATCAGTCTTCAGTCCCGTTTTGTGTTTTCAACCGGCTTCTCTGCCGTAGGAAACACGGCGTGTTGGGTCTGTTCAAAGGCCTGGAGGCCAAGCTGCTGCAGACCGTCCTGACTGCTGCCCTCATGTTCCTTCTCTATGAGAAGATTGCCAGCAGTACCTTCAGAGTTATGGGACTGAGCAGCGACCGCTACAAGAGACGCTAACCAGCAACCAGAAATGCAACTCTGGACACTTAACAGCAGAGATGCACTGTCACGATGACTGGACTGGACTTGATGTTTAAGAGTATTTCACTAATGATAAACCACTACTGATGTTTTATGGTGATTTTCTACTGCTTTTGTCTTAAAAGAAATGAATGATGATTTAAGAAGTGTGGTAATGTTGCACATTAGATCTCCTCCTCTAAGTGTCTCTACACTCATTCAAGTTTTCCCTCAGCATTAATAACAATATGCTGTCTTGATCAGGTACATGAACTTCATATAAAATGTGTGGAAAAGCTGTCAAAGTCCAAATTAAAACCTTAAAATATATATTTTTTTAAGTGGAGGCAAAGGAAGGACTGCCTGGCAGTGGCTACTGTAGAGCGAATTGAAAGGCTGTCAAAAAAAATGTGACATTCAGTGTGAAAAACTATGAACAGCTTAAAGAGCATTTGATATAATTTTAGAATATAAGAATTTATTGCAATTTTTAATAAACTCCTGATTATCAATATCTATCCCTGTTTAAATGTACACTGTGCTGTAATTTCAATAATGCTGCTGTTAAACCCATATGATTTCTCCATTGTGGGACAATATATTCCCAATATATTATAAGGTAGAAAAATAAAAAAATCTTTAAAAAAAAAAATAAATAAATAAATAAACTGACTGCTTCATAGTCACTGGCCTTTGGAAACCATAGAGTCAATTAATACCTTTAGACAATAGATACAATTAAACGCATATTTCACTCAATGTAAAGAGCAGCTATTGAAAATGAACCAAAGATTTTTTTTTCCCTGCCACCTGGTGGACTGATGACAGATTTTATCATCTCCATCAATAATCATGAAGAAACATGATTATTGATGTCTTTTTCATACCCCTTTCGTTTATGTGATGTAATACAAACAGGTACGTAAGCGTGGAGCCTTCTTGGTCTTGGACATGTCTCGTGGAATCACAAGAGTTTGAAGAATAACACAAAACAGATATTTTTTGAATTATTCTGTGTTTGGAAATATCGATCTCAGCTGCGCAGAAGACAATTGCCAAACGTCACCCGTTTAAAATAGTGTGCTTTAAGGGGGTCGACAAAATTAGAAAGGTCCTACATAAGTTAAGTTCATATTTGGCTTCAGATTGTTATCGTTCCAGTACGGTTTTCCAGAACGCTCACCGGAGCTTGTGAAAGGTTTTTACGGAAGCCCCACCGTGCCGCTGAACGCCACAGCACAAACACGTGCATCAGCCATGACAGCACGCGCAGATCCCACATCTGAAAAAGTCGTAACTAACGTGCTGCGGTCCTGATCTCGGCCCATCCATATACTATACAGATCTGCGGCCCTCCGACCGTTACGTGACGCTATAACCGGCAGTACTTCACACTTTCGTCGTTACGTAAGCACTTCACTGCCGAGACGCTCCCAAGCAATTCTAAGCTTTAGCTCCTTTTTTTTTTCTTCCTCCCGTCAACATGAACTCAACAGCCGTAAAAGAGTCTGAGAAGACATGCGTCCTGTGCTGCCAGGAGATCGACATCTTCGCTTTGGGTAAATGCGATCACCCGGTGTGCTACCGCTGCTCCACCAAGATGAGGGTACTCTGCGACCAGAAGTACTGCGCCGTTTGCCGCGAGGAGCTTGACAAGGTGCGGATCAATCCACTACTCTGGCCCGGGGCTCGAGCTAGCTAGGCCTCGACGTCATTTTAGCCATCCCTAAGTATTAAAAAGCTGCTTCCGTGTAAAAGTATCTTAAGGGAATTTACAATAGGTAATAACTGTGACAGAAAATGACATAGTGTAGTTTATTGTGCTTCAAATTACAGTTTGTTGCTGTCACTCGCCGAGCAAAGCAGGTCATGCTAACATCAGCAGAGCAGTAGGTGCTGGTTTGTCAAGTTAGGGGCTATTATGTAACAAATTGGCTTCAGTGTTTATCAATGAATGAAGACATGCTGAAAATCTCATCTAATATTGATAGCAATCTCTTAATTTAGCGTCACGTCACTAATATTGTAATTAACTTGCTAACTGTTAACGCCCGGCTAGTAAACATTTAAATTTTGGACAAATGTAAGAGATTTCAACACATAGTGATGTTAGGTTCAGGCTGTAGCTTTATTCTTAAATACATAGAGATGCTTTAGATGGACACTATCAGTAGATAGGAGGGTTCAGGGTATCAGAACTTTCTTTTGAGGTGATTGGGGACCTAAAAAGGTGGAAAAACAATAAACAACTCAAAACAGTTTAAAAAGCTAAACAGTGATTTAGTTTACACGTCAACTAAATCACTAAGCAATGTAAAGGCATTCAATCTTCACAAACTGTAATATTAAACAATTTGCATTTCATGATTCGTAACTTGATTTAGCTTTTAAAAATGTAAAATATCAGGTATGTCCTTCATCACAAGGTCGGACTACAAAACCTGATTTAGGATTTCTGGATTTAGTCAGGATACAGACATAATCGTTAGTATGGAAGTGCTGAAATTTAGTAAAAAGAAATTAACTTATCACTGTTTCCAAACTCTCTCTGTGTGATTTAACCTGGTAGCTTCTCTGTTACAAGAAAGTTGGTGTTTTGTAAAAAAAAAAAAAAAAAAAAAATTATAAATGCAAATGTCATGGCTACAGTTCACCTCAGAAATCTTTTTTTTTTTTTTAAATCAATTATCTTCTGTATTGGCAGCATCGTGAACATTAGAACATCAAGTTTTTAGTTAAAAGTATAAATTTTTTTTTTTTTTTTTTTAATAAAATTCTTTTGGGTGACATTAGTTTAACATTTCCTGTCATGCTCTTCCAGGTGGTGTTTGTTAAAAAGCTCAAGACCTTTCAGTCTCTGCCTTATCAGCAGTTTCCCTTTGAGAAGAGATACGACATATATTTCGTTGACGAAATGACCAACTCTCAGTACAGGTATGGAAAGACTCTGCTCTTACTGTTTTTAATGCCTTAGGTTATTATGATGTTTTGAAACATAAGATGTTTGCATGCCTGACAATTTAATAACTAAGATATTGAAAAAGTAGCTTAACTAATGTTTTAGTTTCTCCCACAGAAGAAAATGTTTCTTTTGTAGTAGTATCTGGATAGCTGGCAGATGCCAAACAGACAGACTATAAATATTTTTTACTTTATTAAGCATTTTTGCCTTTAAAAAGTTACTGGTTGTTGACTCAGAAAAGGCAGCAGAAAATCTCTGTTTACTAACGTGTCCATGTTAGGATCAGCTGTGTTCAGCAGGTTTGTGCACACAAACTCGAACTTTGACTTTGGTTTTGCTTTCACTGGAAATATTTAAATTACAGGCAAATGAAAATCAAAGTTTTGTCCTTCTTAACTCATGCACTGCTTCTGCTGGTTGTGTTTACATGCAGATCATTTTTGCTGAATCTCAAGGCCTGGATTAGTATGTGTACCACAAAATATTTCATAACCTGAGCATTTAGTTTTGAATGTCGTAATATTTTGAGACTAGTGTTTCAGCTGCTCTCTGTTAAGCACTTCCTTCTAAATTGAGGGCTTTCTCTTTCTACAGTCAGGTCACATGATACAGACACGAAGCAGCATCGACAGTTTCTATTTCACTGTAAATGGAACTGGAAGAGTTTGAGTTATTGGATCAGCTAAATAACGGGCACGGTCTGTTGCACAGTTTTGCAGACCGTGGCCACAAATATCTGAGAGTATAGACTGACCCTCATTTGATTGAATATGCTGAACTATGGCTAAAAATTACAAACAAAACTTTTTACAACGGTTTTTTTTCACAGCTCTTGTTTTAACGATATGAGGTGTCATTTGTTAGAAATACCTTATTTCCAGAGGGACTGAAGACTTGATGTGATGAAGAAGCTGGTTTATGTCCCATGCATTCTAGTTAGTGACTCTAATATTGCAGCTGGTGACTCTGTGGTCACAAGGTGGCGATGAGTTTTCAAGCTACGGACTCAGAGGCTGCAGGAAGACGACACAGATTTTTATTTTTTTTTAAAAATGTTATTTAATTGCTACAGAAACGGTACTTAACTCTATAAAAATAGAGTTGGCTTTTTCCTGATGTGTTTTTTTTTTTTTTTTTTTGTTTATAATCAGGCGGCTGCTGCTGTCGGAGTGCGTTCGATGTCCGGAGCCTAAAATTTTCTCCAGATTTGAGGAGCTGGAGCAGCACATGAGGAAGCAGCATGAGCTTTTCTGTTGCAAGCTCTGCTCAAAACATCTCAAGGTATGCAAGCTCCTCCCTGATCCAGAGAAGTCCCAGTATTTCTGTTGTAAAATCAGATCAGTGACTGTAGTAGGCCTCTGCTGTTGGTTGTGAAAAGTTTATCCAGAGATCAAATACATTAAAAATGTTAACTGTGTTCTGAAAACCTGCCGCCTCTCCAGATCTTCTCGTATGAGCGGAAGTGGTACAACCGTAAGGAACTGGCGCGGCACAGAGCGCACGGCGATCCGGACGACACGAGTCACCGAGGACACCCGCTCTGCAAGTTCTGCGACGAGCGTTACCTCGACAACGATGAGCTGCTCAAGCACCTGCGCAGGGACCACTACTTCTGCCATTTCTGCGACGCGGACGGCTCACAGGAATACTACAGGTGTTGGCAGAAGAAGAAAATCCACCCGTGACGCATGTGTTTTCATCGCGTTCCTGCTTGAGTTTCTCACTGACCCGTCTGTCCTCAGTGATTACCGGTATCTAAGCGAGCACTTCAGAGAGAGCCACTATCTGTGCGAGGAAGGGCGCTGCGCCACGGAGCAGTTCACGCACGCGTTCCGCTCCGAGATCGACTACAAGGCCCACAAGGCTGCGGCGCACAGCAAGAACCGAGCAGAGGCCCGGCAGAACCGCCACATCGACCTGCAGTTCAACTACGCTCCGAGGCAGCAGAGGAGGAACGACGGTGGGTCGATCTGGTCTTGTCGAGCTAAAAAGACGTTCCCGCGGCGGTGAGCTTGAATACTCGTGTGCTTCTTTAGGCATGGTTGGAGGCGAGGACTACGAGGAAACGCGGCATAATCGAGGAGGACGGGGAAGACTGCAGATGGGCCAGAAGAGCTGGAGGTACTCCCGGTGAGTTTGCATGATCGGCCCTGGGATCCATTGAAAGTTCCCTGGAACTTCAGCAAATTTCAACCATAAACTTCGATCAGACTTGTGCTGCGTCTTATCAGCATTTCATATGATATTCCAACACAAACCGGTGTGTAATAGGAGTAAAGCAGCACTGTAACTCTCTTGATTTAAGTTAGCTTCCCGCTCCAGTTGGTACAAAATGCTGATGCATGATGGCACATACCACCAGTTTTAGCGTCTCTTTACTGGCTTCCAATTAAGTTTCAAACGGGTTTTTTTCTTTTTTTTTTAACTCTTAATAATCTTCCCCCTTATTTGCCTGAGCTGCATCAATCTTACCTACCATTGATTGGTCTTAGATCAGATGAAAAGATACTTTTTCTTTTAAAAACCATTTTTCCTCCATTGGCTTTTAGCTCATTCAGTTGAGTCTCGGGTTGAAAACAGTTTATAAGATTAAAATTAGTTCTAATCGATAAACTGACAAGGTCCGCTTACAGAACTTAGTGTTGCAGTTTGGCCGCCATCCAGAAGAGGGCGCCGTTGGTCATCCTGAAGCCAAGCCGGTTCTCGGATGTTGAAACAAATATGGCGGCTGGCCATTCCAGTTTTCTATCTGGCAACCTAAGAGATTCATTTTTTGTTGTATTTTATAATTATGTGTCTAAGATTAATAATTTGAGAACCACAATTTACAGTTTATTCAGTCAGTATTTAATACAGCACACACAAATAATGTTCAAATTTAATGTGTTTTTATTTAAATCAGCATATTATGAAAAAATGTATACCTTTTTCTCATGTTTTGAAAAGACTGTCGATCCTACTTTTCTTAGCAACTCAGGTTTTAAGAATATGGCAACTTATGAATTAATCTTTAGTGGATGGATAAGTCAGTCAGCTTTGATTCATTAATCAATAATTTGCATCCCTAGTTGATGCTGCACTCGGCCTCTCCTGTCTTCACGCTTCACCGCCAGAGCTCCATTTCTAAGCCGTTCGTCTTATCTGTGCAGGGAAAGGGAAGAAGAGGACAGGCAGGTCGAAGCAGCTTTAAGAGCATCGATGGCGATGCAGAGGCAGACGGAGCGGACCGCCATGCTAAGGCAAACGGAGCGACCGGCGACGCAAAGGCAAACGGAGCGACCGGTGACGCAAAGGCAAACAGATCGACCCGCGATGCAAGAGAGGATCACTTCAAAACACATTAGAGACGAGAGGATAGAGAGAATAGAGCCTGAAGAGCCCAGACACCTGACTGGACCGATCAAACTGAGCAACAAGCCTCCAGGTAGAAAAATAAAATCACAGTAACTTTTAACTTCTTCAGATTACAGACTTTATCTTCAATGTTTTTTTGTTGTTTTTTTTGTACAGTAAAAACAATGAAGAGCTCTAATCCGGGAGATGAAGACGACTTCCCCGCTTTAGGAGCCTCGGCCGTAGCACCGATGTAATCCTCAGATCACCAAATTAACTCATCATCTTATGACAGTCAGTTGTTGTGCTGAAACGTTTCCCTTGTGTCCTCGTCCCTCCAGCACTAAGCCGGGTCCGGCAGCACCGTCTGCTGCGGCACTGAAGGAAGAGGAGTTCCCGAGTCTTTCCAGCACTGCGGTTTCCTCCCCGATGACCCCTGCGTATTCCGGACAGCCAAAAAAGAATTCCTCCTTCCAAGAGGAGGACTTCCCCGCTCTGGTGCCCAAAGTTCGGCTTCCCAAACCCGCAGCGAGCGCCAACTCGGCGTGGTCCAACAGCACTGCGGTGGCCAAACCGAACCCTCAACTTCCTCCTTCCTCCAGAGCGCCGCCTCCTCTCTCAGCCACTCCCTCAGGGCCACAGCTCCTCTCTTCAAACTCGTCATCCTCCCGCAAGAAGAAGAAAGTTGGGGAAAAGGAAAAGGCGACGCCTCCCTGTCTGTCTGACGACGACGACGACGACTACGGCGGAGGAGGAATGACGCAGCAGGAGTTCCGCTCGGTGCCCACCATGCTGGATATCTCCTCCCTCCTCACCGTCAAAGGAGCCAACAACAAGCTCTCCGCCACCCCATCCTCTGCAAATCCGCCCCCCAACACAGACCTGCCCTCCTCCAAAGCTGGCAAGAAGAAAAAGCAGAAAAACTCGGCCGCCTCCTCCACGCCGGCGCCCGCCGTATCGGGCGCGACGGCGCCGATGAACGCCATCTCGGTGGAAACGGCTGCGCAGAAGGAAAACGTCCCAGAGAAAACCTGGAGCAAATCGCTGTCCGTCACAGCGACCATCGTGTCGGCCAGCGGTCCCACTGACACGACATCGGCCGTTTGCAGAGAATCTCCGAGGGCAACGCCGACGCCCGTTGCGGTTCCGGCGCCGGAGCCAGAGGAGGAATTCCCCGCTCTCATGACCAAGAAACCTCCTCCAGGTGAAACTTAGTAGCCTAGTTAAAGTCTTCTGTCTGCAAAACAAGCAACTATAAACTTCAATTCATGTTATCTGGATTTTAATTGTGTTTTATTTTGATTTATCCGTCATTTTCACAAAAAATGAGATTTAGAATCTGAGTTACTGACAGCAGTAATATATAAACCTAAACAATTATACAGTTTCTAAACACTGAAAGGTCACTAAAAACAGAGAAAGCAACCAAAATGAGTCCAACGTTGACACAATCAAAGAATGTTTGAGTATTTAAAAGTTAGTTTTATTCGTCCACGGAGTCAAAGTATTAAGGTCGTTAGTTTGTTCAACAATTTAAGGTGCGAGGATCCGAAAATGAAAAGACGTGGCCGTCCATCTTAAATGACGGGTTCGGCAAAAGAGAGCACTAATCAAAGAAGAAACATTGACAGCCACATTAACATTTTTGACATGCCAAATGCTGTGTGTGGCAGAAAACTCATCCGCATTGAGAAACATGGTTGTAGCAGCATCATGCTGTGGGGATGCTTGAGAACAGGAAGATGGATGCGGGACGAAGAACTTTAAAAACCAGTGTCTCTTTCTGTTATCTTCCACTTTGCTGTGCCAGAGCAAATCCCACCAAAATACAATAAAGTTCTTGGTTGCCATGTGAGAAAATGTGAAACATTGGATAGGGTTTTAACGAATTTGGAAGGAATAAACAAAAATCAATCGGTATATACCGCTTCACAGCGCACCAGTAAAGGTTTCTCTGATCAGATTTTTTTAATGTATTCATGTATGTCTCGTATACTGGGATGTCTTGATATCAACTTATCGTCAAAGTGACGTTAAATCTTTTATTTTATTCTCAAATGTGTGCACAGCATTCTTAAAGAACAAAATCCAAAAAATCACCAGGTGTGTTTTCATTGCAAGCATGGCGCACTGCAATCCTCCTGCCAGTTCCTGTCATCATCTAACAGCCGATGGTTGATCACATGACTCTCTGGACGCGAAAAGTGTTTCCGTTGTAGTTTTGCAAAAATACATTAGTTTTGATACAGCCAAAACAACAAACAAACACGTCATCCAACTGCAGAAGCTTTTTATCAAAAACAAGTTCTTTTTTAACATAATTGCCTTGTTTGAATTGAGACGATTAGTTTTTGCAATTCCAATTTGCTGAATTGACAATGCAGCAAATCACCATTTTCAACTTGCCTTATTGTTATATCATCCATCCACTCAGTGGCTGTACCTGTTCTCCCTTGTTTTATATATTTGTGTCGTTTTGTGTTGAATCATATTTTTTGTATACCGAAAGGCTTTATAAGGGCAACTAGAGGGATTTCTTTTTAAATCAAAGTTTGGACAATCAAAGTGATACAACTGCAAGTCTGGAGGGTGAAACCTCTGTGCTCTTCATGATCTTTTTCATTCATAAGAGAGGCGGCTCTGAAGCAGTTTGTTCGTCAGTATTGAGCTGTAAAGTAGCCCAGTGTTTGCTCTTGACGTTGTTTGTTTGCGTGCGGTCACATGCAGGCTTGTCTGTCAAAACAGCTGGAAGAGTCACACAACGTATAGAACCAAAAGAAAGCTTGTTCTGCTCCGATGAGTAACATTTGGAGCATGTTGTGGATCACAGCTGTAACCAAACGGTTGGTCCTGGTTATCCATCCAATGTGACTAAATCTGAGTGCTTGGTGTCAACGTAGAATAGGTAAGCACGTCTCTATTTTGGTGACAGACGTCAGCAGATGTGATCGAACACCAGAAAACCTCGGCGGGCTGCTCAAACCGCCGAGACGCTTCGGATACGACGCCGTCTCCTCAGGCGGTCCGAAGAGCTTGCGACTGTAATCTGTGTTTATCCGACAGGGTTCAAGACCTCCTTCCCGGTGAAAACCGCAGCGCCAAGCCCAGCCCCTGCGATGCCCCCTCCTCCGCCCGGACTGGGAAGCTCGGCCCCGAAGCCGCCGCCGGGCTTCACGGGAATCCCCCTCAACAGCAACGTGGTGGAGACTGCAGTCAGCCTGTGAGTAGTTGTTGGTTACCGTAATATCTGGACTACCGAGCACACCTGAATGTACGCTGCACCCGCTAACTGTAAAAAAAAAAAAATTGTACTTGTATACAAGTTGCAGCTGCCATGCTGACAAAAGATATTCATGCAAAATTATTATTTTTTTTTTTTTAGCCTACTGCTATCTTAATCTTCCTCTTGCGTAATAAAAACCATTGAACTCGTCCTCTTCAGTGTCATAGTTGAAAATCCTCAGATTTGCTTTCTGTTTCATTGTCTCATGTTTTGTCCTCCTCCTTTCAGGCCCCCCAAAATGCCGACTAATGGCTATTTGGTGCCGGACGACTTCCAGCAGAGAAACCTGGAGCTCATCAAGTCTATTAAAAAGTACCTCCACCATGACGAGTCCAGTTTCAACCAGTTCAAAAATTACTCGGCTCAGTTTAGACAGGTAACGTCGGCATCTTCCCCGTTCTGTGACCGATAGGTTCTATAAGTGAAATGACTTGAGAAGAATTCACGTCCTTCAAATTTTTCACCTTTCCACCAGTAATCTTAAGTTGTCTTTTTGGGTTTTTGCCTGAATGTTCTATGAGTTGTAACTAGTTACATTTTCTCAGTTACATATACTTGAATTTAACAGTAATACATTCAAGTTCCCCTAAATAACAATTTAGGGGAACTGATGTTAAGAGGGCTGAAATACAGAGGCACGCCACACTTTTTAGATTTTTATTTGACAAAAAAAGAGAGAAAAAATAATCCCACCTCACAACTATACACCCTAATTATATTGATCTGTCTCATAAAACCCAAATAAAAACATGACATTTGTGTTTTCAGTGTTAGAAAAACAACACAGTAGATGATACGGTTCACCACAAAAATACTAAATCTTAGCAAGTATTTTTGGTCTTAATTTCTAGTGCAAATATCTTGGAAGTGTACTAGAAACCAAAGGACATTTTTTTGTGTTTTTGCAGTGTTACAGGTTAGGAAAACCCTCACCTGACTGCTTTCCTGCTTTCTTTGACCTTCTCCTCTCCGTTTCCAGGGCGTGATCTCAGCGGCCCAGTACCACCGCAGCTGCAAGGACCTGCTGGGCGACAACTTCAACAGCATCTTCAACGAGCTGCTGGTCCTGCTGCCGGACACCGGGAAGCAGCAGGAGCTGCTGACCGCCCACGCTGACCGCAAGGCGCTGGAGAAGCAGTCCGGCGCCAGCGGCGGGAAGAAGAACAAGAACAAGAAGAACGCCTGGGAGACGCCCGCCACGGCGGCCGAGCTGGACTGCCAGGTGTGCCCAACCTGCAGACAGGTTCTGGCCCCAAAAGACTTCAACTTCCACAAGACCCTGCACATCACCGAAAGCGAGGAGTTCCCCTCCTTGCAGTCCATCAGCCGCATCATCAGCTAGCCCCTCTCCCCCTCCCCTCCTCCCTGTCAGTTTACGTCCGATTGCCGTTGCCGGGCGACATTTCAGCTGCCGCGCTGTGAAGGCGTTGCAAATGCCAGCGTGCGACAGCAGCAGCCAGTTTGCCGTTTACGCAAACAGAGGGAGCCTGAGGCCTTCCTCTGATGCAGATTATATCGATGGGTTTGGTCCAAATGGTTTTCCACTTGGATCCGCTTCCTTTGAGGATGTCTCCAACCAGCACTCACTGAGAGTGTCTGTAATCAGAACTATGACGATGGTAATAATAATAATAATAATAATAATAATAATGGAGGAACTGGGTTCCTGTCTAAGAAAGGAATTCAAATAATTTACTTTTTTTTTTTTTTTTTTACGTTGCTTTTTTTTTCGCTTTTACTTAAACGGAGAACTGCACTTTGTCTCGGTGACACGAGTCAATATGAGCATGCATGGCAGCGGTGCTGCTTGGTTGAACAACTAAGCAATTCAGTTCCAGTAATTAGCATCATATTTATTTAAAAACAACAGATTAATTGCTTAGGTTTTTTTGCTGCTTAATTCAGAGGGTGGTCAGCCAGCTCATGGTGCAAAGATTTTCTTTTTGTCATGATGTGACAGAAAATAAGCTGCTTCTGATATTGGAACAAATTTCTGTTCATATTTAAAGTGTTATGATTTTTTTTTTTTTTTTTTTAACATTCACACTCATTCCGTTCGTATCCCCACCCTGTAATCTTGGCATGTTCGTCGATCATCACCAGGGCTGTTGTACTGTACAAGGTTTCAAGGAAACAAACTTCAATCCTCTGCTTAAGAATCACTGGGCAATGAGACTGACGTCATTTAATTTCAATCCCAGTTTTAAACTATTGCACGTTTTACTATAATTTGAAGAAACATAACCTTCATCGAAGCACCTTAAATGTGTCGACACGAGTGCCAGCGCTTATTTCTGTTTTGAGGTTTCTGGTTTTGCCCGGAGGTCGTACATCAGTGCACTGTTTTCCATCAACTTCCAATAAAGCTGACCGCATTGAACATCTCTGCCTCATCACTGTTTCTGTCAGTCTGTCATAATCCAGCTGTATTGGACTGAACCAAAAAGAAAAAAAAAAAGATAATAGAGAAAAGCCTGCAATAGAAAAATATTTGTAGGTTTAAATGTTTGTTTTTTTTCCTTTTAAAGGGTCAGTTTCTGTTTTCCATGAAAAAGTGTATGATCACCCATCACCGTCTCTTGCTGCTGATCTAAAATGGTGTAAGATACATAATTGTGAGCTAGTAGTAAGATACAAAGTGAAACAAACGGCATCGCCTCCTCTAAACAGTATGCCGATGCTCAGACATGGTGGTGGAAGCGTCATGCTGTGGGGATGCTTTCATTCAGCTGGTGGCAAAAAGGTGGCAGCATTGATGACAGAAGCAGCCAAGAGACCCACGGTGTCTCTGGAGGGGCCTCAGTTGAAACGACAACTGTTAGTTGTGACCCATACTTACTGCGAAACATGATGGCGGCAGCATCATGATGTGGAGACACTCGCACCGCATTTTTAAGAAGTGGATTCTCAAAAAAATTTACAACCAATAAAAAAAAAATTTTTTTAAAAAGTGTCCTAATTACATCCAATTAAAACATGACAGAACGTCTGTCTGCTGCTAAACTTCAGATCCTCTGAGTGCAGCTGAAATAACGACAGACGCAGGCAGCCCAAAAGCGATTTTTTTGTCTTTTATTGGCGTGATGGTCAGACTGCGGTCCAGGTAACAGACAGTGACACACATCTCTGTACACAGCGAGTTTACACTGAAGAGGCCATACAGCTTCAGAACAGGAGGAAACAACTCAGAAACATGTTAAAGGGCTACAAAAACCAGCGTCCGCTTTTGTCAGTCAGTGGGAATCCTTGTGTTATTTTTAGGTGTGTTTTAAAGGCGAGGGGCTCCAGGGAGGGGTGCATTGTGAAATCCATGCAATGTACTGCTCTGGTACCACAGACGGCGCCAGCTGAACTACATCTAACGGCCTCTTCATCACTTCAGCTTCACAAAACAACAGAACGATGGCGTAAAACATCGTCGTCGGTCCTGCTCAACGAGTTCCCCACAAAGTATTTGCAAAAAGGAGTGCAGTCTAGGTAATAAATAACTCTTATTGGCAATATTTTCTTATTTTCAGTAGCACAGGACAAACCGGACCCTGGACAGCATCACACAAGAGTTCCATTTACATCATGAACATACTGAGGGTTTTTTTTTTTTTTTTTTTTCTTTTTAGACTTTATTTCGATTTTTTAAAATAATTTTTACTTTTTTTTTTACAATCAACCAAATAACACAGTAGTGTACATAGGGCAGAGCACAAAACACAGAGAATGCTTGTACCATTATTATTATTATTATTATAATTATTAATAATCATCATCTACCACACTAACTGAATAAGAGACTGAAGCACTGAGAACGATAAAACATCCTGACCTGACAGCAACCCAAATGCATCACATTAACCCAAGAGGGACTTAAAGCAAAAACAATTATGCTTTTTTTTTTTTTCTCTCCCTCTTTATTAATATTGTTATGATCATTTCCCACCAACACGGCATAAGTGGGTTTCTGTTGAGAGTGATCATAAAGACAAACATGTGGAAATGCCTTCGTCTCACTTTTTAAAGTTTAAATCCATTGAATTGGGCCAAACGCTCTTATGAAAACAGAAAATGTTAAACTGAAGGACAAGTTGGGTTTGTTTTTTGTGTTTGTTTGTTTTTTTTAATCCAAAATGGACATTTAAATTTGTTTGTGTTTTTTTTTCCACTCAGCTTTCAAATTCTACCTGAAACTGTTTTACACATTTAAACGCTCGTTCAGCTTTAAATTACATGAGTGATCATCAGAATCACAGTGGAGAGAAAAACACAGCGAAGACCCAGAGTTTTCCTCCTTTTTTTGGAGTTGGGCAGATTTTCTAACTCTACATTTTCTGCTGGCTCTGCAAAACGCCTGGGAGCCAACTTAAAAATGACTTCATTTTCTATATTCAATTAACTCTTTACAAGAAGTTTAAGCTTTATTAAGTCCACCTTCACTTTTGGTGCCGCTTATTGAAAACAAACAAAGCTCTCGACTTCATGGACTTTGGATAACTTCAGTACAATTTAGGAAAAATGATAAACGATCCAAGTTAGAGCAAGACAGAGTTTCATAAAACTGTCACAAAAAAACATGTGGAGGAAAAACAAAAGGTTTATTTGAAAAAAAAAAAAAAAAACATCAGTGATTCTCCTGCATGCTGATCTCTGTGTGCTCTCATATGAAGCCCTCATCACAATGGCAGATCAATGAATGGCAAATGTGTGTGTGTGTGTGTGTGTGTGTGTGCGTGTATGTGTGTGTGAACCACAACACAGAAGTGTTGGTACCATATACATCGGCGCAAACGGTGACCCACATCCTCCCGACATCGATCCATGTCACAATTAACCCACTAATTGGATCTAATTGGAGGATCGACGGATCGGACTTTAGATTCATCCTTCTTTCTTTTGCCTGAGACTTGACCCGACGTTAATAAAGGCTCGCCTGTATTCTGACCTCTAAAGAAAATGCTACGAACACTAACAGAGCGGTCGCAACGCAGGACAGTTTGGCAGCTTTAGAGAAAATAAATGGAAACATAAAAGGGCCCAATTTCTCCAGAAAACCCCTACGCACCTCATCTTACACTCATACCATAGGATGCTGTCTCAGATCACAAACCTCGTTTACATTCACATCCACTGCGGATGGATTATGACATTTTGTGCTCACAAACTCCGAAAGGCAGAAACAGACACAAAAGTTGCTTGAGCAAACTGTCTCTTCTTGGGTCTTTTTTTTTTCCATCCATGTTGTTGCAGCTTTTTCAATATATAGCATATCTGTAGGTCTTTCACTTAAAATTTCTTTAGAGGATTATGTCATGATCTTTGTTTAAATGTGAAAAATTGAGGTATTGGACAGCTGTGTGTACCAACTAGAAATGTCAGATGTTTATAGTTTTATCGTTTCATCACTGCATGTGAAAATAAGAACAAAATCAATGAATATTAAATTGATGAAAATGATTCAAATGAGCACTTAACCAGAAATGTCTATAAGAAACAATTCAAAGTAGGTAATGTGCTGGTCATCCAAAGCACAATATATCACAACGTAAAAATAATTTATAATCGGTTCACTAATTATCTGTATAATAAGAGGTGAATCAATAACAAACAAAAAAAACCTGAGGGTTCCCCTAAAGAAAATTCTCCCCAAGGCCTGATTCAGATTTTGCTCGGCTCTGCAGAAAAGTAAAAAACAGCATTTGTGAACTGAGTTATTGTCGTAATCAAACTTAACTGCCTACAGGAATGAAATAAAGTCTCACAATTCACCTACGGGGACAAAGCAGAGAAGAAATATTCTCCATTGCGATTTCACCTTTGACAATTCCTAGAAAGACCCTTATTCTGCGAACGATCATTTCGATTTTGAGAGCTGCTCATATGTTGTGCACGTTTGTATCAGAACCTTTCCAGGATGTAAGGATGCCACAGGAATTTCAGAAGCATGTTATTTGAGACAGAACCTAAAGTTGACCTTTCCCTGACTATGACCTCTCAACCTCCACAGTACAGTACAGTGTGCGCCTACCTTACAGTACATGAGAATGCGAGATATTGCACTCGGTCACAAAACATTGCCGTCGTGTGCAGCATGAGGAAAGCCAACGAAACTTAAGTCACTTTCCGAACGATATGGCACTTAGTTGACCTCTACATCTGGAAACGTACAGATTCAGTGCAGATGATCACCAGCTGGGAGCTCAGGAGGAGTTACCAGTGCAGCTTAAAAAAAAAAGATGGTAAAAGAAAGAAAACAAGAGCAGGGGGACACCTGAAGGAATGAAAGCAACAAGATCAAGGTGCTGCAAGAGAGCGCCTTCAAGACAGCTTTGTTGCGGTGGAACTTCATCTCTCCCTTTCGACAAAACGGTGTTTGAAACGCTTTACTCGCGGCCCGCTTCTGCTTTCCCCCCCTCTGGTTTTGATTTCGACTTATCTGCGTCGATGCAGGAGGAAAGTCCTTTCTGCAGGTCTAGAAAAAAAAGGCAGATAGAGCTGGAATGTTCAGGAGGGGCCAGGAAACGAGAGGAGGAAACAAAGAAGCAGACGCCTGACTATTTTCTTGTTTTTGTTTGTTTGTTTGTTTTTTTTTGCTTTTTTCTAACAGCGACTGAAAACTGTGCCCCGTATCAACTCATAAAACAGCTTCACTTGACACAGAAATCACAGAAAGCTATTTTTTTCTGCAATCCTCCCACCGTCACGTCCGTCTGTCCTAGTAAATGGGAACCTGGTATGTGGGGGCCGTGCTGTTCTCGGTGAAGGGCGGGCTCTGGTAGGCCTCTGTGGTCTCCGCCGGGCCGCCGCCGCCTGGCGAGTTGGACGGGTACGGCTGGGTGGGCGCAGCGCCGTCCATGTGCTCAGTGGCGAACAGGGTCATGTCTGTACCCAGAAGATACTTCTGGACTGCGCGCACTGTTAGGCCGGCCTGCAAAGGGCATCACAGTGAAGTAAATTATTCAAGACGTTGCACAGTCAGAGTGAGCTCATCACAATCAATAGCCAGGATTTCATCCGCGTAAGAAAAGCCAAAAAACACGCCTGGCTGTGAGCTAAATCATACGAAACATAAACAAACTGGTCTCTTCTGTTTTCCAGGGGTTTTTTTTTTTTCAGAGAGTGCACCTTGCAGTTCCTTTTAAGACATAATAAGTGTTACTGTCCTGTCGTACGTGTTCAAAACCCAAGCCTGGGCCTTGAACAGGCGCTTAAGCTAAGCTAAGACGACTTAGCTTTAGCTAGCTAGTGGTCTTAGCTTAGTTTCATGCTCAAGGCGGGAAAACAAGTTTAAGCTAAGCTGACTTAGCTTCGATTGAATTCATTTCACCTGGGTTCTGTCCAAAATCCAGGCAATAACTCAAAACCTGTCCGCATAGAGAAACGTGGCCCTCGTACTCAAAGTCACACGCATACTAATGAAGACAAAAGGTTTAGCATTTTGGTTTAATTTACCAGCACAGGCAATGCTAATCAGCTAGCTTTGGCCTGGCTGCTAACCAGATGGCTGTCTGTTTGCAGATGTCTGAACTTTTGAGCAAAATTATCAACTTTGACCACAAAAACATAGATTTTAGTTTTTTGGGTTTTTTTTAAATAATAATATTAATAATCAAAAGCGTACTTATTGATGGTTTTTGTTTTAAATGATAAGCAGTAAACCAGCTGACGTCAGAATCGCTGTTTTCGAACAGCAGGACGGGACGTCAGGTGTAAAAAGACGTCCTGCTTTATTTCAAGAGCACCGCTCTGATTCGCAAATCCTGACTGCCGAACGATCCCGACTGACACCCCAGAGGCCAGGCTGATCTGGAAACAGGAAATGACTCAAATTCCCCAAAGCTGATGTGCGAGACTGATTAAAACCCACTAGAAACGTTTTCGACTCATTTCTGGCGCTCAGGCGAGTCTAAGTTGCTGTCAAAGTTGCTCTCATTTCACTTCTTTTTATACGCTAAGTGTACCGAGCAGAGTTGGGTGATGAGATCATAGGTTTTCAGAGACACAAAGGTAGGTGAACTAATCTTCTTGAGGCAGAAACTGATCAGCTTGGAGGAAGTAGTCCGCCATTTTCCAATTGATTTTTTAAAAAATCCAGCAGGACCACATCATCTACAAAAAGCCAAACCAGGTACCCTCCTTTCCAAGACTTGAGATCTTGTTGATCAGCACCACGAATAGAATCAGTGGAAAGGATTCTATTCTGGCCCCAAAAGAATAGAATCCTATTCTATGAATAGAATAGGATTCTATGAATAGAATCCTATTCACCTGTTGGCCAAAACAGTCAGCACTGCTCCAAACCCTGTTTATAGAGCCCATTTTATCAATTTCAAAACCATTTTGGGGCGTTTTCTTCCGGTGTGTGCGTGGTTTCCTAGTCTTAGCCTTACCCATGTGATTATGGAGAAGAAGGAGAAGGCGATTGCTGCCCGTGCTGCATCTGCTCCCTGGTTGAGAGGCAGATCGTCGATTTTGGTCCGAGACCACTGATTGGCCAGGAAGCAGAAACTGACAAAGTACAGAAAGGTCCAAAAACCTGCAGAAAACCAGCAGAACAAAGAAACGTTACTTCCAAGGAAACTCGTTTGATGCTCCTGACAGGAACGACCTGTGGCCCATTATTTCTCGTTTCCCGCTTCCTTGAATTGAGAATAAATATTTTAGGAATTTAAAAAAAGCTCTCATTTCTCTAACGGATGCAACCAGATGACGGTTTCATTTCTCCCAAATGTGACGTTTCACATGATGTTTGAGCTTCGGTGAGGTTCCATAATTTCTCATTGAATTTGTATAATGCTCACCTCTGTTTTCAGAGAAAAGCAACACCTATTACTGTCTTTTTCACTCCATTAGGAGGGATTAATATGTCTTGAAACTCTTTTTATTTAGTTGCACTACAACTACAAACATAACTGTTTATTATTCCTACCTTATGTAATAAACCGAGGTAACGTTTGTTTGTGAAACTGAAAAATGATACATGAGTTATATATATACATTTCTGGGGTCTTTACTGGCTTTTGCATTTTACTGTCCATTCTTCTTTGCAAAATAACTCAACCTTTGCTTTTAATGTCTTACCACAGATTCTCAATTGGACTTCGGTCTGGACTTTGACTGAGCCATCGAGATTCACCCTCACATGAATGTGATGGTGAATCTCTGCCATAGTCTCAAATACTTTGCTAACTCTAGCAGGTTTTCTTCTTCTATGGTTCCGGTTAGTGGCCCACAACACGACGCTGAGGACGACGAATTCAAAATAACGTGCGGTATTTGTTTTCCGCCGGAAATAGAGCTGTCAACGTTCGGCACGGCTTTGACCTGGCGGTGAACTGTAACGTTCGATTTGACTCCTTCTCACCCGAGAAGCCGATCTCCAGCATCACAGCCTTCTTCCTGTCTTTGACCGAGCTGATGGAGGAGAACTTGTAGTCGAGTAGGAAGAAGAAGGAGCAGGCCAGCAGGCCCACCAGGCCCACAAACACGCCGTAGTTGCAGGCGTCACTGTTCCTGTTGAAGATGCAGTGGAGGCGCTCGCTGCCCAGGTTGACATAACCCTCGTTCACGATGGAGGCGAAGACCACCAGGGAGAATATCTGCAGAACAAGGGTTGGATGAGTTAAACATGCAAATTGTATGAAAAAGATCTTGTTATGCTTAAAAACATTCTTTTTGGGGGGGTTTCAGCCACATTAAAAGCATTGCGCTCTAAAAGCCCTTCTTTGGCATTGGCCTAATTTCTGCTTGGACTTTTTTGTTGTTGTTGTTGTTGTTCTTCTCTGACTGACTGAAGATGAGGACGCTTCACTTCCTCTACAGGAAAACCAAACACCGAAACAGAAGTGTGCCATCGGCTGCTGTGGTCGCTGCCGGCAAGTTGTCGAGTTAAGGCTTTTACCATGAGGCGCCTTTTTCCTCCTCCTGCCTCTTCGCTTTGTTTCAGGACCTAAACTCCAACATGCATCAGCAGACCAGCAGTCTTCAGCTCAATAAGGCCATGTGACACACCAACACAGAGAGAAAAATGCACCCATACCAGGGGGGTCTGGGTCATATGATGAAGAAAGGACACACAATGGGATAATGTCGAGCCCACATTCTAACCTAATCACATGAGCGGACGTAATCTGAGCAGATAGGAGCTTTGGGTGAATCAGTGGGACGAAGCGGCGTTCAGCGTCACCGCCGTGCATCGTTGAAGTTCAAGATGCACGGCATCTTGAACTTCAGCGGGAAACCTGAATATTTAAGCAGGTTTCCCGCTTAAATATTATCTTAATTTTTTTCTTTAGAAAACCTTTCACATATTTCACAAAGCAACAAACATAAAAATGATTAAATTTTTTTTTATATTATACAAACATAACCTGAGTAAAAGCCAAAAAGTAATAATTGAGTGGGGATTTCTTTTGTCGAGGAATTAAAAAAAAAAACCCAAAATTATCCAAACAAACATGGAATAATGTGAAAATGTATTCCTTTTGCTAAATTATGAACTCATCAAATTATTTTTTACCAGCCTTATCCGTCCCTGCAGAATCAAATAAAGTGAAATAAATAAAAAATACTAAAACGGAACCTGTCCGACAAAATAAACTACTGTCGCTCAAAAAGCAGTAAAGCCTTTGTAGAGAACCCTAAATTGATAAAATAAATAATCATAATAATAAAACAAATAAAATCACAAGATATATATATTGTTGGAAAATTGTTCAATTTAAACCAACTGTAAACACACAACACAAAAATCTTTGGTGGACCCCCAAATTAAATTCTGCCCAGGGCCCCAGTCAGCCTTTTGCAGGCCCTGGATTCATTACATTTCTATCTAGACTGACCTTCAGCATTTCTGCTGAAAAATATCTTCGGGTTTCCTGTGGATATTTTCTTAAACCTCAACGCAAATGTCCTGCTCCATCTATACAAACACAAACACACTCGACACCGTGTCGTCAGCAGACGCGAGACAACGAAGAACGCGCCGCATTGTTCCACAAAACCCCCCGCGCCGCTCAAGAACCTGCTTTCCTTCGCGGAACCCGAACGTCACACCGCGACGCGCCTCCGTGGTCCCTGCGTGCGTAACGATGCTGGCGGACCAATCACAGGTGAGATAGCGAACGACAGCCGTGTAGGGTAAATCAGTGAAACCATCAGCTGGACATTACATCGCAAATAATAATAATAACAATAATAATAATGATAATAAACAAATAAATAAAAAAAATGGACCAAACCATGAGAGAATCCAGAAATAATAACATCTGAGTGATTTGGTTAATTTGATGGATAATTAGCCTGAATGTCTGATTCTCTGGTTCGATCTGCTGTGCGTGTGTGTGTGTGTGTGTGTGTGTGTGTGTGTGTGTGTGTGTGTGTGTGTGTGTGTGTGTGTGTGTGTGTGTGTGCGCGCGCGCATTTCTAAAGCGGTGCCCGGTGAGGTGGAACCTGGAAATAACAACACCGGGCAACAATAGGTGAGTTTGTACCCCGGAAAACATCAGTAGTGGAAGCGGCTGTGGACGCTGTCAGCCAAACAGCAGGCCTGGTAACACCCTGCACCACATTTCTTGAACACACACGCATCCACGCACTCACACGCACACACAGCAATTCACCCTCGTTTTTTTTTTTTTTTTTTACGTTTCTATCCGCACTAAACGCAGGCTGACATGCAGCGCGCAAACGGAACATCTCTCACCCAGGAGAGCGCTCTCAGGATGGTCTGCGGCTGCTTGGCGAACGTGATCGGGTCCACGGCGGTCCCGGTTCGGCCCGCTCCGAACGATCCCACTCCGTCCATCTTCTGGCTCTCTCCTCTCTTCCTCTCTCTCTCTCTCTCTCTCTCGGTGCGTGCGCTCTGTGCGGCTCCACGATCACCCGATCGCTCCGCGGCAGGATGGATGGAAGCGCTGCTGAAGGGACGGGTCCTGCGCGCTCCCAGTGGCCCGGGGACGAGCAGGACCCAAAGACGGGAGAGAGAGAGAGAGAGAGAGAGAGAGAGAGGGAGAGAGAGAGAGGGAGCTGCCAGATGTAAATGTATTTATTTGTGTTTAAATTAGTGTAGCTTTAAACAATTGTTTTAATTTCTTCTTATTTGTAAGTATGATTCTGTAGTTAGTATATTAATTAATATCAGTAGCATGTCCAACATTTTTTCCTTGGATAAGGAGAAACCTCTCCAAGTTGGGATGTGAGGGAACGGGAAGCTTTATGGGGCTTTTGGTACCAATGGGTTCCTCCAGTTGACTTTCTGTTTTTCTTCAATCGACCTGGAAGTAAGATACTGACTGTTCATAGCTTTCCCAACAGCCAACCTAAACGAATCTGAGCCGTGTTCTTCCAAGTACAGTGTTCAAACGCCATAGAGGAGGAGAATGGATTACAAAGAACCCAAATGTATATTTTGATATTTTCACAAAAAATTTGAAACATGTCTTTTATTGTTTTTTTTTTTAGAATTACACTTGTCACACAGACTAAACACAAAACAACAAAGGTGTAGAATTGGTCATTCACTGCTCTTTCATATTAGCGTCTTTGCAGGTCCTGTCCCTCACGTCTGTCTGTCACACACGCACTCAGTCACAGGAGCCGTCCTTCCAGCCGTCTCTCCACCTCTCGTCCACCAGCGAGCAGTCGAACTCGGGCTTCCCCAGCCGAACGTTGACCTGGTTGTGGAGGCGGCAGAACCACTGGGAGAGAGCGTGGCGGCTGCTCGTGTCCGGACGATTGCTCTTCAGCCTGCAGCGAGGAAATGGGGGGTTTGAATAGAGTCGTCACTGACTCTGCACTTCATGCTCTCGTGATGGACGTCATGACACCTCCGAGTGTGTAGATGGATCTGATGATCAATGATCCCGGCCACACACAGCTAAACTGGCTTTAAGAATGGATAAGGAAGGTAAACGTTAAGCTTCTGGGATGACCTCAACGCAAACTCGTTTAAAGAGGCAGCATTATCCGTCTTCTAGCCACAGAGAGACGTTTTATAGCCCAATCAAGTAACCGTGTTGACTTCAGTTGTTTTGAAAAAATGCTATACGTGTAACTAAGACGACTTAAAAGAAATTTGACTTTGCAACTTAAAATTGCTTGAAATTGAGCCTTTGTCTCTTTGAAAAACTCCTGCTCTTTCTGAAACTCCGTCTTCAGGAAGTCGTCACAAAGTGGCTCCTCTATTAGCAACGCTTTCAACCAGCGTTTCACTGAGGCGTAGCCGACTCGGCAGATGCGTAGTTTCACCAAGTGTTTGCTAATTGCTGCAGGCTAGTCTAGAGGAGTCGACTGCTGGAGCCCCAGCCGAATGGTTGCCACGGGAGACGAAAAAATTTCTCTAACATGCCTAAAAGAAATACTCCAGGTATGTTTTTGACTAAGGAATACCTTCATAATGTGATGTGAGGCTCAAAGCTATTTCACATAATCCTGCCCCTTTAAACGATATTTTTGCCCATGACAGAGCATGTAAACTCCCCCGTGCACCGTGCTCTGACCTGCTCCTGAGATCTTCTGCACACTCTTCACAGGGGTAGAACTTGGAGAATAGGTTAATTAACTGCCCCATGTCTTGTTGCTGGGTGGGAGACGGACGGTCGGGGTAGTACGCCGCCATGGTGTGCAGGAACGACCACGTGCTTCGTCCCAACTCCTCTCTGTCCAGTGGGCACTGAGGATCTGGCTGCTCTGTTTCTGGACCATGCTTCTGCTGCAAAAGGAGAGAGACAGTAAAACCCAGACATGTCACTGAGCAGGATTTATCAGCGGGTGAAAGCAATGCTCTAAGGTCAACAACTCGTGATAAGAGAGGCAGTGGCAGTATGGGCTTGGGGTACGACTCTTCACCAGGAAAAGTAAAGTATAGTAAAGTCCTGCAATACTGAGCTAAAGTCACTAATCGGTGCATCTCTCCCAAGAAAAGTCCACTCAAAACTGAAACCCCTACCTACAGGCTTTTACCCACCTGTGCAGCAGCTGCTGTGCTCTGCTGCTTCTGCAGTTTCATCCAGGACTTAAAGTCCGTACAGGCTCTGCACGGGTTCTTTTTGGCCTCCGCACTTTGCTCATGTCCTTTCCCGGAGCCGTCCTGCTGCTGCGGTACCGGGAAGGGAAAACCTCCAAACCCAGGCGGACTAGCGGATGACGCTCCTCTGCCTGCTGGCTCCTCTGCCATGTTTGCGTCGGTTAAGACTTCAGACAGACCTGCCGGGTCGATGAATAACAAGAACGACTGCTGGACAAAACTAAAGCAGTTACGACTGGAGACATCGCCGGTTGCTAGTTTTCTCTGCGCGGTGAGTACATCGTTACGGTTAAGCCGTGTAATGTATGAAGGGGTCAAGTGTCGTAATCGCGAGTTTCCTTGTTTCTACCGGACGTTTTACGGGAACGGAACTGTTTCCTGGTGTTGTGTCAAATAGGGGGCCCCCGACAAAATGAGTTTACCCACCAGATGCGCGTATACCCGACTTTTTACGGCCGCTTTTTTTCCCTTTTTTTAACTTAACGGTGGATTCAAACCAAATTGTACAGTTGGTCATATTTTAAAGTAACTCAAAGGAAACATCCATCCATCCATCCATCCATCCATCCATCCATCCATCCATCCATCCATCCATCCATCCATCCATCCATCCATCCATCCATCCATCCATTTTCCGTCACCCTTCTCCCTAACGGGGTCGGGAGTCAAAGGAAACAAGTTACATGTATTTCTGAACTCAATACAGTTTTATATATATATATAACATTATTGTATGCCTCAAGCTTTAAAAAGTTACATAAAAGCGACATTGATTATATTTGATAATAACACTTGTTTTTCTCACAAAATTTAGTTTGACTTGTTTTAGATCTATTTAAACAAAAATGATCGAGTATACGAGGTGTACGTAAACGCACCATTACGATGTTGTACGTTGCCGTAAACCTCAGTGTAGAGGCGCAATGACTTGACAGGTCGGGGACACATTTTGATGGTGGAAATTTGCTCCTCACCCCACCGGCCAGCAGAGTGTGCATGCTGCTGAGTCCACCCTCTGTTAAAGTAAATTCTTCCTTTAATTCAACTTTGCAAATCACTGGCAATGTGTTGGGTTTTTTTTCTAGTCACATTTTTGTTTACGTTTACACCCGCCCGAGGAAGTGCTTGTAATGCTGTTTCTCAGCTGTTAGCGGTTTGTAGTTAGCCCCGGCTGGCTAGCAAAGTTGACACGTTTCTCTTGTGATTTTTTTTTTTTTTTTACTCTCCCCGACAGATTGGCTGCACAACCCCTGGGCTGCTGCTATGGGTATTTTGGAGAAAATCGCGGAAATAGAGAAAGAAATTTCTCGGACACAGAAAAACAAAGGTAACAAGCTTCCAGAGGGCTTAGCAGGGCTGCTAGCCGCTAGCCGCATAACAGACGAACTTAGAGCCAGCTGCAGCCTGCAGGTTGGGGTTTCTGTCCAGAAACTGCAAGAGCACCGTGCTAATGAGGACCGACAGCTTTCTGGAAAGCTAAAATATGCCTTACATGCCTGCTTAGGATCATGACTTGATGTTAATGTTAGTGTAGGGATGCCAGGTTTGGCTGATTTAGACACATCAATCAACCTGACAGCTACTGCCTTGGGCTGTGGGAGAAAGCCATTTATCAGATTTAGCTCAACTAATGTCATTTTATCGATGAGTTTCAATGTTATACATGTATTGCAAAAACACGGAATCTTGCCAAGTATTTTTGGTCGAGTTTCTAGTACAAATATCAAAGTCAAAACTGATTTACAAGTAACTTTTCAGGAAGAGATGGAGGCTTGTTTCAATTAAATAATTACTGATTATTGATGAAAAAGTACTAGAGATAAATTGACTTACAACATGGGAAAAATGTCTTGTTGTAAGTGAAATAATCTGCTAACTGAACAAATACTTTTTCATCAATACTAAGAAATGCTTTACTTAAAACAAACCTCTGTAACTTGTAAGTTTACAAAGATATTTGCTCTAGAAACTAGACCAAAAATACTTTGTAAGACTTTGTTTCTGCTGTGTGTGTGTGTGTGTGTGTGTGTGTGTTCTTCATATGATCAGGATTCAACAGGATTGCAAAGGCCAGATCATGGCCTAGTTTAACAATTCTGCATCAAATTTGTATTTATATTATTTATTTTTATGTAGCGTTCACGTTTTCTAAGGGACTGAAATTGATTACTTTAAAAGGCAAAGTTAGAAGCCATTCCATTAACGTGCTTCTCTATCCAGCCTCTGACAATAAACATTTGCAAAATTCTCATTTTATTATTTTGAGTTGCATTTCAAAGCACTTCCACTGAATCCGGCGTAAACCTTTGATCTCGTCGCACCGAGCAAACGATTAGCTTCGCGTGAGTACGAGTTGCATTTTACTAAATGCCTTTTGTTCCTTTCATCTCTGCAGCCACAGAGTACCATCTGGGTTTGCTAAAGGCCAAGCTAGCCAAATACAGAGCTCAGCTCCTGGAGCCCTCCAAATCGGCAGGGGCCAAAGGCGAGGGCTTCGATGTCATGAAATCGGGAGATGCTCGTGTTGCGCTCATCGGGTTCCCTTCAGTCGGTAAGGTAGGTGGACGTAGTTGGGAGCCGTTTTAGATGCAGGAATCTTCCTAATGTCATTCATCCTGGCATCAAAATTGTCATCAGTCACAAGTTATCGAGTTACGGGCAATGTGGGATGCATTTGAAGATTCTTTTTTTTTTTTTTATCCCTAAAATATTGACATTGATCTTCTCTGGGCAGTCCACCTTCCTCAGCTTGATGACGTCAACAGAGAGCGAAGCGGCGTCCTATGAGTTCACCACCCTCACCTGCATCCCGGGCGTCATCGAGGTAACCCCCAGGAAACCTCCCCTTTTTTTTTCAAACGGTTGAATTGATAAAAGTTACAAAGTGTCAGTTCGCTTTCTTGTCTTCTGCTGTTAATTGTTGCTCTTCAGTACAAAGGCGCCAACATCCAGCTGCTCGACCTGCCAGGAATCATAGAGGGAGCCGCTCAAGGTGCAATAAGTTTCACAGTGAATCAGAAAAAGATTCAAATCAGAAAAAAACATTGAGTTAAGAAACTCAACCGAACCAGATGTCATTATTGTTTATTAGTTATCAGATTTTTGTCAGAGATGTTGCACTGACGGGTAACTTTGTCGCAGGAAAGGGTCGAGGCCGACAAGTCATCGCCGTCGCCAGGACAGCAGACGTCGTCATCATGATGCTGGACGCCACAAAAGGAGAAGTTCAGAGGTGTGTGTTTGTGTGTGTTTGTGTGTAAAAAGGCCTTAAAGTGTGGAAGGCCGTCATTGCTGACTTCGTGTCGTTTGCTTTGCAGAGAACTCCTAGAAAAGGAGCTGGAGTCAGTGGGCATCAGACTGAACAGGACGAAGCCAAATATTTATTTCAAGGTATAACTCAAATCGAGTTATTTCGCTTTTAAGATCTCCTTCCATCCTTGTGCTTTTTGATTTTACATTCAAATCTTTCCCGCTGTAGAAACAGCAGTCATAGATTCATGAGGAACTGTTGTATGTTCTATACTTTACAAGGATTTAAAAGACTAAAATTCCTGGAAAGTTGGGAATGATGAAAACTTGTAGAACCAATTGATTGTGTTAGTTTTGTGTCGCCAGATTAAAAAATGTTCTTTTCTCTCTCCGTCTCTCTCTCTCCTTGCAGCCGAAGAAAGGAGGCGGCCTCTCTTATAACTCCACCGTTCCTCTCACTCAGTGCTCGGAGAAGCTCGTCCAGCTCATTCTCCACGAGTACAGTATCCTTCGAGAGACGGCGAGCAGAAAGCAAAAGCCGTGCAACGCGTGTCAAACGTCCGAACTCACTTCGTTCTCTTCGCCCCGGCTTACATCCTTAACCTCCCGTTTCAGAAATCTTTAACGCGGAAGTGCTCTTCAGGGAGGACTGCACGCCGGACGAGTTCATCGACGTCATCGTCGGGAACAGAGTTTACATGCCGTGCCTTTACGTACGCCGGAGCTTCTTCACTCGGAATTAAAAAGCGACTGCGAGACGCGGGTTCCCTGATGTTTTTCTGTGCCCTCAGGTGTACAATAAGGTGGATCAGATCTCCATCGAGGAGGTGGACCGCCTGGCACGCAGACCTCACAGTGTCGTCATCAGGTCAGACGCCTCTCTTCCACCGACGTATGTGCTCAGGTATATTTACGAATCTCATCTCTGGCGTCATGTTTTTGTCCCAGCTGTGGAATGAAGCTGAATTTGGATTACCTTCTGGAGACGTTGTGGGAGTACTTGGCGCTTATTTGCATTTATACAAAGAAAAGAGGAGGTATTCTGGTTGATTTAGACGACTTCTGCTTCACTGTGGATGTACTGTAGATCCCTAAACGAACCTCCTTATGCTTCCCCTCCCCGTTAGAGCGACCAGACTTTGGCGACGCCATCATCATGAGAAGAGGAGCGTCAGTAGAGCATGTGGTCAGTGTATATTTCCTCAAGGCAGCCGGAACATTTTCACGTGTGTAATAAGTAGTGAGAAAAGCAATTTTAAAGTGTTTTTTTTTTTATCTTGTAACCTGCAGTGCCACAGAATCCACAGAACCTTAGCCAGCCAGTTCAAATATGCCTTGGTGTGGGTAAGTCTGCTTTACGTTTTTCTTTTTTTCCAATAAATGTTATTGATTTTGTGGAGCCAACTTAGAAATATTTGTGTTTCTGTACGACGGTAAATGTGACTTTTTGTTACTCGCCATATTGATCAATGGATGATAATGTGACACCAAACAAGGCTGCGGCAGAATGAAATACTGCCACCTGCAGGCGGGAGTTAGCGCTTCAACTCACAAGTTCGTGCTCACGCAAAAAAATTGCAGGATCTGTGGATTTTGTAATAATTTCCACAACAAACTGGAGGGACTGACTGACGTAATTCGAGAGTAAACAGACGAAAATTGTGTTGATTTGATTGAATTGCTATTTAAGCACGATTTTCTTGAAGGCTTCATTTATGAGTCACTCTTGAGTCTTGGGGGGGGGGGTCACATTAGAAGCTGTGTTTTACCAGATCTGTTGAGAATCAGAGTCTTTTTTTCTTCTTCTTGCCGTCACCTTTCACTCAAGAGTCCGCTCTCTCTCGTCGTTTCAGGGAACCAGCACCAAGTACAGTCCTCAGAGGGTGGGCCTAACGCACATCATGGAGCACGAAGACGTCATCCAGATCGTTAAGAAGTAAAACCGCTTCTGACTGGACAGAAAACGAACTGCATAACAGCTATACAGCAAAGACGAGTAGCTAGCCTTCCTATTTTATATATGAAACCTTACGGCAAATGGAAGAGGATGGGGGAGAAATGTCGAGCAGATTCTGGACGCAACATGTAAGATAAGGAGAGAAAATGATGGAAATAAAGTCCATGAAACATTTTAGAAAGTCGGGAGTGTTTGCTTTATTTCTTAGGCTTCCTCTAAGCGAGTCACCTGGATGGTCAGGATGTGTTTTTGCTCAAGTTCTTAAAGATCTCTTTAGAACATGATGCCCGGTCCTCTTTTGACACCCCCACCCCCCGCCCCATCACACACACACACACACACACACACACCCTGCGTCCCTGCCGCCCTGCTGTTGGAGCTCCACGGCAGGCTCGCCACTTTTCTGTCAAAGAATATGGGCTCCCATTGACACACAAACACAATGGCGCCTTTAAATATTAACGAGCAGGTCCTTCAGTCCAGGAGAGGGGGGCTGAGTGGGAGGCTTCATCGGGAGAGGGAACAAGCGGACGCAAAGATGCCCTGAAGATGTATCCTCTGCCCGTCCTGTGGATGAAGAGGTGGTGTTTTGATATAACCTGAAGCGGAAAGAAGAGATGTAATATTCTGGAGCCTGACAGCGAGCAAAGGTAGCGTTAACTGGGCGTGTATTGTGCAGCGCAGGCATGACACTTGATGCTGCTTGGCTCCATATGGCGTGGCCAAGCAGGAGCGTGTGCAGTCAGGTTTAAGAAAGGAGGAAAAACTTTCCTCTTTATGAGCAATAATTGCTTCAGGGTGGGATCTGCTTTTTCTTAAACCAGTTCTAGCGCCTTGGGAAAGTGTGTATATTCTAAGTATGTGTCAAATTTCAGGCCTGGGGGACAAATCCAACCCTACATAGCTTTTTATGTGGCTATGACTGTCAAAAATAATAGTGGTGTGCTTAAATATGACTTTACTAATCAAATCAAAGCAGTTTTTGTGTGCTGCCAAATTACGTGAGTTTGAAAAGATGTTCAGTGTCATTCAGTTTATGCACTTGTTGAATTTAGAGACGGCTAATACTGTATTTCTAGGACTGTAAGCCGCTACTTTTTCCCACGTTTTGAACCATGCGGCCAATAGCCCGGTGCGGCTTTTTTTGTGGATTTTTCTTCCACCACCAGGAGGCGCACTTTAACAGGAAGTGAATCACTGGAGGTCAAAATTGGAAATCAAAGAAGAAAGTGCTAACTTTCATTTAGAACAAGCACATGCTAACAGCAGGCAAGACGGAGCAAGACGGAGAAATATGTTCAAACTCATACCTCCTCATCATGGAAACAAATCGAAGAAGTTCATATGATGCTGCTTCACGAGGGGAAAATAGCCGCTGTACGTAAACTCGACGTGAACGAAACCATTTTTCGGCGGGGCTTTTTTCTTTCTCCGATGATTTTTTTGTTGGCTCTAGTGGCCAGTATTTGTATGAAAGTAGGCTGACGGGAAAGAGGGGACGGAGAGAGAGGGGAAGACATGCGGCGAATGTCGACGGGGCCGGGAGTCGAACCCGCGACGGCCGCATACGTGGGTTACGCTAATCCCCTACGTCACCACTGCACGCCCCACCATGGCTCATGGAAAACAGAGAGCTGCGGAGATACCAGCAGTTCATAATTTGGTGCGGCTTATATATATTTAGGTTTCCAGTTTTTTTTTTTTTTTTTTTTTTTTCTGAGCGCGGCTCAAATTGAGGTGCGCTCTATAGTCCGGTTAAAACATGTTTGTTAGCTTAAAAAATGTGTAGTTTATCAATATAATCTGCCACAATCAGACGTTGGTGGACATCCTGGTCTCAGAAGGAAAACCGTAAACGTCTTAAAAACATTTTTACTGCAATAAAAAGCTGAAAAGTGCAGCTCTGTTAATCAAAACGTGAAAGAATCCCCTTCAGCTGCAACAGACAATGTGTTTCTCCTCGAACTTTACCCGCCCATTCCTTGCAAGATGGCTACATTTCAGTCAAACTGGATGGGAAGTATCTGTGAAATTAACGTTTCAGCTAAAGATAAGCTATCAGATTTAAATCTGGTCACTTAAACACACAAATAACGTTTTTCCTGTCAATATTGAACAGTTTTCTTTGTTCCTGTTGAGGAAAAGCATTCCCGCTGCACAATGATGCAACTACCGTGTTTCAGTGTGGGGATGGTGTGTTCTGGGACTTGTGCAGTGTCAGATTACTGCGGCATGGTGTGTTTCAGATGTAAACAAAACAGTTCAGGTTCTGCTTCAGTGGGGCGCCTGGTGTTTCAAATTTGCTCTCATGTGGGAGAAAATAGCTGCATTAAGAGTTTTCAATACCCAAAAGTAAAATAAAACCACAATCCCAAAAAATTACATAATGTGATTTTTTTATTTATTTATTTGGTCGACAGTAATTGGAGCAGGAAAAATTGTACATAGATTCAGACCTTAAAAATGATTTGCATGTTTTTCTTGGTAAGAGAAAGGCATCCACAATGCAAACTCTTTTGAACTTGGGTTCTTTAGTGAGCTCTTATCTGGACACAACACTGGTTCTAGCTTTGACTTGGAGACCTTTTTCTGTTGGTTTTTAACCCTGAATGATTCAAAACTTGTGGTAAAGTGTCCCAAATGAAATTATAACTACAAATTAAATGTGTAACAGGAAGTTTCAAGAGCCAGTCAAGAAAAATGAACACAAGAATGATCATAAAATGAATGAAAAATATAAGAATCATTTTGTACTGGTTCAACTACTAGACCATCTAATGCTTCATCATACAATTAAGCATTATTGTAATAATAATTACAGATTTTGTTTTAAACTTAGAAAAGTGACTAAGAATAATAAAATGATCTGACAACAATTCAGCACCTCAAAATGTTAGTTTCTTCCGCCCCCTTGTGGTTTCTTTTGATGATCACATGGGGCTGCAGTTCCCACATTCAGCACTATGGTCAGATACTTTACTTCAGCAAGTCTCTGAAAAACAGATGAAGGAAAGTGAACAGTTTTCTAAATCTTTTATATATTTTCCTGGGCAAATACTGAAGACATGACACAATGTAAATGAGTCAATGTACAGCTTTTGGAAAGTGTAAATGTGCTCTCCTCAAAATAACTAATTCAACATTATAAATTATTATTATTTTTGCTTCATAGCTTTTTGTTTTGTTTTAACTAAATGTGTTACGTTTGGAGGCTAGTTTTTCTGCAAGGAATGTCCATATAATGAAATCTAAATGCAACAGCATTTAGATACTCAGCATGATGGATTCAATACAAACCATTAGTCAATACAAGAGCAGGTGCCTTTTTGTTATAAAGATGGAGAATGACTGGACTGAATTTTCTTTATGTTATACTAATGCAGCTTTAACTGATAGGTTTTGGTGCTTACATTGCTCTGTACATTGTGTACATCCATCAGGTGCTGTGGATTTCTGTGCAAACAAAGTATATTTTGTCCGTTTGAAGGCACAGCATGCAGCAGAAAAAAAAACCCTCCTGTAAAGACTCACAGCTCTGTGCCCCATATAGTAATTCTCCAGAGCAGATAATTATTCCTGAGGAAACCAACTAGAAGATAATTTGTAGAAGAAAAAAAAACTTCCATAAATAATTTTCATGGAACTTTATATTTCCAAAAGCAACTATTGAGGATTTAACATGTCAGTTCTACCTGTTAGTGTTTTACCCAACCAAAAGGCTTTTGTTTAAACGTTAGTCCAAGGTGCGCTGAATCTCCATTCAATCTGAAATCATTTAGACTTTTTTCAGGCCAAACCAGGAGTAGCAAATGGTGTGAAAATAAATCTCAGTCCTCTAAATGGAGCTCCCTGCAGACTGAAAGATCACAATGCTATCGGAGAACAAGGTGAGCACTTCACTTAAATTGAACCCCCAGTCGAGACAAAAACTGTTAATTAGTCACTACAAGGATTTGGCATACACTGAACACACTGTAGCTTTTCACCTAAATATGTGCAAAACTGCAGCTGAAAATAAATAAAAAAGTATCAGGCAACAATAAAATAGAAAAAATTAACCACAAATATTTATCTCATCATTAAAAAAAAACCTTTTCCTACTTGGCTTTACACATGCACACCCTACAACTGTACGTGTGTGTGTGTGTACCAGGTTTTCATATCATTTTTGGAACCTATTTCTGCCTACAATGTGAGGTTATGGGGACCATTGCTCCTTGTGGGGACATTTTCTTGGTCCCCATGAGGGAAATTGTGTTGAGTTAGTGGTTAGGTATGTGATGGTTAGGGTTAGGATTATGGTAAGGGTTAGGCTGTAGAAATTAATGGAAGACAATGTGAAGTCCCCACAAGTGATGCAAACATGACTGTGTGTGTTGTGTGTGTTTGAGCTGCACTGATAAGGCACACAAACGCCTCTCCAGTCATTGTAAATCCAGGCCTCTTTATAATAAATCCCTCTTTTGGGCTGACGTGCAAAGACAAGTGTTCCCCGTTGATAGCACAATGCATCTGTTTTTGTGCACATGAAATCCTGCCATTAATGCACAATAGGTACGTGAAATTGTTTGCTAGCGCTGGACAGATATAAAGAAGTGCAAGATGTTTTCTTAGTAACCCAATCGCTGCTACACTGATGCACGGATTGATTTGCAAACAGCTCAATTTTGCACATTTATTTAGATAGATACTGAGTCCTTGCAAGGGGGGGTATCTGTTTGCGGTATTTGTGGGTCCATTGTGTGTGCAGATGCTTGTAATTGTGCTTGGTCTTCACGTGAAGCATTAGAGGTAGAATACAGAGAAGGACTAGAGGTCAGAGGAGCTGCACCCTGTTGATCCGAGAGCTTTGATTTTTACCTTAAACAGGCGGTTGTCACGTTTTCATGAATGATAAATCTCTAAGTGTGGATCATAAAGAATAAGGTAAGTAATTAAAGAGCTGATTTTAGCATTGAATGAGTTTAATCTGCCATATGCATATAGTTGGCATTGTTCACATGAGCTCTGACTTGTCAGAAATAAAATTCTTAAGTGCAGGATACAGAAAATTGAATGTGATTACAATTGTTTTGCTGCAATGTCTTGCTTAAAACGGTGTCAAAACCAAAGTGCTTCCAAATAGCAGCTATATATCTAGTTTTTTAGAATTTAGTTTTCTTTGGTCTGTTTGCATATTAAGCAAGAATAATATGCTTTGTACATATGCTAAGGAGTATGGATGGTGATATAACTAAAACTGCAAATTTATCAGCAGTTTTCTCCAAGATATACTTGCTATCATTAATTATTATTTTATGAAAATATTTATTTGTATTTAAATGCAATGTTGGGTTGGTGTTTCAAAACCAGAGAGTTGTTGTGAATGAATCTTCCTTCCTTATTTGAATTTTGCAAATCTAGACACTGGTCATGTGTCCCACAGTTGTGTTTTTTTTTGTTGTTGTGGCAAACAGTTTGATTCTGGCATGCTATTCATAAAATGTAATTGAAACCAGATGATTTATAGTATTGTCTCAGTGATGGTGGAACATTACTCAATTAACGGGATAAAGTTCATTATTTTAGCTGCCTATTAATCTGAACACCCTCATAAACTCTAGCATTAGCAACATTGATTTTGGCGAACACGGCAACCAGCCATCAATTACATCATGTCCTAAGTGGACGTTTTTAATCCATTTTACTTTAGTTTGCATTGGCAATTTTTGAATCAAGGTCTCAAATGTTCCAGCAGGTTCTGACGCGTTTCCACAAAGCGTCCGCGTATTTCGTGACATTAAAACCAACGTGAAGCCGGAGCTGTGTTTGAAGTCCAACGCAGCTCTTTGATATATTAACAGCTTAGGAGCTGGTGCGTCTCCATTATCAAGTCACAGGATAATCGGAGAGTGAAGGTTAAGACCTGAATGGAGCGTAAAGGCTTTTAGGAAACCTGAGTGAAGCCTACTGTCTCATGTTCTGTCTTAAGGTTGACCTCTATCACCCACATCACTCTTTCTTTTTTCCTCCTTCTCTACGTCACTCATCTTTCTCCTCACACTTTCACAATCAAAGCGATGCTCTGAAATATCAAATATTTTGTCTCTGTAGTTTATATAGAAATATTTTGTGGACCTTTTTTGAATAGAGTGAAACTCTATTCAAAAGGCTCAATATCTTTCTGACATCCAAAATGTGAACAATTGGTTCTTGGAGTATATCAGCAAACATTTATACCATTCTAGATAGTCTTTTGAGATATTAATATTACTTGCACTGATATTCACAATTTTTTCTTCTGTCCTATTTTTGCCTCTGATAGACTGCAAAGGGCAAAAGTTAATTTTAATTTTGTTGAGCCACCTCTGGTGATTGGTGAAAGGGACTACTGGGGGGTATTCATAGAGTATTTAATAATTTAATAATTGCATGGTCATTCATTCTTCATCCTAGGCAGTCTTCATTACATACCTGAATCAGCATCTTGTGTGCTTGTTATTGATTGGCATAAAGAAGAAGAATCTCTTGACTACCCTCACGACCTAAATTTACTCCAAATTAACAGAAAATCCCAGTTTTTAGTTGTCCTGATACCACTACTGGCTATCATCTTTGTGCAGATGCTTCATTTATTTCTCTTTTTTGATGTCACTTCTTCTCAGTACCTTCTTTTTGCCATTGTCTCCACTGTTCCTATCTCTGCCATTGACCTGCTCAGCACCAGTTCACTCATTCCTCCGACCATAAGCAGAAGATGCTTATCCAACATTCCCGATAGTGTACATGTGGCGCTTTACATGTTGGTTGAATAATAACACTCAGTATATTTGATGTGGGCCGAGGAACTTTTGAACTTTTCCCTGTACCTACTTGCCATGAATATCCCCTTATCTATGTCTGTAGTTAAATGATACCAGTGTCTGCTACCATTACATGCCGAGCCTGTAGGATATGTAGCGGATTGTTGTGGTCACTGCTCCCGGGAAATGTGATGCAGACTTCAGCTCAATAATTATTGAAGGTCAAAAATGTTTCTTGCCACGTCTGGCTTTTCGTATTTTCATATAACAACCAAAGACGTAAAGGTATTTTGTGGGGATTTATATGAAAGACGACATGTTTAACACAAAATGAAGGCTATGGAAAAGCGTGGTATGAATTTGGATTCAACACTCTTTGCTCAATTATCCCTCAATAAAACCATGCAGTGAATCACATTTGTACTCAAATGCATCAGATGTTTGATTTACTGCTGTCACACAATGCTTTCATTTTGACAGTGGTGGAATACATGGTGCCATAGGAAAACCGATCTCCAACATTTAAAATAATGCACAGTGTGATTAGCATATAATCCAGCCCTCCACAATTTCTTTGGACATGAGTAACTCTGCATCAGTGTGCACCGCTCACTCAAACATCACAAGCATGATCCAGTTACAACTCATAAAATTGCATGCAACTCAATGGAAATAGTTTACTCCTCTGCGAAGGCTAGTTTCTTCAAAGCTATAGTGGCTACTCTAGGGGCTGCTGGGGGGTATTCATAGAGCATTTAACAATTAGATGGTCAGTTTAACTTTTAAAGGACAAAAATAATGTTAAAACCAAGTGATGATGTCATGGAAAAGAATGGTACCTGGTCCTGAGGTGGTGGAACACTGTGAATTATGCCCATTGTTCACTGTGATGAATCATGTATGGCACACATTATTCAAAGACATTACAGGATTTCATGTTCCATAAAATCACTTTCAGACTCTTCAATTTTCTTGCGCGTCATAATTAATTAATAATACTTTTGTTGATCTACTACATGAAACCCCAGTAAAACAAGTTCAAGATTGTCGTCATAAACTGATATTAAAGAGGTCCAGTATGGATTGCACTGTGTGAAGGATAATGTGTGAGATTAAGATGTAAAATAAAAATGTCACTTTCATCTACTCTGTGGCGCCTGGCTGCCAACCTTTGACTTAAATCTTTTCTGTTTATTCCTGTTTGTGCACAAGAAGGCCAGGGTCAGGTTGACCTGTTGTGATATATTTAGAGGAGCCTGTGATGAATGTTTCATCCTATCTGCGTAGGAGGAACACAGGGCACCCATTAAACATTCATTTCTGCCACTGAGATGACCTCCTGGAATATCAACCCAACATCGATGAATGAGCCCCAAACCACCTTATCAATACGCTAAAGCCCAGCTGTACTCAAAATCAGTTCCCAACCTCATGTTACACCCTGTGGTTCAACCAGAGAAAGGCATACCTTTATTTTTGTTTTAAAAGCTGATAACCCACTAGAAAAGTTGATATTGTTTTATAGTTTATGCTTTCTAGAAACGTTATAGATTAGCAACTATTAACTACTGGCAACATAATGTATCCGTGGAATCCACTGACTAAAGCTACTATGGTGTTACATTTGCTGTTGTGCATGTTAAATGATAATATTTCAAAGTAGGAATATTTTTTATACAATGCAATACTAATATCTTTGTTTGGCTACCTAATATATGAATCCTTTATATATTCATGCGCGACAGTTGTGGCCTCTCCATGTATTATTGGTGTAAGCTGATAGCCTTGGATGCATGAGCGTTGTATCATACATCATCATTCCCGGCTGTGATCCGTCCTGCTACTGATGGGCATCTTTTGGCTACGAGTACCTTTGCCGCTCAGACACAGTTTAGCAACAGCTCAGCCAGCGTGCATTATTCATACACAAGTGAACCAGTAGATATGGTTACACCAAGATAGTATACCTGCTATATTAAGGTGCCCTTTGCGGCTTTAAAAGGTAATGCTCGCTCCGATTGCATATGCAGGTGAACGTAAACGGGACATGGGCTCGTTTCTGATTGCAGATGCATCAAAAAAAAAAAAAACAAGATGTCAAACCTGATAGAAACGTTAGAATGAAGGTTTCAGTAACCAGAGAGAGACGCAGAGGGTTGCAGGAGGTCACAAAGGCAAGCTGACGTGGATGTGGGAGGATACAGCCACAGATAAAACACACATGGACACTCAGTCTAAAACAAAGAGGACACCGAGGCTCACACCATTGCACTCACGCTTGCTCTCCTTGTCAGAGGGACTTGCTGCCAAAGTTGGTGCGGCCGCCACGATGAGGATTCCCTGCCGGGCTTACGGACCGGATTTACAATGAACATTAGACAAAGGACTACACTGACTCTGTCATTGGAATGACAGGATAATTTATTCATTGTGTGACCCTGGGAGGTTACTTACAAACACATAAAAGAACAGGATCTTACACTGGATACTACTTTTGTTTTTGAAAAAGAGATGTATTTTGCACTTCAAACCAGAAATGGATTAAACTAGTGACTCCTCTGGACAAATTTCTTCCTTGTTAAACTTATACAACTCTTTTTTTGACAACTGAAGGAGAACCGTAACACGAGTGAGCACCGATGGCTGAGATTTCGACTCAATTACTAGATTGTGTTTTAACAGAAAGTGGCTGGGGTTCGTCTGAGGGTACTTTACAGAGCAACTGACCTGGGAGAGAAGGCATTTCAAAGGTTTTCAAATTTGTGATAGACTGAGAAGCAAATTGAAGGATGTTAATTCTGTTAAAACATATTGACTTTTTTATACTCACTTGCTTTTGCAGTACTTTTGGGAACTTCGTCTAATTTGGGAGGATCTGAGAAGGTACCATGGCACCAAAGAAAGGTGACTCAAAATCAGCTGCTAAGAAAGGCAAGACGGATGAGCCAAAGAAGGGAGGAAAAGAAGACAAAAAAGGTGGCAAAAAGGCTTCTGAGCCACCGGCAAAGGGTAAGGGGAAAGATGAAGGGAAGAAAGGAAAAGGAAAGAAACCTGTCAGTGAGTCAGAAGAAGGTTCAGAGGAAGAAGAAGAGGAGGTTATGTCTGAGGAACAGGAAAGTGGTGACAGTGAAGAAGAGGTAGTATCCAAGAAGGCAGCCAAGGGAGATAAGGGAAAAGGCAAGGCAGCTCTAAAAGGAGCATCCAAAGCTATGGCTATGAAACCTAAACGCGGTAATGAGGAAGATGAAGGCGATACAAAGAGAAAACCACAAGTGAAAAAAGGCATGGATGCAGTAAATCTAAAGCAGATGAGTGATCTTAAAGGAGCTTCTAAGAGCATGATGGGCTTGGCTGCAGAGGGGCAGAAGAAAAACTTAGTTAAAAAAGTAGATGCAACATCTCACCTGAAAGGAGCCTCCAAAGCCCTCTCAAGTATTGCTGGAAAGTCCTCTCCTTTTAGCCTGCCTTCTAAACAAGCTGACAAAGCAAAACCAAAGAGAAACCTTAAAAGTACCTCTCGTCTCTTTCTACGACTTTCCAAAAAAAAGAAACCCTCTTCTGGCGGTAAACCTCTTCTTGGTAACAGCAAGCTTTTTGCTGGCTTTGGGGGCAAATCTGGGGCTGCTGACAAAAAACCTGGCCTGTCTGGTTTCAGTTTGTTTAATAAAAAAGACGATGCCTCTAAAGAAACCACATCTAAAAAAACCCTGAATCTATCAAACTTAGGAAATAAGGGTAATAAAATGGCTTCTGAGGCAAAGGGATTAGGAGGGAAGTTCAAAGGAATGTTTGGAAAAAAGAAAGCGGGACAGGGATTTAAGAGTAAAAGCTGGATGGTTGGTAGGATGGCTGCAACAACTAACTGGTTGACGGGTAGGTTCCTGTCTTCTATGGGTCATGGCCGGCATGGGGGGCGAGCAGGGCGTCGGGGGAAAAAGAACCTATCCTTTGCTAGCAGGGATACCAGAGGGGGACACACAAATTATTATAATGGAGCTCATGAATATGATGATAATTATGGATATGAAGATGACTATCATAACAGGTGGGGACCACAAAGCTTTGAAAGACAACCATTTAACTATGACCCAAATGATCCCTATGAAGAGCAATTATACTATGACGATGATGAGTGGGAGGATGAGTATGGTTATTATGATGATGAGGGCAACTTTTATTATGACGATGAGCTTTACTATGATGATGAGGTAAATAACTTTGGTTACCCATATGGTTATTATGATGATGAATATGAAGACTAAATGGCCATGATGGGACAGAGTATTACTATGGAGAAGATGGATTTCTGTACCCAGTAGAGCCAGACCCATATAGTTATTATGATGATACCATGTATGGGTTTCATGACTCATTTTACCCTGAACAATATGTGGATTACTTTGACCACAACATAGCTTCGAACTATGGTATGCCAAACGCATATGGGATAATGAGCGGCACCTATGATACAGTCCCAGGAATATATAATGACCCAATGCTTGCATATGCGCAAAGTGCTCAAATGTACAACCCTTATCAGCAACAGGTCACTATGAATCCTGGACTGAATCTGGCTGAGACAGGACAGCTATTTGGACAGGAACAGTTTTCCTCCCTTGTACCCGAACCATTTCCATCTGAACAGTTCAGAGTCCCTAGGCCCCAAGTTATGTTGTTTGGAAAAGAGAGACTAGAGGTTGAAACTTTGCCACCACCTTCTCTTCATACTCAACCCTCTCCCCAAATGTTTCCTTCTACCAATCCATCCTTGGTTCTCAATAATCAGGAAATTCTGTCAGATGTTCAATTTGAACAACCCATCCCAGCATACCTTTCTGCACAGTCTCCTTTGCCCATTGATATCAATCAACAACTTCCCACCATTCCTCTTGGAGATCCTATCTTTCCAACATCTGTGATCAATAATCAAGAGTACCTTCCTTCTCCTCAGCTACCTACTGTCCCTTTTACTGTTCCTCCTAACTACGTGTCCCAGTCTCCCTTACCCCCTCAATTTTCTTCCCAGGTTTATCAAGCACCTCTACCACAGGACTCACAAATGTTTCAGTTAGGGCAAATTTCACCAGGAGCCCTGCAAATGCAGCAACCAGTGTATTCACCACTTCATTCACCAATGGCCTCCCCGGTGCCAGTCCGAAAAATGAGTCCCCTTCTCTCTCCACAAATGTCATTAAGACCGGGATCACAAAGGCTACATGGGCCTCCTTCACCTCACTTCTCACCACATCCAATGGACTTCAAATCAGGCTTTCAGTCGGACCCTTACATTTCTCCTCACTTCTCACCACATCCAATGGACTTCAAATCAGGCTTTCAGTCGGACCCTTACATTTCTCCTCACTTCTCACCACATCCAATGGACTTCAAATCAGGCTTTCAGTCGGACCCTTACATTTCCCCGCGCGTACATAGACAAACTCACCGGGCCTCAATGGTAAGTCAACGGCCCACGACCCCAGTTGAATGGCAGAGAACATCAAGCCCCCCTTCTTCTCCACCGTACAATAGGAGAGGGATGTCAGTGAGAGCTCAACCATCCTTGAAACAAGGAAGAAGGGGAATTGGTTTACGCAGGGGTCCCTCCACTGTCAGACCCCATTCCCCACTTTCTAGTCCTCTGGCTTCACCACGGGCATCACTAAGAAAAAGACGAAGTCCACCTTCTTCCCCAAGATTGTCTTTCAGGCAGCAACCTCCTCCAGATGCAGTTCATCTGCCCCCTGTGAGACCACATTTGTTTAAAGGAAGAAAACAAACATCTTTGATGAGGGGTTCTCCTTCTCCACCTCTTTCTTCTCCACAAAGGCAGAGCCCAATTCAGTCAGCATCCCGTTCTCCACCAAAGTCTTTCCGGCCCGCTTCTCCCCATCATGCCCCCTCCCCTTCACCTTCACGGGTCTCTGCTCGACCCCTTCCAAACCGCTCCTCTACCCGCAGGCTGAGAGGAGGTCCTGGAGTGAGAAGCCATGTCCCTATGGGAGCTGTGAAACCCTCACCAGCTAATCCCTATTTACAAAGACGTAGTAGACCTGGACCCCCTGTAACTCAGCAAGTAGCCCCTTTTAGGTCATCTATACATAGAGGCCCTGCCTCTCCTTCAGGAGAAATGGGTTCTGGAACAACCATGCTAGCTCGATCAAACTCTCGGCCGGTAGGTTTAAGGGAAACCAAACGAACTGGTAGTGTCCAAGGAGCCTTCCACAGACCTGTAGGTCGTGGACAGCCTTTAGTACGAATGCCCAGAAACCAACCATCTCTTCAATCAAGGCAGTCATTCAGAGCTTCTCCAGCAGTGCCCCCATTATCTCCCCAGCCATCTTTAAAACAAAGTGGTCCTGTTTCTCCACAGCCATCGATCCGAAGGTTCCAGAGTAGACCCCAATCTCCACAGCCCCTGCCACATAGATCTCCTCTGCCCTCCCGCGCTGCTTCTCCCATGTATCATATGTCTCACCCAGCTTCTCCCTTACCTCATCGATTAGTAAGACCCCACAGTCTGGGGCCAGCTTCCTTTCAACCTCTTGTGCCTCAGTCTAATCTTACTCATGGTGTCCACCTACCATCGCAGGGGATTACTCAGCATAACTACACACTGATGGACCCAGGTCCATCTCCCATGCTTACCAACGCCATACCAGGTTCTGAGGTTCTCCCTCAACAACTACCACCATCCCCTAATTTGGGGCGTACACTCCATAATCCTTATTTGCAAAATGCTGGCATTACAACCCCTTTGCAAAGAGTCCCTTCTCCCATACCAGGAATGCAGGGGGATGAATCAATCATTCCACAAGAGACCCAGATGGTCAACCCATATGGGCCTCAGGGTTTATCCACTGCTTTGATGCAGAATTCCCGTTTACGCACCGCCTCATTTTCATCCCCTCTACAGCACAGTGCCAATCTCCATACAACTATCCTGCCTCCCTCACATCCCCCTCAAACAGCAGCATATTCTCCTCTTACCTCTCCACACTTGTCCTCAGCTATGCTTACCTCTCAGCTACGTAATGCTTCCTTTGCATCTCCTTTTCAGCAACACCTATCTCCAGCTTCAGCCTCACCAGCTCCAGCTTCCATCACGCCTCCGCAAGGAAGTGTTAGAGGTAGCTCCCCACTTTTCTCTGGAGGACTGCGAACTTCCCAGATTCAAGGATCAATGTTCAAGCTTCCAAGTGGTACTTTGGCAATGTCTAAGGGTCCTGTGGAAGTTACAGGTACAAATGACCCTGGAGTTGGTGCTAGTAATGGAAGGCTTTCCCCCTCGATGCTCTCCAATGCTCTTCAGAACCCACATCTACGTCAAGCCACATACAAACTACCTGATGGCTCATTGGTTACCAGAAATGAACCTGTTGAACTTGCTCCAGGTCCTTCCCCTATGTCTTCCTCTCTGTTGTCCTCTGCCCTGTTAAACTCTAATGTGCGTAAAGCTACATATAGGTTACCAGATGGAACTTTGGTCACTAGAAGTGAGCCAGCCCCTGTGTCTTCCTCCCCCATGCTCTCCTCAGCCATTCTTAATTCAAATGTCCGAAAGGCCTCTTATCGACTACCAGATGGATCATTTCTTACACATCCAGGAGAGAATGTGGAGACTGCTGAGAATGCATCCTCTTCGCTAGGGCTGTCCAGTGCTCTGATGAACACAAATCTCCGCAAGGCAAAGTTTCAGCTACCAGAAGGATCGTCTCTGTTTTCAAAAAATCAGCCTCAAAGTCCTTCAAGCCCTCTCCTTTCTGGTGCTTTACTAAATAGCAACATCCGTGGTGCTTCATACAATCTCCCGGACACATCTTTATTGAGGCAACGTGGTGCTGCTAATACTCCTGAGCAACGTTCACTTGATCTCTCTAATGCTCTCCGCAACCAGAACCTCCGATCTTCTTCCTACCGCCTGCCTGATGGAACACTCATGACACGCTCCCAGGCTGCTGCTTCACCTCAATCGCTTGACCTGTCAAAGGCATTATCAAAGAACCCAAACCTTCGTGGAGCAAATTACCGTCTCCCTGAAGGTAATATTATGACACGGCTTGGGGCCCCCAGCGCTCCACAACCCCTTAACCTTTCTGGTGCTTTACGGAAATCTCACCTACAGGGAGCTTCTTTTCGCCTTCCTTCATATGCTGTAGTATCACCACATGTCCAAGGTGCTGGACCTGAACAGCACTGGGCACAAGGTTCAGGAGCGGACGTCATGCAAGAAGATCTAGATGTTTGGGGGGCAGAGAGGGTTCTCCCTCATGGGACAGTGGAGAACCTCAACAAGTGGTCAATGTACGGAGATGGAGAATTTCCTGAACACACCCAGAGTCTAATGAGACAAAGACCTGAAGGGGAGGGACCAGGGCAGTGGAATCTGAACAGAGAGGGGGAACCTCAGGGGCAATGGTATGACAAGGTAATAATCTAGAATGGTTTAACAAATGCTGCCATGCTATAATTACATGAAACAACAATTATTTTCTGCATGATATCAATGAAGCTGAAAGACAAGCATTGGTTGTAGGGTTTGTTGAAGATAATAAAATGTAAGGAAGCATTTGCAAACAAGGTTGCAAATAAGTCTAATATTACTGATGGGTGGTAAACCACAAGTCAGAAGAAAAAAGTAAATTAAAATTTTTCTCTAAAGCAGCGTGTCCATGTTTGTCAAATGCAGGCCTGTGTTTTCACTTGATGTCCTGATTTCTGTCTGTATACACTTGAATTATAGATGTACTCAATCAGAAGCATGCCCACAATCACTCACCGGGACTTCAGGGAGGAAGACGGTGTGGAAGACATGACGCAGTTAGAGTAAGTTTTCACTCAAATGGCAAAAATGTACAAACCTTCCTCTCTGATATTAAGCAGCGTCAAACAACAAATACTGAGGAAACCTAAAAGACAAACCTGCTTTCTGTTTTTTTAGTGAGATGCATGAGGGAGCTGTTTTGCTGAATTTAAGGACAAGGTTTGACAGACAGCTTATTTACGTAAGTACTGACTAAAAGGTGCGATAAAATATTATTTGACTCCATAAATATTTGAAATTTTTTGCTTGGTTTTGCATTTTCTTTTTCTAGGCCTGTCACAATAATCAATAAGTCAATTAATCACATGATGAAATAAAACAAATTCAATCATTTCCAAACTTATGATTTATTGTTTTTCTCTTTGTACCAAAAACTGGATGATAAAAGTTTTCAGTCTGGAGTTTTGGTCTCAACTAAACCTCTTTTATTTTTTATTTATTTGTTTTTTTGAAGACGTCATAATTAACTTGATTTGTTGTTTCTGTTGTTTTGTTGATTTATTTTGGATATTTAAAATGTCTTCATTTCCTGTGTTAAATGCTCATTAGAATTGAAAGTTTATTGATCTTTGAGAATGTTTTCTTGCGTTATTATTCTATTATTGTCATGATATTACTGGCAAATTGTCTCAAAACAATAGTGGTATTGCTTATCGCAATAACGTCTGGGACTATTACTCGTCAAGAAACATTAGTTATTGTGACAGGCCTACATTTTCAGTCATCAATAACCAGTAATAATCAGTAAGCCCTCTGATTGAAAAAAAACCAACATGTGTACCTGGTTATATTGGAAAATATAATTAACATAATAAATGGTTGGAGAACAGCTTTCATGCAGAATTTGAAAGAACTGGTCATGAGCCTATGCAATTATTATTCCTGCATAGGCCCAGTTTGGTTTGAATAATCTTATTTACATCATTTCAAAACCACATTTTGTTTTTTATTAAATTTTCTTTATCGAATGATGTGAGAAGACAAAAAAAAAAAAAAAAAAAAAAAAAAGAAATCTGTAAAGGGTCATGTTTATTCATGTTTATTCAGTTGTCTGCTTCACTTATGTCACTCTTTACTCATCTCGTCCAGACATACATAGGCAGCATACTGGTGTCTGTGAATCCCTACAAGATGTACAACATTTATGGAACTGACGTTGTGCTGCTGTACAAGGGCCATGCTCTGGGAGAACACCCTCCGTAAGTAAAGTTTGCTCACAGCAAGTATGCAAAACAAAGAGGCCAGGATTTTCCAGTATGCTTACAGTACTGATTATGACTGTTACAAGTTCAAACCATTTCTTTAAAATGTACTACAAAAACATAATGGGAATCTGATATCTGCATATAGTTAAAAGTGTTGACAGGAGTCATCTCCCATGTTCCTCCTTAATGCAGTTGAGTTGAAGAAGCTTCTGGCTGAAAACATTTTAAAAAAAGAAATAATCAGGTGCTTTTTGTGTTCTTCTTTAGTTTTTTACCTCTGCCTTTTGTCTCGCAGGCATTTGTTTGCCATAGCAAATGCTGCTTACTCCAAAATGATGGATGCCAAAGAAAACCAGGTCATAATAATCAGGTAGGAAATATGTTCACTTTAAATGGCTTAAATGGTGATATTTACTTTGAACGAATTAATGGCATAGGTGTTTTGTGTAGTAGAATGACCTAAAACGAAGAGTCTGTGGCAAAGCTTGAAAATCGTTCTGTACACAAGTTTCTATAGGGCTTTTCAGATTTTTTTATGTTAAAAAAAAGTTAACCATTATGGAACCTTTTGCTCCCGCTTCACAATTATACAGCTATTTGTGCTGATTAAAAACAAAATCCCAATAAAATGCATTCATAATTTGGCACAATATAAAAAAAGTTGAAAATTTTCTAAGTCAAATCCCTTTTAGAAACATTGGGAATGCTTGGATATAAAGGGTTTGTGTAGAAATGAGCAGAAATTGGCACCTGACACAAAAAGACCTCTCACATGACTCGAACACTTTAGCCATATTTGGAAGGAGACACCTGTAAGGGAAGCCCAACAAGGTCTGGGCCAGGAGCAGATCGTCTTTCAGAGGTCTGAATCTTTGTGTGTGGACCATCGGTTTGTGTGTGCGTGTGTGTCAGCGAGTGCGTGTCAAGGGCTAACTGAGGTCTAGTGTTCAGTGACCATTAACGGCCTGATTCTTAGCCAAGCAGGCTGCGATCTGAAACCTTATGCTGGAAAGTTGTGAAGGTGCCATAGTCCCTTAAACACACAAAACACACACCGTTCTGCCGTCCGCTGGCATGGCCTGCGTAATGGTGGTACTTAGTGCTAATCCCTTGGCAGTGGCACAGCACTGGCTGGTTGTGTGTTGGCCTCGCTGCATGTGAGAGGCTGTTTCGGATACTTTAATTTAAAAGTGGAATTGAGTCTTTGCCTAATGTGAGCTGAAGTGAAGTGTTCATGTAACTTAGTCAATTAAGTCAAGCACTTAATGAGCACCAACAGGGCAATAATGAGAATCAAATAACTGAAGTCTTTAAGTAAAGAAAAAGCTCTTTGTGTTTTGGGGAGATTTGTGCAAGGATAGCAGGATTATTATCGGGGGTCTCAGTTTGATGACCACTAATTAGTTACCTTGCTAACTAAATATTTAGTGTTAAGTTTTGTCTTTATTTGCCTATTAAGTGTATGTTATACACCTATTAAAGAGTCTTTAAAAAGTTAATGGGTGGTGGATTGTCAGTAACAGAGTTTTAATGTGTTTCAGTGGGGAGAGTGGGTCTGGAAAAACGGAGGCCACCAAACTCGTGCTTCGCTACCTGGCGGCAATAGATCACAATTCAAATCCTATGCAACAGGTATGAACACACATCCTGACCTGTACAAAGTGATGCTAATATACTTTGATGGACCAAATTTTGTGGATTTGTAATTCCTCTCTCCGTGTGTTTGTCTCATCTTTTTTTTATATCTATGATGGCTTTTCATGAGGAAAGATTGAGGTAGTCGTCCTTTCTGCGCGTATACGCCTTTCACCTCTCGTCTTCTGTTACTTAGCATTTAAATATGTGATGTGTTAGTGTCCTTGCTTTAGTATCCCCACTTCAACACAAACATCATTTTGAGTGATTGTTACTGTGGCTTGTGTTTTTGTCTTTTTTTGCACGAAAGGTCTTGATGCACATCTTGTTGAGATTTTTTCTTTCCCTTTGGTTTGTTAAAGACTAAGTCCTCTTTCTGATTTCTGGGTAGTTTGTGTAAAAATCTTAGTTGACAGAGTTTCAGTGTCCGTGTGTGTTTCTGTGATCAAAGTGTGTGACTTGCTTTGTGTTTGAACACCTGGTAGATCCTGGAGGCGGCGCCTCTGCTGGAATCCTTTGGAAATGCCAAAACTGTGCGAAACAATAATTCTAGCCGCTTTGGGAAATACATAGAGGTCTACCTGGAGCAGTGAGTACGGAAGAGAAATTTTGATTCTTCAACTCCTTTGTAATCCTACTTATGCGTTATCTTTTTTACCCCCTTGTATTTGTTTGTCTAGTGGTATAATCAGTGGTGCCATAACCTCTCAGTACCTGCTGGAAAAATCCCGCATTGTCTTCCAGGTAACTTCTGATACAGCATGATGTTTTTATGTCGTTGGCTGCCTGTGGAGTGATCTGTCGATGTCTGCTTCAGGCCAAAGATGAGAGGAACTATCACATCTTCTACGAGATGCTGGCAGGTCTTCCTTCTCAGCAGAAACGGGCTTTCTACCTGCAAGATGCTGAAACCTACTTTTACCTCAACCAGGTATAACACAGCGAGCAACACAGCGTCTTCCTCACAGATCATTTCCCCCCGGCTCGCGCTTCGGTTTAAACTCTGCCTCTGAATAAAGGGAGGGGACTATCTGATAAGAGGAAAGAGCGATGCAGATGATTTCCGACGTCTGCTCTCTGCCATGGAAATCCTTCACTTCACCCCCGAGGACCAGTCGGCCATCTTTAGAGTCCTCGCGTCTGTACTGCACCTGGGCAATGTTTACTTTCAGAAACATGAGGTAATATTCTAGGTTATCACCCTCTCTGCATTTTGTACTTACTTTTGAAATTACTTTGAGTTGAAACCAACAATTACACTATCCAAATGAGTCTATTAGAAGTAATAGCATTTCTGTGTATGGTACATGGGTTTAACTCTTGCTATTGTCATCAATAGAACATTGATTGGAAAGATGTTCCACCCGTTAAGCTGACATTAAGCTGCGAGTTGGAGAGACAGTCCGATATTGAATTTTTTTTTTCAATCACTTTGACAATGCTGCATTCAATTTGTCTCTAGTCAAAACTGGTAATGACGTCACACCTTAGTTGAGTGTTTTCTACACGAATGGCAGAAAACCCAAGGGACTTGCTAACTGTTGTGACGCTAACTACTGTCAGCAATCGGTATTTGTCATAAAAAAGTACCATCCTGTTATACAATAAGTGTAACTATGTGGCAAATGGAGGAATATCAGTGACAGTAAGTATTAAACACGATTATTAAAAGATGACTGAGGGATTTTCAAAGATTACTCGAAATATATTTAATGATCTTGCTCATGAATCAGTTTCCATCTGATATGAAATGATGAAATACTCTGCTTTTAAATGACATTCGGACTCCGTGTTGCGTTCACGGTCCCATTCTTATTCCCAGACTTTGATTTCAAATGTTTCGAGCTTTCCAGTTCGTCTTGTTGTGATTCAAAGCAGATTTAGGGATTAATAACAACCCGGAGTCTCAACACAGGCAATAACTGGGTGTTTATTTAAGTCTAACAGTTGGAATGACTTGCAGAAATAAATTATGAAATTTGATTTGCTGAGGTGCACTTCCAAACTCATCTTAAACTCAGCTCCTTCCTCATTTAAGGTCGATTCCCCTGCAGTGATTTCTCAACAGATTGAACACATTTTCCCTTTTCCTTGCTGCACTGGAGGCTGATGGCCAGGAGGTGGCGTCAGTGGTGAGCGCGCAGGAGATCAGGGTGGTGGCAGAACTGCTGCAGATCTCACCAGAGGGACTACAGAAAGCCATTACGTACAAAGTCACGGTCAGTGTCAAACAGGTTGAACTTTCTGTTTAGGAAGTCTATATTTTATTCCCGGATGTGTTAGAGATTACATGTTCTCCTCCTTATAGTTTTGCTATCACTGCTTAACGTTCGACATCTCCTGTGAAGCAGACTGACTGGTTCATGTGGCAGCCTGGTTGTCTTGCTTACACAGGTGTGGTGACAATGAAAGCATTGTATTGGCCCCAGTGTCCTTTACATAGACACAATTAGATGCATGTGTGTCAACACACACACACACACACACACACACATGGAAAATAGACAACAGAAACTAAGTGCTGTCAATGATCCACTCCCATTGTTGTCCACCTGGTTTCCTTTGTTCTATTTCTTTCAGCATTTTCACAATTGACTTAAGGGAGAAATTTATTTAGTAAGTTTTTTTTTAATGTCTGAAAAGATTGTGTTTTATTTGCTCTGTATTGCCTGGACAAGACTTTATTTGGTATGTTTCGACCAGTTTAGAGACTTTTTTCTTTTTCCTTTTTTCTTTTTTTTTTTTTTTTTTCAGTTCTTCTCTGCAAAGTCGGATTACCTGTGAACGTCAACTGTTACGTTTTGCTCCAGATCAGCTTGATTTATATCTGGACTTTGACTGGGCCATTTTACCACATCGCATTACTTTGATCTAAACAATGCCACTGGAGCTGAAATGTTTTACTTTTCATTGATGCGCCTCACCACTCTGAATCAAAACAGATACCAAGCGACCAATCACCCCTCCTCCGCCGCCTGAAACACAAACAGCAACAAGATGCAAATAAATAGATTTATAAATAGACACTTAAACCTTCTCATGAGATTTTGTCCAAACGTTTTTTTAAGCCTTATTTTATGTCATAACCACGAGCAAAACATGGAAAAAAAGTTACTTTTTGTCTTTCATTCAAGTCTTTCTAAGTGCTTCTCTGAGAAATTCGAAGTCAAATTTTCACAGATAGTTTCAGATAACAGAAATAAGTCTGATTTTGTCTCCTTTGCAGTAAAGTAAAAGTTAAAACACTTTTCTTCTTTGCTCGACGTAGATCCTCAGGTAGAAACTTGCATCTTCTTCAGATCTTCATCACTGTGGAGCCAAACGAAAGTTAGAGATATGAGGCAAACTCTCTCATCCCTTTATGCTTATAAAACCGGTGTCACAGGGGGAAATCCATGCTTTATCCTTTGTTTTTCGCTTGCACATCGGATCCGCGAGTCAAATAATGTTGAAAAAAATAGAATAAAAAAATAAATAGTCAAAAATAAAGGCTTTCCCACAAGCCAGCCTAGTTTATCCAATCCGATCAACTTGTAATCCTCCAAGAAGGAAGTGATGGTGGCGAGAGAGAGAAATCTTATGTCTGCCACCTGCTTATATACACAACACAAGAGCCTTTTGCATTATTCAAACTCTGATCACAAAGGTGCGCTTGTAACGGGAGAGGAGTCAGCGCTACCGACTCTTTGCTCTGGTTGGATTTGTGCGCACAGGGTGTGTGTGCTGGTCAAGTGGATTTTGGCAAAGGAAGCTCGCGAATCTCAAAGCGCTCTTTATCTGCCGAGTCGATGAGGTGGCGAGTAGAAGTGAGGCGGAAGAGCTAACAGGAAGCAAAGCGTGTGATGGAGACGAGGAGGAGGGAATGCTAAAACAAAAAAAAGTGGGAGAATAAATGCAGTAAAATAGCTTCCCCAAAATCTTTAAGTTGACTGAAATCATGAAAAGATTGATGAAGCACCAACCTGATCCATAATTGGGTATTATTGCTCGGTTTTCTTCCACAGGAGACAATGAGGGACAAAATCTACAGCCCTTTGAGTGTGGAAAATGCTGTTGATGCCAGGTGAGAGAAAATAGGTGACAAGATCCAACCCTGGTAGTTCACACATAAGGCCCTCCTGACTGTAGAAATTCATTTTGACCTTTTAGAGATGCTGTTGCCAAGATTCTGTACTCGCTTATCTTCCATTGGTTAACCGAGAGGATCAACGCTCAGGTGTACCCTCGCCAACACAGCCTCTCCATCTCTATTCTGGACATTTATGGGTTTGAGGTAGGCGAGTGTTGCAGATTTTGTATTCTGTTGGGGAGACTTAAATAAAAAAAATGTCAGGAGTTTTGCCTGATTTTCCTTTGCCGAGAGCTTGCTACACGGATTTCATGGGAAAAACCCCCAACGTGATGACTCTGATTACAGGAAGTCGCAGCCTGAATTTAGCACAATAGGTTGCTTGTTTTGAATCCCGTTATCACACCAGGCAGACAGTTTCCAGAAGCCATCGATTCAGGACAGGCTGTGCATAACTCCCAGGTCTGAATGACCTGGGAATATTGTGTCCCATCAAAATGAAGGTTTATAGATAATCTGTACAGTGTAGTTTATATTACTTGACTAACTTTGATTATTCTAAAGTGAGCTCAATGTAAAAACAATATAACGGTTTAAGGGTTTGTTCAAGTTTTGGGAAACCTGCAGCTCATTCAGCAAACCAGTCTGCAGAACCACGAACCGCTCTCTAATGCTCCCTTGCTCAACTTTAGAGATCAGATCCTGAATAATCATCCGATCGGAAGATCACACGTGAAGAATCACCTGCTGTGTGTGTTTGTGGCGACAGGATCTGGCCTTCAACAGCTTCGAGCAGCTCTGCATTAATTATGCAAACGAATACCTGCAGTTCTTCTTCAACAGGATCGTATTCAGGGAGGAATTGGTGAGTCGGCGTCACGCCTGCAGAGTGGCTCGATTTCACGCACAGACTTCCTGAGAAACTCGGATCTCGCAGAAAGCAGTAAAACGGATCCTGTCTGAAACGTGTGATCCCGCTGCAGGAGGAGTACAGCAGAGAGCAGATCCCGTGGCAGGACATCACATTTAACGACAACCAGCCCTGCATCGACATCATCGCCGCTAAGCCTCATGGGATACTGAGGATTCTGGACGACCAGAGCTGTTTCCCTCAGGTGAGGGTTGTTGCACCGTGTGCAGCATGTGCAAAATATACACATGATCTAAGCGTGAGTCGTGCTCATTTGTTGCCAGGCAACAGACCACACTTTTTTACAAAAGTGTCACTATCACCATGGCCACAATCCGCTGTATGTGAAGCCAAAGATGCCGCTCCCAGAGTTCACCATCAAGCACTTTGCTGGTCGGGTCACCTATCAGGTACTCAGCTGCTCGTAGCTCATCATTTAGATATTTCAAACCAGCCGTCCGTCCGCTAACTATTTCAAACCAAAATTATGTATTTCAAAAAACCTCCAGCAATTGAACCACTGGAGCTTTGTTTTTTGTCAACTCCAGATCATGTTTGTGGCTCTCAACCGAACAATAACTTTCTTATAACCCAAAATAAGTCATTTATAAAAGTTACATTATAAAGAAATGTTCACTGTTTCCTAAAGTTATACCCAGTCCTGAACAACGTTTGGGTGCATTGTTTACAGATCTTAGGGTGAGTGCTTTCAAAGTACCTTTTATTGCATTTACAGCTAAAAATCTTGCATGAAGACCAAAAGGCTTTATTTTTTCTGAACTGGGCCAGGCTCTACTTACCAGCTGGAGGAGTTATTAAGACTTTTGGTTGCACTAGATTCTATTTGGGAGTATTTGATTAAGAGGGCTCAATGCAAATACAAATTCGACCTTTTAGATTCATGCTTTTTTGTAAAAATACCATTTTTTTTTTTCACAAAATAATTGCATTAATGCCTTACTTTGTGTTGGTTCATCACCTTTAAGTTTGAGGTTGTAACACAAAAAAAACTGGAAATGTGCCAGGGGCGTGAATACTTTTCCAAGTCACAAAATGTGGGTGTGTTTATATTTTATCATGTGATAATGCCAGCTGTCTGATCCAGGTTTATAAGTTCCTCGATAAGAACTACGATCAGGTTCGGCAGGAAGTGTTGGACCTGTTCATTCAGAGCAGAAACAAGGCAAGTCCAAAAATGAAGTTTAATAGAACGTACACTCAAAGGTCAGTTACTGATGAGTTGAATGAAAGCCGTGTGTGTGTGTCTGTAGATGGTGTCGAACCTGTTCCTGGCTCACGCAGACGCCATGGCTCAGCAGAGAGGAGGAGGCCACATGAGGAAGAGCAGCTCGGTCACCAGGAAGTACCAGCCGCCCACCGTCAGCAGCAAGTTCCAGCAGTCGCTGCTGGAGCTCGTGGAAAAGATGGAGAGGTGAAGCCCACCTGCGATTAGTTTTAGGCTAAAAAGAAAACAAGCTCTGTGTGTGATGTCTTTATAATTTATTCACTCTTTCATTTCAGGTGCAACCCTTTTTTTGTTCGCTGCATTAAGCCAAATAATATGAAGGTACGCCGTCTACATTCTGTACGTTTGAGCTCTTGGCGTATTTGCGTGTGAATCAGTGCATTTGTCCAACTGTGAACAGCGGCCAGCCGTGTTTGAGGACGAGCTGGTCAGCAGCCAGCTGCGACACTCCGGGGTCCTGGAGACCATCAGGATCCGCAGAGAGGGCTACCCGGTCAGAATGCCGTTCTACGCCTTTCTCTTCAGGTACCGAGGCCTCAGAACCACTGAGATCTGCCTTTAGCGGCACACAGGAGGCATTTTAGCTAAATTATTTGCAAAATGTAAACGTAAGAACCAACTGATGACTGGTTCAAAGACGTTAGACTTTTACGACGTCAGAAACATCTCATAGAAGAAAGTTTGAATCACTCCTGGTTCAAAGAGTAGTGGATGACACACAATTAGTAAAAAAAAACAAAACAAACGCTGACGTGATTTCTGCTGTGTTTCATTCCCCGACGAAATGAGATGTTTCTATAAAAACTGAAAAAAACAAAATAAAAAAACCATGTCCTTTTTATTCTTACTGTCTCAATCGGATCAGAATATGCGAGGTTGGCTTTTGGTAGCTTTTAATTAATTCATTTGAGTGGATTTGAGGGACAGCAGTGGATTTGTATTAAGGCAGCTCCTCACATGCCACTTCTTTCTGTGGCATAGTGTAAAAAATAAATTAGCCAAGATATCTTGAAGGGAATTGCAGTTCTTGTTTATTCTTGGGAATAATTTCCAGATGCCAGGTAATTCCACATTTATCAGATCAAGCAATTATATGCATATAGAGCTCTGGAAATAAAATTAAGAGACCACTTACAATGATCACTTTCTCTGATTTCACTTTCTATCTGTATATGTTTACATCGTTCTGTTATTCTGTGAACTACTGACAACATGTCTCAAAAATTCCAAGCAAAGATTTATTAGCAGAAACTGGGAAATGGTCAAAATGACAAAAAAGATGCAGTGCTTTCAGACCTCAAATAACGCCAAGAAAACAAGTCCATACTCATTTAGAAACAACAAAGCTAATGTTTTAACTCTGGAAGAGTTCAGAAATCAATATTCGGTGGAATAAGCAGGAGGTTTTCAGTGGGGTTCATTAGCTGTGGGCTCTTCATTTTGAGTTGTATGATCAGCATAAAAGAGAAGGTCCAATAATCACACCGGTCGATATTAAAAACCCTCACCAGGGGTTCTACATTAAATTAAGTCGTGTGGCGTAGCTTTTTTTTCTCAGACTGGTGAATTTTCTCTCTCAGGTATAAGTCTCTGGTTGGACTTAAACAGCCGCCGCCAGCAAACGGAGAAAACTGTGTGATTATGCTGAGCAAGCTGTGTCCCCTCCGACCCGGGGCCTTCCACATTGGGGTCACGAAGGTGAGAGACGTCACCCCGACAGACACAACACCTGGTGCAACCATGTTCTTCTTCTGCACATAATGTCTTCATTGTGTCCGTCCTTTTTGTAAGTTTACGCGTTGCATTTGAAGGTGACCTTTTTTTGTGTGTGTAAATGGCAGCTGTTTCTGAAGGAGGACGTCTACCAGCTGTTGGAGTGCAAACGAGAGCGATGCCGAGAGCTCGCTGCGCTCACTCTGCAGCGCTATGCCCGCATGTTCTTCGTCAGGAAGCGATTTGTCGAATTTCGCAACAAGATCATCGGGTTTCAGGCGCACAGCCGGGGCTTCCTTCTCAGGTGAGATGTGACTTAAACATGCCAGCAGCTCCAGACGAGTTTAGCAGGAGAGAGAGGGGGGAGCAAAATAAAAACAGAAATAATAATATTACTCAAGTAAAAGAAAATGCTCCCCCATGCACGCCCATGCCACCAGGCCTGCATGCCAGAATACAAGACTTTGTGTATTTTGGAAAACTCATAGTAACTACATTTACTGTATGAAAATGTGGAAAGGTTTGTTCATTTTTTATTCATTAGATCAGTTAAAGTATGACTTAAATCGTTATTTTCCTCTGTAGGAAGCGCTACGTGAAAATGAGGGAGAGTCTGGTCCGATTCCGCTCTTATGTGCGAATGTATGTCAACCGCAAACAATACATAAAGGTGCCTCCACTCTCGTTTCGCATGTCGTGTCATTTGCTTTTTATGAGATTGGTAAAAAACATTTTAGAAAACAAATGCAAAAGATTTATTTAAATTTTTTGTTTGTTTTACAAATGGAAATAAAAAAGTGTGATTTATGCGACCTGTTTCCAGATGAAGTTTGAAGCCAAGAGGAAAGTTGAAGAAGAGAGGAGGAAGAGAGAGATGGTAGGATGGATCCTCCCCTAGAACTTAACATTACATTTAATAATGTACTGTAAATATTAATACATATGTTTTTCCCAAATATATTTTGTAGCATGCAGGGTAAATCAGTTCTATTCATTTTAATTTTTGCACAAAAAACACCCTGAACCATTCTTTTAGGAGCTGACGAAGCGCGAAGTGGTGAATGTAACCCATCTAGTGATTCCTGCAGAACTTGGCGCTCTGCTGCAGACGGCAGCAGGTGGGTAGATGTTCAACCTTCACATTAAGTGTTCATCACATGATGAACCTACTCATAATTTATGCTCTGAGACTCTGACAGCTCGTTAAAGGAGACTGATCAAGCTGGATGGGCGCGTCAGTAGTTACTAAATAAAACAAAAAGGTGAAAAATACGGACTTTAATGGCGTCTTCGAAGAAGCTCAAAATAACCTGTCTGGTCAGCATCCTGATGGTGCACGGAGTGTGAACTAATCTTTTTGGCTCTCTGCCGCCTCTGCATCGCCTCAGTCAGGAGGGAGCTGCACGCAGACTGCTTGGCCTTGCTGCAGGCTCCTCACATCCAGGAAGAAGCTCAGCTCACTTTGCCCCTGGACATCAACAACCACCCTTTTTACCGCTACGTACAGGTTCACTTCAGGGTAAGATGTTTGTAAACCTTCTCACAAAATGACTATTAACCACGGACTACAGTCCTGTGCTCCTCAACGTCTGTCATGTTCCAGCCACAAACATCAGTCCTCATTTAAATACGAGGAATTTAAATGAACAGACACAAAGTCGTGCATAACTCGGCCATAGGAGCCTCAGTATGTTCATTGGTTTGTTCATTAATGTTTTTCAACAAATGTCTTCAGTGAGAAACAAACAGCTTCAAAATAGTGAGATTAAATTGAACTCAGTCGGACTTTATTTATAGAATTAGTGACTGTGGAAGGCAACTTTTTCATTTAGAGATATAAGATTAAAATGGGCTAAACATAATTGTATTTTAATTTGTACAGAATGCTGATAAAACACATTTTTGTAACCGTAAACAGAAATAGGCAAAGGTGTGAGGGTTATGAATATTCCTAAAGTTGGGTCTGGTACTTTAGGAAAATCTCTCCTTTTAGGAATAAAACCTCTTTTGGATTAGTCAGATTGTGTTCAGTTCAGAGTTATAAAACTTTAACGATTTGTTGTGGCAGGAGCCAAAATTTGGGATGCTAATGGTTCCCCTGGAATTACCTCTAACCAAAGTGGAGGACGACCTCAAGAGAGAGGCTCTGGAGCTTTTCAACATGGTACTCTGACCAAAAAGAAAAATGCTTTACTATCAGAAATCCACCTGTTCATCATTTTGACTTTGTCCTGGCTTCTTCAGGTTTTGCGGTTTATGGGGGACCCTCACCTGAACGGGGCTCAGGAAAACCTGTTTGGGAATTACGTCATCCAAAGGGGGCTGATGTCTCCGGGTTTACGAGACGAGATCCTGGCTCAGGTCGTCAATCAGGTGTGGAGAAACACGAACCTTGAAAACGCAGAGAGGGGCTGGCTGCTGCTGCTGGCGTGTGTTTCCAGCTTCGCCCCTTCGCCCAAGATGGAGAAACATCTGCTGAAGTGAGAAACCATAACCCAATAAAGTTTTATTTTCAAATAAAATGTTTAAAAAATGTAATTAAATTTAATATGACATAAAAAACAAAAAAATTCAGAATGTTTACATTTAAAATAAAAGTAATTAATTTAGGTTATCATAGTATGGAGAGCCATTTCATCCAAAACTAAATGAAAAAATAAATAAATAAATGAGTAAAACAAATAAATAATCAAGTAATTGCAATCTTTATTCCCATTTATATTTATACATTTATTTTTTTGCGGATTCATTTATTAATAAATGAAAAATAGGTAAATAAAAAATGGACATATATATATAGATCAGGCTTTTTACATTAATTTTGTAAATCGTTGCTCAGGTTTGTGTCAGATCATGCCCCTGCTGGTTGCCAGGCGCTACTGCAGCACAGACTCATCCAAGCCAGTCAGAAGATGCAGCAAAGCCTCGGCTCCTTCCCCGAGGCTGCGCGGACCTATCCGCTGTCTCTGCTGGAGTGGACAGCCAATAGGAAGAAGGCTAACATGGTGCTGCAGGTGCACTGCTTTGATGGTGAGACGCTCGTCTACAAACGGAAAACATTTATATTTTTCCGTTCTCAAGGAAATACAAAAAGTCTAAAAGGTGAATAGTGAATCAAATGCGTTGTTAGAAATGTACTTCCGTATTTCTGTTTTGAAAGTTTGAAATGTATTTTTAAAGCAAATACTCTTAACAGCTGGTTTGTATGCAGCTTTTTATCAAAAGGCCATGCTCAAAGAAAAGAAGACATATCCACCAGACATCACTATTATTCAACGAGCTCAGTTACAGCCTCATTATCCCACTATTGATTATTCATTACCAGGTCGTATCAGGTGGCTTGAATGCCGCTGGCTTTTAAAAGAACACATCATCCGGTCTCTACATGGCTGAAATGATTTTTCAGAAGATAAATAAAATAAGGCCACAGCTTTTTTTTTATTGTGCTACTTTTCTTCTGCAGGAGGATCCTTCCTGTGTCCCGTTCATTCATGGACCAGCGGGGAGGATTTAGCGGGACATGTCCTGCGTCACAGGTGCTAATGGACTCAGCTCATTTGTGTTTTAGGCATTCTTTCAGAAAAACAATGTGCTCCATATTTATTAAATGTATACTGAAGTAAAGTATGTGAATTAATCTCCACTTGCAGTAGCATAACATGACAAAAAAAAAAATCTAACATTTGTTGAAGACTGGTGAGAAAAATCTGCTTCTGTGTCACAATGTTACAAAGTTAAACCTGTATAGAAATTGAAAATACCTTTTATTCTGTGTTTAGTTTGATCATACTAATTATTTCAATGATATTAAAATTTATAATCAATATGTTTTAACATTACAGGATAAACTCATGTATTTCTCTCTGATTCCAAATCCAGATTTTGTGATTTTCACTATTTATTTCCAGAAACGTTAACATTCTCAAATACCAAAAAGGATGTATATTCATACAAGAGAGGGACCTGATCAACAAATTATAACATATGCTAATATTTTAACTTAGGAAGAGACAAGAAACCACTATTTTGTGAAATATCCCAGCTTTAATGGACTTTGAATCCACACACACCAGTTGTTCTTGTTGCTTTTGGGCTCAGGTAACAACGTAACTAATTCCTCATATTGATGCTTGCTTGAATTGAACAGACACAGGAATGACTATCCAACTACTTTTTGAAGCATATTGTTGCATATATATAAAAAAAAAACAATTGAAATAACTTCATAAGATGTGTTTTTCTTACCGTCCTCTGAGTAAAGGTACTGAAAAGGTCGGTTTATTTATTACAGGGATGCTGCAGATAACAGTCGGGCCCCCGGCATTGTTTTGGTTTTGCAGAGGAGTTTCCGACTGGTGGAGGGGGAGTTCGGTTCTGATGAAGGAGCAGAGCCAATGGGTGGAGTTAGCTGGCCATGACTATGTGCTGGACCTGATAGCGGACCTGGAGCTTTCTGTGGACTTTCCCAAGCAAAAGAGTTACTTTATCATCAGCACTGATAACCCAGCTAGAGTCAGAGCTAATACCAGCCTGTCAGTCTACAGAATGCGCTCAGTAACATCAAATCCAGTAACGAGAACCTCTGGTTTGTGTTTGATATGGTGGATTGTTCCCTCTCTTTCCCCAGCACCTTGTTGGGCAGCGGCTTTGACTCAGACGAGGAGCTCCCATCTTCCTTTCCTCTCAGCAGCAGCGGCAGCAGACCTGCCCACAGCCTGCCTGACTCTGATGGCTACTACAGTCACGGTGCACAAACACACACTGAGTAGTTCACAGAACGAGGATAAAAAGACGTTTATAGGGACGATTCGACCTACAGGAGGCCATTGAGATGTTGATTAAAATCTTTTCAAAGGGGTTTTCGCCCTCTGTTATCCCGCCTGTTTTTCTGTATCCAGCAGAGTCGGACACGTTCAGCGACGGTCAGACTCAGAGAGGAATGGACCGCTACCTGGACAGCCTGTTTGACCCGGTTCTGTCAGATGATGGCGTGGTGAGTGTTCGCACTGACGTCCTGCAAGTGACACAAATAAATTCACTTTCAAAAGTTTTTGTATCTTTTACACTACATCGTTTTCCTCCCACTTCACAATGATGAACTACACCAACTACATTGTTGGTCTTTCACATAAAATCTCAGTAAGAAGGTTGAAGCTGCTAGTGGGGGCTATATATGGAAAAGCTCACAGGCTGTAAATACTCTTGAAAGACACTGGCAAAAAGCTGCAGCTGCATTTTCAATAGATTTACAGATTTATCAGTTAAAAAAAAAGATCCTCAAAAACCAAAATGAGAACGCATTATGGTTTTAATCTTGCAGGTTGAACAAGTAGCCAGCTGAAGTCCTGAGGGTTCATGGAAATGATAGATGGGTGGAACATGTGACCCAGCGTCTCTGTTTGTGTATGAATGGGGCAGACAATGAGGATGATTAGGTTTCTGAAGGACCTACCGTATATGATCGCAACAGCGGGCAGAGAACTTTAACATGCAGGTGAACGATTCTCTTCTCACCACAGTTTATCGTGTATAATGAAAAAGAAAAGAAAGGGACAGCAGGTGGATTTTTCCTACGTATTTTCAGATGTGACAGCTTGCTAGCTTGTTGCCACAAACCATTTTGATTGGGGGAATTTCCAAACTAGAAAATCTGCAAACCAAAGGTATTTTTGTGTGGAAAAAAAAATAACCTTAAAGGTTGAGATGTGCTGCAGAAGTGTATATTTTGTGTCCTAACAAGTGTGTGACTGTGTGTGGTTGAGCATCACCTACAGTGTGTGTGGTAGTACCTGGAGAGTATTCGGTTCCTGCGGCTCCACTCGCGCTCTCAGCCAGGGTCTGAATCATGCAGCGCTCTACGCCTCGCGGTCTCTTTGTTGTTAATCTCGTTCTCTCTGTCGCTTAAACTCCGGTTTTTCACCATCTGCAAACATTTCTTGTTGTTGCTCTGCCCGATCCAAATGACCTTTCTGTCGGCAAGAACATGGAAAAGGGCGCCCTGTCTACCAGAATGAAGGGAGGAGGAGGCGTCGGCGTCGCAGGGGAAGGCCGCGGAGAGGGGCAAGCGACTCCCACCCGGCCTTATCCGCCGGGGATTCGTCCCGGAGGTGAAACTCTGAACCTTCCCTCTGTGTAGTTTCTGTCCCGCCTGTGCAGGCTATTTCTTTATTTTGTATTTCCTCTTTTCCTCTTTTTTTTTTTACATTTCTGTCCATAGCTCTTCCTTTATGTTGTGGTGTGAATCCTTGAGACTTAAGTAAGATTTCTCGCTATAAATGCTTCAAACTAAATTGGTTCAAAAAGCGCTGAGTTGATTTCTTTTAGTCTCACGCAAAGGAAATTATTTAATACACTATAGTGATTTTGTTTTTATTGTAAAGGTTGATAAACTATGTAGGGCTGTTTAAAGATTCATGTTCACGGATCAACACTCCTAATGTGGCGATTAGGAGCCACAATGAGCACCGACCTCATTCATAATGCATCAATAGCATCCACTGCAACAACAGGTGTTTTTAAATGACATGGCTATTGTTTCACTCCTAGTTTCCACATTTTAATTAATAAAATAATCTTATTCCTATTAGGGCTGCCATCTTTACTCTTCTCATTTTGGTTCTACTTCTTTGTCGTTGCAACTTATAACTCATTCATGAGTCATCTGGTATAATTAATGGATAATTGGCCAGAAAGTGAAGAAAACTGAATACATTATCAACTTATAGAATAACTAGAGTTAACAAGTGATTGCTGTCTCTGTGTGGGGATTAATTGTGCCTCGCAAAAGTATTCAGTAATACATAGTTGGGAAGTTGTATTGCTCTGAACGTACAACTAGAGCAGCAATTGTCTGGTTTGGACTGGAACATCTTTATGGTTGAGGCAACAATTCACTTTGATTAGACGGGCAAACTGGATTTAAATCACCAATTCAATTCGGTTCAATTCAGTTTGTAAAGCTTCTATTCCCAATACATGCCAAAGCAGCACCATGTTGTTCACTCTTTTATAAGTTGGTGTTGGAAAAAAATGTTTTGTTTATAGGAATATTTAAATCTCTGTCATGTCTCTAAAATGCAGATTGATTATTCTACTGAGGATTAACTATCCACCAGTGCTCCAAAGCGGCAGCAGAAAACATTCCCTTGACTCTGATCTTGTTCTCTACCTGCTGCTCTTGAAGCTGTCCCAGTGCTCCCAGTGGCCGGAGGAATGATGCCCCCCAGGCCAGTCCCCTCCTACCACCATCCCCAAGAGCGACACCAGCAACAAGAGGAAGAGCCGCAGCAGCCCGAGTACCATCAATACAACCGTCCCCAACAGCCCTACCCTCCACCCGCCTCCCCCACTCCCACCACTCGCGTAGCGCCCACTCCTTTGCCCGCCCGCGCCCCGGCTTCAGTGCCCACAGCTGCCCAAGCAGCTGCGAGGGTCGTCTTATATCGGGGGCGTCCCGGGCCTGCCGGGGATGCCTGCTCTCCCGACGATGCCCGCAGTCCCAGGCTTGCCTGTGATGACAGGTGTGCCAGGTATAAGGAGAACGAGGCGTGTGGCTTTCCAGCATGTGTGGCCTAAAACGAGTGGGCGTGGTGGGCTTCACCTACGACTCAGAATGAAAGTTTTAATCATGATTCCTGCCTTTCTAAAGCAGTTCTAGACTTCCAGTGTGTTTTGTTGCAGTGAAATAAATGCACGGTCTGCATTTTACTTTGACATAATTGCATCGTCGTTGTTTCACCGTAGATTTCTTTCCTCGTTTTCCTCAGGACCGGAGCAGGTGGTGCTGACTCAGCAACAACAAGCCATCATCAACCAGCAAGCTATCATTCTGGTGGGAATCATTTAATGCTGCTGTTGCTTCCTACACTGTAGTTACACGAAGTGAATAATTATAACTTTTTACTTAACACTGTGTTAAGTAAAAAAAAGGTTTTGCAAAAAATATGGCCAGGCTCAGCCGGGGAACCGCTGGAAGATGGGACAGGAAAAGAAGAAATGTTTTTTTGTGTGTTTTTCTGGAAAGGAAAGTGTAAATAAGGCAAATTAATTATGATAAATGTCAAGCAAAATGATCAAATGAAGCAGAAAGATCTGCATAATACCCAACATAAAGCAGAACATTTTCTGCACCATCCTGTAGAAAAAAATCACCACTCAATCTATAACTCACAAGTATAAATTAATATCCCGGACGAGCCCTAGCGATTGGTATAGTCCTGGGGAATTACATTAAATTTGCTGTAAATGTATAAGCAGATTATTGTTATGTTAAAAACATTTGACAAGTTGCAAAACTGACAAACCCAAAGCGTTATTCAGAATGAATGAGATAGCTTCATCTAAAGTACCTGCTCAACACATTTCTATGAGCAAATCAGTTTCATCCTGGAGTACATCTGGAAAATATCGATCAACTAAACTAACTAGAAAAGCTTCATAGGAGAGTAAACAAGCCTATTTTTTAACAATTATCTTTACCAAACTAGTCTTGCATGATAAAAATGTAATTTTAGAGCTTTCTAATTCTTGCCAGACAGTCAGACATTAATCGTTTCTTTTCTTATCCGTTCTTGAATCTCTTTGGGTTGGGACCTGATGTGTTGCTTTCTGAGATATTTCAGCCGACTTCGTGTTGTCAGACAGTTTCTGTCTTGGTGATGGGAAGGAAGTAATTGAGCCTCGGCCAGTGAAAACTGATTTAACATCTAGGTGCAACTGAAAAGACGAAACAAAATGAACTTTACATTCACGTCCTACAAAGCAGCAGACCTGTAATTCCTAATGTCGATCTGGTGCAGGCGCAGCAGATGACCATGCAGGCCATGGCGATCCAGCAGCAGATGTTGTCGTCCTTCCCTCCTGTTGCTCCAGCTCCCCAGACGCCACCACCGCACCACCACGCAAACCCGCCGCAGCGCTCACACACGCCGAGCCCCGTGAGTAAACGCATCCCATTATATGCTACTTTCATCAACTTTCAAATATCATCTTGGTTCTTGTCTGCAGTCCAAAGAGAGCAGCGAGTCGCACAAGTCCAGCCCTGCTGCCGTCCAGCGGAAAACGAGTACGTCTGGCTGTTATTTTATTCTGCAAATGTAGACATTAAGCTTTTCTGATATTTTCTCATTTTCTTGGTGCGTTTTCCAGGTACGACTCGTGGGCCGCCTCCTGAGGATGTCGTCCGGTCCAGTGTGAGCAACACGGAGCGAATCGACCCAAGCCACGACATCAAAGACATAATCAAGCAGCACCAGCCGGCAGGCACAACATCCTCAGCCGGGTCTCCAACTCAAAGGTAGCTCACTGGGTTATGCCAACGCAGATATCCTTATTAAATTAAATTTTCCTCATCCTTACATGTTTCAAGAATGCTGAGAAGGAATCGGTTAACAGATGCTTATACTTTTTTTTCTTGGGATTTAAACTTATTTTTTATTCACCTATATCTGATTGGTCAGATCTAAAAACAGTGTTTAGTTGAGGGATTTTTTTTTTTTTTAGTATATATCAAGAAAGTGTATGATAATCTGGTATGTATTCATCATTATTTTCTTGTGCGTGCAGAAAAAGTGACGGGAAGAAGTTTGCCAAGAAACCTGACCCCCATGATGAAGCTATGGAGATCCTTAAAGATCAAATGGCAAATCCCCCGCAACCGGTAAATCGCAGCCTCTAGAACACTTTGGACAAGATTAACGCTAAAGTTATCAAGCCCGCCGTGGGTGTAGCATAGGGCAGCATGGTGGTGGCAGTATATTTACCCTGTGGAGTTACCATGTATCTCCCTGGCTTGGTCGCAAGAGAATATACTGCAGGACTAGGATGCGGGAAGAAATATTTGGAATTGCCAAGTACTAAGAGTGTATTATGCAGTATTATGATTGTCACTGAAAGAGATTTTCCAACTTTGCTGCGGTTGAGCAAAGTTAGGATGATTGCAGAAGTTTTGGGAACCATAGTCTGGTGTGAACGGGGCCTAATGTACTTGAACACAAACTAGCTGCGACTTGTCATTTCCTGACGCTCAGTCACAGAAGAAGCCTCCACCCTCCCAACCTAAGGAAGAGGAAAAAGTAAAAGCCGTCAAAGTAGCCAAGCCTCAACCTGCAGCCAGCTCCATCATGATCCCGTCCCATCCTCCAGGTGAGCTTTTCCGAAAACTAGACATCGAAGTAAACAGAAAAATATGCGGCACATTTTACGCTCGCAGAGTTTAACGTGAAGAGGAAGTCTGGTTGGACTTCATTAATGTGTCTCTCCAGTCTCGAGAGATTTACCAGTGGAAGAGGAGAACATTCAGACTCAACTCCACAGCAGAACCAGTGATGAATATTACACCTACTCTAATGTCCCCTGGAAACTCTTCATGAGGAAGGAGGTGGGTTCGAGATCTTTTCTCCTCTCAATTTATTTGCATTGCGTCTAAATGCTTTGGGAGATGGGAATAATGAACACTTAATACCACATTTTGTGTCTCTGTGATATTTACTTGCCTTCGTGTCATTATTTTTTGTCTTGATGCAGGTTTTCTACCCCAAAGAGAACTTGAATAACCCTCTGATCCTGGACCTAATTTTCAGACAGGTTGGTCAAAGGAATTTGTGGACATTAACAGGCAATATGTCAGTTTTTTTGTCACGATATGTCTGTGTAATTGTTTAAGTTTAATTTCAAATTGAAGTAGGCTCATGTGATACTTTAATGAGATGTGGCATATTGAAGAATTAGAAATTATTAAAAATAAATAACCAGAGATGGAGCAGTGGTTAGTCCTGTTCCCTTGCAGAAAGAAGGTTCTGCTTTTTTTAAATTCACCTGTATCTGAATACACCATGCAGAAAAAGACATCCACAGCCATGTCTTTTTCTGCATGGTGTTTACATGCAGAAAAACAAACACCGTCTCCACAGTGAAACATGCTGATGGCGGCATCTTGCAAGGTAATGCATGCTTTTGATTCTCTCTTGCAGATCGTACACGATACCTTCTCCGAAGCCTGCGTCCGCATCACTCAGGAAGAGAGACAGAAGATGAGAGACCTTTTCGGTAAACAAAACCTAACAAAATAAAGATCAAACACGTATCAAACATTTCTGCTGCGGGTCTTCGGATGAAACTCTGAAGAGCCCGTCTTCTTTTTAACAGCGGGGAACAAAGTGGATCAGGCTTCAGGAACGCATGACGAAAGCGTGAAGAAAAAAGTGGTGACCATGGCCAAAGACTCTTGGGAGATCTACTTCTCCCGCCTCTTCCCCGCCTCTGTGAGTTCCCCGAGTCTGCGTCCCTCCTTCTTTTGGCCCATACGAGTATCGGACCACAGTTGCATGTATTCGGTTCCTGTGTGCTTTTCAGGGCAGCGTGGGAACGGGAGTGCAGGTCTTGTCCGTGTCGCATAAAGGCATCAAGCTGCTGAAGCTGGTGAAGAGTGGCTCAACCGCTTCAGACTACTTCAGGGTGTTGAGGCCTTACAGGTGAACTTAACTTTTGGATTAGTGATTGAAATTTGCAAAGGTTTGCAAGAAACATCTGTTGCATTAAAGCATCAGCCACACCTAAGCCGTACATTACAGTATAATCCAACCAATGCTGTTAACACTGTAGGTCATGTCCTCGTTTTTACCTATAAATTACAGATGTTACGAATGTATTGCGATAATCTAGGGTCATTATGACTCAGGAGGACAGCTGGAAGGAAATAATGTGGGTCAGAACAAACTGATCTTCTGTCCTAAGGGACACTTGGGTGGTTCCTAAGTTAAAGTATTGCAAGGAATGTTTTTCTTCTGCAAGTTTTCAGGATTTAGTGAAAAAGAAAAACACATCATTTTTCCAATTCTAGGATTTTTCCCGTCAATGCACAATAAAACTTACTTGTTTTTTTTCCCCCCCAAGTACAAAAACTATTCAAAAATAAGCTGTATGCACCCAGATTGGTGCACATAAACACAAACCTGATCCTAAACTATGATTATTCACTGACTAAATGTACCACCTTGTCAAAAGTCCCTCATCAGGAATATTTTAGGGGTTGTTTTTTTTTTTTTGTAAGTCTTCATCAATTTCTCATATGGTCAAGAGGTTTTTTTAACACAACATTTCTTTGTTCTTTTTGAATGTAAGATTACTTCACTGTTAGCAGCGTGTAGTTTGGGCCCGGCTTCAGCAGTCAGACCAATGTTTGACTCTGGAACCTTTCAGTTTACACAACAACTGCACGGTCCCCAAATCCTGTTGCTGCAAAATATAAAATCATTGCATTGCCATCATTGTGTTTGATAATTAAACCATGTGTGCGCCAAACGTGGTCAAATGTCTCTACTTTGGTCTCACCTGTCCCAAAAACAGAACCTGCAGAAGTCTGGTAGTTCTTTGAGCCGCAACTCTGAACGTAAAACACAACCATAAAACATCATATGTGTAATTATCACTGCAAAACAAGGTAAATGGCAATCTGTAAAATAGAATAATATTGGCAAAACAGTGCAAATGACAAATTTAATTGAGACAGGCTGCCTTTCAGACATAGCCCTATAAACATAACCAGATTAATAGCCACACTGAAGATCTATGAATGTGTGAAATTATTTCAGTAGAAATAATTTCAGTAACTGCTCTTGAATAGATGATGTTTGTTGTAGCAGAGTTTTTCTACGGCGTACTACAGATGTGTTAGAAGCAGTTCTAAGCAACGAAATAGAAAAATTAGGCCACTTAAGAAGAATCTTGACCTGCTTTGCCGTTAACCTCACCTCCTGACCTTTGACTCCCTGTGCAGCTACTCGGACATCCTGTTTCTCTCTATCCCGTCGAAGAACATGCTGGAGTTCAACTTGACCAATGAGAAACTGATTCTGTTCTCTGCCAAAGCGCCGCAGGTCAAACACATGATCGACTACTTCCTCACGGAGCTCAAGAAGGTCAGAGAGATGCAGAACTGCTCACTCACTGCTCTGCATGTGTGTCGTTTGAGTTTGCATTCTTTCTCTCTTTGAACCAGTAGCGCTATTTCTGATGGACTGACATGGCAGCTCAATGTCTTTATTGGTGGTGCATAATTGTGAAGTGGAAGGATTTTCAAATATCAAATACATTTTTAGCTCAACCCCTCACCTCTCTGACGTAACCTGATTAGTAAATCTAACCATGTGCAATTTCTCAGGACTCGGAGTACATGGTGGCGGTGAGGAATTACATCACTGAGAACAGGAATCACCTCAGCTTCCATAAAGGAGACATCATCCGGCTGCAGCACATGGATGGGCTGGAATCTGGTGAGAAAATTTTTGTAGACGCAAGAACAAACATAAAAAAGTCTGGCTGTATTGCATGTTCTTTGCGCTTGTTTTTAGCCTGACATATCCTTTCTATTTAATTCTGTTTGCAACAAAATATGTCGTCATCATTGTTTGTGTGTGGATTTGTGTGCAGGGAAACAATATGGCTGCATTGTGAGGAAAACTGTCATGCTTCTGGAGGAGCTGAAGAGAGACACCCCAGAGTTTGGTGGGTGTGGCATAACTTTTTCTTTCCTGTGTGTTTGGTGAATCTATTTTCGGTTATAATATGACCTGTTTTGCTCTTCTAGTTTTCTATTTCAAAACATTTTTAAATCAAATTTGTTATATTTTTTCCTCAGAGTAAAAAAAAACAATTCATTTCCACTTAATTCCTGTTCCTTTTGCTAATTTGATGTGACCCTTTTTTGTTTTGGGGGGACTTTAAATATATATTTCATGTTTCCGAATGAGACAGGTTGGCGTTTCGGGGCTGTTTTTGGGAGATCCGGAGTGTTTCCCAGCGATTACGTCCATCCTGTAGCTGCTCCTGACTTCCTGTTTCTGCCAGCGGAGCGTGCGGAGCCCCGCGACAGGCACGGACGGGTTGCCGCATCAGCTGCCGTTGCTGTGGCGATGGGCTCGGCTGTAGCTGCCCATGAGCTCGAGCTTTCCACAGAGGTGCAGACAGATTATACTTCCAAATTACAGTGCACAAACACACTTTTGGGTTAAAATGCTGTTGTGTTTTTGTGTGTGTCAGGTCGTGAACGAGATGTACGGGGACAGCTGGAGTGTGGAAATGGATGATCTGCCTCTGCACAGCAATCAGTATTTAATGACTGAGTTTGCCAAGAAGTACTTCAGAGAAGCCCAGAGGAACAGGAGGTCAGGCAGATGCTCTCCAACACATGTTCAGCCAAAATAGAGCCAGAATCAAGCCCCGATTTTACATCTGATGAATAAATATGACCGACCGTTCTGTTGTTTATACCTCACAGTGACCAGAAAGCCAAAAAAGGGAAGGAGGCCAGAGATCCTGCTGATATGGTCAAATTCTCCAAGGTGATTCTACGGACCCTGCTCACACTTATGTTTAAACTTGTGCAGTTTGTTGCATTACATCATAAAGATAAGCAAAGAAAAAGATCATCCAGTGATCCTGCATGGCTGGTTGAAGGATGTGGTTTATTATGCACTCCATTTTAACTCAGAAGGTAAAATGAAGCCCAAGTTTTACGCAGTCGCAAAATTCAACATGGCCTCCCTTTTCACAAAACATGGTTTATTTGCACTTCCTACATTATTTATCTCATGAAATTAGTCATAAACACAGTACTCTACAGGTTGCCTCAGTGAAGATGTTGCCATAGTGTTTGAAAGTTCAAAATACACAAAAATATATTGGTTATTATTATTAGCTTGAATTGCTAATAGTAGTTGATCATCGGCACATTTCTCCATGTTTTGTTTTTAGTCTCCAATCCACGAGTCTCTGATTGACTTCTCCGACAGCGGGATGAACAGAGTGGCTGCCGATATCTCTATAGGTAAGAAGAGAACTGACTGGAGTGATAGACATCTGCTGGGAACCTTGGCATAAACTTTAAATTATAATTAAAGTTGAGAAACACTTGTTCAGCATCTCTAGCTCATTTGTGTTCTGATAGTTTCAAGACTGTTCCCAGCATTACATCCACCGTGTCACATGCAAATCAGTCCTGATGCAACCACATTATTTGTGAAGCAGTTAGATTATTTTTTTTATTATTATTCTCACAAGTGATTTATAAATAAAGTTTTATTAATTTTTTCCCAGCTATTATGAAGTTTATGGGAGATTTTCCAATGAAAGGCCAGACTGAGCAGGACCTGGTGGCTACTATACTAAAGGTATCAGTTTTGCTGTGATCAACTCTCAATAAGGTGCATTTAGGAGTGTTTTTTGAGCATCATTTATATATTCCTTGGTCACTGCAGTTAAGTAGCGACCACGGTCTGATAAAGGACGAAGCCTACTGCCACGTGATGAAGCAGGTCACTACCAACACCAGTTCCAAACAGTAAGGCCTCCACTCCTCTCAGGTTGCCCTCAGAGATGGGGTGATGGAGCAGTTATAAGTATGTGTGTGTTTTTTCCTGCAGGGATAGTTGCCAGAGAGGATGGAGGCTGCTGTACATCCTGACAGCTTTTCATCGCTGCTCCGACGTCATGAAGCCGTTTCTGCTGAGGTTCCTGCAGGATGCCTGCGACAGCCCTGGGATGCCATACCAAGGTACCCAACCGATTAATTCATGTTCCATCACATCAGACTAAAAGACTGCACTAAGATGCTAAAGTCCGGCGGTAACAGGCGCTTAAATTCTGTGTCAAAAGGTTGAGACCTTTTCCTGTTGTGGGCAACGGGGCCTGGCGAATACTGGTGATTAAAAACCCCAACTTATTTTAATCTATGTTGCATAACTTTGTGTTTTGTGTTTAGGATGTAAAGCACTTTGAAATTGTAGCTAAAATTAGATTGATGATTGATTAAAAATTTACCACAACATGGACGATCTCCGTAGAACCTTGATCGTTGCTATGAACTAAGGAGACAGAAGACTCCATTTCCATAAAAACTAACAGACTGTTTCGATGATTAAAGCATCTGTCTGCCGTAATATGCTTTTGGCGCCTCATTATATGGATGACAGGATATCAGAGGACCACATGTAAAAGGACGTACTTTTACATGTGATTGGGGTGAACCTCCATGGTTGGCCATCCAAACATCTGGAGAACGCTTGTCTACATGCCAGCCTCTCTGACAGTTCTCCAAGAACTTTACCGAAATGGTTTTGCAAACACAAAGACACGTCCAGTTCTGCCGCTGCTCCAGGGATCTAGCCAAACAGCTAAAACACAGAATTCACAACCTCAATATAAAAAGGCGCAGTGCCTTGCACATAGAGATTGGAATGCGTTGGCTTCTAGCGGGGAGACGCACACACCCTTCATTGCAGAGAGACCAAGAAAAGTAATAATTTTTTTCAAGCTGGGGAGCCAATGTGAAATGATTTTATCCCATTGACAAATCATATTAAGGGCTGAACAGGGATGAGGAAAAGGAAAGAAGGGGATCATAGTGATCAGCCCAGGGTGATTAAAGGATGTGGAGATTGAGCCAGTGTTTCTTTGACTGTATTCTCTGAAAAATGCACACCAAGCGCTACACCATTTTGAGATTATTGCACAGAATGGCATGCACTGTAAAGAAACACCTGACGATGCAAAAATAAGCTGATGAAAGTCCTTGTTATATCCGTCCCTTCATAGTGAGACAGAAACTGATGATGGGGCTGCAGAAACCTCCTGTTTAAAAAGAAAAGAAAAACCCCAGATGGTTGCACAGAGCAGATGCCATACAAACATGTTTCCTGTGGTGGAGGAATTCTGGACACAGTCCTGGAAAAGCAGAGGAGAAACCTTTTTTTTTTTGTTTTACTTGCTTAATGAGCTCAGTAGGGTCATACCTGGCGTCCCACTGCAGCAGAGTTTTCCTGCTTGGCTACGATCCAGCAGCATTTGAAGGATCACAGAGACCTGGCGCGGGTCTTTATAGGTTGAGAACCATTCCCAGTGTTGTCATTGTGATCAGTTCTTCGCCAACAGACTGAGCTTCGTCATAGTTCTGTATTAAAGTGTTTAGTACCTGCTGGTTTAATTTGACAGGTATCGCCAAGGCTTGTCAGGAGAATCTGAAGAGGACATTCCAATATGGAGGACGTATTCAGTATCCTAACAGCATGGAGATCAAGGCAATACTGGTTAGTTGTTTTATTTCCTTGTCAATTATCCTTGGATCTATATATATATATATATTGCTATATTGTTAGACTGAGGAAAGTAGGACTGAGATAAAAAGAAAACAACTGGAACAAATATGACTGCATAAATTAAAATATAAATCAATAACTCAAATTTGAAGTTATGCTTTATCCAAAATAGCAATGGTTGTTAGTACATGGGCGTTTTTTGCTATAAAGTTTGCAACTATAATGACACAGACGTTGCCTTACTATTTTTGGATTGACCAACACAAAGTAGCACATATCTGTAAAATACAAATAAGTGATTCTTCTTTACCTCCTTGGCTCACCTGCTTTGACAAATAAAATGACTTACGAAAACAAAGGAAATTAACTCAACATTGTAAAGCGACTGCAGATCTGGCAGCCGGCAAGAAGAGAGCGAGCATCGAAGAGAAAGGCAATGACAAACAGACTACAATAAACAAAGAATCTGGCAGGGAGGAAAGGAAACAAAGAGACTTTAAATCACTGGGAGAGTTCATGAGTGGCATGGGAATCAGGTGTGACTAATCAGAGGAATGCAATGCAGCTGAAGAAGAAACAGATCAGGGAAAACGGAACGACTTTAATCACGATAATAAAACAACCCAAAAGCAATCCAAATGCAAATACAAGCGAGAACCAAAAAACACAAACACCTGTGGATTTTTAGAGAACTGCTTTAAGCTTTGAGACTGGCCTGCATGCTGTGCTGCTCGGTCTAACAAACCTCAGACCTTCACAGAGCAACTGGATTCATACTGAGAATAAACTGAGGAAACGCTTGAGTCTATTTATAAATTACATTGATTCTAAAGGCAGTGGGTTTGAATTGCATTTTTATTGCTGTAAAAGTGTTCAAAGATGTAGTTTATTCCTCTTCACAGTTTGCTACTTTGTATTGGTCTAGCACATAAAAACCCAACAAAATATACTGATGTCTTTGGTTTTGATGTTTCTGTTTGTCTTGAATGTATATTTTGATAGTTATTTGAATTTTAAGGCGTGCGTACACTCAAAGAAACAAAGATATCGATCAATTAACAAGCTGCTCCATGATGTTATTAAAAGAAAAAGAAGAAAAATCTGATTTGAAAACAATGTATGATTATTTTATTGTTTGTAAAGATTTAAAAATGACTGCTTTGGTGATCGACTCAAACCTTTCCCACTTGTTGGAAACAAAAACATTGCTCTAGGCCATGGAGATTTGTCACAGTTCATTGTCTTCCAAATAAAATGGTATCAGTGAAACTGATACCCGTCTCGAAGAAGGGCCTGTCTGAATTTGCTGAGCGTTGAGCAACAGAAACTCGCAGTCAAACAATTTGCACAGTGTCTGCAGTAATACACAGCACAATCAGAAAAAAGTGAACGCTGTTTGGGAAGACTTGTTTTGACAGATTTGTTCTAATCCTGTATGGAAAAGTTCATATTTGCAGTTTTAAGTGCTTTGCTTAAATACATGGCAGAGGGCTATTGAGGACTCACTCATAACAGCAGTGCTGTTTGGTTATGTGGATGGGTTTTCTGACAGTTTTTTCTTTTCTTTTGGCTGTGTGTAGGCTGGGCGCAGCTCGAAGAGACAACTTTTCCTGCTTCCGGGTGGGATTGAAAGGCACTTGAAAATCAAAACATGCTCTGTAAGTGTAACTCAGATTCAAAGAGGACCGGTAACACTAGATGTAATGAACTATAAACATTAAACATTACGACTGCATGCAGTCTATTCGGACCAAGTGAAAAATAGTGTTGGGTGGTGTAAAAGAAGGGGAAAAAAAACAACACACGTGCTAAATCTGTGAGGAAGGATGGATGTTAACAAACTTATTTATGTCAGGTCGCGTTGGATGCGATTGAGGAGCTCTGCTCAGAAATGGGACTACAAAGACTGGAGGTGTTGGACGAGTATGCAGTCTTTCTGGTAACACACAAAGGTACAGTGTGGAGGTTTTGCTGTGGGGGAACTTGAAAATCTCAACACCTTTTGCATTATGTAGCTCCATAATATCTGATAACGGTGCTGCTCTCTTGTGTAGGTCAGAATGTGCGTCCCCTGAACAAGCGCGAGTACATCCTGGACATCGCCACGGAGGCCGAGCCAGTGGATGCCAACTACAGTCTGTGGTTTAGAAGGGTCGTATGGAGTCTGGCTCTTAAACTTGACAATGAGCTTTACGTCACCATGCACTACAACCAGGTACAGCATGGTCGTTTAAGCTGAGCAGTGGCTAAACATCCCTCTAGCCATCTGGTCACAAAGTTACAAGTCAGCCAGAGACGTTATCTCTCCTGAGTAATCCTCTCCAGATCACTCTGCAGGATCTCCAGGTGTTTTAGAAGGGATTAATAGAAACCCAGACCAGTTTAAATGACTGGAGGAGCAGCAGCACTATTCCAAAATCCCTTAGTCTTCCTTTAGGGGAAGGAAACTTGCTTCTGCCTTCTGTTTCGGGATCTTTTTTTGGTCAGGATTTATGTGTCATGACCATTAGGTGGGGGGCAGGAGGGTAGACAAACCGGTTAATCTTTACTTTCTGGCTCAGCATTGCTGCAGACAAAGCCCCATTCTAGCTATTTGTCTCACCCGGTTTCTGTTTCAACAAGTACGAATGAATGAAACACCCAACATAAAGAAAAGCTAGAAACTATCAAGAAACGGCTTCATTTGCTTGCTCCTCTCTGCCATACCTATAAAACCAGAGCTGGCCTTTCTCCCTGCCTTAAGCAGGCTCATACAAGGTAACAACTGAAACAGGGTGGAGTCAGAACGAAGCAGAATCTATTATTCTTCAGTTTAAAGGGAGGATGGAAGCATATATAACAAGTGCTCACAAAGGGGCATCTGCATTTTATTGGAAACTGTGCATATATGCCACAGTAACTGACGCCCGGGAGATAAAGCTCCTTACCTGAAAAACAACAAACACCAGTTATTAATATGCTTCATGTAGCACATAGTGACAGTAGATAATTGTGGAGATTGCCTTCCACCCAGTACTGTTGTTTTTCCAGGTCTTACCAGACTACCTGAAGGCTTTGCTGGGTGTAGTTCCTCAAGGTAAGCCCAGTGACCAGCATATGCAACAAATTGCCAGGTTGGGCGCCCTACAGCATCGTGCCAAGGATGCCATCTACCTGCCCACGCTGTAAATATTCTCCTGATATTGTTTTCAAGCATGAATCATTTTCTTCTGCGTAAACTAAAGAATAAAAATAAGCAAACCAATGCACCGCATCCTGTTATCCCTACGCTGTCTTCACATATGCAGACACAGTAGCACATGTCATGTGATAAAACCCGCTGAATGTTTATGTGTGTATCTAGCCGCGAGGTGCAGGAATGTGTCCCCTCACAGTTCTACAGCAAACAGGGTTCCCAACAATGGCTGAACATGGTAACGCAGCACATGCAGTACGTCCAGCCTTTAAACCCGCACCAGGCCCGCGCACAGTTCCTCGGTAAGACTTCGCTAAAGTGTCCAACGCCTTCAACATTAATCCTTTCTTGCATAGCGTTCACTACCGTGGACAGCTATCTAAAAGCCATTTTCTTATGCTTCCTGTGGATTTTTATGTTACAAATGCACACAGACCACTAAAGTGGACACAAATGCATCATAAAATACACTATCAACTACTGGCCATCAGCTGCAAATGCAGGAAATTATTTTTGTTAAATCCAATATGGCTGACACACAAAAAAGCATGCCCGTAGATCAGATCAGAAACTAATTCAGTAGTTGAAATGTACAACAGATAGATTTTTTTTATAAGAGAATTAATATTATTTTTTTATGTGGCTGGTTGTATGAGGAGATTTGTTTGTGTTTCTCTTCAGGTCTGGTCAGTGCCTTCCCCATGTTTGGCTCCTCTTTCTTCTACATACAGAGTTTGAGCTCTCCATCTATCCAGGCGCCCTGCATCCTGGCTGTGAACCTGAACGGACTGCACTTCCTTAACAAGGACACCCACGTGAGTAAAAGGCTAGCACATCCACAATGTCAGTCAGACAAAAGTTAAATCCATGCTTCACATTACAAAATTGGACGAGTGTAGCGATGCTTATTTACCAGAACTTTTAATCAAGGTTTAATATGGCAAGGTTGTCAAGAAGCACCAGTTTGAGGCAGAACCAAGGCACGGATAGGTACTCAAATGATGTATTTTAACAGGTTTGATGATTAATTGATGAAAATTGTACCGATTGTTCATGATCAAAAGTGGACATGGAGTATGGACTGAGGTGCATGAAAACAGAAGAAGCTGACATGCAACATGATTGCTGAACAAGAAATAGGAGGTTGATTAATAACGGGGTGCAGCTGTGAGGGAAGGCAAAGCAGGCAGACTGAGGGACGGTGACTAATCAACAAAGAATAAGCTGAACTGATTCAATTAAGGAACATGAGAAAAAAACATACCGACAATAATCTAAGAAAAATACATGAACCACAAAGAAAAACTTTGGAAATAAAGATTAAGGAATAAACGAATATGGCAACACCTTAATAACAATAATAAATATGGAGAGTGGAATGGAGTATGGCAAGACCGGTAAAACATAAATAACTGGCAAGGACTTTAACACAAACAAAAACCAAAACATCCAAGGAATGTGACAGAGGGAACACTGTTTCCCTAAAGATGGTTTTCATTTCCAACTCCTGGCACTTAAAGAGCTCTATGTGCACCATTGGGAGACCGTAAACCACATGCAAAAAGAAACAACAACCAGTGGAGAAATGTTTATATTTATTTGTTATGCTCACTTGTGAGCATGTTTGTGTGGGTGCGATTAGGACGCCATGGTGCGTTTCCCGCTGAAGGAGGTGCAGTCGACCCGCACCCAGAGACCAACTTCAGGCTCCAGTTACCCGTACGTGGAGATCATGATCGGAGACCTGCTCAACCAGCGAATCACGCAGCTGCAGCTGGAGCAGGTGTGTAACGGTCCTCATAAAAGATGCAGCAATGAGCAGTACGCAAACATTACATTGCACAAGTAAATCTGCTTTCATTTTGACAGGTTGTCTTAAGTTCCATATCAATCTGTGTTTGTGTGTTTCCCAGGGCCTGGAGCTGTGTCGAGTCATTGCCATGCACATGGAGAACATGCTGTCATTCAGAGAGAAGAGACTCACCTTGCCACCAAGTGAAATCACCCTGCTGTAACACAGAAATCACCATGGATGGACACAAAGATCCTTCTTTAGAGCCCAGTGAGGGCACATATCTACCTCTAAAATATTGGAATATTTTGATATTTTTATACTCTCATTTTATTTTAGCTAAGATGAAATGTGCATTTATTGAAATTAGATGTGAGTTTGCGCTCAGCAAAAGGAAGAAGTTCCTCTTGTAGGTGTGCAAAGTGCTTTCCTGGCAGTTTACCATTCTACTAAAACAGATATGCAAGTTGAATAACCTACATGTTTAACCTTGCCTTGCTTGACACATTAGCAAATGATCATGCACTGACTTTCATTAGACTTGAATATGCATTCAAATTCAGCCTCATAAATCAGAGTTCTTGTTTTTGTGCAGATAGAAGCAGGAGAATGCAACCAACTCGATTCTTTTTCTCCTCTTTGCCTTGTCAACAAAGGCAAATAACTCATCAGGTGGCACGAGATAGGGCCCGATTTTGGTTAATAAAGTTTGAAGCCACATTAATGAACATGCACTGAATAAATTTCTATTAGTACAATAAGTATTTTATAGAAATGCCTACAATTAATGTATTTGACTAATGCTGGACATTAAAGTTTGTAATATAATCTCTGTGTGTTTTTAAAAAGTCTCCTTATCCCTTGAACTTAAACCTCAATGTGTTAAATTTTACTTTAAAATTAAGTGAAAGGAAAATGGTTTCCAACATTTTTCTATTTCTTTACAAATGTTTAATTAGAACCGCACGATGATTCACTTTACATAGGCTTACATTTATATTAAATCCTTCCTTTACTGGAATGCTTCAGAGTTTTTTAATGCATTTAAAGGCACATTGCCACTACGTCTGAACAGTGAAACGGAAAAATAAAAATAGTGACACTTCTTTCAAACAGTGGAAATAATTTGCTTGCTGACTCAATCGTCACCATTTTCAAAAAGTTTGCGACTAAATTTATCTTGTTTTTTCAACATGCACAATTTGGTTTTGTGGCTAAGTAAATCTGGATTTGAACATCTACCCATTAAAATGAAATAATCTGAAAATCCGGTTATTTATTCAAAATAAAAGAGCCAAATCGTTGGTCTCATTTTCATGAGATACTCAGATAACTGCTTTAAATTTCATTTTGTTCATTAGTTAACAAGTTAAATAAACTTGTTTAGTTAAATAAACCTAATTCAGAACCTTGAATTCCGAATGAGGTTCACTGTAAATAGTTAACCTTACGAGAAATGGGAAAAATAAGTTTTATCGTTTGAATAATGTCCTAAAATTTTAAAGTTTTAAGAATATTATTCTGACTTGGGGAAGGATTTTTCGAGAATATAATTTTGATAAATTCGTTTGTGACTTTCGTGTCAGTAAATGCAGCGTTTTTCGGTGGCTCAGTCTCAGTTCAGTTGTAATATTTGAGCGCATCAAATCTAATTCAACCATTGATTTTACAACCGCTTGTGCAGCTTTGGTAAATCTCACAGGATTATTTAAGTGTGTTGGGCTGTTTTGATTTTAAACTCTCATTGGCTACTTATCCGGGGTTTGCTTAGTTGTTTGTTTTCAACGCGCCTTTCACAGTCGCCAATATACGCTTGCAGCGGCGCCGCTGAGTCGGTGTACTCCGTGTTTCAGAGCGAGCGCTCCTCTCCGAATTTCTCGGGCGCGTGGGTGTTTCTGAGCGGTTCCTTGCAGATTTCTTTGCAGTCATTGGTTAAGAATGACGAGTTTCGTGTGAACCCGGACAGGGAGGGGGTTGTGGTCAAACCCACAGCGACCTAAACAGCCCCGGGAGGAGAGGAGGGTAGAGAAGAGTTGTCTCAGCAGCAGCAGCTACAGCTGTAGCCCCGCGTTTAAAGCCTGCATGGGCTCGACCGTTAGCTAGCTTAGCATAGTCCGCTGCGCCTCTCCTGCCGCTGATAACTCCGGGCTCGCTCGCGCCGCGTTTTCCCCTCCGTCCCACCCGGTTGCGCCTGCTCCCCACGACCCTCTCCGAAGATGATGAAGTTCAGGTTTCGTCGGCAGGGCACCGACCCGCAAAGAGAAAAGATAAAACAGGAGCTCTTCGCTTTTAACAAGGTAAAGTAACGGGACAAGAGGGGAGGGAGGCTGGCGGTCCTCATCTTCTGCAGATCCGAACGGGTTTGTTTTATTAGAAACGGGGGGCGTTGGAGATGGAGATCACTCTGCAGCGTTTAAACTCGCTGCTCGTCTCCGTGCTGCTGTTAACGTGCAGTGATTCCCACACACAGAGACATGACCGTCTCTGATTGATGGGGCTGAGTGCAGACTGGACCCGGACGGGCTTTGTTGATGGCTGTTTGTGGGGTGGCTTCATGTGACCTATCACAGTTTACAGCAAAAACAGTTTGGAAATGTAAAAAAATAAAAAATAAAAAAATAAAATAACCTCTTGTGGCATAGGTGTCAAACTCTGGCCCGCGGGCCAAATTTGGCCCGCAGTGTAATTATATTTGGCCCGCGAGGCTATACCAAATGACTACGCGAGCTGGCCCACCGGTATGATGCAGCGCATTCATTCATCGCTAATACTACAAATCCCATAATGCCTTGCTGTTGTTTTGGTGCATCAATCAGGACGGGTCCCATAAACGCCCTCTCCTCTGTGACAGTAGTTATAGCATCTCAAGCTACAACTGTCACTGTAGAACCGAAAAGAAAGGCAGACAACAGGAGCTTTCTGGACAGGTGGGAGACAGAATATCTGTTTACATATGTAAAAGACAGACCTGTTTGTCTTTTACATATGTAAACAGATGTTCTGATCAGTGTTGTACAGTAATGAAGTAAAAATACTTCACTACTTTACTTAAGTATATTTTGGAGTACTTCATACTTTCCTCGAGTATGAAAATTTTTGATAACTTTCACTTTTACTTCACTACATTTCCGAACTTAATTGCATACTTTTACTCCGATACATTTTCAATGTGTGGTTTCGTTACTCGTTACTGTGACGGAGGAGCGTCACGAGTTAGGACCTAATTAAAGAGTCGCGTTAACACACGCCAACACACGCAAACACACGCAAACATACACAATCGCTAACTTACGTTTTGTTGCAGTTTAAACTGGCGCGGTTCATCGTGGGTCACACGCGGTGTTCCCGCTTCAGTTCACATTAATCCTTATCTGTCATTTTCAAACATTTTCCCGACTTTATTTTCAATTAGCTTTATTGTTTCCGGATCGTGACGCACCGAGAGAGAGTTGCGCGATGTGGTGACGTCATCAGAACGTACTGAGTGTTGGCTGTTTCATGGATTATTGTATTTTTTGGATTACAAGTTTATTTATCTTTTTCTCTTATTAATTATTTAAACCTTGTGGTTTAGGTAAAGCTCCTAATTTTCTTAACTAAATGATGCTGCAGGTTTATCTATTAGCAGGTTTCATTTTGCCTGCACTTGGTCGTGTTCATTATTTTAAGTGTATTTTACAAGTTTACCAAAATATAAAAAATGTCATTAAATTTCCTTGTTTTACTTTTTACTTGTACTTTTCATTACATTACTTGAGTACATCCATTTTTACAGTACTTTCCATACTTAAGTACAAGACGTTTCAGATACTTTAATACTTTAACTCAAGTAACATTTCAATCAGTGACTTTTACTTTTACCAAAGTCATATTTTGGAGCGGTACCTATACTTTTACTTGACTCTGAGATTTCAGTACTTTATACAACACTGGTTCTGATATTAAAAGTTTCATTTGTTCAATGCTGGCCCGCGACTTTGTTCAAGTTTTACATTTTGACCCACTGTGTATTTGAGTTTGACACCCCTGCCTTAGACGATGGCATTGAGTAATTCCAGTTTCCCATCAGAGACTATTGGTTGTTTCCAAATTTCCCTTACATCCTGAAATCTATGGATTGTTCTCACATACTGTGGAAACTTTTTACTCAATTTTATTCAGTAAAAAAAATATTTTTTCTGCAATACAAGGTATTGAGAATACCTTGTCGCATTCAAGCGTGAAAATACAAGGTAAACAAAAAGATACAACTGGCAAAATGATGGAGGATAATGACCAGTTCAAATCCAATTGTGCAGATTAGCAAGTGATTATTGGAATAAAAAAGACTTAGCAGGAGATGATAAATAGCTTGGGCACTGCTGTGAAACTTGTGGTGTCCGTAAAAGGATTTTGCAACAGATCTTTATTTAATTTGGGTTCAGGGAGATGACGTGTTGATTAGGTTTTTGGCCGACAGAATCTCTGAACCGTACTCGCACTGTGCAGAAATGAGCCAAACCTTCAGTGATGTGGCCTTGAACTCATGTCAGGTGGGGCTGAAAGTGTTCCAGAGAGCGTCCCTATCCAAACATTTCATGTTGAAAGACTCAGTTAATCGATCCCGGCTCTCCCGAATGGAGCCAGATAAATACGTAGATCACTTCTGTCATTTAAAATAAACTCCATCCAATTTATATCCGAAAGAAAACTTGACGAAATACAACATAATTTGATTTTGGCACGTTCTTTCTCATTTCCAGCATCAAAACAATTAGTCCCAGTTGGAAAGCTCCTTTGCACTCCATTTGGTTTTCATTACGCTCCCCGACCTCCTCTTCTTTGGCCGCCTGCCTCAGTGTATGAAATTACATTTGTGTTTCTTATCTGCTTTCAAATTTGTCCTTTTAAATGTGAAAATATGAGCACTGCAGACTTTGCAAGTAAAATCAAATTCACATTGGAATGTTAATCCGGTTTCTTTGGTTGTCTTAACTTTCCTGTTTATCTTTATGTGGGATTAACCCGGTGAAATGTTGTACATCCGGTATTTCTGTTGAGAGGAGTAATCACCTTTTTGAAGACTGGGTTTGGTGAAACATTCAGGTCTTGATTAGTTCATTACAACACCAACAATCGCCTAGCAACCTTTGTTTTACGTGCAAAAATCGTAACGGTCATAGTGCCTTCCTTGCAAATGATTCACATATTTTCAAATATTTACAGATTGTGTTGACAACTGCAAACCTTTTTTTCTTTTTTTCCATCATAAGATTTTTGAGAACAATGTTTCATATTTGTTTGTTTTTCTTTTATATTAACTCCCTTTTTAGAAAATTGTGGTTGTAATGTGAAATATTACAAAAGTTCAAGGTGTAGGAAAACTTTCACAAGACGCTTCACATGAGCATCGGAAAGGTGACGCTTTTAGATAAACTTATGTGCACATTTATAAATTCTCTTCAGCATTAGAGCGGCACAATATATCGAACTGGAGCTCCTATAGCAATGGTGATGCACTCAATACCTGAAAGGACTGCAAATATTTGGATGAAACAGTATTTAGAGTGACATGCATTCCTGCTTTGCATATTGATTGTTATTTGACTAGTTGGGAGGATTTTAACTGCCCTTAATGTGCATGTCTAATGGATGTATTTCGTGGCAGACGTACCCATGCCTACATAGTGGCGGTGAATGAGAGCAAAGTAAGCACATTTTGATGCACATCCAGCTTTAGCAAGCATGTCTGAACAGCAGCTAAAGAGAAAGGTTAAGACAGGATTTTTCCCACATTATCCAGATAATCTTTCTAAGCTTCAAAAAAGCTGATGTTGCTAATTTTTCAAAGGAAGATCAACTAATAGTGATGGGGTCTAAAGTGTTTTTTATGTTTTATTATATTGAGGCAAACAGTTGTCTTAGATTTGAGCCTGAAACGGTTCTTCTTCTTGAGTTTCTCTTCACATTTCTGAATATCCTTGTTGTTTTTTCAAACTTTATTGCATTCCTTCGTCTTGTTGGACTCTATTGAATATCCGTGGACGCCGGTCTGTTCATCTAAACAAGATGTCTGCAGAGACACCCTCTAAGTAAATGCCTTTGATAGTGGTTGTGCGTGTGTGGGTGGTGAGGCACCTCAGTGCCGTGTAGAGTCAGCTCGTCTGAATGTCGTATCATGTTTAAAGTCCGCAGACTGTTTGTTTTGTTGGAACAGCACGCTTGTTTTACTGGTCGGTACCAGCTGCTGCGACTGTCACAAAGGTGGTCTGTCCACGGGAGGCGTACTTTGATGTGACTGTATTTGTGTGCAGTCGGCTAAAGGCAGAAAGCATAGACGCTTTTACTTCACGTCACTTCCAAGAGGGAGACCTGGGAATGTCTTTTACTCTTTCCAGAATCTGCTCACTTTTTCTCTGCAGCTCTAAGTGCATTCCCAGCTGTCTGCCATGCTGTGCCACGGGCACAAGGGGAAAATAAGCCTGTGAATTGATGTTAATCCCAGTTAACAAGGTCTGCAGAACATGGCAATAAAGTGTCGGGGCTGCCATTCAGTGGCCTTTTTTAAAAGTTTCCCCTGACTTTATTAAAGTGGTCCTCCCTTTTAGACGCCTCGCTGACGAAAAAGTCTTACTTGGAAAATGTGTTTTAGGCGAGTTTATATGGTGCATTGTGTCTTTGCTGTGTCATCTTGTCATTTTTTTCCCTCTCCTCTTTCTTCGTCCTCCCAGACTGTGGAGCATGGGTTCCCCCATCAGCCCAGTGCCCTGGCCTTTGACCCCAAGCTGCAGCTGATGGCCATTGGCACAAAGTCAGGAGCCATTAAAATGTATCCTTTATTGCTGGTGAGCTTCTGTTCCTGTGTTTACCTTTTTTTCCTTTTTCTTTTTTTTCTTTTTTTATTGTCGTTACTCCTCAGCTGAAACCTTCCAAGGCGCAAAAGTATTCAGGCCACTTTTTTATATGTGTTATTTTAATGTGATAGACAATGTAGGGTATTATTGTGAAGTGGAATGATGGTGTCAACATTTTATCAAGACTGCAATGCTTATTGGCTAAGTGTCTTTCAGTTTTACACAACTAAAGACTAAGTTTCTTTGAAAATGTTATTTATCAAGCCTTTTCAGGCCTTCACAGTACCAATGTGTTTAAACCTAATAGTTGTAAATTATACAATCTTGACGGTTAGCTCTTTTTGAAGGCATGTCTTTAAGCCAGATCTTATTTTGGGGTGTCAATTTAAAGGGGCTGAAACACCAAAGCAAAGTTTAAACTTAGAAATTTCTCCGGGTTTCTTGCCTCCAGCGACGCCCATCAACTGCTTCTAATGCAATACTTCAAAATTAAAATATTGATGGGAACATGGCCACAGTTGTGCAATGTGTTGATTTATTACGTAAAACCCATTGAAAGTTATAATGGGACTGAAAGGGTATTAATACTTCTGTAAAGCAAAGCAAGTTATTTTTATTTAAATCCTTGAGCTATGAGAATCTCCCAATCGCTCACTTGTCAATTTATTAAGTACTAGAATCCTCAAAGTTAATGAGAGAAATGTTATTGAGAATATAAAATCACATTTTATATTCTCAAACCATCCAGGAAGGTTAAATGTCTCAGGCTTGGGACTAAAAGCAAAAACCCCAGACTGAGTTTTTTCTTCTTTTGCTGTCAGTTTGTATCCCTTTAGCAGGCTGTCTCTTATCTCCACATCGACGCTGTGATTCAGCCAAAGACTTATGTTCAGCTGTAAGCTATTGAGTGCTGACCTATTGAGCTATAAGATGTTATCTTTATATACTATTTTTGTTGAAGGGAATGCTGCTTACAGCCTGAGACGGATGATGGGTCACTGCTTAGTTTTGTTTTCTTTGAAACTGTGAGGAAATGCTGATCAGTTGTGATTGTAGAAGTGCCGTTTATGTAACATTGGTCTGGTGGAGCGCTGAGACACTGTGTGTGTGATCTCTCTGGGAAGTTGCACTGTCTGTACCACTTGAAGTGAGGAGAATGGGACTGATCTGTCACTGTTTAGTAAAGTTGTTGAAGCATTTAGCCATGTTTCCTGGTTATACATGTGAAACTCCGCTTCAGGGATGTGCATATTAACCAATCCGGGAATCCCCTCTCTTAAATTTGTAAAGAAATGCAACATTATCCAGATTATTTCTCCACAAAAGCACTTCCTTTTTCTTCTGGGTTATCCTACCTGCAGCTGTTCCACAGGACACGACCGGATTCTGATCCATCTGAGCAGCACAAGATAATTAGGAGCACTGAGTGAAGCTGCACTGAGAAAAGCTCTGGTTTGGCTCGTCACATGCATTGCACCAGAACTATAATTTGGCCCGGGCTTCCAGTTATGTCAGAAATGCTAACAGCTCACAGACTCGTGCACTTGGTGATGTTGTCTTCCTTGTTATCTCTGCTGCAGTCAACCCTGTCAGGGCTTCTGCAACACTTCCAGGGCGAGATGCATGCGATGTGGTTTTATGAAGGGTTTGTGTACTGGGTCATTTCTGATCCTACCTAATCAAACTCTTGAATGTTTTGAGGTCCATATAAAATTGTAGTTTGCATATGTGAACATCTGATATGCAGAGGAGAAGTGTTTCGATTTGCATTCGTAGTAGCTGGTTATGGATCTGTAGTTGGTATGTCCACATTTATCCATGTGTGAAAGGAGGCTGCAGCCTGGGCTTGCAGATGCATTAGAGTGGAGAATCGACTCTTTGAGGCGGAGCTTTAAGAGAGAGAGAAAAAGGGAGGCTGGCGGTACCAGGCTCTCGCACCCCAGAGACGGATGGAGATAAACAGAGGCTGTAAAGATGGGGGAGGAGGAAAGAGGAGAAATGGCTCTACTGTAAAACTACACCTATGTTCAATTAAAGCCATAAAACAAAATACTGACTTCTCACCCTGTCTCTAATGAGGTTTCAGCTCTGTTGGGATTGTGGGAAAGTTGTCCACACAGAACCTGGACTTTTACAACCCAGGAAGATATTCTAGAGCATTGTAGCATAACTAATGATGTGGTTTTCAGAAATCAATACATAATGATACTGTATGTGTACTTTGTCTAAGGTTTTAAATAACCTGAAGATTTATTTTAAAAAATCAACTGCAAAATTTGGAAATATTCCGGGTAAAAAGTTGGTAATTTCTTTTAATATATTAATTTATTTAGTGTTTAGTAACACTAAATAAAACAAGAAATGCAGTAAAACCCCCCCCACAAATGAATCATTTTAATGATGAAGCCTGTGATTACCATACATTATTCAAAATAAAACACATTTCAAAAATGTATTTTATGTGTAAAACCATGTAGAAGTTAGAGTAATAATTTTGTTAATTTCTTTGCAGCATATCTTGTACTATTTGTTATCCGTCCCCCTGACTCTAAACCTGTGAGTCTAGACCAATGACTATTGACCGAGTGACTGGTCTGCAATTAAATTTTATTCCAAGCACAGACCTTAAATATATTGTTTGCCAAGACTTTGGGAATCATTCACTTTTGTACAAATGATGTGGGTAAGCACAAAAAAGATTAGTCCAGTCATGCTTTTGTTACAAAATGCTTTCAAACAAAAATACAATGTATTGTTCTTTTGTGCGGCACCAATGATGCATTCAAAACTCATAAATCCCACACTTTACTTTGGGTTTCTTCACTTTTTCCCCCAGTTGATAAATCAACTGCTCTCTCTTGCAAAGGGAGGTTAACATGAGAAGTTGGATGATTCCAGCTAGTTGCTACCAACCCTCTGCTCACCAAAGCTTTAACTAGAGCATTGTGCTCTCTGTAATTAACCCCACGGAGCTATTGTCTGGGAAGTTGATGTGTGGTTGCAAAGCATGCTGTTGCGGTGAACGCTGTAATTTTCAGAGACTGTGCAGGTAAAGATAGATCCGGAGTTCCTACACAGTCTTGAAAGGTCTGGAAACGTTTGTAGTTTTCCAGGGTGGGAAATGTTTCATTTTTCCATATTTGTTTGTTTCTTTCTAAAGGCAAAACTCTTATAAGATAGTTTTCACTTTGTAAGTTTGATCTTTAATTTGCAACATCACAACTTCATTTCTACATTTTATTCATTAATATGATGTGACTCACTGACTTCTCAGTCAAAACATAATCTCATTCACTTCTGTTTGATCTTTAGCCGACTTTCAATTTAGGTTGGACTAGACTTGCTGCTCTTAACCTGTAAAACTTCTGTTTGGATTTTTGTTGTTGTTGAATTGGTTTAAAAAATATATATATACTAAAACTTGTAAAAATACCTTTTTAGTTAGATTTTTGCTCAACCTTTATTTTGAATATCAACTGTAATTCATTTCAAAACAATTTAAGAAAAAAAATTTTCTTGTTGCATTAATGCTTTGGATATTAAACAACATAGTAATTAGTGTTTCAGCTGCAAGAGTAATTGCAGGGTCTAAAGCAGTTCACAAACTCCAACAGCCAATACAGTCTCTGTTTTAGACATGAAAACAGGCAGCTGACATTTTGACCTCATGGCTGATTAGCTGACAGAATCGCAGAAAGTAGACCAACAATTCATCAAGAGTTTCATCAGTGGCCGTTCATCCTGAGGTCTTGCAGTTGCTCTTTGTCAACATCATCTTGTCTGAAAAACAAATGTTGGTTTTTCCCATAACACCCTTTAAGAATTTAGTGCCAATCGTATGGTGGTGCTCCGGCCTGCGCAGCAGATTGAATTGGCTGCTTTGCAGATCCAGAAAGTTAACTGACTTGGATATTATGTACTTCTACTGCATATCTGAGTTTGTGGTCTTTGTTCAGTGTGAACCTCTGTTCTCTATCCATGTTGTTTTCCACTCTTAACATTTTGTTCACTTGCATCGTCTTTCCCAAGTTTCTACTTCGTTCATTCCCTTTCTTCTCCTCTCGCTGTCAGCTTTTATGTCCTGAGAGGTACTGCTTTGACCACAGATTGGGGCTCGACTGAGGGGAAGGGACAACATATTGTTTTTCTTTTTGATTCCCTGTGTGTGTGTGTTGAATGAGATCGTGTGCGGGGGTGGATGGGCGATCTTAAGCAGTCTGTCTTTGGTCCTGGAATGCATGTTGCACTGCCCTGCGTTAACCCCCCACCGCACCCCACTTTGTGTGTGTGTGTGTGTGTGGATGAGGAGAGTAAGAGCTTTGTTGCTGAGTCTAGTCTTAATAAAGGGAGCATTTAAAATGGTTTCCAAGACAACCGGGGCAGTTGCCTCGAATGAGGAGTGCTTGCAGCCGGGAGGATTTCAAAAGTCTGCACCTCAGCAAATCAGATACCAGCTTTTTTTTTTTTTTTTCTTTTTTAGGTTAAAAATGATCACATGATACAAGTTCAGCTCTTGGTGAATCAGACTGAAACTGTGACTGAATCCTCAGTATCAGCTAAACATGAGCTAATACTTACACCCATGCAGCAGAGCTTTGCTGTTTACAGATTGTGGTTGACGGTGCTTTCTGTTATCTCGTTGGTCGTACACAGCTGTTTGTGATCGGCCTGTTTTGGTCGCATGTGTTGAATCTTAATTGTCCAGCTTGGTGAAATGTATTTGTTCCAACTTGTAACTTTGTTTCTCTTCTACTAATGTGTCCTGTTTCCAGTTTTACTGTGACTGTGGTCACCACGGTTTGGTGATCTGAAACGGTTTGTGTTTAAATACCAAAATTTCCAAGAAAAGGAGTGCTTTCAGACTATGATTCATGCAATGTCATGCAGCCGACTGATGTCCAATGGAAAAAGTACAGTCTTCTTCTCGTTTTCTTAGTTCAGTTGTTTTAGTTTTAGGCCTTATGAGGATTGCCTCAGTTTATTCTTCCAGTAGATTTCTTCTTTGTTTGTTTTAAATATTTCATTTTCTGCCTTCAACCTGTTAAAATTCAAGAAAACATAAGTACATGTTATTTGCTAAGTTGATGTGTTCTATATTTGGTGAATGAATTTCCTTTACTACATGCTGCTGGTCACTAATAGCAACTTTATGGTGTAAGACTGAGTTTTTTTTTTTTTTTTACTGTTACACAAATGATGGTGAACCAAGTAGATGACTGGGACTTTTATGAAGAAGTGAAAGTTAAAGAAAAGGTTTCTGTGGCTCTACATGCAAAGTGGTATTCTCCTGTACTCATAACTGGCTTTTGACAGATACATTTGTCATTATGTCTACTGACTGGCAATACATTTTCTATATTAATGGAGGAATTTTAGTCCATTCCCCTGTTGTAATTCAGCCTCTCTGGACAGTTTTCAGGCATCAACTTCCTGTTTGATTTCATGCAACTTCATGTCAATCTGGATGTTCACAAAAGCTGTTCAGCGGCAGACATGATGGTGTGCTGCACTCGAACGTTAAGTGGATATTCTACCTCAAAATTTCCTGGTGAAGACCAGACCTGATGGTCCCAGCCTAAACCCTTTTGTTGTTTCTTGTTCTTACTGTCTTTTCTACAAACTCAAGTTTGTTTTTGTTGCAGTTTAGCTCTTAATATTCAACTTTTTTCTCTGCCACTTGGCCCCTTTCTTAATTTACATTCCTCATAACACAAAGACCCTTGAAATCCCGATCTTTCCCAAGTTTTTGTGTCGTAACCTTTTGCGCAGTGTGTGTATTTGGTTTGTGTCGGGCTCCTAACCCACATGCCCTCATAAATAAATGGCCGCACACGTACAAACACTTGGCAACAAGCTGGAGGGGCCTGCCTTTACAGAAGAAGGGATGTGTGATCTCCCCGATTTGAACCCAGTTGTCACACGGCTGAATGAGTGAGTTGTTGCGGAAAAAAGAAAACATTTATCCGAACTGACAAATCAAAGTGTCCAAAAACAATCAAATGGGGAAAACGTGAAGTGGAGAAATGTGGACATTTATGGCTGCCAACTTGCTGCCTTTTTCTTTCCTCTCTGGATTAATATTGAGGAACATTACTGCCTGCAGTTTTGCTATTGTATGTTACATTGAAGATATGGCTTTTTTTTGATTTGTCACTGTTTGATGAAATTCAGTTTTTAATCAAATTACTAGTAGGGTGAATAAATGTCTATTTTAAAGCTTATTCTTTATATTACTTCACGTTATTCCCTCATGAACAACAACGGAGGAACGCTGTGATATGTTGCAGGCGGAGTGTTGGAAAGAGTAGGAACTTTTTAAAGAGACAGAGACCCAATTTCAAAACGCCAAATTTTTTTCATGTCATGTTTTATTTATTTATATATATATATATATATATATATATATATATATATGTATAATCATTTTTTTCTTTTGAATATTTGAGATGGGTTGTATGGGGGAAAAAAAATTAATGATTGGTCGGATCTTCCGTGAATAGTTTGGAGTTGCGCCTTAGAAAAATCCGTGACTCAACGAATACTGAACTGCAACTAGGTGGGGATCCAATGTACCGTGAGACTGGTTTTACTTTTTTTAAAAAAGGTTTTATTGGCTCTAGTGGTCTATTTCAGAGTGGTTAGACAGGAAAGTAGGTAATGAGAGGGGGAAGACACGCGGCAACCATCATCAGTCTGGGACTCGAACCTGTGACAGCCACGTCGAGGACTGAGTGTTTTACCCAACCGCAACATCTCCACTTCTTTTTAACAGTTTGAACATTTTCCCTAAATCTGTATGTAGATTTTAGTACATTCAGTGGTTGAAAATGCATGTAGCTTTAGGGAAAATGGAAAAATGCTTCACAATGTAATGCATCTATAGTGCTTTTCATAAAGCTGATTAAAGTTTTGCTTGTGTTCAACAAAATCTCCAGAAGAGATGGGTTTGTGTCTGCAGTTGGTGGGTGAAGTTGTTTGGCCTGACCCTTTTGTTTTCTAAGAAATGTTCAAAGTGAAAGTCAGAGCTTCACTTTGAACTTTCCAGACGCCTCTGAAACTCTTCTCCACACTCTCTTGAAGCTAAATTGTCCTTCTCTGTGTGGTTGTACCCTAACTCTTAGATCCCGGGTGGTTGTCCTCTCTTCCTGTCCGTCTCGGTATTCCACCACATTTCTGTGTGTGTTCGAGGGTGTTGGCTGCGAGTCCAAAAGGGGGACAATGCCCTCTGTTTGTCTGTATTCAGACCGTGAAATCGCTTTATCCCCGCTCTCTCTCTGCATCACCGAGCCAACTGCACTTGTCTTTGTTTGTTTTTAAGATATATATATATGTCTATAGCTCATGATAATGTAACAAGGTCATAATTGTACTACCTAATGGTACAAAGTGATTTGTTTACATTTTAACACCTAGTTTAATAGTTTCTGGATAAGTTGAGGGTAAGGAGTGCGGATTAAGACCTTGCTAGGTCTGGGTGACGGATTAGGGGACACACTGTGTCAGTGGCATGTTTGCATGGGGATAAAGTTTGGAGTCTGAGTGGGAGAGACTGTATTGTTGACTCATATGTTGCAAGGTCCCTTGTCACATTGAGTACGTAGTAATCTTAAATCTTGATGCAGCCAATTGAATTTTCCAACTAGTTTAGGGTATTTCTAGGTCTTTGTATCATTCTCTATTTGTAATTTGACACTTTTTTTGTCTTGTTTGTTTGGATTTCTGTGAAATGCCTAAAATTTTAATAGTTTTTATTGCTAAATAATTCTAATATTGATAATTAATGACTAATTGTCTTATTGGAAAAACATGACCTACATTTTAGCTCAAAGCTAAATATTTCAGAGGCAATGATTGATCATAGATTTGTGGAGACTAGTCTAACTTGTAAATCTAGATCGCATCAAGATGACAAATGGAGGCGAAGTGTCAACCGAGGATTTGTAATACTGACCAATAAGCACAGCTCTTGGTGGGGGAAGGAGCTTAAATCAGACAAACATTTGATGAGGTGTTAGAGCAACAGAGGCCTAAGTGTTGTGAGGAAGTGCTGACGTCATGGCCGGAATCCCTCCACCAGCTGTTCTCTGACACAATGCAACCAGGAAGCCGATGAAGTACGCGTGTGTGTGTCCCAGAGCCGTGAATCATGTGTCACATGTCAGCTTTCATGTTTCTCTGACTGGCAGTAAAAATATCTCATCATCTTTACCGCCACCTCCCTGCCAGAGGGTTTTTTTATTTTTTTTATTTTATTTTTTTATTTATTTTTTTTTTTGTGAGGTATGAAGACGATTGGAAGCGGAGAGCCTAGCAGTCTAGGTCCTGCCAGAGGTGCCACAGGACGGCTAAAAGTCCAGGCTGTGACAGACTCCCAGATAGTCATTAGTGGTCCTCGCTCCCCCGCCCCCTGCCTTCATTCCAGTCTAATGTGTGCTGGGAGGCGTATAGATTTGTGATGAGTGAGCTGTGGCCAACATAACTTTGCTACAGTAAAACCAACCAGCGAGGACCATCTGCTTTCTGTCAAGCTAGCTGATAAATAAAAAAAACCCTCAACTTTCTTGGTTTTTGCTTTGTTCTCATTGGCATACCACAAATATGAGTATCTTATTCATTGACTCCAGCTGATGTGAAGTGGTTTGACTGAAATGAATAGATGGGGGAATATTTTAAAAACATATCTTCACAGGACAAACCTTTTGAAGCAGTTTCTCTTAGCTTTTAAGATGGTTATGAATGCCAGACAGTGTAATTTGCAGTTTGTGGAAATACAGTGTCTCGTTATTCCCTTTGGCCATTTCAGTGCACTTCATGTATTGGCGCAAGTGAAAAGTATACTGTTTTTTTTTTGTTGTTGTTGTTGTTTTTTTTTTTTTTTTAACAATTACACACGTAAAAACTCTAGCATCTGTTTTCAGAGTTGAAATTTATTGTCACACTGATAGTTTTTCATTATTTTTTATTTCTGTGAACTCCAGCAGCCTAGCAACGACATTTCTTTGCCACATCCACAGTCCTATCTTTGTGTAATGACAGTAAAGTAAGTCTTTTGCTGCAATTATAGCTGCTGGTTATTTTTGTGGTTTGCTTTTATTAGCTTTGCACATTTTACTGATAAATTAGCTCAAGCTGTTTGTGTTTGAATGGAGGTCTCTATAATATTTAGTTTTCAAATCGGACATATGGACTTTGAATTGAATCTGGACTTTGGTCTGATCTACCATACGTCTTGTGTGAACTAATTGAAGTACTTTTAGAAATCAACGTATTAAAATAATGGCTTACTTAATTTCTGTCAGTCGCCCTTTTTGTGTTTCTTTTCTTGTCTGGAGCTACGGTTCATGACCCGAACGTTCCTCCGATACCTCGACTTCCAGCTGTTTGAGGCATGCGTTATTGTGGTGAATAAAACACAGAGCCAGGAAGTGACAACACGCAGGAATGCCAGTATAACACTCTGGACGGCCTCCAGGGGATCAGTGGTGGGTCGTAGTGAAATAGGTGGGGATTTAATTTAAAAGTAAAACCAAGCCGGTGGAGATGAGGTGGAAACTAAGGGGTTACTACAAATGAGAATAGGAGCCGATGAAGAAGGTCTCACCACAAAACCCTAGTGGGCCCCCACTTTCTTTTGACGAGAAAGAAAAAGACAGTAGTAAGGTAAGAGTTAAAACACTGGGGAATGGTGGTAACAGCTTTTAGTTTATGGGTATCACACAAAATGGAGGGAAGAAGGGGAACTAATGAGGAAAATGGAGGCTTATTTCTATCTGAATGCACAGAATAGGAGCAGAAAAAGGACTCTTAATAATGCATCGCCTTTTTCCTAAATGACTCAGAACGGCTTATAAACAGCAATACGATTGTGTGCAAAAACAAAAATGAGTAACTTATGTGTGCTCAGATTCCCACAGCTTTGTGTAAGCATTGGGTTTAAGTGTGTAAGCGCCAGAGCTACACACACCTCTTAAAGTGTGTAGCTCTAGTTTTTGAGTGTCGCCCAAGTTGATCAACTCTGCTTTATTTAGTACGCTAAGAAAAAGAGGACTGTTAAAATCCCTGTTAATTACACACACTCTCAAACATACAGATGACTGGGTTCAGGCATGTGCGTCATCTAGTGCTGATAATTGCTATGATCTTTGTTTATAGTGCTCTACTTTCTCCCCTATTATGGCACTGAGGCGCTGCGTCTTCGAGTTTACAGGTTAGGATTGTAACCGTCAGTATGTGGCTGTTTTATTTTGTTTCCATTTTTGTTTTTAAGGAGCCTTAAGAATGTTTCCGGATATTTTCTACGTTTTCATGCATAGAAATAATGTGGAGAGTAATTTTATTAATGAAGTGCGTAGGATAATTTTCGTATTTGTGCATCGTTGCCTTAGTAATGTTCTCTATCAAAGGCTTTAAATGTCAAACCCATTTAGATTTTCACGTAATTTTGTAATTATTGCGAGCTTGGCTTTGTGTGAGATGTCATTAATGACTTGAATTATAAACACAGATAATTACCATTATATTAAACGTCTCATTGTTAGTGACAGTGTCGTGTACTATGATACATTAAGATGTAACTGAAAGGAAAATGTGCTGCAGGTCAGAAATGAACAAAAATGTAGGCGCTGTGCCGTATCGAAACTTTATGCTTACAAACTTATCCCTACGGTTTCTGCACACATTTCAATACATTTCTGCATGTAGTAGAAACTTCCTACCTACCACATAAAATTATGGGTTTTCTATTGAACATAACTTTTAAAACAGTCCATCCCAATTTCAGATAACTTGGTATTTTAGCTAATTTGATTGGATTAAATATGGGTATTAAGAAACATGACTTGTCATACAGAAACGTATTTAAAAGAAGAAAATCTTAAAACAATAAAATCTAAAATATGATCTCTTGCTTACATTAAAACAAGGATATTATTTCTGCTAAAACTTTATAGCTTATTGATCACATTACAGTTTTAGTAATTGTATAACATTAACTTTCTTTTTAAAATGTAAACTCAACATAAAATTAAATCAGCCAAAGTTTGTGTCTGTTGAACTGTTTATTGTGCTGAATATTCTCTGTTTGACCTCCTGATTTGTGTGTTTGTGGAAAAAATTTTTCTTTTTTTTCTGGGTAAACAAGACTTGTGCTTTGGTAGCGATAGGAAAAACTTCACTGAATTTTAGTCTGGTTATGTGATATTCACAGGTTGCAGGTGCAGTTAACACAGAATTAGCTCAAAAAGTTTGAAGTTAGTTTTAACTTCAAGCTTCAACCAGAGCAGCAGATTTCTGTTTTCATTTTTCTGCCTTAGCGTAAGTAAATAAATACAGAAATGCTTCATGAGTTGCGGATTTCCTTGACCAGAACCTTTCAGCTATGGGGCTCCGGGAGTCGAGTTCACAGGGCTGCACAAAGACATCACCGCTGTAACTCAGATCCACTTCCTTCCTGGTCAGGTGAGGGTTAAAAAAAACCCATAATCTTGCTTTCTGTTTGTAATATTCTTCTTCTTTCCAATTAATAACATGGAGTTGTTTCTGTGTCTTAGGGTCGTCTGCTGTCGCTGCTGGACGACAACACGATTCATCTTTGGGAACTGGTGGTCGGGCCCCACAGAGAAGTGGGTGGGGCAAAGAAAGAGGGCGGAGTCTGTCTTAAACAAGTGGATAATTACATTCTGCCTGGAAGGCCTGGGATTGAGAGCTGCAGGTAGGAGGAGAAAAACCAAGGAGGAGTGTAGCTTCTGATTGTCTTAAACCTTTTTAAATATTTATTTATTTATTTATTTTTTTGCTCTGTATGTCAGCGCTACGCATGTGACTGTCCTCCTCTTGCTAAAGTCATGTGACCTGCTCTGCGTCGGAACAGAAGGAGGAGGCGTTTACTGTGTGGAGTTGCCCCGCCTTGAGTTAAAGGAGAGCCAGACGCTGCTGCAGGACCAGGTCACGCAGAGGTGAGACAGTCTCAGAAATGAAAAGAAGGTTCTGTACATAAATTGAGCTCAATATGAAAAGATGCATATGAACATCATATCCAGATTTAGGTTTGAAGCAAAACATGAGCGTCAGCTACATTATTATCCATTAGTATATGACTAAGAAGTACATTTAAAAGGTAAAATGTGTAATTTCTTGATTATTTTACACATGCAGTGATACATTGAAAGTGTTTACTTCTTCTTAAGTAATACAGAAATGTACATGTTCTGTACAGTACATGCTCTCAATACTTGGTTGGGCTGCTTTTGCATAAATTTAAAATGATTTTTAAACTGAAAAGAAGACCTTGAACCACAGAGCAACAGTCCAGTCCTTTTTTCTTTTGAAATCTCTGAAGAATGGTTTAATAAAACACATGTGGTGAAATAGATCTTTAAGGTTAGACTCTTGACCTTCACTTGTTTCTGTTGCTTTTCCTTCCACTGAACATGTTATTCAGATGCTTGAATCCAGCAGTCTGCCACATTTTTAATTTTACAAGATAAATGACTGAAATGTTTGTTTATTTCAATGACATTCTTGTTTGATTTGGCATGCCTCTAAGTGATGCTTAATTTCTTGACATTGCAGAAAACCAAAACAATACATAGCTGTTAAAACATCCTATCCAATCTTTTCTTGTTTTCTCTTATTGTCTCTCACAGTATGGTTTCTATTAAAGTCTAAACAGTCCAATCTCCTTTGCTCGTGTCCAGCTGAGCAGATCTCTCTGACACACACACACACACACACACACGCACACACACACACACACACACACACACACACACACACACACACACACACACACACACACATCTGCTGATCCAGATATCTTGTTGTACCTCGCAGCAGCATGCAGGTCAGGTTTAAGAGGTTCATGGTATTCGGTGGAGCACAGACAGACATTCTTCCTTTTTGTTAAAACTTGTTTTTACCTTATTTGACCAAAAATGAAAAACTCGGGTAAAAAAAAAAAAAAAATTTTAGCCATATTTTGACAGATGAGCGTGTGGATGAGATTCGGCTGATGTCTCTGGCAGAGTCGGGTTTTGGTTTGTCGATGACGCCCGACAGTAATTTCATCTGAGCTCGTCATAAAATAATTTAGGATACCTTTTTAAAAAATTGTTGCTTAGCCATCCCTCATTAACGTAGGCTGGCAGAGAGGAGCCAGCAGGACTGAGGCGTAATGAAGGCCTTGATAAGCTCTGTGTGTGTGTGTGTGTCTGTGTGTGTGTCTGTGTAAGTGCAAATGAATGGAGATTTCAGACAGTGACGCTTTGTACCAGCTGCCAAAACCCGGTGTTCCGGTCGGGGAAGTGTTTCAGCTGAATATCCAAAAGCACACATGCAGAGGGAAGCGAGTGCATACGAATCCAAAAACACCATGTACACACACGCGCGCACACACACACAGGTCTATGGCGCATCACCAGGATTCTGCAACAGGATGCTGGATTCCCTAAAAATACTTGTGAGCACACAGACGGAGACAATGGCATGTTTTGTTAGGAATGTTTCTGCCTCTCTGCGTCCGGAGAGGATCTTCCTCAGCGAGCTCCGTCCCAGCAGTCAGATGTTTTGTCTGTGTGTGTGTGGGGATGGGCTGGCTTTGCTTCATCAATACTGAAGAGTCCAGAAAACCTCAGTGGTTTGGTTTTCTTCCCCTCTCTGCTGCTTCTTTTCCCCTTCCTTCTTCTTCTATCTTTTTCCTTGGCCGAGGGAATCCTCTGACATCTCGAGGGTGTGTCCTGCTCCACATTCCTCTGCTGCCTCAGAGGAATGTCTGTCTGATCCACAAGCTGCAACTCTGCTTCATCTCGATGTTGACAGGCTGCGCTGTAGCCTTATCTCTCACAGATGGCGTCTGCTCTTTGATTGTTTCTTACAAGTTTGAACTGTTTTCTTGAAATTAGAGTAAAGTGCTGATGTTTTTATCACCTCTAAGAGTTTATACTCTATAATATTTCCCTTTCTGTGGAGATGTTGTTGCTGCATCTTGTTCTGATCGTCGGTGTCGTGGTAATTTGGATTTTTAAATAATTTATTTACATTCTTTTGGGCCTTTAAGGATGATATGGCCTTAAAGGCCATATCATCCTTTAAGGCCATAATTTGTCCAAATACTAATATAAATATAAATACTTCATCTTGAAGTTTACATATAGTTTCACTCATATTTTGTGGATACCCTTGCTGTCCCAGTCAAACCAGGATATTATAATGTGTATTATAATTGATTCTGCAATTGGTAAGATAATTGTTTGTCACGATCAGTTGGGATTTTGTAGAAACGTCTTTTATAAAACCCAAATTTTCTTCAATCAGTCTTTATGAAACACAGTTAAACATAAAGAGGTGGAGAAAAATGTTGAGTTTGAAGGAGTTGAACAGATTTTATTGATGTAAAGGCGACATGCGATGAAAATAAAAGTACTAAAAGGTGTGAAAACCTGAGTGAAGTATTAAAAAGTTCAGGTGATTATGACTGATAAATAAAACGGTACACAGAAATCTGTATTGCAACAAATAAATACAGCATTTGAATGAAGTAGTGTGTAAGGAAAATAATTTAAAGTCAACCTTTTAGCGGTTGTATCTGTGTGTATAATAAATCTGCTTATAAAAGTCATGAGCAGCTCAAATAAATCAAGAAAAACCTAAAAATTTATTCTGTTTATACCTAAGACGACTTGTACGTTTTTTAAATCTTCAGGTTTTCCCTTAATTTCATTGATGACTCTGCTTGTTGGTCCAAATACCACTTTCAAATTAAAACAATCAAACACAAAAGCAAAATGTAACCAAAAGTATGGAAAATGGGTCGCATTAAACGGGATGCTGAAGTAATCAGAGTTCATAATTTCCTGGGCTGCTTTCAAATCCCATCGTTTTCTGGCAAAAGTTAACAGATGTTTTCCTTTCTTTTTTTTTTTTTTTTTTTTTTTTTCTTTCCTCCACAGCCTGCCAGATGAGTACAGATGTGGGAAATCGTTGGGGCCGGTTGAATCCCTCCAAGAGCATCCTCAGCAGCCAGGGAAGATTCTGATTGGCTACAGCCGCGGCTTGGTGGTTCTGTGGGATCTGGGCGCTCGCCACGCTGACCAGCTGTTCCTCGGCAAGCAGGTACTTTAAAACTCAAAGCTGGGTCACATTATTATTATTACTATTATTTTATTTATTTTTTTCCTCCCTGTGTGTTCATGTCTGGTGGTTGTGTGTGTTTGTGGTAACCTTCCTGCAGCAGCTGGAGAGCCTGGTGTGGGAACGCTCTGGAAGCCTGTTCGTCAGTTCCCATAATGATGGAGGATACGCTGTGTGGCCCGTTACCAGTGGCAACCCTTGCACTCACCAGCCAGCGTCATCCACCATCCCGTATGGTGAGAAACGTATTCACAGATGCGACGTCATTTATTAGTTCAGTCGTGTTTTGTGAAGGTTCTAGTTAAACTTGGCTTAATTGTGTTCTTATTGTTTTTTTTCTTTGGACTAAAAGATGTGAGGGATTTTAGTTTGAGTTAAGCCAGTCATGTGATTTCCTCACAGGTCCGTTTCCTTGCAAAGCCATCAACAAAATCCTCTGGAGGACGTCACAGACAGGGTGAGTGTTTTAGTTTTAGTTCATTTGTTTTATGTTGAAATCATCTCAAACGTCTGGCATAATTAAGCACAAAGATTTAAAGTCTGTTTTATGGTCAGGGATTTTTGTACTTGAAACAAAACTGCTTCTAATTGAAACCATCGGCTGAAATTACAGAAACTCTTTTTGTTTATAAAAGGGAGTTGAAACCTGTGGATCTTTTTGAAGCAAATTTATCCTCAGTCAAATTGCTCCACTCCCTTCAGGACCATTGAAATGCATCAGAACTCTACTATTTATCCTGAGAGTAACTTGTAGTAAAATGACAGCCAGCCAGGTAATATTCGCTACAATTGTGTCTCAGTTCTCCAGTGCTGCTGTACAGCGGGGGGATGCCCAGAGCCAGCTACGGCGACCGCCACTGTCTGACCATCCAGCAGGACAAAGAGCACGTCACTCTGGACTTCACATCCCGAGTCATCGACTTCTTCACCATCCACAACATGGAGCCGGACAAAGGTGACGGTCCGACCCTCGTTAGAGAATTCACAATGCAATTTACTTGAATTTATTCACTAGTTTTAAAAGTGAAGCTCTCATTTTACACTGGTCTACAGCCAAAAAAAAAAAAATTGTCTAGGGATCTTTGAATCATTTTGATGTGCTGAATCCAAAAATCACATTGGTTTTGCTCAATCAGGTCATTGTTCTGAAGTAAGGCTGCAGCAAGAGAATCAAAATGCATGATTTGTTCTCTCATATGGATCGGTTTTCTGAGAATCTTGATCAATGAGTGATGAGCAGGAATAGAGACTCAACCAGGACATAAAAGAGACGGAGAATTTTACACAATGAAGATGTGAAGTTCAGTTTACGAACCCTTATCAATGTTCATTATTCAGTTTACAGAAATCCAAGTTTGTAACATTTAATTAATACACTCTGTTAGAAAACTTTTTTTTTTCCTTTTTGGATGAGAAATATTAACAAAAACGAACGGACAACGTCACAAAAATGTAACCAATTCAGTCAGAAGATGGCTTTCTCTAAATCAAATTAGAATAGAAACTTGACCCGATTGAGAAAAGTGAACGTCATATTTAGATTTCAAAATAGTCCTAAAATAATTTTCTCAGAAAATCTAAATATTACAAAAACATCACCAGACCGTCGTTAAGATCTTCCATAAGCCGGCGAGGCAACAACAATTTTATTTGTACAGAAGCTGTTTTGAGTTCTAGATCCAAGCATACTGATGGAAAGTTTAGTGGAAGGAAAAGGTGTGTTTAAAAAAAAACAAAAAAACCCCCCAAAAAAACATGCAATTGGTGAACCAGACACTGCATCACTTTTCATTAAGCTTCTATTTTATTAAGATGTGTTTTATGCCCCTTCCCTCTTTAATCAGTTTTTTCTCTCTTCCCCCTCCCAGAATGCGATGACCCGTCAGCTTTAGTGGTGCTGCTGGAAGAGGAACTGGTTGTGATCGATCTGCAGACCCCGGGGTGGCCCACCCTGCCCACACCCTACCTGGCTCCCCTCCACTCATCAGCCATCACCTGCTCCTGCCACATCTCCAGTGTGCCTCCTAAACTCTGGGAGAGATTAATCAACGCGGGCAAGGCGCAGCGAAGCCGGCAGCACACACACATGGTGAGGAGCCGCTGGAGGAAAAAGGCCTTTTCTTCAAACCCAGCAGGCTTAAAGGAAGATTTATCTGTTGGCAAGTCGCTGTAAACATCAGGGTTGGTTTTAAAGTGGGTTAGATGTGTAATCCGGATAATCAGTTTGTGGGAATCTGAGGTAAATGGCTTAACCTGGCATGTTGAAATGGAGCATAGTTAACTCTCTATGTTCTGGTTTGTTTTGAAGTTTAAAGAAATCTGAATAAAGAGAAACAGGAGTGTTGGATCACATTGAAACCCCTTAAAGTTAAGCTAGTTCTGATCTTAAGAAGAGGAAACGAACAGTAGGCCTGTTAACGTTAACAAATGTTGCTAGACGACAAATTGTTCCAGAAGTTATTGCGATAAACAATAATGTTGTTTTGAGGCCATTTTCAAGTAACTCATTCATCAATTAAACTCTAATGAATGGTTTACTGGGACAAAATAAACAAAACAGAAACTACAAATAAAATGAATCATGAAAATTGTCCATCAAACAAGCGACTAGTTTAGACCAACATACCAGACTGAGGACTTTTGTCATCCAGTTTTTGGTAGAACCTGAGAGAGAAGATAAAACAAATCATGCAAATGATTTGTTTTATTGCAACAGGCCTAGTCCCTAGCTTAAATAGCAGGTGTTGGCCGTTAGTCTTTTAGCTTGGATCAGCTGTTTGATCGGTGGCAGATTAGACTCACCCAGGCGGATACAAACAGCTGCCGGCGCTGTGTTCGTAAATCACTGCTCTTTGTTGGTCTGAGTGCGTTAAGACCAGAGAGACTGGAGGCTGCAGACGAGCAGAGAATATGCTCACCGCAGCCAATGTTCGAGCTGACGTCACGACGTCGTGGAAAACAAAGCAGAAGCATTTATTTGCTCGGGGAAATTTAGTAAGCGAACAATTACTGCTGCTTTTTTTAGGGTCCTAATTTGCCCCAACTCCTTTTCTTTTCTTTTTTTTCTCCCTTGTTTGTGCAGAGCTGGCCCATTTGTGGAGGAAAGAATCTGGCGCCTCCACCCAAACAGCAAGAGCTGCTTTTGACCGGGTTTGTGCTTTTAACACACTTACTAAGCATCAGTTTTACACGCAGTATAAGAAGAGCATGTTTTTCACGCCATTTCTGATGCTTAAGAGGAGGAACAACACAAGAGCACCCAGAACTTTGAGCTGGATCCGACTGTCAGGACGGTTCAACCTGCGACTCCTGCAGGAGTTAGACTTGGTCTGGTATTAGATTTGATAGATTTAATCAGAAACCAGACTGTGAAAAGGTATTTGTGCTGCCATTCAACACAAAAACAGTCCAGTCTAGATTTCTGCTTTAATTTTATCTGTAAAACGTATTTTTTAAATTTTGAGTCTGACACATCAACTTGGCAGTGCATGGCAGATGGTGTTTTGTGGTAACAGCTTTTTCAGCCAGTTGTCTGGAAGTGCACAGCAGCAGAACGGGCAGAAAGGCAGTGTTACTTTTGCCCTGTAAAAGTTTCTACTGCGTCTCATTGGAAGGACTTTAAACCAAACCACAGGAACAATGGGATATTTCAGTAGTTTTCAAGCTGCAGCTTTACAGCTTTGGTAATAATTGAGACTGATAAGCAGCCCATTCATATTGGAAGTCCTGAATTTTTGACTTTTACATGTTCCATGCACTAGTTTCATAAATCCACCATTAAGAAAGTAAAAACTGAGCAGATCGAATATGAAATTTTGTTAAATATTTTGTGCTCTTGCTATTATCTGTGCAGAAAGAAACCTGATTGGTCAGTGCTACTACAGTATTTTAGTCAAGCTACACATTAAAGCTGACAAGCATATTGTGAATGTATTGTTTTTGCAATATTAGGATTGTTGGAGTTCAGTAGTTTTCTGATGTATATAAAGTGTTATAAACTTGTATTTTTAATGCTAGTGTAATATTTATTCAGGTAGACAATGACTCAGCTGCAAATGATTTTGTCCACAATTTAAAAAGTCACAAAGTGCTGAAAGCACATAGGAGAGGGACAGAGAGAGGACATCATCATTGCAATATTTATCCAACATTTATTAACATCCTAAGGTCTTCTAATATCTTGGAGCGTTTAGTTTTTTTTTTTGTTGTTGTTTTTTTTTTTTAACAAACGGACAATAGAAGATTCAGTCTCTATGCTGGAAATGTTCATTTCTATTTGGGAAGAACAAAGAAATAAAATATGAAATTCAGCTAGAAAAGCTATCAGAACAAAATGATCAAAGGCAAAACATTTGAAACATTTTTGTCTTAAATAAAAAGGGAACGTAAAAGAATAAAATAGATGGAAATTGTGTTTTATTTTAGAAAAATCCCCCCTCTGATGTGCCAAGCGACACAAATCGGTGTAAACGGCATCAATCATGACTTTGTTTGCTCTCCCTGATTTTATTTATCTCGCGTTTCCAGGCACGAGGACGGGACGGTGCGCTTCTGGGACGCGTCGGGCGTCGCCCTCACGCCGCTCTACAAGCTCGGCACGGCCAACGTCTTCCACACCGACTGCGACGAGCCGCCTGACTCCAGCAACGACGCCGACATGCAGCAGGAGGAGGAATGGCCTCCTTTCAGGAAGGTACGGACTGAGAGAACGACTCCAACCAAGGCCTCCTCTTCAGGGTTCACACGCCGGGTCCAAGTTTACCAGCTGTGGGAACTAATTCAGTCCCTGAACGCTACGTCTGTGGCCTTGTTTTCCCATCGGATGCTTTTCATGTGTTTGGATGCCAGGCCTTGTCGTTAAAACTTTGGCTTTGAACGGGCTGCAGTCTGATTGTGGTTTAAATAAGCTGATTTATATTAGGAGTGTGAGTAATTTCAGGAGATAGGAAGTAGAAGATCGGAGATGAGTCGCCACACGACAGCGAGCGAGTATCGGTGTGTCAGCAGGATTAGCTGCTGACACACCGATGTCAGCAGCTCAGTGATTTCAAGTGAAATCCCAGTGATTTAAAGTGAAAAACAAAGATGAGTTCAGAAGATGGAACACTTTAAAGAAGGGTTTTTGTTTCTTTTTCCCTTTTGCATTGTTTCGTCTTTCCAACTCTGGCTACACTCGCATTTCTCCTCTTGGGTCTCATGGTAACAGAGCTGCATGTTAAGGAATGTGGCCCTCATATGGGATGAAGAGACCTTCCCTCTTTTCTCAGTTGTAATGAAAACCAGACCTATGAGCTCTCGCTCTCTCTGTCTTTCTCTCTCCTTGTGTGCATGTCTGCGTGTGCTTGCGTTCAGCTTCTCCCGCATTTTGTTTTGCAGAGACTCTGCCTCCAAGTGATCAAGGATTCTGTAGGAATTCCTGCCGTTTCTGTGTGGGAGAGCAACGGATTAATGTGCATGTTTGCATGTTTAAGCGTGGAGGGACTTCTAATAAACAAGGAAGAAAGGAGATTCAGGTTGCAGCTGAAATCGGATTGAGACGAGTCGGCTGTTGTCCTAGTTTGCATCAGAAGTCCTCGATTTTCCATGCTAATTTGAAGTTGCAGCCCTAAAATGATCTCTAGTGGGTTTTTTGTTGTTGTTGTTGTTCTTCAGGAATGAATGACAGTAATTTTCCTTTGTGCCTGTGTAGGTGGGCTGCTTTGACCCGTACAGCGACGATCCCAGACTCGGCATCCAGAAAATCAGTCTGTGCAAGTACAGCAATAAGCTGGTGGTGGCTGGAACAGCCGGCCAGGTGAACTTCCCCTTTTTCACCTCATTTTTCCAACTACATTTACTAAGTAAATGTAGCTCGCTCACTACACTGCGCCGTCAAAAAGCTTCATGCTGTGTAACTACAACATCAACTTCACTTAAGAGTCTCCTATTGTTTCACGTTTGATACTCTGAAAAGTAAAGTCTCACTCTGTTTCTTTGTTTACAACACACATTCCCTGTGGCAAACATATTTGCTAAGTTTGTCGCATCTATTTTCAAAGCTGGAAAAAATGTCAGTCCTCTGCGTCATTGTCATCTGGAAATGTTTTCCTACGCTCCCTTTCTCACAGAATGAACTAAGTGGAAGCTGTTAGCAAAGGAAAACACTGATGGAATGAGATCTGGCCGTCAGTTTTTGTCATGTAGACAGGTAAACGTGTTTCCAGCTAACCCAGTTGCTAAATTTGAACCAGAAGAGCCTTAGCATTATGGAAATGTCAGTTTATCTGCTGTGATGCTCTGACCGCTGGGAGGCTGGATAAATGTGGAACTATCATATTACCTTTTATTGTACCTTCAAAGCTTTTATCCTTTATGCTTTGCAGCAAAACAACAAGGCACAACGATCAGAAAATGAGTAAAAGTCTCAAAAGAAAACCAAGAAAATACAGTTTAGACTAATTGAAAGTGTGGCTCCCAGGACATGTTGACTTCATGCAGAGTAAACCGTTTGCCCTAAAATAATAAACCATCTCTCCGCAGGTGATCGTGCTGGCTCTTAACGACGAGCTGTCGGACCACTCGGTGGACGTCTCGGTGGTGGACCTGCTGCAGGACAGGGAGGGCTTCACCTGGAAGGGCCACGACAGGCTGGAGGCGCGTCTCAAACCCGCGCCCTTCCCGCCGGGCTTCCAGCCGCAGGTGCTGGTCCAGTGTCTGCCGCCGGCGTCGGTCACGGCGGTGGCGCTGCACACGGAGTGGAACCTGATCGCCTTCGGGACGAGTCACGGGTTCGGCCTGTTTGACTACCACCGGCGAAACACGGTGCTGGCGAGGTGAGGAAGAGGAGGCTTTTGAAGTCCTTGAAAATGCCTGAATTTCAAATGTTTGGAAAATGATTGATTTCTGTATGAAGTCAGTGAAGCTGCTTGATATTCAGATTGAGCAGTTTTGGAAAATGCTGCGTTGAAACCGGAAGACACTTTTTTTTTTTTTTCTCACTATTTGAAGTTAAACCAAAAAATGTCTCATTTCCAATCAGTTATCATAACCAACATTATTTCTATTTCCCAAATGCCAGAAAGCTTTGAGAATTGGTTGTAGCTTTCTTTGTATATTTCGTTTGAGCAGGAATGTTATTGACGTTAACAAGATTTGTTTGGATTGTTTCAATGTGATTAATATTTATTATCCTAATGGCTCAGTGACCTGAATTGATCTGTGTAATTGAAAAGCTTATTTATATTTTTAATTTAAGCAAAGTTATCGACGTTGACACAAAAAACACAAAAAATCAGTGTTTTGTTCTCTGACCAGTTGGGTGTGTATTGTGTGTGACATTTTTTAGATTTTGTTCTATTTCAGATTATCTTGTCACTGCTGTAGAACGTCAAATACTATAGCAATGCATTTTTCAGAACAGTAAAAAAATATCATTGTAGTGAATTTAAACAGTTTTTTTATTTATTTTTTTTTATTTTTATTTCTACCTGCTAGAAAAGTTGGAAAATGTACAAATGCACAAATCTTGGGATAAACGGCTCACTCTACTTTTTTTGTCTTCCTTGTCTATCTCATGTTATTGTTTGACTCGTAAATATTGAGTAATTTGATCAATGGCTGCTCCTCACTTCCTCTCAGGTGCACCCTGCATCCTAACGACTCGCTGGCAATGGAGGGCCCACTGTCCAGAGTCAAGTCCTTAAAGAAATCCCTTCGACAAAGCTTCAGACGCATCCGCAAAAGCAGGGTATCTGGAAAGAAACGTGCAATCACCACCCCTACCAGCAAGGTGAGACGCGTCCTCCTGCGACACGTGGACCGGGCCGGACTCTGCAGACCGCTAACGACGTCTCTGGTGTAGGTTCAGGAGGCCAACGCGGCTTTGGCAGAGCAGGAGGAAGTAGCTCCTGTGCAGCGACGGATCGAGCCCCGGTCAGCGGACGACTCATTGTCAGGAGTGGTCAGATGTCTCTGCTTCGCTGACACGTTTCTGCGTGATGGTTTGTCTTGCTTACTCTAAAAATATAGTTTCAGTGTTTATTTTTCTGCATTTGGTGTATGAGTGTCTTGGAAAGTCCTTGAACCTGTTCACGTTTTGTCCCATCAAAGCCTCAAATGTTTTACTGAAATGGTTTGAAAATATAAAAACTAGTGAATTTCTACTTTCTACTCAGTAGAACCAACTTTCACTGGATTTACAGCAACAGGTCTCTTGGGGTTTGTTGCTACCAGCTTTGCATGTCTTTGAGACTAAAATTTTCCCTGTGTGTGTGTCAGGTACACACCACGGCCCCACGCTTTGGGCCGGCACCAACTCCGGCAGCGTGTACGCCTACGCTCTGGAGGTCCCCGGCGTGGGATCGGGCCGCGCCTGTGAGCGGGGAGGAGCGAGCGAGAGCAGCACGAGCGTGGAGGCGGTGCTGGGTAAGGAGATCCAGCTGATGCACCGAGCGCCCGTGGTGTCCATCAGCGTCCTGGACGGGCGAGGGAAGCCGCTACCGGATCCGTACGAAGCCTCGCAGGACCTCGCCATCGCCCCGGACATGACCAACGCTCACTCTGTCCTCATCGCCTCAGAGGAGCAGCTCAAGGTGCAGCCAGGAGGACGAGTCGAGCTCTTGTTTATCACTCCCAGGGTTACAGTTTTTACCGTCTTCCTCTTGCAGGTGTTCTCTCTCCCGAAAGTGAGCGCGAAAACCAAGTTCAAGTTGACGGCGCACGAAGGCTGCCGGGTGAGGAAAGTGGCCTTAGTCCTCTTCAACTCCGCCGCTCAGGAAGACTACAGCGAACACGCACTCGTCTGCCTCACCAACCTCGGAGACATGCACCTCTTCACCATACCCGCCCTCCGACCTCAGGTAGACGCAGGATGACGCGTCCCACCCACCGAGAGTCCACCATGTGCTTCTAATCGTGCGTTGCGTGTGTTCAGGTGCGATACGACTGCATCCGCAAGGAGGACATCAGCGGCATTGCATCTTGTGTCTTCACCAAAAACGGGCAGGGTGAGCCTTCAAAAATCCTCCGCCGGTTAATAATGAGACACGTTTACAGACAGCGAGTTCATCTGATCAGATCCTCCTCCCTGAAGGCTGACGTGCGTTTTGTTGTTTCCCGCAGGGTTTTACCTGATCTCCCCTTCAGAATATGAAAGGTTCTCCCTTTCTGCCAAGGTCCTGACAGAACCGCTCTGCTCTGTTCAGTTGGACCGACCACTAGAGCCCACAGCGACCAGGTAACACTCTGAAAACGTGCAAGCTTTGAAACGTTTGGCTCAGAACTTTTACTCAATCAATCAATAATACAAGAAATCATCTGCTGGTTATAATTCTTCATATATTTGGAAGGATCACAGCAAGTTTAGAAATGACCAAATAAATTAAAGTGATGCTGGAAACAATTATGGTGCCAGAAGGAGTTGGTAGCTATTATAGCCTGAAATACCAACTTAATGCTAAACATGTTGCAGCAGCACAGATATCAGTGTCTTCAATTCACTTTCTTTAAAGTTTTTTTTTTATTTTTCATTTTTTCTTCAAAGAAGCTTCATGAATGATCCAGGATTCCTGAATTTCTAATCTGAATAAGACTAAAATCAATAAATATATTGGTTGTTCATCTCAGATTTCTATTTATTCAACATTTTGGCAGCAAAAAGGATTTTTGAATTAAAGATATATGGTTTTTGATTAAAATGTGCTTATTTACAGACGCTGAAATTAAACTGTTACAAATTTTGAGTCCCACCACTAAACTCAATATCTGTTTGTCAGGAAATCAACCAGGCAAACTTATCTAAAGCTTGTCTACCAGCTCATTTCTGTTACTCTTTTTGTTTAAGTTGAGAGAGACAGAGAGAGAGTGACCGCATGACTTTCAGTAGATAACAGGAAGGCTTAACGTATTACAGCAAATATGCGTCGTAATCGCAGTGACCTGCTTTCTACAACACTTACAGTGGTGTTCTTGTAATCTATGCTAATAGATTACAAGAGGCTCAAGAGGTTAAAAATGGGACTATTTGCTTTGTGATGACAGTAAATCGGCTTTTCTCCAAATGTGAATCATTACCCATAACCGGAAGATTCAAGCAGGCTGATAGTCACTGTCAGTCGTCAAGAGTTCAAAACTGAAACTCGAGTCAAAGGCAGCGAATCCACCAGCAGGTTTGTTGGTGTTCAACGTTTTTTGCTTTTTTCTTCTAAATGTTCTAAGGTCTCTGCTCTGCCAGAATCTATAATATAGTAAAAAAAACAAAAAAAAACAGAGTCTTTCTTAATGATATCTAAAGACCAAGATATGAACCACTAATGGTTGCCAAAGCGGTGGAGAGTCACTGAGGCGTAGCAACTTCTCATATTGGGGCTGCTGATCAGCTGAAGTCATGCATTCAGCAGCAGTGAAGACGAATTCCTCTTACAAAACAGAAACAATTACTTTGCTCACTTCCCAAACGATAAAAACTGTAATTAACACAAGAGCTGTTACACAACAGAAACCAATCCTCTTTCCCAACATTGAGGCCGAGTCGCTTGCTGTGGATTCTAGAAGAATCCACGTTCTTCTGAGGACTGAAAATGTTTACTTCTGTTCTTCTAAAGGATTAATTACATCCCTGTAGTGTTGACGGGTTTTATCCAGGCCGATCAGAATCCAGATTCAGAAGAAGCAGGCGCCGTTTGAAGATTGCTGCGAAGGTGTTTTATTTTGAAACGTCTTTTTGCCGCTGTTGATCTCTAATAGTTTCTTCCCTCTGCTGTCAGTAAAATCTGCTAAGTGCACCGTTCTCTTGATGCTTCGCAACCAAATAAAAACTAAACTCTCACTGAGCTTTACTACTGCATTAGCTGCCAAACTAAATGTTGTGTGTGTGTGTGTGTGTGTCTCCACAGCGATGGTACAACAATGCACCCGCAGGCCAACGGGACCCACAGGAACCAAACGGGTCAGGCTGAGGGTACGTCAGATCTCACCCTCTTATTCTCTTTCCGCCCCCTCGCTCTTCCCTATCTGTTATAACATTTTTATTTTTAAATAACTCTCTGAAGCTCCCAAAACCCTGACCATGCCTCTCCGGGGGGCCTTGTCCTGTCCAGTCTCCATGGTAACCATTCAGCATGCCCCAGTTGCCTCTCCCATCTCTGGCAGGGAGCACTGGTTGTTGTGGAAACGGCTCAGTTTCTTCTGTTTTCCCTTTTTACCTTGCACTTTTTCATCATTAAGCAATTTTACAGCAGTTTTTAAATGTTGACATTTTTAAGAGCTAGTTTCTAAATGCTTGTGTAGTGATATTTTTATCATAATTAATGACGTTGATTTGCGACGGAAACGCACCTTTACAGCAAACACGCATCTCCCCGCGACGCACCACGAATCATTTACCCCGCGATGTGTGGGTTCCTCCCTCCCAGGGCGAACGGAGGCGTCTCCCTGCACCCTGTCTACTCCCATCCTGGAGACGCCGCTGGACTCCCCCCTCAGCTGCGCCGACCTCACCCTGGACACCACCGGGGAGATCACCGTGGAGGACGTCAGGGACTTCCTAACGTAAGCGCCGGACCAAAACGTCTCCGCTCGCGTTTCTGCGGGAGGCCCCCGAACCAATTGGGAGCGCTTTGCGTTTCAGGACCGTGGACGAGGCCGAGAATAACCTGAGGAACATGAAGGAGGAGGAGGGACGCTCCGCTGGCATCCTCATCAACTGAAAGGGTGAGGAGCAGCTGCTGCCTCCAAAAACCAGAGCCGTAGATTCGCTTTTGCTGACGGACGCGTCAGACCGGAGGTTTTCTTTTGCGCACCTGTTTGTGATTGAGCCGGTTCGGCTCGTTGGAACTTCAAAGAGCATTTCTGTTTGAGCGCCGCATTCCTGCGCTGCGTTTGCATCCAGGCAGACGCCGTCAGCGGTTCGCTCAGACGCTCACACACACACACACACACACACACACACACACACACACACACGTTCCCTAAAACACACTTCCATCCAGAAGTGTGTTTTAGGACAGGCATCAACAAAATGAACTGCCCACATCGCAGGAAGTTAGACACTAAAGTAAATATGGTTTTGTAGTCAGACAGAAGAGATCTGTTCTTGATCTCTTCTCTATTTTTGGCTCTCTACTGCCTCCTTGTGGTCAGACTAAAAGCTCACACACCGCTGAGGCATTCTTAGCTGAATGATGTCTTTTGAAAGTATTTTTATCGCCTCATGTCTTTCAAGATTGTCAGCCTCTATAAACACTTTTCAACTTTTTTTTCTCTCTAACAAATAGAAATCTGAAACGTGTGGAGTGCATGTGTCTTCAGCCTCCCTGAGTCCATCCTTCACTGAAACAAAACACTGATGCAATTGTTGTCATTTGTGGCTTAAATCTATTAGCCTTACTGATTTTTTCTTGTTAGATTTGATGGAAAATAAAAAGATTTAAATGTCTCTCGTCCCTAAAGGGTTGTTTTTTATGTCTGGACTTTGACTAGGCCACTCCAATACACAAACATATTTGATCTAAAACCATGCTACTGCAGCTGTATATGCTGACGCTATTCCTCAAGTCTTTGCTTGAGGAAGAGCAAGTCTTGCTCTTCCTTTGCGTGTCTTCTGAGTTGCACTTTATTTAGGGGTGTCAGAGTAAGGCTGGTCACAAGCTGATTTTGTCGTTAAGGAGGTGGTCCAGTAGGGTTCAGGTTAGGAACGGTGATAATGACACCGCTTCACGAATCTGTTCGTCGTCTTTTCTTCAGCTGCGGCCCGTTGATGTTCGCTCATGATTTCTCTCTGGTCTCGTTGAAGAGCTTCCTGGAGCAACTCGAGTGGTTTCCTCTGGATTTCAGTGCTGGACCACAAACATCTGACATGGAGCCACCGAGGACCTCTCCCTCCATCCCTTACTGACCCGGTACAAGCAGGGAAGGAAGTTCCTCCTGCTGGACGAACAAACTGCTTCCCCGTAACCACTTTGGAAACGCGACAGTCCCCCACTCCACACATGCAGACGCAGAAGGCCCGGCGTAGGCGGCATCACGGAAGGACGCGTCTGAACGCGACTCGGCGAACTCTGAGGTTTCTGCACGGTTGGAGCCGGACGCGGTGCTCCTTCGCTAAACACTCGCTGGGATGGTAAAACAGAAGGTTCGAGGTTTTAAGTGGTATAAAATGTAAAACAAAAAAAGGCAAATTAAGTTTTTTTTTTTTTTTCCGGGGGGGGGAAGTTGTAGCATCTCCACTCCTTGGATTCCAACGAGAACTGCTGATTTCTTTTTGTTTTGTTTTTTTGAGGCGATCCAGGATGTGAGAAGGTTTATGTTGGCATTGAAGAAACGAGTACTGGAACAATGTAGGTGTTTTATACAGTGAAGATTGTTGCTCTATTGAATGTTTTTATGCTTTATGAGAAAAGTCTAGATATTTTAATAACAAATAGTTTGGGGGGTAAAGCGGAATATTCCACACTGTGATTTAAAAGGGAACCAGCCGGAGAAACTATTAGGAATCATTGGGAACCAACACAAGATGATGTTTACTGTTTACGTAGCAAATATGACTTTTTATCACCTGTGGATTTAAATAAAATGCTTTTCCATATAGAAAATGGGAATAAAATTTGGAAAAAGATGAGGGAAATGTAAGTGGCTCAATAAGTTTGTAAAGTGTAAAATGGTGCATTGTGGGTCATGTAGGCAGTGACCTTCCATCTGCTATGTTTTTAAACCCTTTTAAAGTTATACAGCCTCTCTGGGGGTCAACAAGGTCGGAACCCTAAAAACAAAAGGGCTCGGAGTAAAACCTGGAGTACAACTTCACTAATGTAGCTCAGCTGGTAGGATCATTGAATCACCTTTGTGTTTTTTTAAAAAAAATTTTTTTTTATGTGTCCTGAATGGGACGTGTCATTAACCCTTTCATGCTACATGCAGCAACAGTTTAGCATTTTAATCCCACCACTGAGAAGAGTTGTTCAGTTCCATTTGTAGGAATTAATGAAGCTGTTTAGCATTTTGGTTGATGAACAATTGTGAATGTTAATAAAATGTATTTACTCTGAAGCCCTCCGTTTGTTCGTAATAATTTAACTGCACAATTGAGAGACGCTTCAAAATGGAGTTCAGGACAGTTTAACATGTAAAACATTTTTTTTGTAGAAGTTAACTACTCTACTAAAGCGCTTACGCTTCTGTTCCCATGTATTTGGAAATTTGAGAATTTTATTTATTTTTTTTTATTGATAGGTTGAACAAAGTTTATTCCAACCCTTAAAAATGTGAAACAATATGGCTGAGATCACGTTGGTCCCTGCAGCATCTCTTCTCTTGAGTGTCAAAACTATTTTTATTGAGATTTAAAAATGTCGGAGAGGAAATGACAGCCCGGTCTGTGTTCTAACTCGACGCTTCACAAGAACCAGAAACACAAAAGTTGACGTGACGTTTTTATTTTATATAAAATACATAAATAAAGCATCTGCAGGTGGCATCAGGAGCGTGTGCGCGCGAGTAGAGACACGGATATGTGCAGGAACCACACGCCAACGGGCATATAAATCACCTCGTAAAAATATAAAGAAGTATGAGACGTATTGCAGTCAGCTGATCCCTTCGCCGGACCAAAACCTGCACTCTGCACAGGTCACATGATCGCAAGATAAACTACAGTCATCTGGTGAACCTGATTCGACTCCTCGGAGCCAGAAGTCCCTCTTTACACGGAGACACGCGTGATATGATGAAAACACTCTGGTCTTCTGAAGATCTGAGCCTGGTTGCTGTCAAACGCCTCCACCAGAAGAATACAGTAAGGTCATTTAGTCTCAGCCTCTCCAAGGCTCTACTGATTGCACATTGAAACAAGGAAAAAAAAACTAAAAACAAAGTAATCTTGCGGTCTGACCTCCAGAAAACCTCTTTGGCCAAATAGATGTAAAACTAGATTTTCAAAACTAAACAGCAACAAACAAAAATCACCCACAGCAAAGAGCTGTTTCCATTCAGAATCAGTGGGAAATTAATACAATAAAACTGACAAAACTAAAGAGAAGAGCGCTTTAAAGTGAAAGGAGGGAGAGCGTAAAAACATGTAATAAGTATTAGGCTGACATTCCTCAATTTCCTGTTTAATCCCTCAAAGTTGAAAAATAAAAAAAAAACTAAATTTGTGCCTTAAAAACTGCTTGGATAAGCTGAACGGCCGGCACCTCGTTCCCCTGGAAACCAGTGAAAGCAGCACAATAAGAGACGATATGTCAGGTGAAAAACCTTCCCTTAGATCTGTACATTTTAAAAGATAATTCTCTTATTTAACAGTAATATTCAAGCTTGTGTAAATAAAAGTTTGTAGAAAAAAAGAAAAAAAATTGCATTATTTTTGCCATCATTCTCAGACTTTTAAGCATCCAGGATTTTTCTTTTCTTTTTCCTCTGGAAGATTTGGGGACGTCGGGTTAAGATCCTGGTGGGTTTTGGCTGCAGGATGGAGGGAAAAACAGGAACCTCAAGATTACTGGTCTAAACAGAACCCCTACGTGGCAGCGGATTGGCTGGGCGGATGCGCATGCTCGGCCTATGAGGGGGGCGTCTTGAAGGGCCCCCAGGCGTGGAAGCAGCGGGTGAAGCAGTGAGGCTCGTTTCCCTTCCGCACCAGGCGCAGCTTCCGCGGATGCTCAGAGTCTTTAGCGCGCATGTGCTGGATGTAAACCTGGAGAGCGGGAGAAACGTGAAAACATCAGGTGGCACGATTTCCAAGGTCATTTAAATTAAAACTAGAGCTGCGTAATTTTATAGATTCTAAGATATTTATAGATTTTTTTTTTATTTTCCCCAGAAAGTATTCATTTTTCATATGTGAGCATTGATGATATTAAATTGAGTTTTATGTCAAAGCCACATGAATTAGCTGTACTTTAAAAATTACATGTAATGAAACAACCTTTTCTTCATTAAAAAAAAAAAAATTAAAGGAAATTTAACCAAATACAGAAAGTCACAATTAACATTTAAACAAAGCAAATGCATAATAAAAACCTTCAGTTCAATGAATTCAATCCAAGTCACAAAATGTCACAAAATGTGACTCTGTCCCTCCAGAAACATTGATCAAACCATATCGAACAGTATCGTTTGCTGAATATTGTATTATGAGCACAATATTGCGTATCGTATCGTGACATTAGCGCCGCCCTAATTAAAACCAGAGAACATTAAAGTTCGGGGAGAAAGCGGAGGGATCCGGGAAGCCGCTGCTCACCTGGCAGGCTTTCAGACTCAGTTTTATCTCCACCTGGCTGGTCTGAGTGCCGACCCACATGTAAACCTGCAGAGGAGCGGAAAAAAAACCCAAAGACGCTTCAGGAAAAGTCTGAGGCAATCGATGCGACGGCGCTGCGCCGCGGGGCTGAACTCGCTCACCTCCTTGCCGTTGTCCAGCAGCATGATGTCGTCGTCGGCCAGGTCGTCCTGGCAGAAGTCGGAGCATTTCTCCGACACGGAGAAGTAACCCTTCTCGTTTGAGCACCTGGGGAAAGTGGCAGAGTGGGTCAGGGGTCACTGAGAGGTCTCTGTCTGACCGTACAGGAAGTGACGCGGCTGCGGCTGCGGCGCGCTCACCTGAAGAGCCGGGCGTGTTTCATGTACTCTGCGTCTTCGTCGTACTCTTTCTGAGATCCGATCCCGACCCAGAAGAAGTTCTCCGGCTCCTCGCCCTCGTTGATGACCTGCCAGAAGATTTTAAGGTTTTTAAATCGACAGATTTGAAAATCGTGACTAAAATACAAAAACAGGCCAGAAACAACAAGGTTTCAACTTTTTTATGCTTTCCATACAGTATGGAGGCCCAAAAAGCGACAAAAATGATCTAAATACATCATTATATGATGCATTATGTGTACCATGAGATAAGTAAACGTTTAATAAAATGCACAAGTAATTTATCTAATATTTAATAAAAATTTATTTCTTTTACGTTTTACTTTTGAAGCTTTAAACTGTAAGGATGGAAAAATCTAACGGATGGAAGATTTTTTTTTTATTTTTTGAATATGCAAATGATTCGTAGCTTCCCACCTGTTGTGCAACAAACACACATCTCACGTTAGCTAACAAGAGCTTAAGGAAGCACAATCACTCCAGAACACCATAACCAAGGAAAATCATTTCCTTGTTCCATCCTAGTCCAGACTTTGGAAACAGTTTGGATCCAGGAACCCATAAAGACGCAGCAGGCTGAAAATGTTCCCTCCATGAATTTAAATTTAAATACAGAAATTAATAACAGACACGGAGCCTCTGTTTGACCTGTTTGCTGTAGGTGTCGTCAAACATGGAGTTCATGATGTCCTCGGCCAGCTTGGCCTCGTCCGGGTCGGCGGCCCGGCCCACCCAGGTGTAAACGATGCCCTGGTTATCCGTGCTTTCGAACGGCACCTGAAGGAAAACGTCGTTCGGTTTCCTTCCACTTCAACCGGAATCAGACGTTTATGTTTTAGATCTCAAAGCAAACCTTAAGTATGAAGCAGAACTCCGAGTTGAGATTGCTGGAGTCGGTACCGATCTGGATGGTCCTGAGCGACGGAGAGGAAAACAAACGCATGTTTGAATGTTGGAAGAGGGGACAAAACAAACAGGAAGTCAGGTGATGGAAGCGGACCTGGTGCAGAGCGCGCTGCCGTTGGTGCGGATGTGATAGAGGGACGGCTGGACTGAGTCGGTGTTCTGTTTCCGCTTCCCTTTGTGGATGATGAACTTCCTCTTGAAGTGCGACAGGAACTTGAGGTTCTCCTGCTGCTGGGTCATACGCACCACCTAGAACCGCGAGGACGAGACGAGAGCTCAGAGCCCGGTCTGGAACCGCAACTAGAAACCGGGACCGGGATCGTCCGATCCTTCTTGCCTTGAGTTTCCCGGGGAACAGACTCTCGAACTTCTTCTGCAGGGAGAAGGTGAAGGTGAGCCAGCCCATGTTGGACGCCTGCCGGCCCTGCCAGAAGTACACCACGCACTGGAAGTCTTCCTCAGGCTGCTTGTCCTCCTCATCCTCATCTCCCTTGCCTCCTCCTCCTCCTCCTTTGCCGGCCTCTCCGTCCTTCTTCTCTTTCTCCTCGTCCTCGTCCTCGTACTCCACAGGAACCCAGTATCTGAAACGGTCCGGTCAGATTAGAGCACATGTGTCAAACTCGAGGTCTGGGCCAAATCTAAGCTTCTTGTGTGGCCCTCAGGACTAATATCAACCAGTCCTCCCAGTTTCCTGTGGTTGTGGAAATTCAGGTTAAAAACAAACATCTGCAGATTTCCACATTTCTTACTTTGCATAGCTGCAAATTTTCCACATAAAAGGGCATTTTGGACCATTTTTTTGTGGAAAATTGGATTTAACTGACCACTAACTCCCACCTGTAGGTGGCAGCATTTTGTACTTTCTCAACACAGACGCCTCAGGCTTATTTGATGTCAAGTTATCAGTCACAATTAAAGTCACCCATAAACGTAAATATTGCAAAATGCCGCGAAAATATTTCTAAATTATATTAGTGCAACAAAATTTGTGATTTTATTGCCCCCCTGCCAAAAAATACATATATAAAAAATATATATATATATATATAACAATTGCAAAATTCTTGAGACACCAAACAATGTGGAAAGATGTTACATTTTAGGAACGACTTAAACTGCAAAGACAGCGACTTCCTAATACTTGAAAATTTGAGCGACGTGAGAATGAAAAAAGCAGATAAGGGCGGCGAACCTGCACAGGAAGACGTAGCAGTCCTGGGTGTAGAAGTGTCCGAACTCCTCCTCGGGAAGGCGGGTGAACTTCTTCCCCTCCAGGACGAAGCCCTCCATGCCGTCCAGATCCTCGTTCCACTCCTCCATCAGCTGCTCCGCCTAGAAACGGGAGGAGCGTGCAGCCGTCATCTTTACACAGTAGTCGGGAGCGGCGGCCTGGCAACGGCGCGCGGCGTTTACCTCGGTGAGGGGCATGGCGGGCTGCCGGGGGAGGAACAGCGCCGTGAGGTCGGCCTTCATCTGGTCCTTCTGCTCCGCGTCCTTCTTCACCTGCGAGGAAACGAACGGAACGCGTTCAAAATTGGGTCTCGTCAGTGTTAAACGTAAAATAAAACAGTGAAGTCTCACTTTGCCCTGCAGGTTGTCGTTCTGCTGCACAGTCTCGGCGGCTCTGGTGTAATCCACCTTCAAAACGTCGTCCCAGTTCTTAAACTTGGATTTAAACACCTGAACAACGAGGAAGAGGAGAATTAAAACACGCTGAGGGTTGAAAGTCACATCAATAATTAATCCAGGGCTGGGCAATTGATCACTTTTTTTTTTTTTTTCTACCAACGCGTTTGGTTCAGGGTGATTCCAACACACCGAAGGCGGCCATCTTGTTTTACAGCTTCTCTTTGTTTGGACATTGGATTCATGTCAACTCCACAATGGAGCACAATAATTAGTATTGATGAATTATTTTTTTTCTAAAGAGCTGCCTATAAACGTAAAACTAATAAAATAATAATCATAAGATTTTTACTTGGAGAATAAAGTTATAGTAACATAAGAATACAGTCGTACGACAGAATCAAAATAATACAAGAAGGAAGATATTTTAGGATATTAAAAAAATGGGGAAAGTCAACCATCTTGTTTTTGTTTTACAGAAAATATTTCATATAAATACTTTAGAATCAAATTATTATCATTAGCAGAACTCTGTGCAAACAACAGTCTGTTTAAAAGAAAGAACTAAGCCGCTGACGTCAGATCTTGATAAAACTAAACCGAAGCTTTTTTTCTCATTCAAACTTTCTTCTTGCAATTTTAAGACTTTTTTTTTCCTGGTAAATTTGTGTCTTTTTTGCTGCTACTATGACAACATTCTCGTAACTAAACAAAACTTCTTGTAACCCTGATACTCCGTGCTGCAACTCCCAGGAGGAATGAGTCAAATAAAAGCCAATTTCCTCTATTTTTAGAAAAGAAAGCAAAACAACAGCAACAAAATGGACATTTTATTTCGAAGCTGCATCGCCCAGCCCCAAACCAAATGGTTAGAAACAATCAGCTGGATGCTCACCTGGCACTCCGTGCCCTCCAGGTTGCGGGTCACGCAGGCGTGTTTGGGTCTGTGCAGCATGGAGCAGAGCTCCTGACCCAGCTTCAGGGCGGCGGCTCGGACCAGACGCGGAGACTTCCTGCCGATCCAGATGAAGACGTCCGACCAGCAGTCCAGGATGTAAACGCCTTTCGTGTCCAGCAGGGACTGAACCTGAGCCGGGGAGAGTTTGTTATTCACAGAGCGGGTTTGTTCTCCGCTGACTCAGCAGACGAACCCACCAGTCTGAGCTCAGGCAGGGTGTCCAGCTTGATCTTGTGATCTTTGTGCTCCACAGACAGCTTGTAGTTGATCTGAGGCAGCTCCAGGTAGCCGAGACCAAGGCCGACCTGCAGGACAGAGGAGTTTGTTCCAGCCACGTTACCCACATTTAAAAAATAAAACAAAGCAAATGTCCTGAGTTTGGAGGAGACTGAATCAGTTACTTTGTACAGTTTGGGTCTGATGGGGGAGAAGTCGTCTGGAACGTGTTTCCGGATCTCCTCCGGTTGTCCTCCCAGCGCCTCCCAGAACCCTGGAGGCTCCTGGTTCTGCATCAGGGTCACGATCTCCGCCTTCCCTTTCCGCTCGTTCTTGTTGATCTTTTCAGCAAACAGCCTGATGGATTTCAGCACCACAAATCGTTGCGTTGGTACGCAGAAGTTTTTTTGTTTTTTTTTTCCTTCTTCTGACTCGTTGTCTCACCTGGCCTTCGTGGTGCCGCCCAGCGTGGCGTTGGCTCCTCTCCAGATGAAGATCTCCAGCCCCGTATCCAACAGGAACACAAAGCTGCAAAATCAAAAATTAAAGACTTTCAGTTGGAGACGCAACACTCTTCGGTGTGGATGCCGTCAATGTAGGAAGAAAACTACAAGATTCCTTCCCTCTGGCCTCTCCGTTCCTACACCTGTTGCTAATCACTAACTGACGATGCAAAAGCCATTTAAGAAGTTCCCTCTGCCACCAGTTTGCGCTTGTTGTGAAATGATAACGATGATGCGTCTCTCACCGAGGGTCGAGGGAGGAGCCCTTCGCCGGCACCGACTCCAGTTTGATGTTCTTTTTGCCGTAAACACGATACAACCTGAGAAAAAGACGAGAGATTAAACATCAGGGCAAAGTCGGACTGAACAGCTCTTCACTTCACATCTGCTGGTTAGAAACATTCTGATCAGCTTTCTGAGTTTTTTTTTTTTCTTAAGAGTCGCCAGTAAAATGTAAAGCTAAAAGAATAAAATAGAAAAAAAAAAAAACATCTTCAGACCCACCTGATGGTGTAGTGTGTGTCCTCCACAGTGTAAAACCCACTGGCTGTTCCTCCCTCGATGTAGGAGATCTCATTATTAAAAACCTGCAACCGACAGGAATCATCTCAACAGCGCGTAGCCGCTATGCTAACGGCGTAGCCGCGTGTTTTTAGCTTCAATGGACTCGCGTCGGCTTCCTGGTTCTACGTACCGCGCTGAACTCCTCGCTCTCGTCGCCCATCTCCTCTCGGATGGTCCTGCACTCGGCTCCCAGGAAGTTCCTCAGGTTGACGGCGTGGATGGCCGAGCCGGCCTTCTTGTCCAGCGTCGCCTCCTGACCGATCCAGTAGTAGATCTGCCAGTTCAACGCGCCGTTGTCGTCCAGGAAGGTCTGCGTCAGCAGGAGGAGAAAACCCCAAACAGGAATCACCTTCAAGCCGTTCGCCTTCCTTTTTAACGGGACAACGGGCGCCGACCCGTTACCTTGAGGACGATGTAGCAGTCCGCCTCGTAGAACTTGCCGTGGAAAGCTTCGTCCACCTGCAGGGGAATGAAGTTCTCGATCTGATACACGGTCACTCCGGGAATCTGGGGAAGACGAAACAGAAAAGGAAGTTTATTGCACAAAGTGCAGCTAAAAGAATATGTTGTTTGTTTGAAGCCATTTCCTAAAAACAAAACTAACAAAAAGTCTTACCTGCCCCATGTCTTCCATGAAGAACTCGGAGTAATCCAGCTGAGGTTTCTCCAGGCTCTTGTCCCAGCGCCGGACTTTTAGGTCGCCATATTTCAAATCCCCGTTTTCCTGCACAATACAGTTTCTTTATAAGCAACTTCATCTAAACCTTTTTGTGTAAAGTTATGTACGTTAAAAAGCCAGTTCTGTCGACAAAATAAAACTTTCTATAAACAGAAAAAATGGTTTTAGATTTTTCAGTTTGCAAAACCTTGAAGCTGAAAACAGTAAACTACAAAATGTTTTGAGCTAATAAAATCATACAGATTTATACTAATAAATTAGAACGTCTCTTATCTTAATTGTGCAAAAAAAAAAAAAAAATAAAAATATAAATTTTTAATATGCCAAGAAACTGAACTTTTGGGTTGTTATTATTTAAATTAACAGGAATAAACACTTGAAACACGCCACTGTGCGCATCAAATGCAAACATGTTTTGGTTTTTTAAATCAAATTACTTACATGAACTTTTAAACAATATTGTAATTTATTAACATTCACTTTAACTTGCAACTTTGCAGAATTATTCAAACGTATTAGAATGAGGTGAAGGTTTTGTTTTTCACAGTCGTCTGACGGTTTTTCTCACCTCCATGTTCTTCTTCTCCTGAGCGACGTCACTCATGCCTTTCAGGACCTGCTTCGCCTGATCGTCCTGCGACGAGTCTTTCTTCCTCCTCAGCCTCATCTTCCTCGCCAGGTGATCTCTGGGGCTGGCGCCTGACCACAAATGGACACAGATTTAAAGATTTCCAACTCATAAACAATCTTAATGAGTCAGAGACTAAGTCACTCACCTCCTCCTGCAGCAGCGACAACAGCAGGAGACGCTCCAGCCAGACGCAGCTGGTTCTGGAGGGAGAAGTCGATGTTGTACCACTCTGCTGCTCGGTCCGCCGGCTTTGGCGGCATCACCAGGTTGGGGTTCTCCCGCACGTCTAAGACCTACGGCAAGAGAAACGTCTGAAATAAATGCATCTTGAACGGAGAAACGAATAATTTGGAAGAGAGGAAAAAAAAAAACCCTGAAAAATTCAGATGTTGAAATTTTTTCAGCGTTTGCATTAAATTAAAGAGAAATCCTGTTAGAATATTTTTAAAAAGAAAGATGATCAGTTTTATAATAATGTTTGGTAAACATTATTAAGGGTCACATATTGCTATGAAGCAATACGGAAATTGAGGTTCTACACACTAATAGCATAAAATAAAATTTAAAAAAAGCATCATAAGGGACTTCAATAAAAACTAAATATACAAAAGTAAAATCAAACAATGACTTTTCCTGTTAGTTGACAGAAGTTGGTTTATAACGTCCAAATTTATTTTTTGCTCTCTCCATTCATAAAAGAGCATTTATAAAGTGTCACACTTTAACTTCGTATGAAACCCACATTAATGTGGTCAACAGCAATAGAAACACCATTAATGTGGTCATTTATAACGGCATTGTACCTCCAGCTCCGTTAAGAAGTGGATGGTCTCAGGCAGAGTCACCAGCCGGTTCTTATTCAGCACCAGCTTCTTCAGTTTGTCGCACCTAAACAACACAAAGCCAAACGTTCAGAGAGCGTTGCTACGTTTCTGAGACGACGCCGTGTTTGAGTTTGCGTCCACAGCGCACCTGCAGAGGCCCTCTGGGATGAGCTCCAGGTTGTTGTTGGCAGCCATGAACTCCGTCAGGCTGCCGAGTTTGCTCACGCCCGGCGGAAGCCCGTCAAAGTCCAGTTTGTTCGAATTCACGTACAGCTTCTTCAGCTTGGACAGCTTGCAGATCGCAGACTGACAGGAGACACAGAGACAAGCGTTTCACCACCGTACGGTTCGTGCTCTGGGGTGTAAAAAAAAAAAAAAAAATCGAGGAGCCGGGTGCGGCGGTCCTCACGGGCAGCGAGGTGAGCTGGTTCCGGCTCAGGTTCAGGGTCTCCAGCTGGGTCCACTGGTCGATGCACAGTGACAGCTCAGATAGGTTGCTCAGTTGAGCCTCTTCAAGCTGCTCAGGGAATACAGGCACTCTGGAACCCGGGTCAGGTCGTTGCAGGACAAGTCCACGTCTGGTTCCACAAAGAAAGACGGCAAATGTTTATATCCAACAGTACAAGTGTGACGTCTGAGGTTGCTTATCCAGAACGCGACCCGGAAAAATTTTCCTCCTGGGATCTTTGCACCGTTTTCTGTGGGTTTCCACAGCAGAGAGCAAAGAAGCTAAAGTCTCTGTAAACCTGAAGGAAACTGGTAACTGTCACAAAACCAAAACTCGATTCAGGTTTTATTTGTCCTTTTTTTTTTTTCGTCCAAAGCAAGTGGACTGAAATTTCCTGACTTTATTTTTTTGTTTTTCAGGAAGGAAGCAGGAAAAAGAGGGAAAGCCGAATTTTATGGATAGCCTGATTTCCCTTTGGGATCAATAAAGTGTTTTTGAATGTGAATTGAATCTAAAGAGTGACGACAGACGTAAAGATGGAGCTTTTAGATAACGTAAGAAACAAAACACGGAAGCTCGTGGATTTGTTTGCTCTCCCTTTTCTTTTTCTGAACTCATCCAGATCTAGGAAATTGACATGAAATCCTGGACTTTTTTGCAGGAAACACCAGAAATAACTTCAAGATGGCAACACTCTGAAACAAGAGTAAACTCCCTCCTAAATCTGAAAAATTAAGCTCTTAAAATATCTGGTGGCACAATTTTTCTATCCTCCCCTCACAGTCATAAATAATAACTGTTTTTCTTGGATTTTTATATAACATCATAATTTGGTATTTATTTTTTTAGGATCCATGTTGTCTTGGCCTGTTTCACAGATTTTTAATAATTAAAGTAGAAATTTTGTTCATGATACAGAATCCTGGCAATTGTTACTTCTTTTTATTTGTTTTTTTTAGAGCACAAACCCTGTAAAATATTCTGAAATGAGCTGAAAATTTTTATCTAACATGAATGTTTCCTCTCGCCACTTCCGCAGAAGGTAAAAGGGAAACTTTCAAATTATTTAATCTAAAACGTCCACTGCAGTTAACTGAATCTATTTTAATGTAAGGTTTAAATTAGAGTGCCGCATTCGGCATTTTCTTCTTGCACCAACAAGGAAAACAAAACCTCATGACGCTTTACTGGTGGCATATATAAAAAGAAAATTGATACCGGCCAAAATCTGAATCTGCAGGTCGGGTCAGTCGCCAGCCAGAAAGCTGCACGTCTAGTTGAAATGCTGTGCTTGCAATCAAAAATACTAATTACTTCTACCTTTTAAAGTTAGCAGAAACTAGATAAGAGTTTAAACTAAGATGGCTGAAATAACAAACAATTAGGGAATGCTTAGCAGCCTTCCATCACAAAACTCCCTCTATAGTTCAAAGCTACACTCAAAACTGCCACCTCCAATCTGATTTTGCCCCTTTGTTCCTGCAGCTGAAACAGCTCGGGGTAAAACACTGGGTCCAGAGAAGCTTCGTTACCTGCCAGATTAGTCAGTCCCTCCAGACTGGTGGGCATGTTGCTCTGCGTTCTCTGCGTGTTCCTCAGGTGAAGCGTCTGTAACGCCACCATGGCCGGCAGCTGACTGCTCAGAAACACAAAACAGGCCAGCTTGCAGTTCAGCTTAAAAAGCTCTACACACACACACTGAATCCGTAACACCAGAGAAATAAAGGTGTGTGTGTGTGTTTTACCGCAGCTGTGCGTGCATGAGCGGGTTGTTGTTGAGAATGAGCGTCTGCAGGTGCACCAGGCGCCTCATCTGGGGCGGAAGGCTGTCCAGCTTGTTGTCGCTCAGGTCCAGGTACAGCAGGTCGGTGAGGTTGATGAACAGCTGGTTGGGGATTGAGTCGATGCTGTTGTGGCTCAGATTCAACACCAGCATGTTCCTGCTGTTCTCCAGGTCCCTGGGGATCTCCGTCAGCTGGTTGTAGCTCAGATCCTGCAAAAAACAAATAAATAAATAAATGAATGAAGCGATATTTTCACTCGTACGTGTTTGTGAACCAATAATGTATTTAACAGGTGATGGTTTCGCACCAGGACGGAAAGGTCCTCGAGCAGAAAGATGTCATCCGGGACTCCAGAGTTCTTCAGGCTGTTGGCTCTGGCCACCACGGCCTGAACGGGGAAGAGACGTGAGACTCCACACAGGGCAGATGCACAAGACTAGTTTCTACAATAATGTGTGTGTGTGTGTGTGTGTGTGTGTGTGTGTGTGTGTGTGTGTGTGTGTGTGTGTGTGTGTGTGTGTGTGTGTGTGTGTGTGAGTTACCCGTAGATTTGGTAAGCTAGAAAGTTCTCCATGTAAGGTGGTCAGGCTGTTGTGACTCACTGACAGATGCTCCTGAAGATTGTAAAATGAAAAGGTTGCGTTCATTAATAAATAGTTCTTTATCTAAACAAGATGTTGGCTCAGCCCACAGGTTCCCCTCTGAAGCTGTACGCGTCTCTGATGTGCGCTGATCGGGCTTGTCGTTTACAAAATTAGTGGCAGCCAACATGGATGTAAGAAGGTCCTTTTGAAGGAAGAGAGAAACAGGGAGGCTGAATGTTGTCGTGAAGCTGAAATGTTTTATTCTTTTGAGTTTGATCCTCCATTTGCTTTCAAACATGTAGAATTTCGGTATTTAGGAAATCTATAAATGTAAGGATCCACTTTCTCAAGGGAATAAACACAGGCTGTCTGTGTAAACTACTAATTTTGGAAGCTAAAAAAGGGTTAAAATATAAACAATTGGTTGGAAAAATTAAGAAACATCAAAAATCAAAATGATCACATATTTTATTAATTGCACCTGGACATGCAGAGCTGTAATTAAACAATTATAAGATAGGGATTAAATAGGGAAGGACACAAAATATAGTAATATTTTAACTAAATAATGATCAAAGTGACAAAACTAAATTGTCTCAGAAATTTATGATCGTTTCTGTTAAACAGAAAAAGAAGCTTTTAGTATTTTCTGACAGTATGCAACAAAATTTCTCTGGCATGTTTAGATAGAACACAGAAACCGACGTCAACACTGTGATCAGAAAGAAAAATGAACCCGTCCGTCTAACTGGATCGGTAGAGCACTTAAACGCTCTTCACTAAACATGAGGCATTACATGTTTAATACAGCGTCCCTCCAGAAACGCTCACAGTGCACATTAGGAATAAAATAACCGCATTAAGCTACAAGAGAAAAAGCTTTTAAAGTAGGAGGAAAGAGCTCCCACTTGTTTCAGCTGAGCTGTGAGCAATAAAATAAAAACAAGTTGAAATAGTTCTTAAAAAATAAAAAACAGCTCTGTTTGGAGCAATTCTGTTAAAAAGGTGGTTAATCATTTTTAATTGACCCCTTCTTTGCTTTGGGAAAACAATCCATTTAGCAAAAATAACTAACTTCTTTACCCACAGGCCCTTTGTTTCCCAAAGATGAGGCTGCAGATAATCTAGTCTAGCGATTTTCCAACAACTTCTGTCCTGAATGTTTAGGATGTTTTCTGCTTCCACAACCTGTTACTCTGCCATCAACTGAAAGACTGAGAGATCATCATGTCAACACAGTGATACTGCATGAAAAAAAAAAATATATATATAGAAACGCTTTGGGGTGATTAAACAAAATCAGTTGAAATAACTCACCAGCTTCTGGAGAGAAGCCAGCTCCTCTGGGAGGTAACAAAGTCCCGTCCTGTTCAGCTTCAGCCATCGCAGGCTGCTCATACACTTGACGTGTTCAGGGAAGTATCCTCCCTGCAGGAACAGACACAGAGAGAGAGATGGGAGGATAATTAGAGAGCAAAACACTGGAAACACAATTAAGACAAGCACTGACTTGAAAACAATAAACCAAACTGGAGATATGGAGTATAAGTTTCTTTAAGGCCAGAGAAACTTTTTGATCTTGATCAGACAGAATGAATGAAAGCAGCAAGTTGAACACCTGGCTTAATCTGTGATGACTTCTTGATATTACAGAGGTCAAATCTATGTATTGTTGAAACAATAACTGCGTATGTAACCCGAAAATAAACACTGTTAATCTGTGGAGTGTATTTATAGTCCGTTACAGAGAAGCAAGAGAACACCGATAACGCAACCTGGCTTACTTGCAAGAAAATGAACTGTGTTTTTGTTTTATTAGTGACTTTATTATTTTAATGACTAAGCGAAATCTGAAATAAAGTCTACGACATACAATTAATAGATTTACATTTTCAAGTACAACTCAGTTTAAATCTTCAGCAAACTTCTGAGATTTTCCATAGCTCAGTTCTGGAGGCTGGTTCACATGACCCAACTTCAGGGTTCTGGTTCAGGGATGCTGAGACATTATTTACATAAAAGTGGTAAAGTTGTCCGTTCCGAAAAAAAGAAAAGAGCCCCACGGCATGAAATTTCTGTTTCCTTGTTAGACTCTGGGAAATGAAGTTCTTTCTCTTCTTCCAAATAATTTAGGTTGAAACCAAGGAGCAGTACTTTCAAAAGTTTTATCTTTTTTTGTTTACTGTCCAACTTATGCCAGACACGCACAAATGACGCTGGATGTGTTTGCTGCAATATTTCAACATCACAAAGGGTTGCGTGTTGCCATAAGGGTCTGTATTCTGCACCTTTTTGTTGTGTCCCTGTGGTACCACTGGACTTTGAATCACTCCAGAGTGCAGCTGATCAATTCTGGTAATAATCCACTCTCTACAAGCCCACCTTTAATGGCTTGAAAGAATGAGAGCCTAAGAGTGACCTAGTCAAAGTCCAGACTTGACAAAATACTATTGATTGACCTGAAACACAGCATTCAAGCTTAAAAACTCTTAAATGTGCCTGAATTAGTGAGTCAAAATCTCTCTGCTGTGATGGAAAAAACAGTCAACACCAGAAGTCAAAACCGCCTGATTGCAATTATTGTTGTCATCAATAACGTCTCTCCCAATTAATTAGTACACAAAATGAGGTCAAGTTATGACATTTTGGCCCATCATTGAACAAACAGAGGCTGTCAGGACACATGGTAGTCATGACAACACTGGTTGATTTCAATCCCTCCACATGCTCTGACACGTTCAACAAACTCCACTATGTTATCTACGTAAACTGCAGCACCAGTCCAGATCTGGCCTAGATTGTGACAACAGAACAAAAAGCAAAAATGTATCGACGCATTCCAAGCAACCCTGAAGCAACACAGCTAAAGTTAGCTAAAAGTAAAGCTAAATTAGCAGGGTGACGTGATGGTGGAAGTGGCTACTTTGACCCAAACTATACTTAATTGCTGAATAAGTGACAGACTTAAGAGAATGCTCTTTACTATTTTTCCTTCAAAGAACAATTTAGCAGGGAAAAATAAAGAGGTCAACGGTAGCGGACAGAAATGCTACTTTGTCATTTTGACAACCGGCTAACGCCCAGTGCTCCTAATGTTAAGCTACGCCTGTGTTTCAGCCATTTGTTGCCGATTCTCACACTTGAATTAGCTTCAGCTAAACCAGCGGGTAAACAAACTCTGCTATAAAACTAGTCACAGTCAACCAAAATTCCTTACTTTAAAGTCGTTTCCACTGAGGTCTACCCCCCTAATGAAGGGAAGAACTCCGGTGGCAGCCATTTCTGACTAGTTGATGTCAGCTCCTCCACCCTTAACTGTCTATTTTGGTCCGAAAGGAAGGAGGGTTGTGGCTGTTCTTCTTTCTGGTTTTGACAACGTCTGAACACCACACGTTCGAGCACATTACTGCCCCCTTCTGGTTCAGGATGTTGTGGATTCCAAATTGCGGAGAAGACGTGGATGCGCCCCCGAGTGGTGAATAGCGAACATTACGCATTCTCCTTACAAAAATAAAAATAAAATAAAATAAAATAAAATAAAATAAAATAAAATAAAATAAAATAAAATAAAATAAAATAAAATAAAATAAAATAAAAAGTATGAAAAGCGTGCCACTCCCATTCCCAACGCAATTTAGTATAATACTAAATTTAATTCAAATTAAGTTAACTTGAAGATGAATTATGTTATCTATTTCATGTTGAGTATTACCCAAATACTAATCTATCATAAATTACAGTTTGTACATGATTTTTGGCGAAAGTTGAAAAAAAATCATGATTCTTTGTCACAATGACTAATTGAGTATGAAAACTCATTTAATAATTAACAATTATTTTTATCTTTTATCTCGTCTGTCAGCTGAGAATATTTATTTATTTTATTATTATTATTATTATTATTATTATTATTATTATTATTATTATTTGTACTTTACCATCATATGACAATCTTTGAGCCCTAATCGTGACGTTGGCTGAAAATTGCGTGAAGTCACAAAAACACTGTTAAAGTCAAACAGAAAAATGTGCCACTGACCTTCAACGTAAAACCACGTTGTTCTTTTAAAAACCAATCTAGATGTAACGTCTCCCCTTTCTCAGGGCTGGTTGGTTTTATTTTGACAGTAACAAAAGCGGAAGTTGGCAGACGTAATGACGTCACCCTTCTGTAAACGCCTCCGCGTCATCTGTACCGTTTAAGGGTCTGCAGTACAGCTAACAGAGATAAAACAACAACAACAAACAAACAGATAATTTAGAGCTGAAGTAATGGATAAAAATATACCTCGGTACAATGTTCAGCTGTATATTTACGACCTGTCAAGAGGAATGGCTCGCAGCCTTAGTCCTATCATGTTAGGTAAGTTGGTATTAAATAATTATAATAAAAAAATAGCGGACGGAGAATGGCCGAAAGGGGACAATATGTGAATAATTTAACTTTACAGGTCTAAGTATTATTTTCCCAGCTCATTAGAAATCCTGACTGTTCGTAGCTGCATATTATATTATGGGAACAGGAATGTCATTGGTTTAACCGGGCTCTTCAGAACCAGTTAAAATGGGTCTGCTGTCTCCTGCCGTCACTGATCATCATCTCCTCGTTGTTGCAGGCAAACAGCTGGATGGAATATGGTGAGTCTGACTTCCTGAGCCGTAGAAACACTGTATGCTCTGAAACATAGCTACAACCCGCAGGGCAGTAATTTAAAGAGAATTGCAAAGTCTGAATAGATTGCTACAGGGTTTCTGCAAGCCTGTAACTTGGATTTACTTTGGCTTATTTCTTGCAGGCACACAGCTATAGTGGCATATGGTGATGAGTTCTTCTTTGGAGGGGAGGGCATCTCCAGCTGTTCGCCGGTAAGATAGATTTGCAGCTTCAGAGACTTTTTATCCTCCTTTTCAGTCACCCTGCTCACTGTGTGCGGTGGCAAGATAAACCCCGAGCCCTTTCTGGTCATAACTTGGCTTATTGTGAACTTTCAACTTACTGCTCTCACTGTAGATACGGACAAGTGTCTTACACATCTGCCTTACCAAAATGGCATGTTCTCTTGTCTTTCTTGTTTTAAAGAATAGCTAAGAGAAATGTTATCTATTAAAGAAATAATTGAAGATAGAAGATGGCTCACTTTCGGCCAAGCCTTTGTAATTAAGACTTAGAAATGCAATGGCTTATGTTTAAATGCACATTTTAAGCTTGAACATCAAAATTTGAAATCTAACTTTGCATAACTGTGGCTGTTTTGAAACAAATGCCCTGACCTCTTGCTTGCCTGTGTATTGTTTTTGTTTTTCTTACCGTCACAACGAGATTCATTTTAAATAACTTTTTCCCCTTGGTTTTTGTTTTGTTTCAGAGCAAATCTGTAAATCCTCTGCTTTTTATATTAATGGGGGAAAAAAAGCTACTTTTTGACAGCTTTTTAAAAATATTGCACAAAAAAATCTAATTAATCAGAATGCTTTTTTTGTGCTTTTTAAAAATAAAAAATAAAAAAAAACTTACCATGCAGAGTCTAAATGCCACCAATAAAATCCAACTTTCATACATATGACATGGAAAACATAATTGAAGCTGTTAATGACATTAGTTATAATAAAAAAATATATATCTATAAATGCATAAAATTCAACTGCAACATGTAAAAGAACGCAGAAAGACGAGACCCATAGGGGGCAAAGTGAAATTAACAAGAAAAATTAAAAATCCTGTTCACGTCTGACATTAACCCTTTACAAATGTTTATGTTTTTTCTGGGTTTGGTAAGTACCGTCTTCCCGGCTGCAGCTAATTATTGATGCGTTTGCACATCCAACAAAGTAGCTTTTTGTTTTGCCCTGAGAAAAAGAAATGAAATAAAAAATAAATGAACGGAGTGTTGTTCCCGTGGTATTTCAGTTTCAAAACACTTGTCTCTGTGTGTTTTATGTCAGGGCGGGACGATGCTGGGGCCTCCAGACACGGTGGTGGAGCTGGGCGAGACCGAAGTGACAGAGGAGATCTTTATGGACTACCTCTCCTCTCTCGGAGAAACGACATACAGGTCCTGGGGGCGTCTGTCCTCCTTTGCGGGCGAAGCTATTTTTGGTTCAGCCGTGACTTCGGCATCGAGATGATGAATCTCAAACCTTTTCTTGTGTGTTTGTTCAGAGGCGACAGGTATCGTCTGTTTGAGCACAACTGCAACACGTTCACCAACGAGGTGGCCCAGTTCCTGACGGGCAGGACCATCCCGTCGTACATCACAGACCTGCCGTCAGAGGTCCTCTCCACGTGAGTGACCGGCTCCCAAAGAAGCGAGTCTCAGGCGCGATGGTGATTTCAATAAGACTGGAGCAGGCAAAAGGTTCCGAGTTATGATAAACAGACCTGATTTGTTCTCCTGGAATGACATGGCGGTTTGAGGGGAGTTTTGTTGCCGTCAATAGTTAAACATGTGACACAGTTTTGGGCCAGTCACAGCTGAGACACAGGTTTTACCGCAGATTCAGTGTGATCTGCTTCCAGCTACGGACAGGACCCAAAGTTTCTCTTACAGGGTTAAAAAAGCCAATTTTATGTAACTATATGTAACACACTATTTTACACATATTGTATATTGTTACCTTCCTGAAAAACAGCTTGTGCAATTTTTTGCCAAATTTTTTATTAATTTTGCCCAAAACATTTTTTGGAAAAAAAGAAGGGGTGATTTTTTTATTTTTTTATTTGTTGTTGCCAAAGTCACTTTTGGCAAAAACGCCTTGGGCCATTATTTTAGGAAAGTTAGGATATGTAAAATGAGTACAAGCGAGTATTAGTTCATCTGCAACTTGTTTAAATCTAAGATTTGTTTTTTAATTCACTTTAAATTCTAGAACAGGAGCAATTGGTATTCTTGTTTAACAAAAGACAGCCATTAAACCAGATGAACAAACATAATTCAGATAATCTGAGTACAGAGAGTTTATTCTAAAACATTTATAAAACCAACTAACCCAAGTTATGGGTTGAAATCCAAACAGTTTCTATTTGTTTATCTTTCTCGACTTTCCGTCACTTAAAATCAGTAAACAGAGAGTCTGCATTTCCTAAAATTTACTTCAACTTAATCACAAGACATTCAAATGGGTTCCGGTGTGATTAACCATGAATTATAAAATTTAATTTCTGTGACAGAGTCATTGATCTTAGTTTGTTACAGAAAATGATTTTTTTAAATTATTATTATTATTCCAAATAAAATCTCTTTTTTGTCCCATCTCCAGACCGTTCGGCCAAATCCTTCGACCAATCCTCGACTCCATTCACATCGCCCCCCCCGGAGGCAACGTCATCAACGGTGGAAGAAACATCTAACCGCACAATGGAGCTGCCCGCCGTTCTGCAGGTCTCTTTCAGTGTTGATGATCTCTTTCAATTCTTCGTTTCCTGTCTCTGTTTCTCATTCTTTCTGCATAATAAGTGACCAGCGACTTCAGAGGGCAATATTTTTCCACATCCGAGATTTTACAGCACACCAGTGATTTGACAGTATACAGGCAACGCATCTCGTTTCTGGTCTTCGTGCGATTTGTGAAATTGAAACAAAACAAAAACACAGCATTTAAACCCTCTTGGTTTGGATAACCTTTTTTTTTTTCCCCTCAATAAATACAATTTTCATTTGGAAATTTTATTAAATTCACCTAAGTTATCATTGTCTGATATAAAAATGAGAATGTACATTTAATCAGTTAATGTAGTAAGCAGTTTCTGATATTTACTCTCAGTATAAAATGAAGAATAACTTTGTCTTTGTAATTGATAAATGAATCGAAATCCCTGAAAGTTTTACTCTGAAACAAATTTCCCATTGAAAATTAAGTGTTAAATTACACTTGACTACGTTGCTCATCGCTGGAGTTTATTCTTTAAATGTATTCATAATATTTGGTAAACTCATTATGACTTTAAGTCAGTCACATTTCTATATTTGCACCTTGTTCATGTTTGTTAGCCTTTAGTTTATGTCCAATCAAAATTTTTTTTTGTATGAGTCTGTAATCTCTTTTGATTTATATTTTCATTTTGTTGACGCACAACAGGGTGTTGAGGAATAATAATATCGGCTGACTTAAACATTTTCCTCTGTATAAATGATTCCATGTTTTTCCATTGTTTTTTTTTGTGTTCAGTACATTATATGAAGAGTTTTCTTTAAAATACCATCCTTCTCTCTCAACAATAAACTGCTTGAGTCCTTTAACAGCCACCAGAGTGTGTTTGAACTCCAGCACACCTCTGTGCCTTCATCCCCCTCTGCCTAACTACAGTCTAGACTCTCAGACTCCATAAAGCTGTTTAAAGTTGATAAAGTACTTGTATTACAAATAGGGTATAAAGATATGAATTACACATCTAGTGCACAAGCAACACCCTCTACAATCTTGTTGTGTAACACACGGGATGTACAACACTGCACCCATACACACACTTATTGCTACCCCAGGTAAAGTGACAGGAAGTAAATTAATCTTTTATTGAAGCAGAAATATTCTCAAACTCAAAAGAATTTGAGAGATCGATTGGGAATTGGGAGTGTTTTTAGCAAAAACCCATTAGGCGCTCGTGACCCCTATGTTTGAAAAACCCTTTTTGGGTGATTGGTCACGGTTCCATCCCGTCCTATTTACTCATCACCCCACAATCCTGTTTTTTATTTTTATTTTTATAGGATTTACGTCTCCGGGCTGGGATGGCCTTGGAGGAAAGATGATTTTGTTTCCCATCAGCCCTTTCTGTGGCTAAATTCTCTTCGTCATCATTCTGCACAACTACCCAATGTCAGCTCAATTTCAGTTTTCTGCCAAAAAAAAATCACCAGATGTTCAACTCAAATCTTCTGATATTTCAGGTTGTCCAATAGTCCGACCCATTGTTCCAAATATTCATCCACCAGGAGTTTTTGTCTTTACCATTTAGTTCATCTTTAATCACAATCCCATCTGGACCGAAGACACAACTCTTGATAAATTCCCCACAGCGCCGCGCAAACTCCACATCTTTACGTGGAAAGGTTGGAAGCTCTTTTCCTGGGATGCTTCCAAGGCAATTGATTGGCATGTAGATCACGACTTATGGTTGCTAAGGAAACATGGCGACAGCTTTCTTTCAACTCCCTTACCACATTTCTCACTGTGAGCCATGGCAAGTCTTCGTCCTGTTGGTTTCACCTTTTTAATTATTGCTTTAGGAGAGAATACCTAAACTCTGTTACTTACAAACTTTTAAAGATCTTCCTTTCTTGTCGTGTCACGTTTTCATCACAAGGCAAACAGGATGTACTAGTTAAAGTTCCTGATCTACGAATAGCCGAGGGATATTTCTAAATGTTCTACACTGAATAAATGTTCTAAAACTAAAGGGCACATTTCCAGTGTAAATCTATTCTGCTGCGATAAAAGATTAATTCATTTCCAGGCTTTTTAAATATCCTTAGAAGGGGAGCCAATTAGTGTGGGAGGGGCGTTGTACACATCATTAGACGGCAGGCTTCTGGGTCTTTTTCGAACCTTTTCGTGCATGAACACAAACAGCGAGCACAGTATCGAGAAGCAAGAATCTCCGGGGGTCTAAACTAGCATTAAGCTTCATGTTCTCGTGCAATAAACAAACCTTCCACTCTCACTGTCCCAGCAGCCGCTGGGGTCGGCCATTCTAGTCTTGCTCTCCTGCATCAGGACGCAAATGCTCCAGGAGAACTTGAGAGTTCCCCACCTTCTCTCCAGCTTACTGACACACCAACCCGACCGCTGAAATGTATCACCGAACAAGTCGCCCTTTATCCCGCCGGTGTACGTCGTTGCTTGCTGCTAGCCGTCCTGTGAAATTGCAGATTGCACCAGATATTTATAGGTATTGTTTACCAATTTATTTAAGAAAAAAACAGTGTTATATATTTCTGCACATTGTATTGTTTGTGTAATGTGGTTTTGGTTTTCCTTGGTATTTCTTTGTAAATCTATCTATGACTTAAGGTCGTTGAAACTCCTGTTGTGGTGTTTCTTGTCAAATGCAGCAATTCTCAGTAGGTTTTAAACGCCGACTCACAAGTACTTTGACGAATTAAGATAATACATTCAAATGAAACAATGCATATTTTATTTGTGTGTATACCAATAAACATTTTACATTACTGGAGAAAATTTAGCCTGTTTTTCTTTGCCAGATTTTTAATGTAGCCACAACTTTCCACTCATCCGAGTGGAAAGTTGAAGTTTATAGCAAGGCACATCAATACGATTTAAGTCATAACTTTAACTAGGCCTCTCCAAATCCTTGGTTTTGTTTGTTTCTTTGTGTTGCAAATAGTTTTGAACGTTTGTAGCCTGGTAGATGTCGAATGTCTTCAAATCAAAAACATTGTGTTTGTTTAGTCTACTTCATGTTTTCATGCACGAGGAGATACATGAACACACGGACAAAGAGATTATTTCACATAAGCTGTTGGAAAATGAAAAACACTTTCCAGGCCACCTGTGTCGTCAGTTGCCTATATTTTACCTGTCCACCAGGTGGCAGGGTTCACCTTCTGTTCAGTTAATAACTCCAAGCTGCTGCAAGGTGTCCCACAAAATACAAACTGGACAAAAAAATAAAAAAAATTCCCTGACAGTTAGAGGTTAAACAGACAATCCTAAGAGATATATTACCAATGGATCTCGCTTTCACAGAACGCTTAATTTCACTCGGGGAAATTCAGAGAAGCGTAGCCTCGTCTTTCTATTGTCTGTCGAGCCTGCTGCGGTGCGGAGAAGTAGCCATTAGTGGAGCCTGATGCTGAAAAGCAAGGAGCTGCACACAAGAGAGTTTCTTCTGTAGCTCAGAGACTGGCGCCGTTTGTGGACCTGAGGAGAGATTTAATGAAGCTGGATGTTTCCTGCATTGGTTCAGGTGTCACTCTTATAGAAATGGCTCCACTTCATCTCCTTCAAAGACAAAAACGAAACAAAAAAAAAACCCAACAAACAAACAAAGGCACTGTTTCAATTTATTCCATTTATTTAGCACTGGTTCACAATTAATTTCATTTTCTAGGACTTAATGCTGCGGCTTGTATATTTGATCAAAATATGTATTTTACCTATTTGTTAATGATATCACTGTGGCGTATAAGACAGAGGATCTGGGGAAAAAATTGGGCTCTTCTGCCAGAGCTCTCAGCACTAACTGCAGAAATGCACCACTTTGTCAGAAACAACCAATCAGAGCCAGGAGGAGGGTCGATCCTGCTGTCAATCACGCTTGTGTGCACTGCTCACAGCCTCCCACTTGCTCTCTGCTGCGTTCCAACCTGACAGCAGAGCCTGTCATAAATGCAGAGGCTAGTTAGCAAAGCCACCGATGACGGTGGATATAAGATTATGCTGAAACGTGAGTTATTTCTCCACCGTTAGCGTATTTAGCGGCGCATATGTAACCCACATAAAGTGGGCATGCCCCTTTAAGAAACAGCGGTTAAGGAAGCGAGGTGATCTACCTGGCCAATAGGAAGTTTAGTTACTGTTCTAAGCTGGAAATAGTTCTAGTGAGTAAAGACTGAACTTAAGTTTTCTGTCGTTAGTCTCGTTAGCTCTTTCTGGCAGTTGGTTTACTGAAAGTTCATTTTGTTCTCCGTTCAGCTGAAGGTAAAGCCTAAACTATAATATGTTCTTACTTTATTAAGTTCATATTATTGAGGTCAAAACATAAAAAATATGCCCTGTTACACTATCTAATGGACTGAGAGTCACCATGTTGTCCCAAACATGTCGCATTTATATCAGTGAGCATATTCTGTGCCTTTCATTTGGATTTTTGTTCTGTTTATCGCATTGTCGTTGAATAATAGCCTTAATTTGAGCTATTTAATTATTCAAATGTAACCTTTTGCTGAGTTTGGGTCAACTCAGGACCTTGTGTCCGAGAGACACAACGGACATTTTATATTGTAACTCTCAATTCTGCCACAAGGTAGAGCTGTTTCCCCCCATGGGGAGAAAAATTCATAAAAAGCTGAATATTATAAAAAGTATGAAGGTCAGGAATACCAAGAGATATAGCCAGCATTAGGAGAGCAAGCTGAATAGTATAAAAGTTGAATGGTGAAAATAGCGCAAAGTATGCGGGAGAAGAAGTGCAGCGAAATTTACAGAGCAAGCAGAAAAGTGGAACTCAATATAAAAAAAATGGGTAAGGCGGTAAAGTGGAGGGAACAATGGACACTGTTGTGACGAACACCGGACAGTTTGACTCCCAAACTCTGGGAAGAAGTAAGAGACATTGATTTAAAAAAAAAAAAAAATTGTCGAGATGGAAAGAAAACACAGAACTACTGGGACAGGAGGAAATTCAATGGGACACAAAGGCAAAGGCAGTACAGGTTTGCCAATGGATTCATACAGGAAAGATAAACAGTAAGCCTGCTTTTAATGCAAACACAAAACAAAGAGTATACCCTTAATTTGAGCACGAATTGCTAATAATATATGCATGGAGAGTAGTAGGAGAAAATAGTAAAGGCAGGAAAAGCCACACTAACTATAGACTTCATCACAGGTTAGTCTTAGAACTAAAAGATCTGGCTCTTGGGAGCACCAGAAAACCTGCAGTCATAAAGCATAGTGCTTTGTAGAAAACAACTGACTTATTGATTATCCAGGACTTTAAGTGTAAAATGAATTTTTTTTATTTTTTAATTACTATTATTATGAAGGGAAGATGCAATTGGAAAAGCGTGATTTCTCCTTTTGACTTTCCTCTTAATTTCCATTCTTCTATCCACCGAGGTAAGTTTGTATTTATGTCATATAAGTCTGATTATTAAAATGGGTATTGAGCTTTGACAATTCTTATTGTTTATTATGACACTGTGTATCCCCTTTACATACACTATTATTAGTAGGACACAATAAACCTCTTCAGGGATTCCAAGGTAAAAATTTGCCTTTGAATTTTTGTTGCACCTGGCAGTAGTTTCACTTTTATAATTTCCCCAGAAACCGCACAGCTGCAAACAAGCAGCAAAATAAAAAAAAGTGCCAAAACTGATTTTCTGATTTATGAGAAAAGAAGACCCATAAAACATAGTTATCATTTTCAGATTTAAACTGACAAAACTGATGCATAGCAATGCTCCAAACTTATATCTATAAATAAACTTCAGAAGATGGTTTGTTTTTGCTGCCTGTTTGTGTGGATTTTGGTTTTTCATTGCCTCAAACCACATACATAATCAGGTGAAATAAACATACATTCTGACATAAAAGGATTCAGATCTACCATTGCTACAAATAAATATGTAGCAATGATAGATCTACATTTACTGTGTTTAGATTTCGCACTAAGCATGCTTTAGAAAAGGTGGGTTTCCCATCATGGGAAGAAAAAAAAACATGTGGACAATTTGATCCATCCCAAAAAGAAGGAAAGAAAGAATGCATACAGGCCAACATTACCTTTGCTCCACATGACAAAGTTGATTTAATTCACCTAGTTGGAAAATCACAGTTGTCCTTGCAGGACTTGACAAACGTTGCCATTCTCTCCTAGTTCGAGAATACTGTCAGGCCGGGTCAGAGCTGTTGGCATTGGACCTGTCTTTCCTGCTGTGAAGACGCATGCTTCAGTGACATGTAGGGGTAGGGGTCACTTCTTTGTTTCGTTTAGCCTCTTGCAACTCTACAGTTCATTTCCAGTTTATTAGAATGATCTGGTTTGCATAGTTAAGAGCTCTCAACGCTATTGAAAAACGTCTGGCCCAAAACATTTTGCCCATGCCAAACACTGCGAGAAGGCTTTACTCTCAACTTATTGCATGATAGGAACCGTGAGCACAAGCTCTGAGCCGCATCTTAAAAGCACAGAATTCAAAAATACTTTATTCTTCCCAAAGAGAAATTAAATCAGATAAAGTAAACTGCTGCCTGGAGATACCTTTGTCTGCACAGCAATAGATTTTTTGCATCCCGTCTCTCTTTGAGTTTAAACTATGTGTATAAAGCAATGTAGGCCTCAGGAAGCACAGATTTTATTCTGTATTTCAGTGTAAAGTTCCAGCAAAGATCTTTGTTTTAGTATTTCTTCCACACCTCTGACATGCTCAGCATCACTCAGCGACTTTCTTCAAGTGAAACACGTTTTTTTTTTTTTTTTGGGGTGGGGGGAAAGCGACATATGGGAAAACAGAATCGCTGTTGGAGCCAAAGTGACTTTGAAAGGGACTGATGCGGCAAAACCACGAAGCAAAAACACTGGTAAAAAAAAAAAGAAAAGACTTTACTGTTTTATTGCTGGTCTTTGCACCCATTTCATTCAATTCCTTAAGCTTTACCGGTGAGAAGGTCGAGGTGGCGTTAGCAAGATGTTTGTTTTTGTTTTTTGACTTGGAAATAATAGTCATTGCAGCCAACCAATCATATCATTATTTCTGAATTGCATGTAACTAATGTGACTGGTTGATAAATGTTCATTTTATGTACCGGTATATCTCGAGAGTCACCCCACATTATAAATTATTTTAAGTAGCAAACTAATCCTTACTTCAGATTCAAAAATAAGTTTTGTTTCTGCTTGTATCACAGGAGTTTTAATGAACATTAGTTCATTAGATAAAGAAAAGAAAAGACATTCTTTCGAGGAAAGGACTTAGTGAGAGCTCTTCTCAAGAACTGCTTCCTTGTCATTTAGCATTTAAATGCATAATTAGCGGATTAATGTACCGTTATTGAAGCTTGCCCCGTCATTTTAAGAAAGGAATAATTAACTTTGCGCAGGATCTGGGTCAAGTTCACTTTGAGGTGACAGTGGAAATCTTAACTCTGAAATAAACCAGTCCAAATGGTTGGGAATTGCATAACCCCACTAAATTATCCAGAGCTAAACCAGATTTCTGGGCGTGCATTTTGTCAAGAGAGAGAGAAGCATATTTGTTCAGATATTACGTAGAAGCACGCACACACGCACACACGCACACACACACACACGCACACACACACACAGTTACAGCCTCTTTATTGTGCTGTCACAATACTTGTCTCTACATCTAATTAGGTTCGGTCTCAGAGGACTCTGGCTAAATGTTCGAAGCTACATCAGTAAGTGTGATGATTATTCTTGTCCAGTCATGCTTGCTCCGACATGGACTTATCTCTGCCACGTCAGTTTGAATGAGTGTCAATTTGTTGCAGTCGGCTTTTTGCTTTTTATCTCTTCTTTTCTCTCGACAGCTCATCTCCATTTGGATCTTTTGCCTTCCTATATAAATCTCCTTTTCCATTCAGCCTCTCTTGGCTTAGTCTTGCCAAGCAAGCTTCTATTTTTCCCCCTCATTCATCTCTTTCCTGCTTTCCCCCCCGAATGTCATACCATTCCTTTCCTCTGACTGATTTGCTCCCTGTTTTTTTCTCGGCATTCTTGATTGCCTGTGGTGGTTTTTTTTTTATATAAGCTGCAAGCTCTGATGCTTTTCAAACCTCCTCAAATTTATTTTCACCTCCTCATTCGACTTCTTTGCCTCGTTCTTTACCTCTGATCGTATTCATGTCGCACTCAACTTCACAGTTGTCTCTGGCAAAAATTCAAAAAATACAAAAAGCATTTAAATAACACAAGATAATGTGACCTTGGATTAGGTCAGATTATCTAGTGTGTGAAAAATTAAAATTGGGAGATATTTTGCAATCGCAAGGTTGTGGGTTTGATTCCGTGTATGTGTCTGTTAAGTGATTGCAGCTGTAGTGTAAGATGTCTTGATTAATTAGTACAAATAGAAAATTTAGTCCATTCACAATTTAGTCAAAGAAATATGTTCAGAATCAAATGAATCACAATTCAGCAGTAGAATTGTGATTCTTTTTTTTTTTTCTGTCTATCGCACAGCCCTATTTTTCTCCATCTTTGTTTAACTCTGCAAAAGAAAATGGTACGCATGTAAAAATGTCAGACCAAGAATTGTCAACAGATTTCAGTCTGTTTGGGAAAAGAATGTTACAATAAAATATTAAAAGAGCCAAATGTGTGAACAAAACAACAAAATGATAATTGGAAAAAAACCTGAAGCAGATGAACAAATACGTAGATATGCGTAACATGCATCGTCCTTGTTCCTCTTGTTATGTGAACAAACACTGAACCTGGGTTTGGTTTTCTATTCTATTTTGGTATCAGTTTTGCAGAAGTGTTATAATAACATATTTTTTATCCACATTTTCATTTTGCTTCAGTGTTTCGGAAAAGAAAACTAAATTGCTCGGTTGTATTATTCATTCTGTTTTCGTCCAGCTCTGATGCTGATCACCCAGCCCTTTCATTGATCACCTCTGCACGCTTTCCTGCCGCCTTTTTGTTTTTTTCTTCCACATCCCAACTTGTCATCTGTCTCCACGGGTAACCAACCAGGGACAAACCACCAGCTGTCCGGGTCAGCGGTACCTCTGCACGGACCGTCTGAGTCGGGACAAGTGTCACGTCCTTGCATAAAACACACGGATGCATAAATACACGGAGACGTGCGAACTGTCTTCAAGAACTTCTGCCACATCACTCACTATTTGCACATGCACGGCCTGACCTTGGCTCACGCCATCTGGAGGAAGTGTGTGTGCGCCGGAGAGGACATGTATGTACCTGGAAATCTGCCTGGGTGGAGGAGCTCTTTGTGTGCTGGACTGGTGCAACGCTTGACCTCAGTTGGTCAATCAAAAGTTTATTTCAAAGGTGCAACTGTAGGGGTAGGCGACATGAACTTAAAGTTTTATCTCAATATTTGACTGCACTTTCCAATGTGTTGGTATTTACTGATACTTAAAGTCAACAAACAGTGAAGAAAATAGTCAAATGATGAATCTTGAGAATATGAGCATTTTTAGGGGTTTTTGAACATTAATTGAAATTGGCAAAGTAAACAATAAATCAAAATTCATATTATAGGAAATGTATCACGATAACTGATAATAGGATACAGTACAATAAATACCCACCCCCAGTGCAATACCATATTTATTCATTTTACTTCTTTTTTTCCTATATAATCAGGATATCATGATTATTCCTAGCTACCTTCTACGTGCCTTCAACAAAAATATGACATATCCCATTTCTTTCTTTCTTTCTTTCTTTTTTTTTTTTTAACTTCGCACCTTTCATAAAACCCACCATATTCCTTTAGCAAGGGTTCTGGTAGCAGATCCTGTCACCGTGTCCTCTGTCTGACATGGATGCTGTTGAGTGGGTTTGGAGAGATCTCTTTGTGCGGATAAAAACTGTAAGAACAAATTTCCGACCTGGTAAAATGGTGTGACACGCCAAGCATTGAGCGCATGGCGAGGAGCACACACAGGAGAGTTAGCTGCGAAGAGGCTTTGTTTGTTGGGGAGAAGAAGTGCTCTGACAGTAGAAATTGTTCCGTTAAAAGATGATGTGCTCCTCCGGGAACAAGAGGCTAAAGTGAAAAAATAAATAAATAAAATGAAATTCTGGAACAAAGATAAAAGCTGTTACAACAGAGCTCTTCCTAGTTAGTAGTCACAGCCACGTAGCATTATGCTATGACTTTGATTTTACCTACATAAATCCACTACATACTATATTAAACTGAGTTGTCGTAAGGATATAATATGTTTGTGTTCAAAACTGACACGAATTTCAGAAGGTCTGCATTTTGTACCAGAGTTTGAAATATGAATTCGCTAAGAAATGCTCGCTTGCATTATTTTAGGTTCCGCTGAGCATTTTTAGCCAACACTGGAAATGACAGAATGGGTTTTCCTGCTTGAAATCTGTACCAGAAGCTTAACCATTTCAACTGTAGGCATAGATGTCACAAGTCAAAAAATACTAACACAGCCGGTCACACGTCCTCTTCTGCGAATTAAAAATAGTAAGAATGTGAGCTATAGCTCCCGCTGCACCTCCCACGTGCAGAGACAGATTCACACAATCCATCCTGAGATTTGAAGTAAAAGAAAAAAATGTTTGTGTTTCTTCCAGACTTTGTTTGAATTTAGTGTCCCAAATGATGGAGACTCCACACCAACACAGATGCACACAAAATGTGACAGAGGGGTTTGTCCGCTTTCACAGACATGCGGTTGAGTTGTGGAAACTCTCCATTGACGGCACAAAGGCACGATTTCCCCCAGATGGCAAGAGTTTTAAAAAAGATGAGGCCAAGGTGAGACACTGATGGGTTGGTCCCTGGCAGTTGCTGTTCACACACCCAAAGGATTAAAAGTGCGCTATCTTGACTGTTCAGGCAAGCTGTGTTGTTTGACCTTTAGGAAAAGATTCCAACAGCGACTTCAGCTGTCAAGTTGAAAGGTTAAAAGAGTCTGCAAAACAAAAATATTATGCATTGGAACGGTGGAGAAGAGAACTGGGGGGGGGGAGACAAATTTAACGGATTTGGAAATAATTTCAAATGATATGCTTAAAAATGTCACATGTTTGTGGAGATTTACAAACAAAGTACGAGCGGAAAAGTTATCGCGCCCCTTTTCGACAGTCTATAGTTACTGGAGACTGCTTCAAGGTCAACCCAAGGTCGTGTTTCTCCATCAGAACTGCAAATTCTCACAAGACGCAGTATTCTTCCTTTGCAGGAATCGAGGCGGTTTTTGCTTTAAAGGTTTTAGAAATAGGTCATGTTTTTGTACAATTTTTTTTTATTTTTTTTTATCGACACTTTCTGTCCCTTCATACTCAACTTGTTTTGATTATGAAGAGGCGCCATCTGCCGCAAGTATGTTTTGTTCCGGCAGTCCAGGGGAAGTTTGATACTTAGTCAAGCAAATGTATTTTCTTACAATCTACTTCTAGTGTATGTTAAGGAAATGTAGTTTTACCTACTTAATAAATTATACGGAGTAACTCTGAGGTCAAAACACAAGCCATAAATCCGTGACTAATGTTATGATTATTTACTTCCAGATTATATAAACAAAAAACATTTATCACAAAACAAAAGAAACTGTTAAGCAGAATTTAGGGGGATGAAATTGCTAGGCGTGGTTATGTAACTGATGATGAAAATGTGTATTTTAAAAGAGAAACTAAAGACATTTCGTGATGATTAAAGCACAAGTTTAGTATTGATTTCCACTCCAGCTTCTTACAAGGTTTTTAAAAAGCGTGCTTAGAAACATCAACTAAATCCAGATGGTGTGTGCTCTGACTACTGACGTCAAATCAGGCACTCAGATTTGGACCTGGACTATTCCACAGGGATACTCTTATTCATTTATTCACAGCAACACACACACACTGACTGACACTTTACATAATTACTATAGATCTTTAATGATGAAATCCAGGCTGCCCTAATCCTCTACACCAGTTTTCTGAAACTTGCTTTTACAGCTGACGACACATTTTGTAAAAATGACAACACGTTACACCATTTAGGCTGTTTTGTTTACTCTTTGTGGGAACACACACACACACACAAAAAAGAAAAAGGCAGTTAATAGGCTTACAAATCACTGTTTGACTAATGCACTTTTAATTTACAAATTAAAAGTCTTTACAGTTCAGTTATGAACTGGGTAACCAATAGAGAGCTGTAAACAAATTAAGGGGTATTGGAATAACCCTTCACTATTTCACACAGTGAAAGAGATCCCAGATTGACACTTTCCCATCCATAAATTCTGTTTTGGTCTTGCCCTACATCTTCTCTTCGACTCCTTTGGGGATTCGGGTTTTTTCTCCCGCGCAATAGTCGGGGCTGGCAAACTCAATTGGCTGCTTCTCCACGTAAACAACTCTCCCACTGGCATGACTACTCATCCTACCAGACGATGAAAAAGGCCCTGAACGTCCCAGCAGATATCAGTTAGTCAACACGGCGTTTGAAACCCAGCGTGGAAATGGCAGGAAGTTCTGCCTCAGGGAGAGGTTGTAATACCATAAGCAGTCAAAAACATTTTGGCGCTGATCTTAGGAATGAAAGATTCACTCTGAAACTGAGCTGGAGTTCATTCTGTGATTAGTTTCTCACTTATGTCGATCCAAAGCTACTTTTGTGATCCGTAAACACGTAACTGTTTCTGTCCATATTGAAATTCAAAACATACTTTATGGAGCCCAAGGGGAAATTAAATACATGGTGTTAGTCTGCCAACACAAACAAATATAAAAGGCAGAGAAAATAACATTGTTTTACATTCCTAACTGCATATTAGTTCGATTTACTCCTACTTAAAGTCTCTGTCTATAACTCCTCCTTAATTTCATGTACAATATATTGTTTCTCTAAAAATTGATCAGAGTTCTTAAAATTGGCACTTTGGCCGACTACACAAAAAAACATGAAGGTCCTACTGAAGACAGAAAGGGGCGTAACCCAGTACAAGCAAGGCAAGTCCTATAAAGCACACAGTGAGTGCGAATTGATGTGAAATCAGAAACACAATCGCTCAATATGTTAACATGCACATAAGTTCATCGCTGGTGAAGTTGGCGTGAGTTGAGGACCCTGCCGACAAAAACCGACATGACACCCCCCCCCTTTCGTGCTCGACACCTAGCGATCTTCGTTCACCTCGGTGGGGCTGGAAACAGCTCCGATCGCTCAATGACAGCCAAAGTGGTAAGCGCGGTTGTCTCAAGTGGATGAATTTGGCAGCCGGGTGCACGAGAAGTTTGCATATCTTCTCAGATGCGAGCAAAGAGCCAGGGAACTACAAAGAGCTGAGCCTTTGCTGAGCAGTTGATTTTACTTATGAGCCGAAAAGCCTTGAGCGACTCAGTGACAACACACTGAGCAAAAGATACAGAGAGGCACACAGAAGAAGAAGAAGAAAAAAAAACCAAGAGATGAGTCAAGAGAACGAGAGGACGGGGACACAAACAGAACACACAAGGAAACAGACCCAGGGGTGACGGATACTCGCATACATAAATAAACACATCAAGTATAGGAGAGATCCAGATCTCTGCACTACGCTTTCAACCCATCGCCGACCCCCTTTCTATTGTTCCACACATTTTTCACGCTTATTCATCGTTTTGCGGCATTCTCCGCTGCTATTCGTCATACCATTTTGGAGCCGTAAACAACCTGCGTGATTTCACGCTTCTTCTCGCAGAGAAGACAAGGAGGAGTGGGGATGGGGGGGAAAGAGAAACAAAGAGAATCCGATACGGCGACACTGTGAGCTGCGAGTATCTCCGACTTTGTATTCCGCAGCTGTCAAGTGTTGTTGTTTTAATTGGAGCCCAACTCGGCTCGTTGCAGCAGTCAGATCCTCTCAACTCGACCTCAAAAAAAAAACAAAAAACACAACAGCCACTCAGTCTCTCGGTTTATCCGACCGCACACTCTGGCGCGCAGACGGAGAAAGACATCTGCAGGGGGGGGGGGGATGCAGTGAAAGAGACTCTTTGCAGTGCACAAGTACACAGACCGAAGAAGAGTTGAGTGAATTGGTTAAAAGATTGCGCCATGGTGCTGAAATTCTGAGCAGGTGGGAAAAGTCCAATTTTCTCGCAGTGATTCTTCACCGCCTTTCAACTCGACAGTCTCCATGTTTTTCTTTCATTATGAGCATTACAGGAAATACTTTCACCAATGCACATCTTAGATAAATTTCCTTTCCATCTCGTATGAGAATGTCGTCATAAATAAATGGATTTCACATTAAATACAGTAAAATGATGATTTCTGTTCAATCAACAGTCTCTCAGCTGCAGTACTTTATTATTCGAGTTGTTGTGGATGTACATTATTCTCTTGGATGAAGCGAACTACTCGTTGCTTCCTTTCTTAGAGGTCGACTCTTTATCTAGGAAGATAGATGATAGAAAGACAGTTTGCTATCTTGCAAAATAGGAGCCCATTTGTTAGTTACACCGCCATGCATGAGACTGATGCATCAGAAGCCCTGATTTATGAGCAGTAGTGTCTATCTGGACAAAACGTCCACCAGACTTTCTCTGCACTGTCAGTTCTGGTGACTCATCTTCCTCTTTACAATGTTCTAAAAGTTCTTTATGGGTTTAGGTTAGTGTGGTTTGCTGTCCAATTAATTGCTGTATTGCCTTGGTCAATGACTCAGACATTTGTATCTGTACGTTTGGCAGTAATGCAATTTCCTGGTAACTTTGATAAAACAGCAGCTGTGGGATCTTCACACTGACCCTCAAACAACTTGGATCCTGGATCTCTGCACTCTCCCTTACTACTTACGGTGTCACTTCTGTCTTTGGATGGATGCTTTCCACTTGTGTTATTTGCGAAAATAGCCACTCAGAAAAGCGACATCTACACCTCGTGCACCAGAGCCTGGTAGAGAAGAAAAGTTTGTAATTCTTCAGGGCATTTGAAGAATAATTATACTGCCATCCTGCTTCATTGCCTTTTTGCCTCAGGTCAAGGTCACCCCATCATGCTGATCAATTCATGACAAAATTCAAGCAAATGCTAGATTCATGAGTTTGATTTTTGCAATTGCCCTCTGCCAAAGAAACAAACTGCACTGTCAACATTAATAAACAAGTGCCTAGAGCTGCATTAGCCCTGGTGCCGAGTTTCATTTCCAAGTAGAAACTCAGGACTCATTTCTACGATTTAGGTCTCTGATTTCTCTTGAGGGAGATATTCAATAATAATCATTGATAGATTGATTGTTGAATACATAGCAATTTGTAGGGGACTGAGTTGAATGAATAAAGTATACTAAAGAGGTAACGTGCATTTACTTTTCATTTATGTAGGTACTTCAATGAAATATTTGAAATACCAAGAGTGATGACACGTTGCAGCGATGTTGACATATGTGCTGAGTTTCATCCCTTGCCATCTTACACACACACACACACACACACATCTGTTTATATTTTTGGTCTCCATCATCTCATGTGTAGGGAGATCATCATATCATTATATGTTAGTTGATCTGTGGAATGAACTTAAATAGTAGTGTAAAGTTTACGTTTATTGCTCTGCTTAAGCTTGAAGAACTTTGTGTGTTTTTATTTTACTGAAGTATCTGTACTTGACCTTAAGTATTATTACATCGTACAGCATCGAGATCATTTGGTCATATAAGTACACAGTCAGTCAGTCACTTTGCTCTTTATGTTGGAGCTGTTTGATTAAATCACTGCAGGGAGCAGGTTAGTTATTGTGAATAAGCAACATAAAAGCGTTAGATGAGTCAGATAAATGGCGGTAATTGAGTGTAAAAATTGCTGCTCCAGCTATGCAGAGAGGTTTTAATGGCGGTATATTAATTCAAAGTGACTCTGAGCAAAGCAGAGATGAAGAGTGGCAGAGTTTAATCATGATTAACATGAGTTTGCGCAACAGTGATTTAAGCTGTGCTGTAAAATATATAGTGCTGGTTAACTTTGTCACAGAAAAGTGAAACTTTTCAAAAATAAAACACAAAGAAAATAATCGATTGATTCTAATACCACTGTTTTATGACTCTATAAATAATGATTACCAAAAACTATTATCCCCAATGCTAATAGGGGGCTTAAATTCTATATAACACCCGAAACTGACAGATTTGGACACCCAACCCTATCAGTTTTGGGTGTCCATTAAAACTTACAGAATATTGATTACAGGAGAAGCCAGAAAGTCTACAATAAATACAGAAGAGCTGCTGAGATCCAGAGCTTAGATGGTGGAAACTGAAACTAATCCCCATTTTTACAACCGAAAAACAACTCAAAACAGAGACGATGTATGGGACACGTGCATACAGCCTCCAAATAATGTAAGTGGTAAGGACAACAACAAAAGAAAAAGTTGTGGTTCAACAAAACATTAGTTTCACAAGATGTTTTTCGCTCATGTTTTTTTTTTTTTTTTTTACGCAAACATTATCTGCAAAAGTACAGATGTTTTAAAAAATATTTTTAAAAGGAAATCCCCATTTTAAAAATGCTCAACTCGTAAAAAACCTTGCAAACAGTGAATTAAGCTTGCACACACCTAATGATCTGGAACTTTGATCATTTTCAGTGTTTTTAGTTTTAACCTCAACTTATTTATTTGTTTACGAGTGAGCTGTCTTGTTCTCGCCTCATACCTGCGTCTCCAGGCAACCGTTTGCTGTCAAAACTGTCAGGATATGTTTTCTCCTGTTTGTCGATGTTCTGGGACTTTCATTCGGGTTATTCAGTTTTTTGGGGGGAAAGAAGTTGGTGCTTCAGGAAGTGTTTTTCGCTAGGCTCTGATCGGTTCATTCTTCCTGTGTCGAAAGTGGCGGCGAGCTGACGCAGAGTTGTAACCAAGTAACGGCGGGTACGGGAGCCGCAGCAGCCAAAACACTACAGAAAGCTAATGTATAGCCTTACAGAATTAGCTCAGATAGCTAATTCTGTGAAATACCGTCCAGTCCAGACCGTAAACCTGTTGACCAACCGCTTCTTTGTCTTTATGACATTCAGCCATGTTTGCCTCCCCTTTAACAACTTGAACATCGCTGCATGCGTGATGGAGGGGTGACGTATTTAGGCCATGAAATTAGCAGGTAACGATAACATTTATTTTCTCCTAGCAAGCTTTTTTTTAATCATTTTTTTTCCACCGGTATTATAGTGATACCGGTGCTGCCCATATGAACGAGTAAGGGTGGCTATTTCTGTCTTTATTTCTGCCCTTTAACTGCCCACTCAACCATATTGTTTAGCACATTTTGGGTCTCTATATCTCCATATGAGGAGTGCCTAACTTAGCTTAACCTGATTGAGCCATCTCTACCGTTTGGTTGAGGTACGATATGCTAAAGACGTCCACGAGAAGGCACTGTTTCTTTAAATAGTATTCTTCTTCTTCCCCTCCTCCAACCAGAAAGTCAGAAACAGAAAAATCTGTCACAAATATCAACTGGTTGTGGTAAAACTTTGAAAGGTAGGAATAGTTTTCTGGCATATGACAGTGTTATGGACCTTACTAAACAGCATTATGTTACTTGATACCACCTAAAAAGCTAAATTAAAGGTCTAATAATTTTTAAAAAAATACCTTTGACCAAAGGGTTGATTTGTCACTTTATGGTAAATGTATCAAATTAAGCTAATGTAATTAACATTTGTTTTTGTTTTTTTGCTATGAAATCAAGTCATTTTCATCTATTGGTGTAAATATGAAACAGTAAGTGTTATAACAGTGTTATACACTAAGAATTTATCAAGGGGCATCCACGTTCTTCAATGTTGCTCTCAGTGAAGAGGAGCAGGGCCTGCCTCTGGGAGCAAAAGTGGTGACAACGCTCTGCAAAACCACTTGGTTCAGTACCTGCACATTGCCCTTAGCGTCAAGTGCATCGGCACCGTACGACCGAACCGCACTGGTGGAGCTCCACTGATGACAGACAAAGACCTGGTTAAAAGGGGGTGTGGGGCCTGTGACTTTAGGGCTGCCTGGGGGGTCATGCCTTTTTCAACTGTGAAACGCTGGAGCAAAGAGTCCCGCGCAAAGATCACCATCCCATGCTCATCACTCATCTCTGCCTACAATGAGCATATGGAAGGAATCGATCTGTCTGACATGCTAGTACAGCTTTACAAGACCCCGGCCAAGTCAAGGAGATGGTATCTTCCCCTGTTTGGATTCATCCTGGACCTCTGCATTGCCAATTCCTGGCTACTCTACAAAAGGGACAGTGGCCTCCTGAATGAGAAACCCAAGTCTCTCAAACGGTTCCACTTCACAGTTGCCCACAGTTTGAACCAGTTCAATAAGCCACCATCCAAAGTTGGCCGACCATCTTCCAGCTCTCCACTGCCAGAGAAGACAGGCTACATCCCAAGACCATCACGATCAAAACCGCAAACAGCTGTGCGCTACGACAATGTGGGACACTGGCCTCTTCATTGTGAAAAGCGAGGGAGATGCAATCTGTGTCCAAAGGGAGTGCCCAGGTGGAAATGTGAGAAATGCAACCTCTTCCTGTGTTTGAACGCAAACCAGGAATGCTTTAAGTTATATCACCAGAGGTAAAGTGCATCTAATGCACAAAAAGAATGCTGTTTTGCAAACACATAGATGAGGTTGGAAATGTGATGTTTTAATATGATTGTTTGAAGTGTTTTTCTGTGTTTGTAATGTTTTTTCAAAGTTTAAATGACTTATGTCCCAAAATACATGCTGTTGCACCAAAACAGAAAAGGCGTGCTGAGATATAAAAGCGACAAATTTTTCTATTGTTCTGCAGTATTTTCTTTTCCTTTCTGAATGTAAAAATGAATGTTTTGCACTGTTACCTATAATCAGCAGTGGATTGAATGTGACAATTTTGTGAATGCACTTTAATACATTTACAGTCAAGATGGGAAAATTAAAAATGCAATATTTCCTTGTTCGATGCAATGTTTTCCTTGGTTGAAATTAAAACCAGTGTTTTGTGGCATTTTGACAGAAATAAACCGTATCCAATGCCTCAGACATTTTTTTGTTGTTTATTTCTTTATATATTAGCATTTTATTTTATCTGCTGTAATTGGTATATTTCTTACGTCATGTACTTAAACCATTACGTGACATCTCAATCGTTTGCTAGAGCTCAATATTTTAAAAACCACAGGGTCTGTTGAAAAAAAAAATATTGATTGTGTTTATGAGTCACCCTAGGGTAAAAAAAATGCAAAGAAAAAAATTTTCACGGGTTTTTTTTCTTGGTGTGGTTGTTAAAGGGTTAATCCAATTTGAGTATGTGGTAAAACATTAAAATGTATGTTCAGATATGCTCTCCATGCAACTTAAGAGAACTAGAGATATTTTACAGAGAAAAACGATTAAACACTGCAGGTTGTAGATATATAGATAGTAAAAACATAAATCAAAAGACTTGCAGATATAATTGCAGTAAAAGTCATGAACTTACAGGAGAGTTGGAGGGGGCAGAATAAAAATGCGAACCACACTTTGTAGATTTTTTAATGTGAATAGTTTTCAAAAACATTGTTCGAGTCAGTCAAGAACTAGCACTCAGTGACAAAAACAATTAGATCGTGACCCAAATGTAATTTGAACGACTTTGTTCAAACCATTATGATTCATTACATTGAATAAATAAAGGCTTTTGTCAGTGGATGCTTGCTGAAATATTTGTGGAAAATAACTGGCTATTTAGGAGCAACTGGAAACAAAACATAGCAAAGAAAGACGTAAAAAAAAATAATAACAAAAAAAGGGAATTAATGGAGTATATGTGGAGAGTCTCTGCCGAGCTCTAGCATGTAAACAGCAGACTCCCAGTAGGTCACCTCAGAGTGGATGTGAAGAAAACACACTCAGGGAAGCTCAAAGGAAGTACAGTTAAAAGGTAACGTATGAGAGGAGGGGAAAAAAAAAAAAGAAAACCCATCTTCAGACACTAAGGGATTGTGATTTATCTTCAGCCAACAGAGAGAATGGCCTGCTTCGATTCACAATGAATGGTTCACTGCCTCAGTTAGTCACTGGAAATCAAGCACGTTACGTCCGAAGAGTTAATGTAAAAGAGCACAAAACAGGCACATAAATCCACTCTACGTTGGAATCTCAGCTGATTTTAGTATGTTGCTTCCACACACAGAATCATTACGAATGCACCCTGTCCCCGTAATTCTTCTTATGTCTAATTAATTTTACGGCGGATGACCGGACAATCCATCTATCAGGATTTATGCGCAGCGTCCGCCCACCTCCCCACCCCATCTTCTATCCATTCCCTTTTTAAGAGGATGCATTGATTAGCTCATGTCAACATTTAATTAAGTAGTAATCAGTTTTGATTGATTTATTTTTTTGCTCTTACTGAATCTTAGCCGACATTTGAAAAAAAAAAAAAAAAAGTCAATCTGTATTTTTTTTTTATGGCAGAAAGCACAGGCGCAAATGCAAAAGTAACACAAACGTTTGATAAACGAGGTAGACGGACGACGCTGGGCCGGTGATAGATGAGTGGCATTGATGTTTTCTCATTTCCTTTTGTTATATTGCCTGAGACTACTGAGGCAGGGTGCGCCCACTGAAAAGGCAACCAGCAGAAAACTAGTGGCACCAGGCAGTAGATTTCCTGCCAGATAACAGCGGAAGCGATGGAGAATGAGATTTAGATGGATAGATGGAGCATGGGAGTGTTCCTCCCCGGGAGGCTTCCGCTTTAATTGAGTTTATGAAGCAGTGGACGCTGCAGATTGATTGAGGACATCCATCTCAAAGTGCTGTGATCTCTATGGGACACCGGCTTCGTTCTTCTTCTCAATCTTTCACCTGATCTTGCTCCTCTACCTTTATTCCTCGTCTATCCATCTCACTTACCGTGTCGGATTCCTCCAGACTCTTGCCTTGGTTCTGCCTATTTCTCTTCATTCTGAAGATCCCTCTATCTCCCTCTGCCTCTTTTCAACTTCCTCCCCTCCAAAAATAAAAAATAAAAATAAATAAATAAATGAGCAAAATCTAACTAAGTCCATCGCAGTGCTGGGGATTGGTTTGCTTTGGCTGGAGGGGGAGAGTCAGAGTTGCTATATTGGTTCAGACAGCAGCACCAGTTGAGTCTGATCAGAGCGACTAAATCAAGTTACTGATCTGTCTGTCTCTGGAACTTCCCGTTAGACATGACATCAGAGGTGGAGATAGAAGCCAGCTCTTGTCGGACGGCGCGGAGTCAGATAAGTCGGCATTTTCTGGGAGGCGTTTAAACTCCAGCATCCAAACTCCAGCTCATTAGTTTTAAAGTCATATTCACACAAAATGAAGCACCAGCTTCTCAAATAATCCCACTTGTTCAGGCACTTTTCACTCTCTATTTAGGCCAGGAGGTTTCAGCGCCTTCAACAGCAGTTTCAGCCTCTGTTCTCTTGGAGGATTCGGTCTAAAGAAGACAGCAGTTGCTTAAAAATTGTGAACCTGAGGTCTTTTTTTTGACACGGGTTCTTGTGTATGTCCAACTTGGAGGTGTGTGTGCATCCGCAACCTATTCCAAGATCAGCGCACCACATTTAACCGTCGTTGTGTGCCCATCAGGGTTCATAAGCACGGCCTGTTTTAGTTTGTTTGTTTATTTGCTGAAATATCTGGGCGCGGTGCCGCCTGACACACTGTTGGCTGGCATTTGGACAGCGGCCAATCCGGCAGCGCCTTTATTCGATTTTTGTATTTTGACAGTCACACATCGGCGAGAAGAAAAATACGCTGTCATGACACTGCAAGAAATGATCTGTTTCCGAGCATTTCATTAATCTATTATCATTTTTGATTCGCCAGCTGCTACATGTTAATTGTGCGACAGATTTACAGTTATACACACCTCCACCCACACACACCTAAACCTATTTTGCCAGCTTGTTACCCTCTAGACTGCGTGCTGACAGCTGGTTGCAGACATGACCAGATTGATGGAGCTGTTGATGGCCAGGCCTGCAGAGCTGCAGATGGATCTACGTGTGTGTGTGTGTGTGTGTGTGTGTGTGTGTGTGTGTGTGTGTGTGTGTGTGTGTGTGTGTGTGTGTGTGTATGGGCTGGCTGAGCTGTGTGGAAAGAGCTTTTTTGACTGCAGAGCCAGAGGAAGAGAGATATTCTAATTACTTTTATCAGTTCCAGTTTGAGCCGCTTATTTCTGTGCTAAGTCCTGCTATAACTCACATAATAGGCATCGCAGCAAGATAATTCAGGAAAAAAAAAAAGAAAAAAAATCACACCTGGTCAAACAAAACCATGAAATCCAGAATCCAAATAAAGTACTTAAAATAAGCCGAATTGATGCAGTTTCTACAGAAAGATAATACTAAATTTATTGGAGAGCTGTGTGGGTTTTTATCTGAGTAGCTGGTGAAGGAAATAGAGAAAAACCTACTTTGCTGTGATTTTTTTTTACCACTCAGAGAAAAAAAATATCTCGGTAATAGAGAGTGAGAAAAGATTTATGCTTATAGGAAAGCTTCGTCACTTTGTGCCAGTTAACATAATGACTCATAGCGGATAGTTTGACACACGTTTATGTCTAATTGTACATGACAGGATAAATGGGGGTAGTTTCACGACACAAAATACATTCAATAACAAGAGTATTTCAATGTTTTTCAGCTCCTTGGAGAAGAATCTGAACTTAGACACCAACATTAGGCCATAATATTTTGCTGTTTCAACCACAAACATCAAAAGTACTTTACGGAGGTTTGTGTGATGATGGGACTAAACCTCCTTTTCTGTATATGCTTGATCATAAATGCGTGTCAAACGTTTTAGATTCTCATTTTTATTTCCAAAATGCTTTCTTCTTCATCTTCAGAGCCATGTTCTGCTTTGTGTTGATTTCTGAAACAGCGTCCAGAGTCGCAGTGAATATGTTACGAAGTGATAACACGAAGAAAGGTTAAAGTTACGGTTGTTTCAGATCCTCGTGTCTGGGAATAAATCCACTCATATTTGGTGAGCCGTTTGCCTGCTGAACCACCCAACTCAGCACTTTCTCCACAGCTCCCGCTTCCTGCTGCGAGCTCCCCGGCGGACCGCTGCGTTAGCTGGCTCAACCTCCTCCACGCTCTCTCAGCTCACGCTTTGTGCCTGGCCGTCTTCTGCAGCACCAGACTTCCAGCCATCCTTTTTTTTTTTTCCCCCCCTGTAACACATCCTCTTATTTCCTCTTCCCGCATCTAATGTTGTATTCTAATTGGTCTGCAGCGGAGCATCGGTCTCCCTTTTCTCATGCAGCTTGAAATGTCATCTCCCTTTCCTGTCAGACGTCTATTGTCCCCCCTCATTCTTCTCTGGGTATTATCTGGCACGGCTTCATTCTTCTGATTATTCTCCTTTTGACAGTGTTTCTTCAGAGAGGGAGTGTTTCCAGCACTTTCCCCTCCTCCTCTCGCCTCCTCTTCCTCTGTTTTTGCCTTTTGGTGGTGTTTTCTCTTTCCTTTTTTCACTTCCGCTTCACGCAGCCTGTGATTATCTTCTGCACTGAGTGGCAGCTGTTGTCTTATCAGGCTTTGTCAGGTGTTGGTTGAAATCCCTTTCCCGGGTGGGAGGCATAAAGAAGCGCTGGTAAAATGCAAGCGCTCCGTCCACATTGTGATGGGAGGAGTGATGGATGGATTGAGGACATTTCACCGGACACACCGTCTGGAACAAAATTAGCCTCAGTGTATCTTTATAGGGCCATCTATGTAAGTACCTATTGACAGAGGGGAAATAAATAGGGGTTCTCTGCTCTATCTAGTCAGCAAACACAGGCACTTTGTGACCACATTAACTAATAGCTTTTTGAGAAAACAAGATGGAAGCACAGTTTTGTTCCTGACACTATTTGGATTCCAAACCACAAAAAGAGCTGGGTTCCCAGAGCTGGGATAATAGGTGAGCTAAACGAATACAGAAAACAAACACACTGATTTATGTCCAAAGAATTTGTTTACGTTTTCACTGCGTTGCTGTGAAGTTTCAAATGGCTATTTTATGATTAGCTGTCTGCCAAGTTCTGCATACTTGCAATACGGCAACATACCTGGGAGAAAAACCAGAGAAAGAAAAACATTTTTTCCTTGAAAATGGGTCTCAAACAAATTCACAAACTGGGCAGTTAAGTTTGATTTCATTAGCAGTTAAGAATCACATCTATTTCACCATCTATTCAAGTATTTCACATGCAATAGTTTCACATGATGTAAATCGTGGCAAATGGACTGTAGCATTTGACTGTTTAACCTGAACAGCAACTCAACTGCAGATCTGTCATCTGGACTCACTTTGAGGGATTAGATGAATAAAATTATGATACACAGCAGGACCACTGAGGGAAAGGGGCCACAATTCAAAGCGCCCTTCGTTTTTCAAAGTATGAAAAAAGTGAGTAAGAAGGGAAGGAAAATTGACATGTGGCTGTTTTATTTGCATTTGTTTTATATCATATCTTTGTTTTCAGTGCTCAGTTGCTGTTCTACTAGCACTACTACTTTTTTCAAAACAGTAGCTGTGACACAGTGCGGCACAGATTATTATTGGGATATCTGAATAATTGTACATAATTCTTGTATTTCTTACAACCTTACTTAGAAAATATATATTCCAAATTATCCATTAGATTGTGGCAATTTTGGTGCACTGTTGTGGTCTGGAAATCTTTTTCTCCAGATGTTTAATCCCCCACAGTGCCTGTTTCGTCTTTTTTTTCTTCTTACCGGTGTTTGATGCACAGCGTGGGCTTTGCTGTGCGAGGGAACAAATCTGATGAAAGGACAAAGCATCAATACCAGTTGTAAGGTCATGCGCTGTGCCAAAACAATAGGCTGGCAGACAATGCAATACTCTATAGAGCAGATGGGGACTGTGAAGATCATAAATTTGTTTATAATATTCTGAAGATGTCTTATGTGATGAATGATTAATACCTAACCTTTAAAACAAGATACTGCAAATTTGTATCTTTTTGGGGCTGAAACGATTCCTTGAGTGATTCGAGTACCTCGATTATTAAAACTCCTCGAGGAAAATTCACCTGCCTCGAAGCTTCGTTAATGTGTGTTTTATTATTTAGCGCATCGTGTTCCAGTAGGAACTCTACTTGCGTTGTGCGGAGCCTCTAAGTTGCTGAGTGACTGCTGCGTCGGAGAGGAACAGCGGTGGAGTGATGGAGAGAGAATTATTGTGGACATGGTTTGTGGCGTTTGGCTTTTTTGCTCTCCGTGATGGCTTTGGTCCAAACCCTGGAGACACACAGATGAACTGTGACATCTGTGGCAGCTAGAGACGATGCCCACAGACCTGCCAGGACACACACAGAAAGGCCCAGTATGGTTCATCTTCGGAGAGCCGTCGACGGCCTATCGGGGATTTGTGTCGACGTCATGAGGCGAAATGTGTCGTGCATGTCGCCATATTGTGCAGAGAGCGCGCCACTTGCTGTCAATTTCATCATAACCTCAATATCCCGACTGAGACCTGTTACATGGTAACCAGTGCAATCAGATAAACTATCAAGCTTGGAAAGAAAATCACCTGCTTTGACACTGAAGGAAAAGATACACGCAGCCGAGCTTCAGTACCTTAGTTGGATCCTCTGGTCTCTTTTATCAGCCCTGATAAAAAAAGAAGATCAAACTTGACTACCTCAAAGGTGTAACATTTCCTGCCGGAGGTCCTTCCTGCATGATTGACGGAGGACATCATTACAGGCATCTGAATCCCCACAATACAGGATTTCCCACAATGCACCTGTCTTTGTCAAAGGATGAATCTTCCTTATGACTTTCAACAATGACTCATGCTCGTAATGCATTAATCTAAAAAAAAAAAAAAAAAGGAGCAAAAAGATAGTGAGATGGTCCTCAGCGAGATTAGTTTTCATTAAGCCATGTAATGGAGACAGTTTTATTTGACTTCAGCATCCCACCAACGAAGAGGCCCATTCGAGTTCTGGTGTCTGAGACGAGTCCGTCTAAACTCTGGAAAACTGACAAGGCCAAGAATATTTATGTTTACTGGCGGAGCTGCTCCTATCTGATCATGAAATAAATTAAATCTGAATTTAAATATTTGCTGATACCGATGTGTTCAGATTTAGAGCTTCTACTCAATCATTGCGCTGTACATCATGAATAAACCATGTTGGCACTCGGGCGTACCGCTAAAATGTGTGCCTTTATCCTCCGCTGCATTTAAATTTACAAGGTTATTTAATAAATCTCAAACAAATATGATCCTATATTCATATCCTTGCCAGCTTTAGAGCTGCTAAATCTGAATATAGACTGGTGGGGGACGCAGCTTCAGCTGTCAACTATGGCTTTACTAGGCTGTGAAATGGTGGTAAAATAGGCTAAAAAAAACAAAAACGACCCCTTCCAACGATCTTCTGCAAAACCTCAGAGTTCTCGTCTCTCTCATTAATGCAACAACATTCAGACACAACTTCTTCCACTTTGGAGGTTTGTGCAAAACATACTAGATGGTTGTATTGCATCTTCTCCTTTTCAATACTAAAATTTTCACTAAAGAAGGCGGCACCAACAAGTGGCGTTCACTCTGCAGCCAGAAGACTGTCGACATATCCATCTGTTGATATTTCTAAAAGGATTAATAGTATTTTTTTTAAGTGCTTGTAAACCTAAACCTTTTGAGTAAAATCAGACAAAGAAAGGAACATGACTCAAGATCTTATCTAATCCCAGAACATGGCTGACATCAGGACCACTGAGGAGCGTTTAGGCACCGCTGAATGGTTGCCATGAGAGACTCAAGGATTTCTCAAACATGCATGAAAGAATCCGAGCGACTCTCCAGGTGTGTTGCAAGATGACGTAAAGTTCAAAAAAATGTGATTTTACAGAACACCCCTACTTTAAAACAGCATCCACTTGGTTTATTTTTTCCACACAAGCCAAAAGTTTCATGGTTCAAAATAAGCAGCCGCAGTACTCCACGCAAGTACGATCGATTCTTGTACGATTTATTCAAACATGACACATGGGCAAATATAACATGAGTACCTAAAAACACCTCAGTAAGTCAGTTGAAAATTTTATTTATACAGCATTTTTGTATGCATGAAAATTTTTGTTCATATCCCCTCATTTCTGAAAACAAACAAACAAAACGAAACAAAACCAAAAAAAAAAAGAAAACAACCCTCCAGAGAATACTTTGAGTTACAGAGAGTGATGCCTGTCTGGTTTTAAATCTATAAAAAGCCCTTATATAAGCTGAATAGTCAACAACTTTCACAGCAGACAAATGGTACGGCATTCATATATATATACACAAGTAGTACATAGCAGTCCAAAGCAGCCTATTGCCGCCCAGTACAAATGATCATGAAACAAAGCATGACTTTTTTTTTTTTTTTTCTTCAGTTTTCCAGAGGTGCAAAAGCTGTACAAGAAATTATTCAGTCGTCCCCTTTTTTTTTTTTTTCAGCTAACGTGTTGGCAAAGCACTTAGATACAATGCAATATCTTTAACAATAAATACACAAGTGCATGTTTTACACCCAACAATGTAACTCACAAAGATCACGAGCTTCATACCGTATACATGACATAGAATGAAATTCAAAAGATCACCTGTGACCTTTGGAGTTATATTGTGTGACGTATGACGGGTGGGGTGCCTAGATCTAGAAGGGTGTGCAGCCATGAGTCTAAAATCTGGAAGCGCTTCGTCGATTCTACATAGGTCAAATTAACGTCTTAATGCTTCGAAACAGGAGCTCAGTCCTGGAAAAAACACCGTACGAAAACTGACAGAGGACAAGGAAACAACTGAACCGTACACAATAGTCTACATATTGCTAAGGATCATGGATGCCCAAGTATGTCTACCAGGTTGCATTCACATAACCTTCGGTAGAATACTTGCATTGTGTGTTTTTTTGGAGAGGAACGTTCGGAAACAACAGTCAGTTTGCTCGCGGGTGGGCGAGCGGGCGCCATAGTCTGTCGTTCATCAGGAGAGATTGAGTAAACTCACTCTAAGCTGACGATCCAAAACGGTCTCAGCATTCCCACTGTTTTGGATGTTGAAGCGTCAGTTAGGTGTACTCAGTTTCCCCTGATTCAAGGCTTTTGGTCCTGTTTCATTCCACAAAACTGTGGTCTTTGTATGCAGATGTGAATCCTCTGTCTGTACGTGCATGAGTGCTTGTGCGCGAATGTTGTACATTGTTCACATCAGAGGCAAAACTGTGGCTCATCAGAGGCTTTTTCCAGTCCAATTAACTCAGCTTCACCAGCTGTTTTTTTTTATTTAGTCTTTGCCTGAAGGTAGTCAAAGATGTCCAGCCTGAATTGAAGACACACACACACACACACACACACACACACACACGCACCACACACTAAATAATAATTATTAAAAAGAAAATTTAAAAAAATCCAGAGCTTTTGGACCACAGGGAAATCAACACTAAAATGTGTCCGTTTCTTTCCAGTACGTCAGAATGATTGTTTCTTGGGATTCTGACACATTGGAAGCAACATTTCCCAAAGTGCAGGAAGAAGTTAAAGTCAGCTGGCGCTCGCACCGTCAGCTAATCCGTGCGACGAGAAAAATGTAGAAAAGTTGTGTCTTTGACTTTGCTGGTAGCTTGTCCTCAGGCTCTGTTTGTCCTGAAGGACTTGTTTCTCTCCTCTAATTGTGAATCCCGGAGCCGGCGTCGCACATCCGGCGCCGTTTGTTCGCGCTCAGATTGCAGAGCTTGAGGTCTGTCAAGAGTATGAGGAGAATAACAAGGGGGTCCAGATCCCGCTGTGAACATTTGCAGATCAGAGTACAGACCCGCTTCTCTTTGCAGCTGCGGCGGCAGAATCCTTTTTAGAAAGCTGACTGCTCGAATACATCAAAGAGATTGAACCCAGGATGAATGCTTCAGGACTCTGCAGACAAATCTGGATAAAAAAAAAAAAACACACACAACCAATGCTGTATCTGCTGTGTCCATGCAAGCCAGATCATCTTTTTCACTCCAGTCTCTGTCCTCTCAGGCCCTCTGTAGTCTCCTCTTCTGCTCAGTGCTCCCCTCTGTTTAAGCTCCACACACTCGTTGGCATAAGCCCCTGAACTCTAAGAAGGAATCTAAATGGGTTGAGGAGAGGGTGAAGTGTGGCGGTTGCTTGTTATTGCTTTACCGATTCATATTGCTTGTTTACTTGCTGTCCTTGTGCATTTTTTTTTTTGTTTTGCAACCGCTAATGCCAAGGTTTCCAGACGTTTTGCTACAAATACTATGGGGTGATACTTGGGTGCCCTCTCCTTGGGAAGTTTTGATATTACCATTTCCATGCTGATTAAAAGAATAAATAAACGGCTAAAACGACGAGGCGCGTGCGTACGTCTGTCTTTAATTCAAACAGGAAACACAAGGGAGAAGGACAGCGAGAATATCTAATGACTGAACATGTAAAAATCAGTGCAAATTCTGAGGGAAGGCAACAATCCAAGTCTATGCGTTTGGCAGATGCTTTTACCCCACAAACAACGGCGATCCAGATAATATCAAAGCTACCAAGAAGCGACTCAGAAAGGAAGACCACTAGTCAGATTCTGTCATAGAGAAGGAAGGGTTATTTTTCACTATCATGAAACGACGTGAAAAAAATTCTGGATCGTCTTGAGCACGGTGCTGACTGACAATCCCATGACGACCAGAGTGATGATACACAATGCTACCAGGGTTGTGGAAAGCAAAACAACACTGTGGCAATACTTTTTGGTCCACTCTATGAAAGATAGAGTGGACCAGAACAGTTCATGTGTATTTTTGGCTGGTTATCTCTGCCATTTGATTCGAATACCAGTATCTTCAGAAGAAGAAAAAAAAAAAAAAAAAAAAAGTGAAGGTTTTTTGGTTCAGCTTAGAATCATCTAGTATTTTCTAGGGCACCTGTGTCAAACTCAAGGTCCGGGGGCCAAATCTGGCCCGACGTAGCTTTTTATGCGTTCCTCTGGACTCCAAATTACATTAATGAGCCCTAATATGGAAAATCCACACAAAATCAAAAATTCTTGAAATTTCTTTTCTAATTTTACTGCAAATTTTCTCAAAATTTGTCAAAAACATTGAGTTTAAGTGACTGCTGCCTCGGCCTTACTTGATTTTATAGTTTGCAATTTGATAGAATAAAAAGTCACATTTATTCATACACAGACTTGAATCCTTCAACCGAATGTACAGTGAATAAGATTAGTATATTTTCCTCGTGTTCTTCAACTCAAAATGTCAATTTCTGTCACTGTTTCATGACGTCTTGTCGGCATGGCAATGCTTCAGAACCTTAATACTGAGATGGTGCTCGTCATTAACGGCTGGAGAGCCACTCCTCTAATGCATTAGCGGTGATTTGTGACAGCTCGGTCTGGGTTTTAAAGGCCAGAAAGCTTTTTCACATGAAGTGACCCACTAAAAGTGTTTGCACCTCCTGGGACTACAAGTCAAAAAGGAAAGAGGGATGCCGCGGAGGAGAACCAGCACATTAAATGCGCCGCAGAGCCGAAGCGAGCACAAGCACAGATGCGTTTGATGCATATTCACACCCTGCATATCCCATTGGTGCTTTTGTATTCATGATCCCCCCCCATTCTTAGCTGATCCCTTATTACAAAGGCGTGCCAGCGGGCGCCGAGCGGCACTCCAGCAGCTTGCCTAACAGGTTTTTCACATCTTAGAGAGGTAAAGTGGAGAAGTCACTGCAGCAGTCGGAGCGTGCGTTATATTGCTAATTAATTCTCACTTGTTAAAGTTTTACTTCATTGCTCTTTCCCCCCCTTTTTTTATCCAGATGTGTTCGTTTGCATCTCAATTCAATTTTAAGCGCAAGCCGCCTTATTTGCCTGAGTGAAATTTCACCCAGACAAATGTATAGCTCACACCTTCGCTTTCCGTGGGGCTTCATGTGTCCAGATGCGAAGAAACGCGCGGCAAATTCATGTTGCGGTCTGCATTTGTGCAAGCCTCATCACGCTTGTGTCTGACTGCTCAATGAATCTGGAGCCCACCACGCTTACCATGACACTGTCGTCTGTCATGGCCGACTCCCAGCACACGGTCACTCGCACACGAGGAGGAACCAGGGAGATTCTCCTGGTTCGTGGCGTCTCCAAGCAGTGGGCCCCAAACACCAGCGGAGCTCTCGGTACCCATCGCTCAGCCTTTTATGGATATGGATGCACAGCAGTGACGTTCGGGCATCACGGAAAAATAATATACAATGATTGCTATTTTCACCCTGTGGTTTGTACTACAAAAGTGCCTATTTTTCATTTAGCTTAACCAATTCTGAGAGAGGCAGACGCAATGACGAAAAGAGAGAAGAGGGGGAAAGATAAAAAAAGAGCTAAATAGTGTGTGACTATGGTAAATGGTGCAGTTTGAAGCCTGATGTGCTGACGCGTGTGCCAGACTTGTCCACTGTGGCGTATCTGGTGTCCTTATGATAACTGAAGGTGAATTCAATCAGTAACTGGAACTTGAACTGTTATAAAAAAATATATATATTAAAAAAAAAAAGAAATTGCATTATTTTTATTTTTTTTTTAGTAATATTGCTTTGAGGAGGAGTCATTGCTGGACAAGTTCTCTAAAACACTCAAAAGTTATTTGTATACTTAGTCACCAGAAGGACATTCTCCAGTATTTTTTAAGCAGTGTTGAGTGGAAGTACGGAGAACAAGGTGAACAAGCATTGATTGGATAATTGATAGTAGTAGATAGTCTTACTATCAAATCTTCTAACCAAGGAAGGGTCTCCTTGCTTTCTATTGCCTCTGCAGCGTCCCGACAATCAGGTGAACTTGTTCTCGTTCAGAGAGCTGCTGGTGTAAATCACTACCCTGCGCACTGAAAAGCGGCCCTAGGGGACGTCTGGGGCCATCAAATGTTACACGGTAGGCCTGGGCTCAAGCATCCGCACGCGACGTGTTGAGAATGTGAATGTGCTGCATGAAAGGCTCTGGACTTACAAAGGATTTCAACCCAACAGAGCATTGAGGCCAGTCTTGCTCGATGTTGCGCTCCTTAAATCCTGCCAGTAGGACGACGAGGGCGTCAACACAAAAACAAAAAGATCTTAGGTCGCATTAGAAAACCGTAAATCCCAACATCTAAATTGCTGGCCGGGCATTAGAACAGGGGGAAAAAAACAGAAGTTCTCATTTTGTTTTTTTCTCCGTTTGGATGAAAGCATGGCCTCAGACCAAGTAAGCTCTCTTGATGTGTAAGCTGTGTGCATCCGAGGGATGAATTACATTAGTGATTTGTTTAAGTGCTAGCAGTCACTCACGTGGAGTGCTGAGACACTTCATTAAGAGGGAGTGAAGCAAACTGCAGCGCAAGCAGCAGCACTAAACACTGGCGTCAAACGGCTCCATCCAGGAGGAGGTGTTCTTGTTTTCTAGTGCTTTCTGTCCTTACACCCAGAAACACTCCACGTTGTTAAGAATCAGTAAGGAAGCCAATACGCATTCAGAGCCTTGCAAAAAAAAAAAAAAGTACCCGCACCCCTTGAGCTTTTTTACGTTTTGTAACGCTCCACTCAGAAATCTTGACGTGTTCTTTCTGGAGCGGTGACTCTCCCCCTTTGTATTTCTAGAGACTGAAATGTTCTTTGCTAAATATGTAGCTCAATCTGAGTCCAACTGGACAGAGAGCGACTTTAAAAGTCAGTTTGGTCGTAACGTCTGAATTGGATTTAGGTCTTTACATTGACTGGACCATTCTAACACGCAAACGTTTTGGTTTATATCGCTTTTGTGTCTCTTGCTGTATGTTAAAGAGTTTTAAAGGTGGAAGGTGAACTTTGAATCCCAGTCTTTTGCTGCGTCCAGAAGAGTCTTTAGCCGTTTAGGCGATCGGTTTCGCCCAAATGGCTTGAGTCAAATTTCAAATTTAAAGCTTTCTTCAAAGAACAACTTTCTACCTACAACTACTCCATAGAGGCTGAATTTAGTATTCCTGTTTACAGATTCTCTGGGTATTTCTGTATATCCCTCAGAATTACCCTGGACCTCTTTGTTCTCTCAATTAATGTTCTCCCTACTTAGTCTTTTAGTTTAGGTCGACAGCCGCATCCACCTAAGCTAAAAACTTGGGATATTGTCCCCCTTGGTCTTAAATAGGCCATTTATTCTCTTGCAATTGTTGATGCTATAACGTTTGTGCTTCCGACTGCAAGGGGTGCAGATACTTTTTACAAGGCGCTTTATATGTATGGAGCTGAAAATAGCAAGGTGAATCTTAGAGCATGAACTCAACCCAAATAGAAACACCAGATATGCAGTCGACGGATTCTCTGGTGCGTTTGTGAAGCTACTCTTCACAATGATCCGGCTGGACAAATTGGACTTTTCTGTCCCATTTTTAAAGCATCAGTCGCTTCTTTTGCAGCTATAAACATCTTCAAGCTCCAGCGTCCAATGAGACAGCCCACTGATTCATTTCACAAGTCTAGTAGAATTAGAGTTTTGAGAGAAAATTGTGTTTCTGCTCATCTCCAGGGGAAGAGATGCGGAGTCTGCGGGCTTTCTGACATTGCCAGAAACTCTCGGTAAAATCTGACGAGTGTGTGCATGTTCTGCACGCGGTTTGGATCCCTTCTCATCGCGTTTGCCTCTAGATTCAGATGAATCCCTCCTACCCCCCTCCCCCCATCCTCTGCCCTCCTCTCTGGTATGAATTTCAAGGCTGATATCTCACTCTTAAAAAGACTGGAGGGCAATGAGAGCTGACAACCCAATGATATTGTTTTAGCTGATGAGAAGCCAAACTTTCAAGGGAAAACATCCCCCTGCCGGCTCCTCTCATAGCCTCGGAGTCTGGACTTTGGGTTTAAGGGTAAGAAAAGTCTCTGAGTGGAATCTGAACACTTGGACGTGGTGGAGAGGGGCGACAGAGTGGAGCAGAATGTGGCAAAGTCCAAGAGGGAGACAATACAGAGAGGTGTGTCAACACACCAAGAGGCCACTCAATTATTTAGAAAAGCTGCCAGGCTCAATGGGTCACAGCTGACACCTGCTGCTACGTCACCTTCGCGGCTCATCCGTTGGGGTTTCCAACCCGACGGTCTCAGAAACACACAAACGCCGCACACACGCTGTTATCTTTGCTCCAGTTAAAAATGTTGAGGAAAATGCAGTTCATAAAAATCCCAGATGTGATATTTGCTTGCCACACAACATGGTAGCAGTGGATATAAAGGATATCAGAGCGCTTCTGCTCGACTCCGTTTCTCTGTTCGCTCACACCGTCACCTCCGTCTTGCTGTTGGTGGCCAGTCCCTTGTGCTTGGGGTGCATGTGCGGTGAGTGGCCGTAGCCCAGCGGCTGCGAGAAGAGCTCGGGCAACGTCTCGATGCTGAACTGCCTCTTGTTGGAGTAGGCCTGGCGCCGACTGTTCTGCTGATGCAGCGTCTGGTGGTGCTGCTGCTGCTGGATGGGGTGCTGCTGCTGCTGCTGGATGGGGTGCTGCTGCTGCTGCTGCTGCTGCTGCTGCTGCTGCTGCTGCGCGCTGATGCCCATGTGGGTTGCCGTCGGGTGCGGGATGTGGCTCTTGCTCGGGTCCCACGCTTTGAAGGCCGAGCTGGAGGTGAGCGGGTGCGTGTTGGTTTTGGAGATCTTGGGCTTGGGCATCTGGGAGGCGTTGATGGTGATGGCGAGAGGTGCGTGGACGTCGGGAGGCGGCAGGAAGGGCTTGTCCTTGGGGTGGAAGTTGATTGGCTGGAAGGTTGGAGGAGATTGGCGGTGGGTGTAGTCTACCATTGGGTAGCTCTTGTAGTAGTCTCTTACACCTGTGTCTGCATGATGGGAAAACAGGAAAAAGAAAAACATTAAAGACTTTGATTACGTTTAGTATGATCACTGATGCAGAACAATAAACAGATGAAGGTAGAGACCCTTCTCTCCGAGGTCATCAATTGATCAATCAGTGATCCATTTCGAATCCACAAACAAACCCTTCATTAACCACATTCGTAGCCATTGAGAAAACAGATAAATGCCTTGATGATAAATTGGTCAAGTCAATCGATTCATCCACCCATTGTCTATATCCGTTTGTCTGCTCAGAGTCACAGAGGGGGCTGCTGCCCATTTCCAGAGATCACTGGCAAAGAGTTGAGGTATAACCTCGACAGACTGCCATTATATCAATGGACAAATGGTCAAATCTTAGATGCTGCTTGATTTATGACTATCTTCATATTTTAGGTCACACCATATTTCTATCATTTCATCTCAACTCCATTGTGGCCACTTAATTCTTCTGAAATATTACAGATTATGACGCCGTGATCAACTCAGAACAGCTCTAAGCAACCTCCTGCTGACAGATGTTATTTATTTAAGTCTCATCACCACATCTCCTTTGAACAAACTAAAAGGATATACATCACTTTAAATCAGGCTTTTCTTTCTTCCTGAAAAAGACAAACGAGTGGCAGTGTTTCCTGCAACTTCTGACCATAATAGATTGAAGCATTGAAACAGCACAGACATTGTCGTAATTAAGTCAAGAATCAGAATTTCATCAAGCACAAACCTCGTAGTCGCAGTGAAAGTAGTCACAAATAAAAACACAATCTCAACAAGCAAATTCTCAATCAAAATTTGACTCATTTTTCTCTGTGGCAGTTAATTGTCGTAAACTGGGGAAGCCCTGATGAAAATAAAACCAAGTTACGATAAAGTTTCTACAAGAAAACGGAGCAGATTGCAAGTAAGCTGCTGGAGGCTGGATGAGATCGGTCCTGCAGATTGGTGCACGGCATCGTGTGCAGCTGGTGAAAAACGAATGATTTCACCTTTAACCTGTGAGAGCAGAGCTGCGGACGGCCGCGGTTCCTGTCGAAGGTGAACTGGCAGCGCGCCGCTGTTAGAAAATCTGGGACAGCGCAGGGATAATGAATTAAACAGACCCTGCCTTCAAACAACAACCGCTGTTGCTGTCCACTTAAGTGTTTCCACACATGCTGTCGCCGGGCCGAGCCGACGGCACGATTCACTGTGACAGGATTACTCAACGTCCTCCTCTTCAGTTCAGAGAATCCTCCCATCTGGTCGTCGTTTTCTCCTGAATCGGTTTTGTTTTCGATTTCGTGTTTCACATACTTTCTGCTCTTCTTAAGCACCAGCCTAGTGCTCTCTTTCCAGTGGCAGCCTAAAACAATGCCCCAGGGTTTAGTCTGAGCCACTGCATTATACATGCATTAGCTGGAGCCGCAGAAGGAATTTCAGCGCTTTACAACACGCTCTGGTTTGGACTAATTGTAATGCGGTGCATTATGCTAAAGGAGCTATTCTAAGAGTGCCTCATCTGTAAAAATGCTAATTAATAACACTGTGGCAATGTCACGCAGAACGACTTCACTTTATGTTCAAATCGTTCTCTGTATGCAGAATGTGATTCTTACTCAGCAGATGTTTGTTTACAATGTCTGCTCTGCGTGCTTTCCCTGTCAATATATATTTTTAGAAGCCTATTGTAAATTGTCAAAGTTTCCAAACTGTTTTTTTTTTTTAAGTCGATTCACTCGTTCATTTACAGAGAAGTTTAAAAACCAAAGGTGACCAAAGTGCGGCACAGGTCAGGAAGAAATTGAGAAGTTGAAAAAATAAACAATAAAAATCACTAATCAGAGATTTAAAAAAAAATTTTTTTTTTTGAAAACTTCCCCCACCATTCACAACAACACTGTGTTTGATGATTTCTGGTTCCTTTGGGAACCAAAGTTTCTCAAGACCCGAGGCAGAGAAAAGAGAAAACAACACTTTCCTTTTGTCACGGTTAATAAAAACCAGGACTTTTTTTAAAAAATCGGGTAAATAAAAACAAACATGTTGGTCCCACAGCGATGGCCTCTTTGCTCTACGTTGGTATTTGGATTATCCATTCCACTCTCTCACTTCCTCTGCACTTATCCTACATTTTCTGGCTGCTAGCACACCTGTTCTCCTCTTACTTCTTTAATTAACACAGGTATATTAAATTTGCTTGCGCCAGGGTCCCGTGGTTTTCTTCTGGCAGAGCTTCGTTGTCACACAACTTCCTGGTACGATTCCTAATCCTCCTATTTGCGGATATGCTTTAAATTTAGCTCTCAGCGCCTTTAGAGCTAAATCTATTTGTCATCTGTTTCATCAAAACTTGTCATTAGGGACTGCAACGCGCCGGAGTAGTGAGTCACAGTTGAGAGAGTTTCGATTTTAAACAGACGTCTTTATCGCCGAGACCTGGAGAACGCATAATGGCGCTTCTCGTGAATCCTCATGGGAAGGAGTCCACTGAGCTTTATGCTGCCGCCGAGGTTTCCCCTCCAGCCAAAAGGTTGACTGAGCTGCTCCACGTTCAACCGTAAGAGCTGATGGACCATTTTTGGAAGGAAAGCTTCTTCTTTGAAAGAGTTGCAGCTCTGCCACTGATGCGTCACCTTCTCAAGGACCTGTTCGAAGTGGCATTAAAGTGATACCCGGCCATGGCGCGACCCAAACAGCAGGCCAAGCTCTCCTCATGCCTTTTCTCCTCACGAATGCCTGACACCAAATTCGTTTCGCGAGGCCTTCTGATTCGCAACCAGGTTGTCGTCGACGGTGCTCTGCCTAAAATGACATCTGGGTCAGCGTGTCTTGAAGCCTGCTTTCTCTCAACTCTGATTAGGATGAATCTGCGCCGCCGCCGGCCAACCGTGTTATATTAAAAAAGATTTCAAAAGAGCTGAGTCCACAGGACCTGCTGTTTCACCCTGGCAAACGGTCAGCTCTCCCATCCGGACGGTTTTGTGCCCTAGCCATGACTTTGTGTGCACAGCGAGGACCTCTGGACCCAGTGGCTTGTTTATTACCTTGTGAGGGAGCCGATAAGCAGGTGTGAAAAGATGAATGGGGAGTATTTGCTGCTTCTTATCGCTCTCATTTGCTGACAGTTTTTTTTTTGTTGTTGTTGTTTTTGGAGGGGAAAAAAAACTGCAGCAAAGGAAAAATCAGAGAAAAATGCTGGTTAGTTTGGCTGTTCAAAAGATTTTGATCAAATTCCTTTATTTTCTATTGTGTTGAAAAAGTGTTGAAGGCAAAAAAAGAGGTTGTTTTAGGAATAAACGGTCCAAAAAGCATATTTAAAGTTGACTTGCATCGACCAAAAGAAATATAAGTAAAATCTCATCAGCGTACACATTTGGTTGGACCTTCAGGCAGATTTGGGTGTAAAATAATTTTCTTTAACTCAAGTAATATTTACGTTTCGGGGTCATGGCTTGAATCTGATAGAGAATATGAATCAGGATGAATGAAATGAGGCCTCAACAAAACCGTTTTCATTGGTTATTGAGATGGGTGCAAATTGTTGACCTGCAACCTCTAAATAAAATGTGTACAAAATCATAAATTATGTTTTCCTTTCAACGTTAATAAACTCAGCTACCAGCCTAATTTCAGAAACAAACTTCTTGACTGAATGTAAAAAAAAAAACTCTGGGACTTCTGGGACTCTTATTTTGAAGTACTCAAGGAAGTAGTTCTTGTTCGTTTGTTATTGAGACGGAGATGGACTAATAAGGAAAAAAAACTGGTTTTAAAACACACTTGTTATTTGTTAAAACAAACATTTAGCTGAAATCTGGTTTAGTAGAAAGCTTCTTTGGTAAAAGTGATTCCATTTCTTTCACACTTGACTTATTGATAATGGAAATGTTTTTGTGGACAAGTCAAAATGAAATAAAAAAAAAAAGAAGACAAAGTCACCAAGGTGGCACTAGCGTGAATATTTAGCTAAACCGATTTCTCCTGGTGGGTTTGCAGCTTTTGTCAAAATTCAAAATTATCCTAAATCCACTTCCTGCTTAATGGGAAGCACCAAATTATGAATGGTGTTAAAATGAATTCAAAATGCACAGACTTTTTTTTTTTTTTTCCTTTTGCTAAGCTTTAACATCACATACTGGCATGGGTATGTTTCATTCTTCAAAAATATCTGTACTCTTTATCAGATGAATATTGAAACAAAATAAAAAAATATACAAAGTAATGCATAAAGCTTATGAAACAATAAAACCCCCCGCTGTGCTGTGGCGCTAAGAGCAGGTAGCGAACAGAGGAGCATGCAAGTCCTCAAACCGAGACTGAGCTCAGTACTTAGAAATTGAGAGAGCGAGAACGGAGCATATTGCACCTCAGTGTGAGAGGGATTTGTTACTTTGAAGTGTTTTTGGGTGAAATGTGTCAGGCGCTCCTTTTGGAGTGGCTGGTTCTCTGCCGCAGCTGCAATCAGCCTTTGTTTTTCACTCACAGAGCAGAATAATGAGATGGGAACGTCTCTGTTTTCTCGTCTTTCTCCCCCTTCCCTTCCTCCTCCTCGCTGCTTTAATTGCACTTCTGCGTTATTCCTACTTCTGTTAAATCTCTGCTGCGAGTTACCAGTTTGCCCTTCAGAGCCGCGTTGTCCCCGACTCGCTGGGCTCTGCGTCTCTCTCCTGCTCTGACGGGCGCTCTCATGTTGAGCAGCACACATGCATGTGTCAGGCTGTCCTTCCTCATCTTTGTCACCACGCCCTCCTCTGTCTGCAGTGGCCAGATGAAGAGAGCTTTTTCTATCTGCACACATGAAATGTATGCAAAGGGTTTCGGGCATCGGGTCGCTGTGAGTGGAGGCGTTTATGTTGATGTTGGGCAGAACCGATTAAAAAATATCACTTTTACTGCAAAAGCATAATCTGGGTGAAGCTGAAGGCGTGAAATTTTGGAAACTGATTGGACTTCTAAATGTTCCTGTTTAGATTTTGGTTTTTTTTAAACTAGTATTTTTAGCTCTGTGTGGAAAAATTAGGAGGCAAATTGTAATTTTAGTTTTATGTTTAATTTGATAAAAACAGATCTCTCAGTCAAGCTAGGGGGTAAATAAACCTACATCTTAAATATTAAATAAAATACATATTCATTTTAGTAGAATATGTACAGTTGGGACCAGAAGTTTACATACACCCAATAAAAATACACACCCCTCTGTGGGCAGGAAAGATACAACGAATCTGAAGAAGCCTGTGACTGGAGAGTGTTTGTTGTTGCATGACCTCAAACACTAAATAAACCTGATACACATCGGGTCCAAGTCGGGACGTCGGAATATTTTTTTTCTTCTTGCGAACAGGTGAATTCAGTCGCAATATTCACATCACGGCTGCAATAATCCTTTGCAATATGAAAGCCGGGCGTCAGACAGAGCATTCAGAAATGAATGATGACCCATGATGACACCCGTCGCTGTAAAGGAGGCTTCCCCCTTCCTCCGATTTTCCCACCTTCTCTGCATTCCTTGTTCTGTCTCACGTCAGCAGCTGCATTCATTAGCATTCACAAACGTGCCCAAATACAACTGCAGCCGGAGCGGATGCTCGTCGGTGTTTCTGTGGAGGTCGACTCACCTATGGCCTTGAGTGAGGTGTACTTATTGAAGCCGATTCCCAGGTTGTTGTGAGGGTGAGACAAGGCCATGGCCGGTCCCAGCGGGGATAGAGCTGCATTGTTCAAGTGGTTGTGATCTAAAAGAGAGAGAGAGAGGGAGAAAATGGAATGACTCATTTTCTCACGAGGAAGCAAGAGCTTTGGGAAAAGTAAAGGAAGAAGCTGGTACATCATGACCTCAAAGCACTGCTGAGGATTTTTATTAAAAAAATAAGGAAAAATCAAGTTTGCACCAAAATGCAAAGAAAAACCTAGAGTGCAGGTATTCTAAAAAAAAAAAAAAAAAGGAGTATTATCCTCAGTTAAATCAATTTGTCAACTAAGGTAAAAGCAAATTCAGGTTGATGGAACTCGCTGTGAAAGGTGATTAAAGCAGGGAAAGAGTGAGAATTGGTGAAAAGCTGTGTAGAAAATGAATGAAACAAATTCATTTGAACCTGAACATGACTTGTTTCATAATCCAGGTAATGAATTATTCTGCATTTGGTTGCCTTACTAGTAGGGCGTTAGGGCGAGGTACTCGAATGATTCGAGTATTATTAAAATTCCTGGAGGAAAATCGATCTGCCTCGAAGCTTCGTGAAATCGTTTTATTATTTCGCGCACCGCGTTGCAATCGGATCATCACTTGTGTTGGGCATCGCTCACTTCCTCCCACGAGTTGCTGCTCTGTGCCAGCAGCATAACGGCAAAGAGGGACGGAAAGGGAGAGGCGGAGATCTGATCGCTCCATTAATCGTAAAATATTCTTTTACAACAGCCCTACTTAATAGCATATGTATAGGTTACAGAGAGGATTGTCAGTGTTCACCATGCAGGACTTGTTAAGGTCTTAGGTCAGGAAAAGAGCAACTAACATTTCTGCAGACCCCACACATCCTGGACACAAACTGCTTTGACATGCATGCTACTATTTGCTATTTACTAATGTTTGCAAAAACCAACCACCGCAGTGACAGTTTTTTCTCGAATGAACACAAGTTAAAATCCTAATTTATTGGATCAAACTGGATCCCTAAACCAGCAATGTTAAGTAAACCGAAGCCCAGATAGATGTTTGACCGAGGACTGAGTAACCAAAACAAAACACAAATGGGTTTGAGTTTGTTTTTAACCCAACAGATTCAAAAAGCTGGCCGATGTTGGACAGAAGAAGACAACCAAGTCTTTAACTTTGACCTTAAATTGCCTCCAGGCCTCCCTCTCATGTCATCTCCACAACAACTACACGTAAATAAATCTGCTCCCATGCAGCAGGCTATGGCTTTGCGGACTCAGACTCTGGCGCACAAACAAGCGCTCCCGACCGAAACGCATCGGCGGAGAATCAGGCGGGTTGGGAAATGGGACGGCGAGGCAGGGAGAAAGCCAGAGAGCGAGGAATGTGACACCAGCGATTGAATTAGAAATAGATCTTCACTTCCCCGTGTAATTGATATGCAGCAGCGACACGCTGTGTGTGTGGCGCGGCGTGCAGGGGGAGGCCCGGCTGCGTGATGCAATTGTGTCCGCGCGTTGCCGTGGGACCGATATGGCTTTTGTCTTCGGAGACGAGCACCTGCTCTCCTCACTCGGACAGAAACGTGAAGTCGGGGGACTTTCAACGGAGCTGAGGTAGCGATGGTGGCGTTTTGTGCTGTTCTGTGGCGATTACGTAACATTTAAGTAGCAGTTTCAGCTCCCTAGGCCGACCCGCACCACGTCTTCATACTAGGGAGGCAATAGTGGAAATAATTAAGTGGACGGAGAGAGGGAAATAGACAGAGGGAGAGAACAACAGAGTAAACTAAAAGCGCAGATAGACAGAGAGAGAGAGAATGAAAGAAGAAAAAAACAGCAGTGAATTGATGGAAAGGTCCTTGGCCGGTCTCCAGTTTGTCCAGAGGGATGTTCCAGGCCACCAGAGAGAGAGAGAGAGAGTTTGTTTATTACAGCATAGATGTTGTAATGTGCAGACCAGCCTTATCTTTCTCTGCTAAATGGGATTTCCATTCAGCAGGGAAATACAAAACAAACAAGTATTTAGCGGAACAGCGAATGTGGCGTTTGCATGATACATCTTTTATTTCTTTTTAATGTAGAACGATGACTAGTTTTATAATGACTAGTCATTATAAAACTGGAAGGAAAAAAAAGAGGCTTGGGGAAGCTACGGGTATGAAGATACAAAGACCTATTGCAAAAGATAAAATGTTCAAACTAAAGCTTTTACCTCCTGCTATTTCTCTGGTCAGTTTAGAGAGATTTCTGGAGAAAATCCCAAAGTGACCAGAGTGTTAAAGTACAACAGGTTGACTCTATCTGGGTTTTTTTCTCTTACATTTTTTTTTTCCTCACTACATTAAAAACGAAGAAGAATAAAAAAAAAAAAAAAAAGAAAAGGAACCTTGGTTGGTTGGAACCTTTTTCAATACAACCAACTACATGATGTTGTGTTGTTGTTTTACATCTTTTTATGTGTTCAGTACTTCAAGATTATCATAGTACGAAATCTCACTCTGGTCCATGTCTGGAGAGATTAAGTCAGTTTGTAATTTATTTTAAAAAATAAAATAAAATTACAAAAATCAAAATGTCATGTTAACGCTTGATTTAAATCCAAATTCAAAGTTTATTTTGTCCAGTGACTCGGATGAAATCATTTCACATCATATTTGGCAACAACAGCTTGGTGATTATGTAAACGTCATGGAAAAACTGGCAAACTGTATGTATATATATATAGCATATGAAATGTCATTATGTGCTCCTTTTCAAAGGGACACAAAACTATTTTACACATGAGCTCAAACGCAGCTACGACCAGAAGGTCAGAGGTCGTATGTCACACAAATGTCCCACATCGTGCCTGAAGAGGGTCCGGTTTTGAAAAAAAAATGTATAATTCAGTCGCCAAATCTCCAATTCCAAAACATCGCCTGCAAACTGCTCAAGGCTCGGGAAATAAAATTCAGCTTTCATTCACCGACACAGTGGAAGATTAGATGTTTCACCCTCCGCGTCCTGACACTCACACTAAACAAGGAACGCATCGAAAGCAACACACAGTTCATAAGCATGATTCATCTTGATTTCTTCACAAAGCGCATGTCATCTTTGTTACCTTTAAACCTCCATGAAACGAATTGTTAGCTGTGAAAGCCCAGCAGCTTCTGTTGATGTTTAACGATTTGACGGCGCCACGAACCAGGTTCATCCATCCCGGAGTCTGAAATCCTCCTTCTAACGTAAAGGTGCAAAACAGAAAGCTCTTGTAGGCATGGCGACCACAGGTGAACAAATATATTTGCTGCTTGAGTCGAAATTGCAACCAACAACGGCGAAACAAATGACCCTCTTTGATCACTTTTCTGCTTCCAGGCTCATCGCAGAGGAAAGCGAACTCATCCCCACAGCGAAGGTCATCTGTGTCGTCAAGGCAAGAAGTAAAACATTTTATCGCTCAGGTTTCTCGAGTTTCAGCCCCTCCTGAAGTCTGATGTTGTCTGCGTCATCACTCCAGACATTTGACGTTCGTAGTATGTCAAGAAACGCTGAAAAGGAAGTGGAGTGGACAGACGGAGGGGTTGCCATGTTGAGTTCAACAGCTGTCACATGGCATTTTTCTCATAGCTCAGTTTATTTCACTCCCACTTGCCAGGACTTATGGTTGGGAGTAAAAGAAAAAACAAAAACAAACAAACAAAAAAATGCAACAACTTGTGCGACTTGTGACTATTTTTGCACCGTCACAAGTTAAAACGTTGCTGCATCGTTTTATGTGGATTTTGCTCCAGACTTGATGATTTTGACACCGTTATCATTCAGAGATATTTACTTATTTTCCTGATTTTTTACAATATTTATTTCCGTCAGTTTGTCTCTACAAGCTGCATATATCGCCACAGATTCATGATTGGTGTTAGACTTTAATTAGGCCATTCTCACACGTCTCCCTAACCAGATGTTTAGGGTTGCTGTCCTGCTTGAAGGTGAAACTCAAGGTTGTTGTTTTTTTCCCCAGGATTTCTTCCCATCAACTCTCACCAACTTCCATTTTGCTACTGAAGAAAAGCATCTCCACACCACGAGGCTCCTGGTCACATAACTGTCTTTTCAGCAGTGCAGCTCCTCCAGAGTAACCATCAGCCTCTCACCCGGCCTGTCAGGCTTGGCGAACGTCTTTGCAGGTTTTGCCGTCGTCATTTTTCTCTTACTTCTGATCTATCACATGATGTAACATCAAAATTAGTCAAAGCGTGTGGCTGCTATGTGATAAATGTGAAATATGTTAAAAAACATATCTGCCTCATTTTGCCTTTAAGTAGGTTTTTATTTCTGCTTTGTGCTTTTTGCAGAAAGACATTGACTGGGATTCCTTACAGAACATATCGCTGTCTTTTCACCTGTTTGCTCCAACTCTCCGGTAAATAACGGAGGGCGACAGCCAGCAAGGACGGAGTTTCGTCCATTTCACACAGTACGACCTGCTGGTTCGGGAAGCTGTCCAAGGCGACCGATTCCCACAAAGGGAAGGCATCCTCGCCTGTGTTCCTGCGATTCTGAATAAACTCCCTCCGATTGTCCTACATTTCGCCTGCGTGCGCGTGCGTCGGTGTGCGCGTCGTTCCTCAGAGGGGAGGCACTCGTAAGGATTTACATTAATGTTTATTAAAGAGACGCGCGCAGGAGAAGCGGGTGTGAAGCGTTGGCCGAGAGTGATGAAACGTTTGTGGACGGCGATTTCCCGAGCGCACCGTCCGAGGGTTTGCCGAGTGTGCGAACAGCGGCGCAGAAACTTTTCATTTTTCCATGTGCGTGCCTTCCTGCCAGGACGCATTTGTTTTGGTTGGTATGTGTGTACCTTGTTTGTGTGCGAGAGACAGTGTGTGGGTGCAGGCAGTCAGCAGAGCACCGCTGGGTGATGGCCTAATTCGGCAGGGCTCAACATCAAAGAGGCTGACTGCTGTAAGGGCTTCAGCCGGCCTTACTCTGACATGACTGCAGTCACACACACACACACACACACACGCGCACACAAACACACACCCACACACACGCACGCAAGTACACAGAGATAAAAAGAGGCAGAAAGGAAAATAGATGCAAAGAGGTAGGAGTCAGAGAAGGAAAGGAAAAATAGTGCGGTGTTGTTTAATGCATTGAGTATTCTGTGAAATGCAACCTGTTTCTGACTTAAAAAGAAAAACAAAGGATTGAGTTCCCTTATAACTCTGCCTTCTTTCTTTCTTTCTTTCTTTCTTTCTTTCTTTCTTTCTTTCTTTCTTTCCTTTTTGTTTTCCTTTTTTTTTTCTTTTTCACAAACTTGGATTACTTTGTCTCTTTTCACGCAGCAGCCTGATTTATAAACTGCACTCCGCTCGAAAGTAATTAAAGTTGTTTGCCGTGTACGTCGTATTTTTAGTCGAATCCAAGAGCGAGAAGGTGCCAGATCAATTACCGAGATGAACTTTGGTGAACAAATCAAACCTAATAGTTTTGATTCACGACCGCGTGGAAGCAAAGGAAAGAGAAAAAAAATCTTTCTCAGAAAGACAAATCTCCATCTTTAGCGAACCAAATGTCTTTTTGTTTCTCCCGGGAAGCGTCGTGGGATATAACAAACGTTAACTAATCTCTATTAAATTATAATTACAACTCAAAATATTTACTTTTATTAAATTATTACATCCCAAGTAATAAGACCCTGAAGACCTGAGTGAAGTTCAAATTCAAATCAGACAAAATGTTTGCGCAGCAAAAGTTTTCAATTTGGAGTTATTAAGAAATGTTTCCAGAGGTCATGAAAGGTCACCCCCACAACCCAAACTCCGTCTTCAAATCAGACAAGATTGGTGTCAGTCGACCCGACCACGTTTGTGGAGCAAACATTTTTTGTTCGCGCCGCTTTGGATTTTGAAGATATTAATGAAAGTTTAAAGGTCAAAAGGTCAACCAGCCCCCACGCTTTCACAAAATCAAAATGACCTTTGACATTTCATTGAAATCTTCAAACCCAAAGCAGCCCAAACGGAAGGAAATTGCGGCATGAAGTGGCACAAACATAGTAAAGTTGATTGACGCTCATTTTGCCTGATGTGAAGAAGGTGAGGTTGACCTTTCATGACCTCTGGAAACATTCCTTAACATCTTTAAAATGATAACAGCACAAACGCAACTTTTTGCTGCACAAACTTCACTCACGTAGTAATAAGTTTTTAACAACATAATTAAAGTTTTTTTCCTTTAATTAATAAATCTACATCTTGTGATTGATTGCACTTGTTGACCTTTGCAATTGTTGGTTTGCTATTAATCGAGGTTTTGATCTCAAATGTGCATCAAATGAAGTCAGTAGGGAGGGGGAAAAATGGTATTATATGCGCCTTTCACAGAGTGCTGCCAGAAATATTTCACAAATTGACTAATCTGAGCCTGTTTTCTGTCGATAAAACCACCAGAAATAGAAACGTTGGTAAACAAAAACATTGTCCAAGTCTCTCCTTGATTACTTATTGCATAAAGCAGCTTCTTCGGTGTGGGCGGTATGACTGACATGGACCCGTTCCATTTATTTATTTTTTTGTCTTCACGCGTATTTCAAATCTACTACAACAAGTTTGAAGTTTGTCTGAAGAAAACATCCTCCTCTTCCAAATCAAGCACAGACCCAGAAAGGATGAGCAGGTTTCTGATCTGCCTCTTCTCATCTTTCCCTGCTCACCTGTTTATTCCTGAAACTCATCTCATGATTCTCTTTGTGAATGGAAAAGGGTCCATCTGCTGGCAGCCGACCTTAAAGGTTGGCCTGATTCAAACAGCGGGGGGAAGAAAGAGGTGTGTGCATCTTTTTGTTTGGCGTTTGACAACTTACGGATTGGACCGAGGCTGTTATTAATCATGACACAAACATTTTACATAACTTCATTCCCTCGCGGGGGGGATATGAGGACAAAGCCTCCTTTGTGTCCCGATTGTTGAATTCTCCTTTGAAACATCGACTCTCCTCACAAATTGAAGCATTTACATGCCAATTGGTTATCTCCGTGTTTACCAAATTACGCGAGAATTGGACAATTTGTTCTGGGTGCTTAACTTGGTCTGTAATTGTTTTTGTCAGCCGGTATAATTCGAAGCTCCGGTTATTTACATGCTCTAATGAGTCGGCCCTACTGGTGCTAAATGGCATGTCAGAGCGCCAAGTTTTTAACGCCGCAATCTCTTTCTCAATACCGTCTCCGTTCTCCTCTTCTTCCTCCTCTCTCTTTCACTCACTCCATTTGCTGAGTAAATGAAGGCTAAGCCCCCAAATAGGCCATTATTTTCTGCCTCTATCCCACACATTTCAAACAGAGTCCTGCTAGTCAGCACTTCCGCACAGTGCAGTAAACCGCCGTGCAGTCCCACTCGCGCATGCTGTCAGTCAGCCGGCAGTGAAAAACTGGGCAGTGGTTTGTTGTTGTTTTTTTTTTCTTCCTTCAAATGAAGGAGAAACGGAATAATAAACGGCAGAAATCACAGAGACGAAGGGAGGGATGTAAAACAGAGCGACTTTAAAAAGGGAAGATTTTGCAACTCATGTGCTCACACCAAGCGAACAAAAAAAAAAAGGTTAAATGAACAATACAGCACCTCTTAGGTTTATTATTAGAATAGCAGCTGGTACTTTTTAAGTTTGCTGCTGCAATCTGTTTACTTCCTAGTAATTATTTGGTTTACTGTGCAATAAAAAGAGTTGCTCTTTTTTGTTTGTTTGTTTTTTTTACATAATGATGATGTAAAGAATGGTTATGTAGATTTTATGTGAATTACTCTTTTCTCAGAGTGCAAATTTTAGAAGTTTTTACTAAAATGAGGAAGTTGAGTCCAAAGATTACGAGTCAGTTCGTCCTGAAAAGGTGTTCAATAGTTTATTTATATTTTAGCGGGTTTTCATCAACACATTCTGGGGCAACCGGCCCTTTAAGAACATTCATGATCTTGATTTGGCCCAAAAAAGAAGATGAGTTTGACAGCCCTGAGGACGAGCGAGACCAGAGACTGTGGCAAGGTTACAATACGAGGACAAACTGTGGAATGGTTTTGATTTAAGCATTGGAATGGCCCAGTCAAAGCCTGGACCTAAACCCAACTGAGAGTGCGTGGTGAAACTGGAAAACTAACATGCTACACACACACACAGCAAACAACTTGCCCTGAAGGAAGGCATTCTCAAACCATCACTGCATTCAAAAACAATAAATAATAAAACAAACATTTGTCCTAAAACTCTTCCTGGTGCGCATCAGTGGAACCAGATGTTAGCATTCAGCTAACAGTTTGCAGCGTTAAATCTTTTTTTGTTAAACAGAAATGAAGTCACTCCCGAGATAAATCATAACTTTGTGCCTGCTAAGTTTTGACATGTTTTTAAAAGGCTTCCTCGTTTTTCCATTTAAACAAAAATGACCTACAATAATTTGTGGATATTTGGATAATGGATAGAGAAAGCTTAAGTAGCGTGTAACTCCTGCAGGAGTCTTACTATTATTCACTGTCACCTTTAAAATCTCTGCAAATTCCCTCCAGACGAGCGTCTCGTTTTCTGTAACGACTCAGAGCAACCAGCCTGGCGCCAAGTGATCATGGCACTAAATCAGAAACGCATCCAATAGTTTTCCAAAGCGTGTGAACAGCGTCGCACACCCAACGTTCACGCCGTTGACGTCATAATTCTGCATTAGTTCTGGTTTCTTTTTGGTCTTCTTATGATTTCGTCACATTCGCCGTCAGCTCCCGATTGCTGAGTAAGCTTTAAAAATGATCCAAAGATGACGGCGTCCATTATGACGTCTGTGAACGCAACAGGTTTCTTCGAGGTCATAAACTGTTCACACGAAAGTCTGACTCCAGTCACGTCATTCGGTAGCATGAATGACCCAAAAAGTGGATTTCAACAAAAACAAAAAAAACAAAAAATCAATTGAGCATCAAGTCCTGCAGTGTATGATTGTAGCCCATAAAACAATCGTCCCGTTGCTCTTTTTTTTTTTTTAGCACAAAGCATGATCGTTGCAAACGAGACCTAAGGCCTGTTTTATGTCTTTTTACTCCAATTAAAAACAGTAGGGAAAAAAAAAACTGTCTCTGTCAGCACAGCAACACTGTCTCAGACTGATTTAAACACCTTGGAAGGATCAACAAAAGCGCTAATTTAATTATCTGCAGGCGGATTAATGAGAGGGAAGCTTCATTTGTGGTTCATTAGCAGTTTATTAGTTTGCAGGAATGATGAGTCCTTAATGAGTGGAGATCCATCATTTTAGAGACATGAATCTTTTACCTGCATTTAAAAAAAAAAAATTTAATAATTAAAGGACGTCTGCGAAGGTTTGCGAAGCCAATCAGCGTTTTGAGTATTACTTGTGGGTGAAGGTTAAAAAGGGGGGAACACACACGCGTGGGGGCAAGGACGGAGAAAAACACACACGCGTGTTTCGCCCGGCCGTGCGACGGAGGAGCGTCAGGCATTAGCTTAATTATTTATGTATGCATGCAGAGTAAAGGGCAGGGGCTACGCATATTAGCTCCTCTGTGAAATATTGGAGAAAAGACCTTTAATGCAATGCAATAAAGAAGGAACGAGGGGAGCGGGAGAGAAGAAACGAAGGAGAAGAAAGAGCTCGGATGACTCAAAGGGAGGAAAAGGAAGGAAAGAGATGTGATGACCTAGTAAGTTTGAAGAAAAAGATTTGGGGAGAGAGAAGTTTGGAGTCTGAAGCCTGATATGAAAGTAATATAAAGCAGAGTCAAGTATTTACTTTGTGTGTGTGTGTGTGTGTGTGTGTGTGTGTGTGTGTGTGTGTGTGTGTGTGTGGTATACATACTCAAGGACATTATTACACAAGAGTAATCCTCTGGTTGGTCTAATTTGATGTGCGATGGATAACGACAGCAGTAGCTCCACGTGTTGGGGTTCTGTTTACAATGAGCCGAGTTATCCATTGTTAATACTTCCCTCTAAATGGAAAAACAAAGCGTTGCTTTGTGTGATGAGTGCACGCCGATACACTCATCACACAAACGGATGCTTCATTTATAACGAGCACGAGTCGCTGAGGGGAAAGGAAAATACACGCCGACCTGTCCGGCAACTAAGAACTTCGTTGTTGGTTTTAGACATATCTAAAAATGCACACACACACACGCACACACACGCACACACACGTCTTCACAGTGTGATACCTGATGATGCATAACTAACGGATAACGACTGCACCCGACCTCTTAAATGGAGCCTGTCTCTACAGAAGAGTGCGAACGATACATCCAGGTCATTGAAGGACATGGTTCTACATGTGAGACGATACGAGGTTCAGGCAGCATGTTGTGGAAAAGCTAAATCAATAGAATCGTTTTTTGAATCATTGACTCAGCGTAGAATATCCTAGCCTGCCTACTGGATGTTTTCCGTACAGCATATAGAATTTTTTTTCTAAAGAATAAGCAGTTTTGGAAGCTGAAACCAAAACATCCGGTTTTGGTTTCAGCATGTTGCTGGTTGTCTTTTGCAAAGTAGCAAAATCAAGAACGCTCCTAATTTTCCTTGATGCTGATTGGCTGTTCCCATCTGAGTAAAGACAAGGGAGACTTTGAATGTTAGCTTCTTTGGTAGTGATAATATAGTCTCTGCAATGCGTAGAAATGTACTTTACAGTATAATTTGTGTTTGTTGGGCTCGCATGTTTGTTTTGGTTGTGTTGTAGACGACTTCCTCCTTTTGGCCCACCTCTGGTGCACTTTGCGTTCACATTTGCATTCAAACTGCACCAGAGTCCAGTGCGACTAGTCAATTTCAGGGTTTGTAAAGGACACCACATGTGAAGGAAAGAAGGTCTGTGAAACTCTGTCACAGCTATTTCTCTAGTCAAAACGAAGAGACGAGAAATGTCTGGAAATATTTTCTCCGCGCTTCATCCTTGGACGAAGAGGACGGCCACGGCAGGTTAAGCACAATCCGTAGCCGCACTTCTCACCGAATGAAACTGAGAACGAGATTAAAATATTACACTGGCTTCATTTTTAAGGCGCTGCATGCGAGACTGAAAAAAGGCCCCTGAACCAGTGGACCTGTCGGAAAGACGGGTCCCAAATCCAGCAGGAGCCGACTGGATCAGGTGGGAGCAGGATTACAGGAACAATGTCATTAGGAGTTGCTCTGTAGGAGAACATTAGCATTAAACACAGTTACATAAACCTGATATTATATAAGGGCTGCTAGCGAATGCATAAGCATCAAGTACTTGTGCTGCTCCTCCCCACCTAGTGTCGGTGCTTTCTGCAGCAGGGCTGTCACTTCCTTTCATTGGTTACATGTCATGCAACGCTGCTGCACTCACGTCTCTAGGTGTGTGTGCGTGTGTGTGTGTGTGTGTGTTTGGGCTCTTCTACATACATCACCGCTTATACTTGGGCGTCCAAGGCCATCGCTTAAGTTTTCTTAGTGCAGAAGTACGGCCTTGTGTCTGTGCCTGTGTGTGGGAATGACCTCATCCGTATTCTCCGGGCGACGGCAAGGGAGTCACTCAACTTGCTGACTTCATGTAGCATCATAAAACCTCTGCAGCCAGCATTGTCCTTCACTAAATGGCTCCCATTACAACACTTGGCAAAGGGGCAACTGATCAAGAATATTAACTGCGTGGCTGTGGGTGAGGGGAGGGCGCGGTTGCGGCCTCTTGGGAACGTCGGCACCACGAGGGGGAAAAACAGGGCATGACGTGTCCCTCGTTCCTAACTGCTAAATCACTGGAAGAGCTTTTTTAAAAAATAAAAAAAAATCTTCCACGGACGAGGCTTTTAGATCATCAACGTACTGCATGCTAAACATGAATCATTAGAAGCCTAGAGTATTTCATAATACTGCAGCTGCAGTACAAAATGAAAATGTTTGAAATGTTTAGATGGTTAATAAAGTCCTGGTTGATAAAAGTACATAAACTATCAACTTTTTTTTTTTAAAAACCCGTTTTTCGCGCTCGCAACAAGCATGATTAACAATGAAAGATGTTACAAGCCAAATTATGGACAAGTACTATCAAAACAGAGAGTATGCATGCTAGCATTAGCCTAGCACTTTGGTTAACTTTTCATCCAATGGCTTATCCAAGATGGAGTTGCTGGGACAACAGGTCCAGGTGGGAACCAGCAGCGTCTTCCCACTCATTCTGGGGGGTCTGTGGGTTCTGGGTCCGGCCCGGTGGGTTGTGCCGAGAAAACCTCAAAGTGGAGGCACACATAAGATCTGATCAGATGCCAGAACCGTGTAAACCGTCTCCTTTTGATGCTTTGAGCTCCCACCGTATCTCTAAGGTAGAGCGCAGCCACTCTCCAGAGGAAGCTGCTTTCAGTAACTTGTGTGAGTTTAGTCATGATCCCTGGTCTGTGATTGGACGTCAGAGTCGGGACATAAATGGACCGGTAAATCAAGAACTTGACTTTTTAGCTCAGCTATTTCTTCACCAGAGCAGAGCCCAGATTCCTTCAACAGGGACAGAAAATCTGCAGAGTTGATGGAGAGATAGAAGAAAACTTACTAGAAGCTACAAATGACATAAGTGATAAGAACATTAATCCTCCAGAATGGCCCAGTTAAAGTCCAAACAGCTTGAGTTAATTTTGCAAAAATATCAGCTTCTTGTGTGGCTGTACCGATCAGTCGGTTTATTGGTGCCGATTTTGTTAATTTTGGGAGTTTGGTGATCGGTCAGGTTTTGCATGTGCTTTTCTTTTCTCCAGTGAGAGAAGTTTGACCGACAAACTGGCCGACCAGGTCATGTCTGCACAATTAAAGTTAACAACAGTCACCTTGTTGTTGTTAATTCAGCAACTTTCTTGACTCATTGAGCAACTTTTCAGACAAAAAAAAAATGGTCAAATTCGGAATCTGTTAGCTAGGCTTTTTAAAAGATCGGTAATCGGCGATCGGTCAGAAAACTGCACTCGGTGCACCTCTAGTTTCTAGACGTGTAAATCTTGAAAACCGTGTATCATTTTTTCACTCACGCTCCCTTGGGTCCGTCAGGTTGCATCCAATAAACAAAACATTGGCGTCTGTTGTCGCTACTTGACGATAAGGTGAAGAAGGGCCACCTTCTGCACACTCACTCTCACAACCTTTGACATTCATGCAGCTGCAACCCTGTCTTCCTTCATCTCCTCAGTTTGACTCCTCTCTCTGCTTCATAAAGCACGGATCTCTTGCTGCTGTGCCCACCCACCATGTCTAACAGTGATTGATGCTACGCCACACACACCACCCAACAGACCTCTGCGCATCTCCGCGACTCCAGGTGGATGAGGGCGCGCTGACCTTCAAATGCCCCCGTGTCGTCCCCAACCCGCACCGCCACCTCCCGCCCTCCTCCGCGCTTGAATGTTTCGACCAACATCCGATTAGCACGGGCCAGCACTTCTGAGGCCACCTGGGGAAGTGGGCGGGGGGACGGCGGCGCATGCTCGCTGTTAATTGGCTGCAGAAGGATGGGATGAGGGGGGAACAAAGTGTAGATTGATGTGGAGGTGGGCAGGAATTATATGAAGTAGTGAACAACTCCTGAGTCGGGTGCAGTGGAGAGATGAAGGGATGGCGGGGAGCTCTGCACTGAGGAGGAAACAGATGGCTTGGTAGGGGGGAAAAAAAAATGGCTGACACGAGGGTGACAAAGGAACAGAAAACTACATCACTGCATCCAGCTGCTGTCTTCTCTTGCAGAGTAACAATCTGTTCTCTCTCTCTCTCTCTCTCTCTTTTTTTATGTCTTTTAAGTGGTTTCTTATTCTCATTTAATCCTCCTCCTGTCAGCCGGACGGCGCGCTTTGTCGTGCTTCTCCTCCAAACGCTTTTGAGATGCCGCTAATTATTTTGCACTCCACACTGCCTTGTTATTTACTAATCTGCTCATGTTGCCCATCAGTTTCTCATCTCATCTCCTTTCCCTCCTCCTCCTCCTCCTCTTCCTCCTCCTCCTCTTCCTCCTCTCATCCTCCAGCAGTATTTGTCTCGACCCCCTTCTCTGCTCCCCCAAGGCAGTGATTTGTGGATCTGTCATGCTCCTGCAGCTGGATCCCCTGTCTGTCTCCCTCCGAGAGGGAGGGGAGGAAGACAGAGATAGGCAAGGAGAGCGGGCATGAGAGCACGTAAAGGTCTGGCTCTGAATAATTACACACCCTCCCCTCTGTCCATGCACCGTCATCTTTTAGGTAGTGTGAAATGTAGGGCGCCATACTAAAAATATTACAGACCTCCGACACGGTTTGCTCTCATTTTATTTCCTTTTGTGTGTGTGTCCGACTTCCCCGTTTATTAAAAATCTCCAAGTGCTTCTATGTTTGAAAGGACCGCCGTCACGTTTTTGGATTTCGCTGTGCAAATATAGCCACCATTGAGGTAGGCGGATTGATCCAAACACGCTGATGATATCGATACGCAGTCGGTATCGGATCGATGCCAGAGATCGATACCTCAGTTTCAAGTTACCGCTTGAAATGTTCATTTTATTTTTGTATTCTTTTACAGTTTCTCTTCCTCAAAAATGTTTTATTTGCTCTCAATTTTTTTTTGCATGTTTGCAACACAGATATCATTTGAATATGTTACTAAAATATTTAATACTTTGTCCAAATTCTGTCCTAGATAAGATTTGTACAGCATAATTCAAAGAAAAAAACAGGTAAATATCAGAAGTTTGTTGATAAATCAAACCTATATAAAAAGTTATTGTATCGGTATCAGTATCGGTATCGGTGAGGTGGATCGTGTGTTTTCATGGTACTGGATCTGCAGCACAGACGTCCTGTGACTGCGGTAGAGGTGTGATCAACAGCCCCAGGCTGGGCAGACCTCCAGCTCAGCGCCACGGCAGAATATTCCATCAGTGAGCAAAACCGTTGAAATCACAAACAAGCGAACGGAGTCCGCCGACATCCACCGCTGAGACCGTTCAAGGCTTCCTTCGCTTTTCACCATCGAGATCTGAGCACGTTTAGTTCAGTCGCTTTCAGCGCGATGACTTCTCAGCGCCGCAGACGGTTCCTCAGCAAGGTTAAGTGATTGGAGGGTAAAAAAAAAAAAAAAAAAAAAATCAATGGCTATGTAGTCCCTTTTATGTGAACACCATTAAGTTTCTTTATTTTCTCTTTTTCTTGCTGAGACAAAGGAGCGTCATTCACTGCTTCCTAAGTAACTAGGTGTCCAACACGGCAGGGTCGAGCCTTTACAGACCAAGGTCATGTTTTTGATATTTTCAGCGTGTGATTCAGATGCTGATGGAGCGGGTGAAGCGCACCGCCTCAGGGTCTGCTATAAAACACACACACACTGAGCTGGACTCAAACGAACACTGGCTGTTTCTAAATATCAACGTAGCGCAATTAAAAAAACAAACAAACAAAAAAAAGATTTGTCTTAGTTGCTGTGCTCAAACACAGCAGAGTCAGTTCAGATCATTGGTAAAAGATTAGCTTCATTGGTGCCCCAACACGCCGTCTCACCGCCGCCACACAACGCAGACAAGCGGCAAAAGGTCAACCTGCTCCGGAGTGGCGAGACGGAGACTCTGACACCCAAACGATCCGCGCAGTCGTTCAACTCGATTACAAAGAAATCCCCGGAGCAAACGCGGCGAATTGATTATTTATTCTCGTGACACGACCCGAACCCTGCTGAGCCTCTGCAGACATTCGCTGGTGCAGTCCGGCACGTCGCCTGGGTTCAGATCGACTTTGGTTCGATCTGAACTAAAGTTGGAAATATCACAAAAAAAAAAAAAACAACAAAACAAGACAAAATGATATTTTACAGACCAATAATTTACAAAAAAGAAAAAAGCCGAATTTTATTCATAGGCTGAGCAGCCTACAGTACTGTTCAGATACATAATTACACATTAAATGTAAATATGCATGTAAATGCATACAAACTACATAACTGAGTAAAACTTGTATAATTTTACATTTTAAAGCTCGACAAAAAAAGAAAAAAACCACAAACCTCCGAAACTGTTTCTTGACTTAAATAATTTCTGAATTCCAGACGGAGTTTGTTAAAATGCTCCATGAGTTTTTTCTAAGCTTTTTAGATAAATACAATGTCTTTAGACTTTTAGATGTTAAAGTATTACTTTGAATAAATAGTAGTTGGTTTAAGTTTAGCAGAGGAAGACAAGAGAGAGTAGAAAATGAGATAAAACCAACATGGTTCATAAGCAGTCAAACCACATTTACTTTACCAGCAATAACTTATAAAACCTATTGATTAAGTTTCTAGATTAGTTGTTAAAAAGCAACAATAAACACTTGCTGAATGTAGCACTTTGTACCTGACCCATGTAGTGGATGTACGAACCGGTTAATTAGTCAGGCTGTCTGCTCCGGTAGCCAGCTGCTGGAGGTTGATGCGTCGCGTTTGGCTTTTGCGAGAGGAAATGTCTCCCAGCAAGCCAACTTTGTTTCTGGTAAATGTGAAAAAAATAAAAATAAAAATAAAACTAAAAGAAGTTTTGCAGCCTTCTTGTAGACTGACAGACACCTCTCAGCAACAGGCGGGGGAGGGGTAACGAAGTGTCACAAGACGCTCCGCGCAGCCAGAGTTTCAGACGCTTCATTAAAAATGATAGCTAACGGTTTTAAAAGCGGCTCAAGTTCATGGGCGAGATGATTTCTGACTCGTTTTGCTAACACGATCTAAATCTGAGTTTAAAACCTAAAGGTAGAACTTCAGACCTCTGCTGCTTTTCAGCAACCTGCTGCTGCTTCTCCATGGTTTTGCTGATCCCGCTGAGCAGATGAATGTGATACGGCGCGCAAATTATGCCACAGTTGCACACATGCAGTATACATACATGGTGCCATTCCTTGAGCGCCGCCACTGAGCGTCTCCTGCACCGACAGACACAAGCTGCTTAATATAGCACACGCGCGTCGTTAGGTACGTCAGCGCTTTTACCACGGTTGACATTTCTCTTAGTCTGCAGCCGGCCGGCACTGGCAAGCTGTCCGGTGACATTTGACACACTGACGACACAACAGACAGCACACACCAGGCGAGGACGGGGAGCTTGCTGTTGGGGCGCGGGGGGCAAGAGCAGACGTCCTGATCCTCGTTTCCCTCCTCTTCGCTCTTTCTATGGCGTCTCTTTCTCTTCCCCCTCCTGAATCCCGTCTTGTTGCTCTTCCTCATCGCCGCCCTATTGCCTCCATCTGTCACACACATATGCTTTCTGCACTCATAGACACGCATCTGAAATATTTTGGCTCCCTCAAACCTCCCCCCCACCCCCCCACAGCTCCACCTCCACCTCCGGCCCTGTGCGACGCCGCTTTGAGTGACCGAGGAAAAACGACAGCCTGCGACTGGAAGTGTTTGGTTAAGTGGAGAGCGTTCACCCTCCTCCTCTTCCTCAGCTTCCTCCCGCGGGCATCGGCTCACGCTCGGAGGCCGACGCTGGCCTGCGTTTGATCCCCCCCACCATGACGCTTCGTGGTGGCTGTGGCGACGCTCAGTCTGATCTCAGAGGAGCAACGAGCCGGGATGCAGGTCCATTCCTCCGTCTGATTGGCTCATTCTCTTCCTGAATATTATTCTGCTTTTCTCTCTCTCTCTCTCTCTCTCTCTCTCTCTCTCTTTCTTTGTGATCTCTGACAACGTTTTAGCTCCTTTTCAGGGTTTTTTTTTTTTTTGGCTCTAGTGGCCTTTATTTGAAAACGCTAAGCCAGAAAAGCAGGTAACGAGAGACATGGACCAAAGGAATCGAACCTGCGACCAACATCTCCTCACGTAGCTTCTGCGCCACCACAGCATCCACTTTCAACTTTTTTTTTTTTTTACTTTATAATTTATAGAACATATAATTAGAAACGCCTTCATTGTGACTTTGCTACAAGAAGCCAGTGTTTCATTTCCAAATGATTCTGAGCTTTTCAAGAGAGTGTTTAGAGACGCGAGTTCTTCCCAAAAAAAAAAAAAAGACGCAAACTCCTTCATGAAATATGAAATCTTCACAGATTCACGGAGATTAGGCACAAACCGAGTTCTGCCTAATCTCCCTGAACGGACGGCGTGGTTAATGCCTGAGCGTGTGTCTGTGACACTGACAGGAAGCGGCGGGGTGGGAATATCTGCGCTCCTGCAGGTGGTGGATGAGAAGTTATCTGTCACGGCAGCCTGGCGACGCGTCGCGGCTTCACTTTGTCACACGTGCGTCACCTCGTCTGGCTCACGTGCGCCGCGAAGCTCCGTTCCCGCTGGTTTCACTGGCTGATGGAGCCGCCGACTCGGCTGGACCCGGAGGGAGTCGATGCAGGAGCAGCGAGGATGAGAGGGAACGAAACCTCCTGTTTCTACCGCTTTAATTGTTTTTTTTTATTATTATTATTATTATTACAATAGTTTCTTGTAATTCTACATGTTTAAACTTTCAGCTTAAAACTTTGTTTCGATTCATTCTTCCTTTCGGATTTGCTTTCCACGTGAAATTCCTAAAAAAAAAAAAATCTACTGAACTTCCAAAAACCTGGAAAAACTTTTCAAAATATTAGTGCAGCTAAAAATGCAAAAAAAAAAAAAAAATCTGATTTAAAACTAATTAGTTAGTTGCTTAGAGCTTTGATCAATCTTCTCAAAACTGACACTGATTTTGACAAAATACACACTGAAATTGAAAATTGTTTATAACTGAAATGATAAATCAGTTACAGACGATTAATTTGCATTTAGAAGCTGTCAACGTTTTAAAACTGGGGTTCTGTTGAGAGGCTTAGAGTAATAACCAGAAGCCCGTATTAGCTCTGGTCGTACAAGCCGCTCCATAAAACCTCCCATCATCTCTGATCAGCTTCCTCATCTCCACAGCATGACGCTGCCACCGCCATGCTTCGTTTCAGCTGCGGTTCTCTTCTTGAGTGTGGAAGTTAGTAGGGATGCACGACAACATCGGACAATATTAGTGCATTTTGAAAGTATCGTATCGGCCGACAAATACAAATGGGACGTTATAAACAACCGGTACGTAATTCCACCTTGTTGCCGTTTGTTTCTGAACATCGCTGGTCGTGTGGCAGTGATCCAGAGCAGGATCGGGGGGAGCTAAGGCAGAGAAGCGGTGGTGAAGTTAGCATTTTTATAAATAGTGAAATATTTATAATATACACAATATCAGTAAATATCGGTGACAGGCCAAAAAAGCAACGTCAGTGTCAGATAATAAAACCTTCATGTGTTCGTCTCCTCCTGCTGCGGGTTTGTTTCCCCGCTGTATTATTTTCGTAGGAAGGCTGAATAATCAAAATGAGTCAGTGCTCGTGTTTGATTCCAGCTGTTTCTGTTTTTTGTTTTTGTTTTTTTTTTTTTTCTCTGCTGTTGTCGTCGTCACTGCGGGAATCTGTCCCGTGGCGTTACGAGCCGAGGCGCCTCACGCAGACCCGCTCGGACAGCCGTCTTACTACCGTTACCTCCCCACAGGTAAACAATGAATCACACAGCAGCTCCCTGAGACGCCTCACGGGGCGCGGGATCGGATCCAACAGAACCGCCGCTGCCCCTTTGCGCCCCGTCGCCCCTGCTGGACCAGCGATACCGAAACGACTGCCTTTGACCTATTGCATCAATTAGTCACTTGTTGGGTTTGACTGCTGGTCGTCCGTCCCCCCATGTTCGTCTCTCGAATGTAAAGAGACAGTGGTCTGTCTGTCTGTCTGTCTGTCTGTCTGTCTGGCTGTCTGTCTGGCTGTCTGTCTGTCTGTCTGGCTGTCTGCTGGTCGGTGCTCTCTGAACCCCCCTCGGCCGTCACATCGGCTGTCATAACAGACCTGACTCCCCCCCCTCTGAGGATCATGCATGGCTGAGTGTGATTAGGTTAAACACGCTCTCTAACTTTGACTTGATGTGCCGTGGCACCGTGCACGTGCGTGTGTGTGCGCGCGCGTGTGTGTGTGTGTGTGTGTGTGTGTGTGTTGCACCTAAAGGAGAGGGTATGAGTCATTCAAGTGGGTTGTCATTTTTACGTGCACGGTGAAGACTTTTTGTTGTTCTCTGAAAGGTGTGTGTCTGTGCTCTCGCTTCTTCATTTCTCTATGTGTGTGTGTGTGTGTGTGTTGTGTGCGCGTGTGTGTGTGTGTGTGTGTGTGCGTGTGTGTGTGTGTGTGTCCCAGAACTCCCCTGCTGCTTTCTAAGAGCTCCGGCTTTTTGTTGTGAGGATGATTTTAATCAGACGCATTACAGCATTGTTTTTTTTCTTTGCTTGGACACACACACACACACACACGCGTGCACGCACACACACACACACACACAGAGCAGGCTCAGCCACTGCATCTTTAGTGATAACCGCATCAATTTAAGCTCTCTGTGGGAGCAACTTTCAGAGACGTGACTTTTTTTTTTTTCACCAAAGCTTATCCTCCCCCTATTACGTGTTATTTGCATAGTCCTGCTAATATGGATCAGTCATATTAAAACATATCTCACATCTTAATACTTCACGGACATGGTATTTTTTTTTCCTTCCTTGAAAGACTCTGCAGCTACGAAACTGAGTGGAATGATGTGACGGTACTCAAATTGTTCCACAAATAAAAACCAGAAACTTCATGTTTGCCTTTAGCCGTTTGCTACTGCTGCTGCTGCTGCTGCTGCTGCTGCTACTGCTACTGCTGCTGCTGCTGCTGCTGCTGCTGCTGCTGCTGCTGCTGCTGCTGCTCTGCTGCTACTGCTGCTGCTGCTGCTGCTGCTGCTGCTGCTGCTGCTGCCACTGCTACTGCTGCTGCTGCTGCTGCTGCTGCTGCTGCTTCTCCAACCACCACTTGTGCAGTTCCAGGCCGACATTCAAACCCTCTTCACTTCTTTGGAGACGAGTTTCTCTCTTGCTTTTTATGATTCAAGCCACATTAAAAATGGCAGCAAGTGTAGACGACGGGGAGGATGTTCGCAAAAAGTCCGTCCACGAGTTTGTCGACCATTTCTGACTTTGGTTAAGTGTGACCTTCAACGGTTTTAGGGTTCTTCTTTGCCGTCTCCTGCTGTGCAACTGGAACAGAATCGTACCGAATCATGAAACTGAGGTGAGCATAATCTTTGAGGCTTGAAGCACGTCTGCCTCTTTTATGGTCATATTCTGTGCTGAAATGGGCGAAATCGCCACTCAGGAAGGAAGAAGTCATTTCTACAATGATTATTTGAAATGTGTCGAGTCTCTCCTGATGAGAAAGAGAGACTGAAGAGAGGGAAACCTCAGGAGACCCCGACAGTCAAACAATCCCTGCTCAGCCGTTTTTGTTCTTCGCTCTCGTTTTAATTATATCGCATGTCCATCGCTGCTGTAACTTGTCAGTGAGCTTATTTCGGAGGTTTTCCCTCAGTGATTCGGTCGACTTTCAGAGGATCAGAGCAGGAGAACGGAGCGCTGAAATTAAAGCATCAGAGTTTCGGTTCGTTGAACGAGCTTACGGTTGACAGCGACTTCCTGTCGACTGCAGACGATTGCCTTTAGAGAGGAAAAATAGAAACACGAGCCAAGATCAGAGAAGAATTGCAGCTAATGAGAGAGAACAGAGGAGTACGTTGCCGAGACGAGGCTCACTGATCGATCAGCAGATTTATGCTGAACATGTTGCTCAGCAGCAGAAGAGAGTTTCCTAATCCTCTGGATGTTCGGCACGGGAAAACCGAGATCTGACATACGAAACTCGGAAACAGAAAATAACCTTGCAGGATATTCATAAACTCAAAATGCCAGTGATGCCATAATGAGCAACGGTGGCTTCAGGTCAGCAAGGCTTCAAATAATTATCCAGTGAATGCCAGAGCAATGAAAGAGCGATCGATCGCCTGAGCAGTTTCTCTATCGCTTCTGAAAAAGCTACGCAGTGCCATGCTAAAGTCCTGCATCTGATGCTGATGCGTTTTCCAACTTTGTCTGCGTCTCACAGGTCATTGCATCACATCACACATGAATAAAACCAACACTGACCAAGGCTCTTAAGAAGAGAAAATGTCTTTAATTTGCAGAAACTGTAAATTTCTCTCAAAGTGATTTTTTTTTTTTTCTTTCTTGCATTATTTTCGAAGCAAAGGAAAAACAAAACATGGTTTCCTAACTTTTTTTGTTTTTTTTCTTGTGATGTTTTGAATGGGCCCATTCTTAAAATGACTTCTGGAACAGGTTTTCTATTGCTTTAATATAAACCGTATGCATGTGCAGTACAAGCCTCCTGCTGAGCGCAGGGACACCATTTTGCTTTCTTTTCTTTGTTTAATCCTGCCTCAGTATTCAGATGATTTCCCAGAGTCCTCTTCGCGTCCACGCCCTCTTCCTGCCCGGGATGTGGGCAGTCGCCCAGGGCGACATAAGTCTGTATGAAATATAAGTTTTCACGCATGTGGAGCGAGGGAGACGTCGTCACCCTGGAGTTCTGAGCGGGCGTCCCTCGCTTGCTGCCGTACGCCGGCCGACGTGTTTTTGTCTCATCGTTTGATGTTTTGCAATTGGTCGGTGGGGCGGCAGAACAGCTGATCGCCGGGGGATCCATTCGTGCGAACGCCGAGAGCGACTCGACTTTGTTTTTGTTGTGATATTAATAAAAGACGCCCACATTAATGAATCCCTCGCCATCTATTTCCTGTTTCTGCTCCGTCTCTCTCTGGCGCCTGACCGACGAGCTCAGTGTGGATATAATTGGCGCTGGCCCCATGTGGCAAAGTGATAACAATCCACAGAAATCAGGGATGCAGAGATGTCAACAAATAGTCTCTCTGACACAGATACTCATACACACACAAACACTCTTCCAGCTTATAGCACATCCTTTCCCTTTGCGCTCGCTCTGCAGGCTCCCTCGCCTCTCGCTCTCTCGTTTGGATTCCACCGCTGTTCCTCCTTTCTGCACCTTTCCCTTTGCCCCCATTTATTTCCCTCTGCTTCCTTCTGCTTCCACTTATGCTTTCTCGCAGATTTGCGCCCCACAAACGCAAATCCCTCCGTTTATTCAGAAGAAGACCTCCAGTAGGAGGAGAAGCAGATACTCGGAGGAAAAGTCGTGACTTGATCGGTGGCTTCTTCCAGGGTTAACCGTTTGGAACAACTGACCCGTTGCGGAGCCGGAGACGCTTTAACGTAATGAGGATGTTTTATGAATAGAATATAGCCTGGAAACAACGCACTGATTCATTGATGTTTGTTGCTTCAGCCAGTTTAGCTCCCCATTTTTACTGGCATGCTGGGGTTTGCATGTCCAGACGGGGATTAAGATACACAGATCTAAAGCAAATAGTGAATCTGGTGCATGAAATCTAGCGTCACTGTTAAAACGGTTTTGTTTCACGCATGTGGAAAAGACGCATTCTGAGTCATAATCACTTTCACCTCTTTCGCCTCCAGCGTCACACTGGAGCATCTTAGCAGACTGGAAATATTTTCACATGTAAGCAGATCTTATGGTCAGAAGAGCTCAACAGGAAGTCACAATGAATGATCAATTTAACAAAGTGAAAGGAAACTTCCTTCAATTTAAACATTTGTGGGGTTTGTTTTATTGTTTATTGGAGCAAATTAATTTCTTTGTGTCAAATCCTGGCCTGGGGTCTTTCTGCATAGACTTTGCATGTTCTCCTTGTGCATGCCTGGGTTCTCGCATTCAGGGAAGTTATTTGGTGTCTCTAAATTTTCTTTAGGTGTGTGTGTGTGTGTGTGTGTGTGTGTGTGTGTGTGTGTGTGTGTGTGTGTGTGCATGGCTCTCTGTCCGGTGTGTCTCTGTGTTGCCCTGCGGTGGACCGGTAGCCTGTCCAGGCTGAAGCCCGTCTCTGGCCCAATGACCGCTGCAGGTGGGCATCAGCCCCGCCGCGGCCCCGCGAGGCGCAGACGATGGACGGGGCTGTCCGTGGCCTCGAGGTCACGCAGCGCCAGTGTTCGCCGACGGCGTTGCAAATCGGGACACGTCAATGGTGTCCGTTGCAATAACGAAAGCAAAAAGCGCAGGTTCAAATCAAATTCATCGGGTCCAGTTTTCAGGAGAAATTAAATATTCGTTCGCCAATGTGCAGACGACCCGACTCCTTGTTCTGCATCTTTCACTGGGACTTGGTGGACGTCCCCGTTCTCTCAGTTTTCTTCCCGTTCTCCGCCCTGCCATCTGTTTTTTCTTTTAAATCCCTGCGCAGTTCATTTCTCTCCCGTTAAGTTTGATTCATTTCCAAACAACCTCCTCTACTGTGGAAAGAGAAAATTGCCTGGAGAGTCAGGAATGTGCATAAACATATCCATGAGCCACTGGGAGAAAGCAATCTACTCACATAAGTATCATTCAAACAATGGATTCAACAACTCCAGGCGTTTTAATATGTTGCTATAAATGCAGTGTGTGTGTGTGTGTGTGTGTGTGTGTGTGTAGAGTAAGGTAGCTGTCCTCAGGGCAGCGCTCCACACCGTAGCAGTGCAGAAAACGCAGCTGACCAGCTGTCCCCTCGCTGCATGTCGTCTCTTCTATCTTTGGATCAATCCCGTCGTCCTCTGTCTCTGTCGCAGCGACGCAACGATGCTCCCAGAGTTTAGTAACGTGTTTCACGGAAAACCAAAAAAAAAAAAAAAAAAAAACAACGTAGTTTTCTTTCAAATAATTGTTCACAATTAAGACTTTCCACCCATCTCAGTCGTTTTTCTAAACTATCTGTAATCAGTTTAGAGTAATCCAACCTGAGGCCAACTGGTCGACATGAGTCGCTACCAAAATCACCACGACAGCCAGTGAGTTGGTGCTGCGAGTCTAAAATCCCACAATCTGCACAATTACACGTCAAAAGTGCAAAACTGATCACCACTTTCTACCACAGGATGTAAAAGATAGAAGTCATTTTGTTGACACATTTTCAGTAAACAAGGCAAAACAAAGTGCTTTAAAAGGAAATACAAACAAAATAAAGCAAAAGAAGAAAAAGCTGATAATGTTGATCCAAAGTAAATAAACTAGATACTCCTATTCGGGGTTGGTGGATCAGCATGAGAAAGTCTCCTCTGGTCTAATTCCTTTTCTGGTTTGGGAGAATAGGAGTCTCAAAAAGTAGTTGCCAAGGTAGTTTTCATCACATCAGACAAAAACAGGATCAAATAGTAAATATAAACGCCTGGAAGATTTGTTGGTGCTAAATCGATGGCTCTAACAGAAACCGTTTTTAAAGAAAGTCAAATCTGAAAGGATAATCCCTTAAATTGGATTATTCTAATGGAGTCCCTCCTGCAACCAATAAGCCAATCACGGATCAATAACCTTCTGACATGACACGTTGCACCCGACTCTTCCTGCTCGAAACCCCAGAAAAATAGTTTTTAGAAAAAGTGAAAAACGATTGTAAAATCAAGTTCATGCCTCCCGTCGTCCTTTAGCCGCTTAGAAACCACAAACGTTTCGTCAACCCTCGATTAAAATCTGTTAATGAGAAATCCCAGCGCGCAGAACATGTCGGATACGGATTATTTTTCTGAATTCAGGTCCCGTTTAAACACACGTCCCATCGAGAGAGAGAAGAAGACAGTTTGCAATATCCGTGGTCTGATTTGGAAAACGAATCTCGTCCCACTTTGGTTTAAGTGACTTCAACAAAGACAGCCGAGCCCCAAAATACCCGCCGCTCCTATTGCAGCGTCAGAGAATTAGATAAATCAGAGAAAAATGTGTGATTCGAAGCGGCGCTCACCTCGGCAATATAACGCTTTAGAGTCGTCTCGCTAAACAAAAAATATGCTGCTGTTACAGTATTTCACAGCAATTTACCTCAGCAAGAGCAGAAGGAAGACACATCATCTCTATGAACACATGCAGATTTGGTTTGGTGATGTTATGAGGAAAAGGAAGTTTGGACTTGTCTGGATATTAGCATAACCGCGTTTGCTCACACGTTTTAGCGCGCGTCTTGCAAAGCGATCAGTCTTGAAATGGTTTCAGAGCTGTAATCGTTCTGAGTCTCGATTACGATTACGGATTTGTTGCGTGGAGTAAAACACGTGTGCAATTTAGAGAAGAAGATGTAATAAAGTCAGTATAGTTATGAGGAAAGCAAAAAAAAAAAAGCGCCAGTGCATCAAGCGCTCGGCTCGTTCGGACAAATTTAAATGCTAATTTGTTACTTGCTCTCGCTCCTCGATTGTCCCGAGCGTGATTTCTATCTGTCCCAGGTTCTTTGTTCTTGACAATACTCGACCCACACAAAGACTTTCCCATTTCACCACATTAACGGTTGGTGGGATCAGACCTCCCGGCCGCTCTGACTCATTTCTGTCCATCTTTTGCGGCAACCATTATTGAAATGTTAAAAATGGAACTTATTGTCGTCAGAGGAACGTGTGCGGGCCAGATAAGGAGGGTTGTTTTTTAGGGAGGAAACACAAGAAGACAAAAAACTGACAACTCGTTTGTTTAATTTCCTCCTCAGTCCTTTAAACTGCTTCAAGCCGCTGCAGAGCATCAACTCCTGCGTCAAAAATACTCAGGATTCAGACATGAGCTGATTAAATGGCCGCAGCAATTCCCCCTCCCCTGTTTTTGGGAAGTCCAGCATTTCTAATTCATAAATGAATCGCCATGGGCAACAGTTTGTGGTTTTAATCACAATTAGGAAGAGCTAACTTTGCTGTGAGAATGTTTTTTCCACTGCTCTGCTTAATGGCAACGTTTTATGGTTGATCTGAGGTTCTGAATTTGCACTTGGTGCCTAATCACATCACATCCAGTGGCAGCATAAATCAAACTCATTCGTGTTTTAACCAAAACATGTTGATCATTAAACTCTAAAACCAACCCTGATGTTGAACAAACAAACTGATATTCTAAGGACATCACTGTGAATACATTGAGTTTTTGTTCGACCTGATTTGTTTTGCCCGTTATCCCAGCTACAGAAGATGCTTCTGTAAACGTAAGAGCTCAACCGGACTTTGACTGAGCCATTCTGACTCATGCCCTGACCTAGAATATGTATGTTTTGGCGTTCCCGTTCTGTCAGAAGGTGATTTTTCTGCCCCTGATTTAAGTCTCCTACCACATGCAGCGACAGAAAGAGTAAAGGGGACTGGAAGCAAGAACGCACCACACAACGGGGATTTCCTTCCCACTGTCGCCACATGGATCTTCAGGAACCAACAGATGAAACTGTTAAACTATCTAAATACATCTTGATATGAACGAGTTCTGTTTGTCTTGAGGAAGAGGTTTTTCCAGCAATCGCTGCTGCTTAAATAAACCGAATCGGATCGGACGCTCTGCTCCCGTCGAGTGGCTGAACTCGCCTTGTTCTTAGCAAAGGAAAAGTGAAACAAGAAGCATCTGGATTAAATCTTGATCCTGGCCATTCAGCTCATGTGAGGCACAATTTTCAGACGCTCTTCACACTTTTACATCTTTTCCGTATCACACAGAATCTTAAGCGTGCACAGACCGATAAGTGGATTATAATCCATCTCACATAAAATGCTCAGCTCTGCTTTTATTTTCTCTCTTTTTTTTTCTTTTACAATTTTCGCTAAATTGCAGTTCACTGCACTTTCTGAACCTGTGGTAACAAACCAAACATTGTGTAATTTATTCAAAAACGTTCTTTTTTTTGTTGTTGTTGTCTTTTTAAATGATCGCCATAATTTAAGTCTAACTTGTAAACATGGATCTTCACGCCCCAAAGCTCCTCGGCTTTCTCTCAGTAAGTGACCTAAGTGGCCTGGCAGATTAAATGTGTTTAATTAGGAGGTGATTATCTGACGGCTGACGCAGCAGGACGAGGACGTCTTCATCCGATCCTACAGCTCCCCTCCACACGTCTTCCTGATTTCGTTTTGTTATTGTTTATTAAAATATGCTCAGATGACCTCCAGGTGTCCCCTAAACGCACTCAGGCACCGAAAAAGTGGCTCAAAATCCAAATTAAACGTAAGTGCGTCCAAAAAGTCGTTTTATCGCAATATTTCAACTTGAAGTGAAAAACTCATGTAGAAAATTGTATATACTTTAAGGATTTTTGACTATTTCGCTGATTATGGCTGACAGTTAATAATACGTTTCAGAAGATTTTCAGAAGATTACAGCAACAACAACATTTTTAATACGGAAAGCTCCTTTAACATGAACAGTTGCGTTGAAGCAACTTTCCAAAGCAACGTAACTTTGTCCGTCGGGTGAGACCGGAACCGGCCCAGGACTCAAAGTAGCAACGAGTAGCATCAGAAACGGACGGGAATGTAAGAGGAGACGTTTAAAGCAATGCTAATCAACAGAGTATGGCAAGCTCTGTTGAGCAAAACTCAAAACACCCGAGTCCTGACCCGGGTAACTGAACCGCAGACTCTTCTGCGCCACCAAAATAAAGAAATGGGGGGGAAAAAAAACAACTGAGCATTTTGAACAAAGTTTGACGGATTCAATCGAGAAAACTCGAATCGTCTTCCTGACCCAAACGATTGTTATCAGATTTATGAGTCCATCGCCTTTTTAATTACTCATGCGACTCTGACAGAGCGCAAATGGAAATATTATGATTCTGTAGCCCAAATGTAGTTTTTGCTAATTTCTGAAGACGTTTTTTGTGCCGTCGAAGCCTCGCTCCGTTCAGCAGCGAGGCTGTAGTCGTCGGTAATGTGTCTCCGTCGTCCTGTTTTTATCTTGAGCTGCAGAGGCTTTGGCTCTCAGGGCGACTTGTGCTTAAATGCCAATAATGCAGCACATAAAAGAACAAAACCGATGTTCTTTAATGTGCGACAGGAGAGGTTGGAAGAGCCAAAAGGAAGAATTCAAGAGAAAGAAAGAAACGGAGGAAAGGAAAAGGCAGAACAGAAGAAAGAGGGATGTTAATGAGCAGAGAGAGAGAGAGAGAGAGAGGTGAAAATGAGGCCAAATTCTTGTTTTAATCGTGTGTGGGAGGATGAAAGTGGAAGTCTTTCCTTTTTTTTTATTTTTTTAGGTTGTCCTCTCTCTCCCCTCCTCAGCGAAGACAAACATTGTATGCAGAAAAGCACAAGTTTGCTAAGATGGAAAATAAAGGCCTGGATCATTTACATCTGAACCTGAGCAGAGCGAATAAAACGTCACTTTCAGTACTGTGTGTGTGTGTGTGTGTGTGTGTGTGTGTGTGTGTGTGTGTGTGTGTGTGTGTGCGTGTGCGTGTGTGTGTGTGTGTCTTAAAATGACAAAAAAAACAAAAACCTCAGCAGGTTTCTTAGCGTCCACCAGCTTCACTTCTGGCTCAGACAGAAAAACTGTCAAAGTGTGGAGGCGTTTATGTCTCCATCACAAATTGATACGAGCCAAACTTATGAAGTGCACAACTGTTTGTCCTCTGAAGACGCCACCGGGTTTGTTACGTTGGAAAATGAAGCCCACTAATTTAAGCCTCAGTTCGCAGAAGAATCAGGGGGTTGTATTGAGTGTGTGTGTGTGTGTGTGTGTGTGTGTGTGTGTGTGTGTGTGTGTGTGTGTGTGGTGGTCAAAGCTTCAAGAGGAAGATGGAGACAGATGGGTCACACAGTTATCCCTCTGTGGATCTGGAGCCGGAGCTGCTAATTACATCTTAATTAAATATGACCTGCGTGTCCGCCGCTCCTCCTCAGCCTCAGACGACACGTCTCTGTGTGTGTGTGTGTGTGTGTGTGTGTTTGTTTGTTTGCGTGTGTGTGAGCGAGCGAACGAGGGGGCAGGAATTGAGAAGTGATGATTGAGAGCAACATGAGTCGGTGTCAAGGGGAGCGTTTCCTAGAATTGTAAACACTTCCGTGCGTCCGCGGTGATCAATCATGTAAATGAAGGGCGTCAGAGGGAATAAGCGTCCGTCCTGTCAGCGAGTTTTCCCCGTTGTGGCTCTGAGATTATTTAAAGAGCGCGCAGCGTCACGCGGCGCCGCCAGAACCCTCCGCATGGACGCCAACAAATGGTCAGATTAGTTACTTTTTTTTATTATTATTATTATTCTGCCATCCACGTAGTTGTTGCTTTGCTATTTGTTCTCCATCAGGTTGATTCATGAACTTTTACCAGCTCAGAAAGCCATTTTGGAGGAAACACACTGCAGCCATGTGCTGTGAAGATGGGAAAAAGATAGATCATTGTTCTTTCACTCTCTCTCACACACGCGCACACACACACACACACACACACACACACACACACACGCACACACACACACACACACACACCTCCTCGTGAAGGTATTTTTCTTGAAATCTTTACCGTTACGTCACATTGGAACCACACATTTCTGTGTTTTTGATATCTGGCCAACACAAAGTAGTGCAAAACTATGACATAGAAGGAAAATAAAATGTAGTTTTCATTTCATTTCAATTCAGCTTTCCTTACTCTTTGTTAGAGAACATTAGTGAATGCCACTGTTAAAACAAAAAGCCTACAGTTTGGCAGAAAACTGCTGTGTGAAAATGTACTTTATTGGTCATCAAGGTCCAGATCCAAATGTTTTCAAATCACTTGGTTCAAATGAGAGGCACACACAGGCCTAAAAAACAAAACAAAAACAGTTTGACTTAATTTTATAGCTTTTTGACACTTTTTTCAGATGTTAAAGAAATATTGTTGTCTTTGTTTCAGATTTTGAGATTCCTTTTGAGACGGATCAAAACTTTTGATGATCATTGCAACCTCACTCATAATTATGTGTATTACAGTAAAAGGGTTTACAACAATTTAATGACGTGATTGTGATTATGTGCAACTGCCAAAAGAGCCATATTTGTGTATCTAAGGCGGTCCTCTATGGGCGAATTTTTCTGCCATATTTTGAGAGTCTGACAGCAGGATTTCAAGTCTTTTGTTCTCAAAACTTTTAATTCTTTCACTCAAAACTTCTCCTCGTGCTCAGACATAGTCTCTGCTCGGACGCTCAGCTCTCCGACGAAACATTTCTGCTTGCTTCTGGAACAAAAAGCGCACTGTCGCCTGGCAACCTCTTATCCAATAGGATGAAAGTGTTGTACTGGGTGCGTTAATTTCCTTTTAGAGGGCGTGCCTGCATGGCTACTATCGATTGTAGCAACCTGCGCCGCCCACAGGATGTAGGACGAAACAACAGCCTCAGCTTTCTGCTCCATGTTACGTTAAACATCCGCCAGCAGTGTGCTACTGATCGTTAACAGCTACTGGCGTTAGGCAGGAGTTTGTTCATCCAACCAACTCCCTACACCCAGTGGGTGGGGCAGGTTGCTACAATCGATAATAGCCACACAGGCACACCCACTAGAAAGAAACAAATGCACCCAGTACAGCACTTTCATTCTATTGGCTGAGAGGTTGCCAGGCGACGGTGCCAGGAGGAGGTTCCAAAAGCAAGCGGAGAATGTTTAGTAAGCGAGCAGAGAGTTCTGCAAGAGTACGAGGAGAGAGGTTTGACTAAACATTACAGGTTTCGAGAACAAAAGGCATGTAGTCCTGCTTTCAGACTGAAAATCTGTGCTCTCGAATTACAAAATTCCCCCGTAGTCCACCAGATGTACCACAGCAGTGTGGGCACTCTTCTCCATGACAACCATGTCACAGTGTCTCTCCGACATTACCGCTGCAGCACATTTTTTTAGAGAGACACTTGCTAATCGCTACTTCCTCGTCTAAAGGAGGCCTGAAAGGAATTTCTTTATTTTTTTTTAAAAAATGACACGTTCAAAATTTGCTGTGAAAGGAAAAGTAGACGGTGAAAATTGACAATTCAAAGAGCAATTGCATTCATTCTCCCTCCAACCAGCCCGAGATCGATGTGCCTAATCTGCCCGGAGGCCGTAGCCATGATGGAGGTTTCCAATTTGGAATGGCATAAAGAGACTCAGCGAAGGCATTTCGAAGAAACATTTCCTCAACGACACAACAGAAAGTGGCATAAAATGTAAAATAGTTCTCCGTTCCCGAGGTGTTGATGCATTCGTTGAACCAAAAAGGACTTTTTGTGTCCTTAGGCCGCCTGCTTATATTTAATGACATGGTGGAGTTATTTTCATCGCAGCTCTGCTACGGCATGCAGCATGACAGACTCCGATAGAAGGACTCTAATTCATTTCAAATTTAAGGTTTGTAAAACGGATATGACTTGCTATGAGTTTCCCTGTTCAGACTGAAGCATGTGGATGCTGTTTGACTGCCTTCATCACCTCAGTTATTGTCCATAAGTACAAAAGACAAGCCCAACCCTACCATTGTTGGTGCGCATGGTTCTGGCCGTGATGCCGTTCGTCCCGATGGGGTGATGAACTCCAGCTCCGTCCACAGCTCCTGCCTCCCCCGGCTGCTTCAGAAGCTCCGTCAGAGTCCTGAAGGAAGAGAGGGAAACATTTAGGACAAACATTTAGGACAAACAAAAGATGCGTTGGGAGCGTCTTTTGGATTCTTTCCCATTTGAGCGAATTTATGCCACAAAACCCCCCCCCAAAACAAAACAGGAAGAGAAAAGGAAGTAAGCGCTGAAATGAAATTCCGCAACAGGATGGGTTCATAAAAAAACATGGGAAACGAAGCAACGTTTTGATGTTGACACATTATGAAACGATACGTTTCAAAAGGATTATTCGCATTAATAAAAGAGAGAGAAACTGCTCGGATCGGAGGATGAAAAAGACTAGTCTTTGGTTGCTTGCCAGCAGGGAGTGCCAATCATTTCCAGAAAATAAATATATATGTAGGACAACGTCTCCTCTTATCATCTTTTCGGGGTTTTTTTTTTTTGAAGCCTTTGAACAAGTTCTGATGGCATCGCAAAACTGAAACACAGGCAGGAAGAGGCCTGAAGATTTAACTGGGAGCAAAGAAGCCGGGCTGACTTCGCTCTAACTGGACAGAATAAATATTACTTTAGGATCTGACGAACTTAATACAATCACTGCATATGGATTCTCACAAAATGTTGAAGAAATGATGAACGTACCAGAAAATAATCTGTTTCCAGTGGCCTACTCTTTCCCATATATAATTTGTTCTGTGCTTGTTTTTGTATCTCTTGGATTAAAAGCAAACAATGGAGCACAGCAAAAAGTTTGTCATTTTTCCTCCTCATGTATAAATAAAAAAATAAAAGAACAAATAAACACAGCTTTATAGAGTTGTTCTTTTGTTAAAGAAAAAAAAAAAAAAAAACGAACACAACAAAGAAACAACCGTAAGAAGCAATGATTGCAACATGCCCAGGAAAACAGCTGTGACCCGAGCGCCGCCATCAAGAGGAGCCGTGAATATTTCCTCGCCGTTAATCTCACAGCTGAAATTGTCAGCAGGCTTTCTAACACGCATTAGAGCAATTCTCTTTTGATTAGCATGCTGTGAAATGGTGCTGTGTGTGCGCTCATTGGAGCAGTAAGGATAAAGACATCAGCACAGCGCTGCGTTGGAATCCAACGGTAAGAAGCGGCACGAAGGGGAAAGTGTGGCTGAAACTACATATTTACATAAACTGCATAAAAAAGGCAAATATTTTCCTTTTCTCTCTCTCTGTTTAACGTGCCAGACTAGAGTTTTCAGTTAAAATGATTCAGTTTTGCTAAATGCCAGGATAAGGACCGAAATATTTACTTTTATATTCTTTAAACAATGGTGATGATTATTGAATTCTAAGAATTTATTTATATTTTAACGGTTTAATGTATTTTATCACCATGACCTTGACTTGGCGCAAAAGGAAGATGAGTGTGACACCACTGCCCTAATTCGTTCATCCACAACACAAAGGTATTAACGTTTGAGCATGCTTTTGAGGTTTGATCAACTAAAAAAAAAGGAAGCTGTGAAGTACGAGGGTGGCAGTGTCATGATGTGTCCCAGGAGTGGCCGGCGTATTTCATAAAACAGACGACGTCATTTTGAAAGAGGATTATTGAAAAAACATTAAAGCAACTTCTCTGCCAGAGAGTTCGACTTTGGTTCTTCTAGATGAAAAATGACATTAGCAAAAAACGAAGGTAGTTAAAAATGAAAGAAAACAAAGTCAGTATTTTGGAGAAGTCATTATCTATTATATATATATATAATGTGTGACAAATATATATATATATATATATATATATATATATATATATATATATATATATATATATATATCTGCCATTAAATAGCTGTGATCTGAATCCCATAAATGTGTTGTTGGCAGAGGAGAAAGGTTCCAGTAAACTATTGTCTACTGAATGCAAACCGAAAGTGTTTGACCCAAGGCATCAATCTGAAAAATGCTCCAGCTAATTATTACATCATTCAAGTGATGTGCTTGTGCCTACTGGCATGACTGGTAAAAGAGTTTGTGACAGATTTGTGATTTTAATGCCTCCCCTCGTTTGAAAGAGTCGAACAGGTTTCAAACCAACAAACAGAATAAATTCGTGGAGGTCTGTCAAGTCTAAATAAAATCCTCCATCTTCCTTCCCAGATTCCTCTCTTGTCGACTGTCTTCTCTCTCTCTCTCTCTCTCTCTCTCTCTCTCTCTCTCTCTCTCTCTCTCTCTCTCTCTCGCGCTGCTGTATTTTTATTGCGCCTCTCTGCAGGCATTTTTCGTTCCGAAACAAAAACAGAAGAAAGAAACCGACGTCAGTCAGAGTGATGTTATTTTTTTTTTTGGTGCAGCGTTAGAAAGGCTGGGATAGACGTGCTCCTGAAACAGATTACGGTAACGCAAGGAAACACGAGGAGATTAAAATAACGCCCTGACAAAACCTGGGATGAGACTGGATGAGACTTCATTTTTGGTCTTTCTGGATGTTTGGGAGAGACCATCATGTGTTGTTTGCCAGGGGCAGCAACATGGAGATCATAGAGAATATTATCAAAAAAATAACTAAATAAAACCCTCCAAAAAATGAAAATATGGACATTCAGAGAACTCCAACCAGAAACAAAGAAGTAAATGGAATCAGCACAGCAAGATTCCTACGTCTCATGTTGGAAGTCGCTTTGTGCTCGATATCAAATACGCTGATATATTTGTTCCTATGAATATACATGAGATAAAATGTATATTTAAACACAAAAGATTCAAAGATTCTTTCTTGAACAGGTCAGGAAATCTTAACACAAAACATGTTAGATTTTTTGCAGGACATCAATCTCAGATAGTGACATTTTAGTCTGGTGTTCTGGCTACTTTGAGCTCTTGTCACTTTCAATCCATCTCAATGTTTACACTCGCACATAAAAGTGACTGGAGATAGAAGTGTATTTCTACAACCGTACATCTTTGAAAAGCAGAAGTGGAGCCTGCTGCACAGCCGACAAGAATGCAGGCAAGTGGTTTCTGAATGGTAAGTCGTTTTCCAGCAGCCATTGTGCGCGCACGCAGTGACAAAACCAGCTGAACAAACATGGTGCAGCTCTGCTTGGGTTGCCAGGTAACGGCACAGTGCCCGTCAATTGGGAGGTTTTTGAAACGGCTCGTGTTCCAGACACCGAAAACCGGACTTATTGCCATCGGACTGTTTTTGGGTTTATTTTTTTAGTACTTTGGTTGTTTTTAGAAGCAGGTGACACCCAAATGGAAGCATAGAAACACACAACGTGTACATTTTGCCCAGTCGTTCTCCTCCAACAAACCATTTTTACTCTCTGGCTCCTGCGTGGTTTTGTGTCGGTGCATACATTATGTCCACACCACAAACAAGAGGTAACATATTCTGCAGGTAGTCACCGACTGACATTGTGAAAGTGCTATTTTGACTCTGCAAACACTCCCTGTGGTGCTGTTTGTCCAGAGTGTCCCCACTAGAGCACTGCCAGCACCGACTCAAATCCATATTTTATAGCCGAAAAACAAACCAAACAGGTTTGGAAAATCTAATTTAAAAGGTATTTCTTTTCCCTCCCTTGACATTCTGCTCACAGTTTAAGAGCCATTAAAGCGGCCCTGTTCCAGTCGAGGTGCACAACCACCGGCGGGACTCAGCTTTTCGCTGGGAATAAAAATGGCAACGCGGCTGGAAAACACAGAGCTCAGCAAAACGTCTCTCGCGCGACTTAACATTCGGGAGAACATTTATTAGAAATCAAAGCTCCGCTGGGGGAAGGCGAGCAAAGCCGAGTTACAAGAACAGATCTCAGAAAAAATAAACATATATAACATGCAAAAGGTAACTTTGGGAGCAGGTGAAACCAGCAAGAGAAAAATTGCTACTGCAGGGATTGTCCAATTGTAGAAGAGTTGGGGGTATTGATGGTATGAATGCCCCTCAAATATCTACATAAACTGCTGCAGTTAATGCTAACTAACTTGCCAATGCTTGCATGTCGACTACATTAGCAAACGGCAATTTAAATGCTAATGTTTATTGGATAAAATCAACATTAGGGGAAAAGAATTGCTTAAAAAATCTAAGTACTAAATTGGAGGAACTGCAACACAACATAGAGCAACAATTTCCTGAAGTTAGCATGTTCATATTTGCATGTTAGCTGCGCATACTGTAAAGAGCTGCACTGCAAATACCCATAAAATGCATCCACACAGATAATGACTGCACACATAAGTTCATATTTTCCATTTTCTCATTTATTAGCACAAAGTAATTTTCTGATATCAACATGCTAGCTGCTGTTAGCCAGTAGTGGCGTTAATAGCAAAATGTCTGTTGGGTAACAAGAATCAGGGAAAACAAGCGGGTGAAGCTACCCTTTCAAAATCCATAACGCATATAAAAACACTACATAACATACACAGAAATAAAGTAAAAAAACAAAAAAAAAACTTTAGAAATATGAGTGCTGCAATTTCAGGCAAAACACAAAAGCTACAACCTTTATTATGGCTGAAAAAGCTGGTTGCTACAAGAAATACTCATAATATTTTCACTTTTATCTTTCATCCAATTTCTCCTTCTTTTTTTTTTTTTTTTTAACCAATCCTGTTTTTAAATAACTACAGCACCTTGGGCCTTCAACTCTAACTCTCCAGTCTTCGTCCTCCGCGTTAAAAAGTGCCGCATTATTCAGCAAATGTTGTTCTCCATGCTTTGCATCTCCTTGAAATCATCTTCTACGCTTTCCTTATCCGTTTCGATCTCTGCAACTTTGCAAGTCTGACTCATCGCCACGCTCTCGTTATCTCCTCCGTTTTTGATCTTATCGTCACGAAGCCTTTATCTTTGTTGGTTTCCGAAATCTGTGTCACACTCATGTTGATTTTCTCTTGTTACGTCGGGTGAAAGTGTAGGCTTTATAACTTGAGTTGAATCGATACGGAGGTTGTTGGTTTTTTTTATCTCTGAAACATTAACGTCTCTGAGAACCACGTCGCTGTTTCTGGTCTGCAAGTCCTCCGGCCCACTTTCTATATTTCTTCTCCATCTTTCTGCTTTTGTTCTCTCCCCCGCTGACGATGCTCTGAAATACACTGAGAAATTAGCAGCCTTCGACGTGATGAAGTGGATTCTGAGGAGATCAGAAGCCTATAAACCCTTTATAAACATTTAATAGGTCAGACAGCAACATCATACCTGCCGTATCTGCAGGTATTTGTTCAGGGATTTATTTATTTTTTCATTTCAAAAAGTTTCTACCTTCTGCTTCCACAGACGAGCAAACTTTTTTCTACCTTTGCACAATTGTTGCAGTGAGTTGGACGAGAACTAATGAATAACTGAAATGCAGAAAAAGTGATGCAAAGCCAAAGCAGTGCAGGGGAGGCGGGAGACATCGGGGAAGCGCAGGTATTAAGACGAGAACTCGCCCAGCAATCTGTGGTGAGGAGAATCTGGCTCTATGACATGCAGCATTTCAAATAACAAAAAATGGCTGCTGGAAAAGACCAACCAATCAGCTATCAATGTGTCCACATGACTCACTCACACACTTTTCTTTTTCTGAATCAAGGTTGTTTGGTTCGCCTTTGCACCTTGTAACAAAGATACATGTGTGAATAAAACGGTTTTGGGACGAGTCTGTTTAAAATAAACCAACAACAGATTTTTGCTCTTCCTCTGCGTTTTCTGGAAGCGCTGAGCCTCGATCACAGAATGTGCAACCTGGTGGTTTAGGCTACTTTCAAATACCAAATGAAAGTGTGCACATGAGCTGGCGCTCTGAAATACAAAACATTTAGGGCGTTGCTGTTCAAACAACTAAACTAAACAAAAAAATGTTTCATTTTTGTGTTTAATTTTTCGTATCTTAACATTTTTCCAACCTCTCTCAAAGGCAGAGCAAAAAGCGACAGCGGCTGATGTTCTGGCCTTCGCGCAGGGAATCCATTCGGCTGCAGTAGCTTTCAATCATGCATCACTACTGTCTAGTGTATTTAGAAAGAAAAATGAGGTTTTCTTAACTTTTAATTAAAGCTAAAAATTTAAAAAGTAATAATAACCCCCCCAACAACTCTCCTGGGATTATTAAATCATCATATGACAAAACTTCCCAGTGAAAATTGCCATTTGCATCATAATAACACAATATGTTATACTAACAGATGCTAATGAGATTTCCCAGAGTAATATATTGACTCAAACTGCAAAATAAAAAAATAAAAAAATAAATAAGTAAAGAGAGTTGTGTATTTAATAAGAGACATAAAAAGGCCTGTGGAGCCCACCGACTGAGAACAAGCGCTGAGGCAGATTAATATCTGCGGAAATTGCTTCAGACAGAGGCAATCGTTGAGCAGCAAGAAATCTTTTCAGTCAAGCGCAATTAGTGATCATTCAGTCGTTTACCTGGAACGGATTAGCAGCTGAAGTGCATTAATATTCACGCTGCATAAAACGTCTCTGAGGTGAGACGCGTTCGGCCAGACGGTGTTTGGCTGCAGGTTCTTTGTCCGGAGCGAAGACAGATGAGAGATTCCTTATTTTAGACAGGGATCAAACCTTGAATCTCCCATAGCAACTGATCGGGGGTGGGGGGTGCCTAAACGCTTGCTGCCTGTTCACCCAAAGCTCACAAAGAACCTGGTCTTCCCCCACGCAGCTCCCTGTAGACTAGCGGCAGCAGCGATTGGTAGTAGAACCGCGAGAGTGCTACGAACTCCTTCTCAGTCCATCACGCGGAGAAGCATTGTTTTGATGAAGAGTGTCAGAAAACGCAGGAGGTTCTTAAAGAGACAGATGTCAATTTCAAGTCAGATGAGACGTCGCATTCTTTTCAAAAGAATTTGTGAAAAAAAAAATCTTTTTTTTTTTTTAAATGTCAGTTGCAGACATTTCTTTGCTCGCTTGATCTGCCTGGAAAGTGGCTGTACAATTAACTGGGATATTTTTGCAGTAACCCTAATTCTTTAGACAAAGTTACACAACCCTCGCTTCGAGAAAGCCTTCTTCTTCCTCAGTGAAGAAGCTAACGGGGCTGCGAAGTCCAACTCACAGATCCTTAGTCTTGGTTGCATAATTGAATTTGCCCCACTGCTCCCAAAATTGTCAGAGAGCTTCTGACACTAAAAAAAATAAAAAACAAGATGTTCTGGATTGTTCTACAGAGACCCACTCATACATAGAAACAGATCCCGGGTCTGTCTCTCACAGCAGCTTGTATTGTAGCTGAATCACTCTTCACTGTCACAGCAGGTTAGTTTACACCACAAGGCCCCCCGCGGACGGTTCCAGGGGCCCATGAAGCCCCGCTGTCTGAGCTACTGATGCTGGATAATTGCATCGGGACACTACATTACCACCTACAGCTGTTCTCGCCAAATCAGCCTCCACGAAACCTTACGGCGTATATGGACGGGCATTCACACACACACACACACACACACACACACACACACACACACAGATCTGTTGCCGTGTCTGGAGGTGGTTTAAGCGACGCCACGAAGGGGTGACTCACCCGATAATTCTCTCGGGTGGGACTTACATGGTAGGTGTGTGTGTGTGTGTGTGTGTGCGTGTGTGTGTGTGTGTGTGGTTTTACAGATAAAACCCCCTCGAGTCTCGGAAAGTGGAATCAGAAGAGCGAGAGAGCAACTTTCTGACCATTCGGCAGCAGCTTTCCCTCCGTTTCTATTGATTAAATATTAATTAGACCACGAAAAACAGAAAACTAGCCATGATCAGAATATATATATACACACACGTTTTTTCTTTCTCTTGAGTTTCCCATAATGTGCTCTGCCTTTAAATGCTTAATGTGAAATATGATTACAGTCTATAGGATTTCCATCCCCCTTTTATGTTGGCTGCTGTGAGCTGCATTTTCTTTCCTCAAAAGCTGCTTGTTATGTAAATTAAGTTAAAGTTCATTGTTATTTCAAAGCTGCTGCCACTTAGGCAGCAGCTTCAACTTTAATGCAAAAAAGAAAAAGCTTTGGAAGTTATCGGAGAAGGCAGGAAGCAGCGTTTGCTTGGCGTGCATGTGTGTGTGTGTGTGTGCGTGTGTGTGTGTGTGTCTGTGTGTGCGTTTTCCATCCCTCCTTCATGTAGTCTTGAGTTTTTTCTGAAGTCTACACTTGAAGTGTCTTTTTGTTAGTAAACAGGATTGCTAAAAATGTAAAAAAAAAAAAAAAAAAAATGATGCAAAAATGCGTTTTTTCCTTCTTTTTTTGTTGTCAAATCAAATCATCTCAAAAAATGTTTCATTAAAAGCAAGACAATTAATATAAGCTTCACACAAACGACAAGTATAAGTAAACCTCCACTTGACACCACACACACTCACAGCACACAGACAGAGGGAAACACCCGATGCCAAACGGGTGGTGTGATAAAGCGAGCGATCTGGTTACGCAGTCCCTCACAATCGTCTCTGGCGTCTTGATAGTGCGTGCGCTGCGACACGCCCAGCGCTAACGTTGCCAGATATTGCGCCCATGCAGGCTTGGTGGAGGGCCTGAAACCGTCTCCCACCCTGCTATTCTGCTATTAGAGCTGACAGCTGCCAAATAATGTCCCTTGGCATGGCTGAGTGCCTGCAGTGCCAAGTCCTGTTTGTGCTCGTTGCAATCGCTCATCAGCTCATACGTGTGTGTGTGTGTGTGTGTGTGTGTGTAGATGTGCACAACCTCACATTGCACTCATTCCATGCACATCGTGAGAATGGACAAAAAAAATCATCCCTTAGGCTAAATTTATTGTTTATTATGAATTGTTGGGAGATTTTTTAAAACTATAATTTGCTAAAAAAAAAAAAAAAGAAAAAAAGTTAAACAAAAAATATATGCAGCCTGTTGGAGGGGAGATGAATAAATCATGCACTGCAAAAACACAAAATCTTACAATGTATTTTTGATCTAGTTTCTAGTACAAATATCTACCTTCACTTGTAACAAGGTAAAACTAGTTTACAAGTAACTTTTCAGTAAAATATATGAGCTTGTTTTAAGTAAATATAGTTCCTCAATATTTAATTTTTTTTTTTTAAATGTACTGTTTCCATTGGCAGATTATTTCACTTATAACATGGACAAAATGTCTTGTTATATGTCAAATGATCCGCCAATGGAACCAGAACATTTTCATCAATATTAAGGAACAGTTCACTAAGGTTATAGTGAACTACAGTTCTTTGGGTTGCCAAGTGTTGGAGCGGCGACCTTCTAGGATGCACCACGTCTCATCCAATGACAGTCAGGTATAGACGATAGATGGTTGACTCTGGAGGCCCACATAGATATAACTTCAAGTTAACAGCTGTGTGCTTAAATATTGTTTTATCAGTCAACTTAAATCAAAAGCAATGCCTGCGGTGTCTCTAAATGACTGCGAGATCTTTTGCGTATCCATCTCCTGACTGATACCTTTATACAAACTAAATCAAAAGGTGCTTCAAGAAAGGGCATGCAACTAGATTATTCGTTTCTTCCTCTAATGGGTTTGTTTCACTCTTGAATTGAACCCTGTATACATCGTATTTAAAATGAAATATCTAAAATGATTTTGTTTTGTCTTTTATATCACTTCTAGTTTGTGGCCTCTCATTTTTCCACCAATGTACGTTGAAAGGACATAATTGAAAATGTACTCCTTTTTTTTTTTAACTTTATGATGTTCTGATGTCATTGCTTTAAAATCAAAGAACAAGATATGATGCAAAATGTAATTTTCTTGAAGTTGTTTTTAAATATGCAGCATTTTTGCAATAACTGTGATTACGCTACAAAATGGCACCATGTCCCTGGAAAACCCATAATCCTCCCCTTTAAATATGTAAATCAGTGATCGATTAATATTTCCAAGTTAGTTCCAACATTTTCACTTTCCTTTAACAGCAGGTTTCATCTTTACGCGTCGCCTTGGTTTAAACATAAGCAGGGCTCTCGAGATGTTTTCACTGAACTCGCAAATGTTCAGGGTGACTCCGGATGTGCTTAGTAATTTGGTTTCCCTCAAAGCACGGGCCTGGATGAAATACAGCAGATCCCAAAAAAAGATATGTGCAGCCTTCATCCTGGAAGCCGCATGAACCAGTCGCTGGCAGGATCTCAGTGCCGAGGCTGTAGCGCCGCAAATGATGATGTCACAGAAAATACCATATGTCACAGTCTGAGTCACTGCTTGCTCTCATTATTTTGGGTTATCTTTTCCATTTTCTTTTCTGTTTTTTGCTTTACACACACACACACACACACACACACACACACACATACACACACACACACACACACGCACACACGCAGATGCAGATTCACACTCCTCAAGGGATTTGTTCTCAAACATTCACCGACGTGACGCACACATAACCCACGCATGAATACATCGACGCGCGCAGGCGTGCGCGCTCGCACGCGCTCCTCAGCGGGTTATCCGTCGTCGTGGCCAGATTCTTTTGACAAAGCTTCTCCAGGAGCTCGGCACGCACAGGTCTCGGCTTTCACCCGTCCTGACGTTGGGTTTAGTGGGTTTTTTTTTTTCTGTTTGTGTTGTAATATTCGAGAAGGCCTGCGTGTGTCGAGAACTTCACCCATAGAGTCGGCTGAAGAGTTTCTCTGCTGCCCTTTGAGTTACGACACGAATTACAGCTGCAGAAGGTCAAATGCTTTGTGTACATTTGTTGAAACTGTCAACATGATGTGTCAGCATAATATGAGACAAATAATCTGTGAAAAGCTCAATCTCCACCTCTTCCTCCCTTGAGCTACTATCGCTGTCTGAAGAAATGCACTGCTATGGACCAAAAACAACCAAACAGAGCCAGGAGGCGGGGCTTAGTGCCGACAGTCAACTCATGTACTCGCTCCTCGATGTGCTAACAACTTATGGCTACAGGAAAACCGTTTATCCTCCGTTAGCATTCGCAACTCGGCAGCATTAAGACCCGCCTCCTGAGTCCGATTGGTCGTTTCCAGTTGGCACTGGGAGAAGATTTTCTGTCTCATACCATTCTGCCAGAACACAGTGACAGTTTCAACAAATGTGTTTAAAACTATGCATGTATTTTATGAAAGTTACACTCTGCAGCCTCAGAACTGCTTTCACACAGAATTCTGCAGGACTGCTGTTTTCATTTCCCTCTGCCGGCTCCACGTCGCCACCATTCATCACTTCAACATAAAACAAAGAACCCCACGGTGCCTTTTTGTACATGCATCCCCTTGACACCGCCGCGGCATCTCCACTGTAAATATGTCACGCTGTGGGCCGCTCTGACGGATTGGAAGCGCCGCAGCTCGTCCCAGTGTGTGCACAGTGACAGGCCGGAACAGATGTTGTGTAGTGGGGTGTGCTTTTGTGCAGTTGGTGACCTTGCATCTCCACCTCTGGCGCTGACACATGGCAGCGGCTTTGCCAGTTTGCTCAGGGTGATGAGGCACACAGCCCAGCGAGCGCAGCCTGGACGGGCGGGCGGATCCGAGCGTGGCCCGCTCCCCCGAAGCTGGACGGGCGAGCGCCGGGGACGTGGCCGGTGATTCCTCTGTCGTGGGAAGCGCCACGCGCCTTTTGAGGCGACGCGGGTGGCCGGTTGGCGACATGAAGAACCCGTTCACGTGGAAGTAGCAGATTAACGCGTTTGACGCCTGAACGCGGCGCGCAGATGCTTAGTTTCGCTTCGCAGCACGCAGATCTTCCATGGTTCAGTTGTCATATGAGGCCAAGTTTGTCGTTAAAGGGATTCTGGTGACACTTTATTCGAAGGGGTGTGCGTAAGACTGACGTGATGCTGTCATAAATCTGACTTGAAGGCGTCTTCATAAGTTATCATGAAGAGTTATTTAATAAATAATTCACTTTTAACGAGTTAAAAGTGAATTAAATGGCGTCAAACTTGCATTATTTGGTAAATAATGACACTTTTGATGCAAAGTTGTATTAAAACCTGCATTGAAAGGCCATTAAAAGTGTAAATTATGCATTGAAAGTGGCATTATTTACTGAATGACACTTCACGACGACAGTGACAAACATTCATCTGCATGTCTGCCTCATGCTCACCCCTTCAAATAAAACGTTTCCAGGATTCCACAGTTGCGGTGGTACTGACAGACGCTTTTACATCCTAACTTTAAACCCGTCCTGCTCCTGCAGGAACATCCATCACTTGCAGAGGGAGCGAAGGGCATAGAGGACAGCTCCGTATCTCAAGCTGTCATTGGGTGAAAGGTCACAGCCAGTTCGACGGTCCATCATGGGGAAACATAGAGGCACGAACAACGACTCAGACACTTGACAGCTAACTCAACCTGCATCGCCAGAAGGAAGTGAGCAACATCTTATTGTGCGAGGAACGATTCTTCATAAAAATCTTTTAGCCACTTCACAAGACTGTTATGCAACAAGTGTCTTCAGCCAGAGGACTCCTAATAAGTGCAGTATTACTGACCTCTACAGGAGCATCTACAACGAGTCTCTGCAGAAACTGGGACGGTTTGAGTTACGACAACGATCTGATTTCGTTTTGGGTTTATAAAGCATCTTCAGTTGAATTTGACTTGGTTTATTTTGAGAAATGTAAAATCTGTCTGCGCCTCTCATTTCCCCTGCAGTTGTATTCATACGTGTTTAATTTAGATAAAAATGTGATGTTGCCCTACCTTTTGGTACAGATCCATTATTCATTAGCGCTCCATCTGAGGACCGACGCTGTGCGACTTTCAGACAAGCTCATCAGACGGTGGAAATCTCACGCTGGCCTTCGTCGGTTTGTATTTTTCACGCCGTCTCTCATTTAATGCAAAAGTTGACCGCAACTATTAAAAGTGTTTGGCTCACTCGCCGTCACAAAAACAAGTCGGAGCTTTATTTGACGCAGCCTAATTAATTCGACGCAACACAAAAGTGCAGACAGGCAGTCGACCTGCGTTCAGCGCGCGCTCACAGATTTCCTCCTTCACTCTGCATTCAGCTCAGACTTTTACAGCCTGCATAAACATCACAGCTTCTCACAACATGTCATTTATTACAGGAGTTACACACAAACCCAGGCACACACACACACACACACACACACACACCCCCACACACACACACACACACACACACACACACGCCCCACCACAGTACAGTCAATGCAAGGACACTCTGACAGCATGCTGTAATACGCTAATGGATACAAACCTCTCACTGCCAGCTCTTGTTCTTCATTTGTCATAAAGTCAGAAACACAATTACACATGCTCAGGCATCTGAGTGCAAAATATTTTTCAAGTTTTCCTTTAAAGGAAGCGCGTGAGAAGCAGTCAATATGATCAGCGTCAGAGAGCATGCTGGCCAATAAATTGCTGATGAGTCATCATATCCATATCTCACAACACACTTTGTAAAAGTCTCGTTCTTTTACGTCGCGTTGCGCTTTGACAGCCGCGTTGGTCAGTTTGCGTTGACCGATGGCTCCTTTATCCCGAAGAAAGAGCCGAGCTGAATGGCAAAGCTCTCGGGTTACCGGAACGGCAATGTTCCGACCCGAATGTTGGGTTATCGGGTCGTGACAAAAAAAAAAAAAAAAAAAGCTAATTCACTTGCTTATATGTAGGATAAGAAAAGCAGCAAGTTGGCATCTGATGGTTGTCATGGAGACTCAGGAATCATAATGTGCTTTGAAACATAATCAATGAAACAATAATCAACATTAATCTGAAGTGTAACTTTTCTACAACTTTGTGTTTTTAGGATGTAAATACCTTTGAACATTTAAAATACTTTAAGACGAACTAATAACTCACTAACTTCAAGGCTTTTCAAGGTCTAAAATTGGGATTTTCTCAATTCAGACTTTGAAAATGTAACAAACGGACTGCAATGGCTTCACGTTCCGTTGTAACAGCGTGGCGTTCACCTTGATATCCATGTCATATCAAGACAAACAACATATTCATATATTCATATTCCGATCAAACATTCATAATCTCCTCTGCAATCTGCACAGCAAAGCCCACACGGTGCGGGAGGACCGGCTCCCATTAGGGCGTCAGATGGAAACCTGGATAAACGCTGCAGCTTGATGGGTTCGAGGAGGCCGGCGATCCGGAGGATATTACAAACGTTTCACTGTGGAGAGATTTGATGTCGCCTCCTTTTCGATTTATTTGATTTCAGCCTCGCTTTAGCTCATCGCTCCGCGTTGTTGTCCCCTCTCTTTACCTCGGGAGGCAACAATTTGGTTTGACAGAAGCACTTTTCACTAATAGACCAGAAAAAACAAAAACAAATGATGTTTGTTTGTGGGGAGGCATTTTGCATGTTTGTACTTATAATGCTGGATAAGTTCTCTTCCTTTCTCCGTCAGTAGTATGTTTTTCATCAATATATTTTTTTATATAAAAAATATATAAATACATTTCCTCCCATCATGCACTCTTTTATTCTGCCAAAGCTGAATAAAACCCAGTAAAGTCTGCGGTTGTGACATGAGTTTTTAAAGGCCCATCTTTTCTCTCCCTGTCCCGTGAATCGCCGCTGAAATCCCCCCGACTTGAGAGTGTCCTAAAGTGAGACGCTTTAATTGAAAGGAAAAGCCGCGGCGAGATTCCCACGGAGGAAACCAGCCAGAAAAGGGCGCGAGACTCTAAAAAGACGGGAGTCGAGACGTCTGTAGATTAATGGCGCAACGGTATGAAAAATTAACTCGCCCAGTTCTCCCTTTTGATAAAATGCCAATTAACCAGTCTCTTTCAGCAGCTAATCCAGCTTCTCGCCATTCCCAGGCTTTTTTTCTCCTCTTTGCTGTTAAAATGCTTTTTCTCTCTCGCTTTCCATCAGGCCTCGTTGTTTTCCTCTCTCCTCTGCGTGTTTCTCTTTTTAATGGCTCTCTAACTCTGACAGCAATTACCCCATCCCTCTATTTCTCACGCTGACTTTTTTTGCTCATCCCTCGTTTCTCATCTCCCGTTACTCTCTCTCCCATCCTTTTGGTTTCCTCCGACTCCCCTTATCTCCACAGCCTCCTGCCTCCCTCCGTCCCTCTCATCCTCTCTGTTATGTGTGCTGTTTAGCTGCGCTTAGCTTCACCTGTCAGCTCGGATCAGGGCTCTGGAGCAGCAACATGACAAACTGCCCTCTGATTCACTCACACAGTCACACACACTTGTAGCGTCCCTGCAACCATCTCCTTTATTTTCTTTGTTTACGTAACTCTTTGATTTCTCACTGCGGTGTGTTGGTAAGTGTTAAAGTGATGTGGCACTGTAGTCCAGCTTACAGTGAGCACAACGTCCTGCGACGTTCCGGCGTGTTTTGAGTCCATTTTGAAAGCTCCACGGTTCATTTGTTGTTGTTGTTTTTGTTTCCGCTTTTGTAAAAAAAAACAAAAAAAAAACAAAAAAAAAAACAGCCTGCGTCAAGAAGAAGACTTTCAGCTATTCGAATTAAAATGAAAATTGTAATTAATTAATAATAAATGTAAAAAAAATTCTTGAATAATTTTTTAAAAAGACAGAAGTGGTTATCAGGTGGAATAGCGCTGACTCAATATGCAGTTGTTTTGAAGCCGTTTCTGTGCGTCCTTGTTCCACTCCGCCCGTTTACAACGCGACACAAACTGAAAGCAGCGGGCGCTGCACACGTGTACAGTAGGCGGCGGTATGCACCTTAAAATTCCTTGCGAGCCGCCATGATAGAAAAGAAGAAGAAGCAGCAGCAGCAGAGAGAACTTGTTAATAGACAAAGTGAATAGCTGGAGATTAAGAGCGCTCATTCAGCAACAGTGACAAGGGGGCGATAAAAGAGGGTCCAAACCGAAGCTTTATGGGCGTTTCTCACCAGGAACACGGTGCTTAACACACTATACTGAACTTTATCACTCGCCTGAAGTGACGCAGTGCCAAACGTGGAGTAAAAATAGGCGAAAACCCAGCTGCTTGCGAAATTTAACCAGCCCCAAATGCCTCGAGATGAAGCCATCTGACAAGCAGGGCCGGACTTAGGAGGGTGTGGGCCCCTGGGCTTGAGCCAAGGTGCTTATAAATATATAAATATATATATATAATCAGCTTCTAACAGCTCTTTTTTTCTGAAAGACGAGCTGACTCAGCACATTCAGACAAAGGGGATTTTCTGGCGTTACCTTGATTCCTCTCTGTTGACATGCTCAGCAGCTTGTGGTTGGTTGACACGGCTCACAGTGAGTTCTCATTGCAATTAAAAGGATTTACCAAGTGGATACAAATTAATGCTCATCTGCTTCATGAAACAGTTTGGCATATTTTGGGGGGGGATTAATGTTACGCTGCACTGTGATCGCGTCTCTTTGCTGTTGGGCCTCATCAATGCCAGGTGACAGAAAAAAAAAAAAGCAGGAAGGATGCATTATATTTACATCTCTGCACAGATCGTCAGATTTTATGATATTTCTTGGATTTATGCTTCCATTAGTCAACAATGGGTCTAAAAAAGGAACAACAAACCCAGAAAAACGGAACCTTTAAACTATCTGACATGATCTTGTAGATGTAAAAAACCAAAAGAGCAAGAAAAAAATATATATATAAATCAGCTGCTCAAACGACTTGATCGTTAACAGGAATTATTGTTTTTGGTGCAAATATTCACTAAACCACATACAACCAGATGGCAACAGCTTGGTTAAAAAACAGGGGCAGAGGGTTGACAATACAATTTACATTTACAAGCATTTAGAGCAACATATTAAGATCTTACCAACATTTCCTGAATGTACAAAAACAGGCACTGAACCGTGAAAAGCTCTTTTCTGATGCAGCAGCAGATAACAACAAGCAAACACGAGCGGGGAACTTTAAGAAGAAAGAAGGCGAGACGATGAAAATAGAACTCGGTGGGCTCTATATTCCACCGAACAAAAGCGCACCATCGCGGTGCGGAAGAAAATCCCATTTTTCTGTCATTCTGATGCTCAACAGCGTGTTGCGGCGCAGCATTCAGAGTGTGGTGCAACCTGCTGGCTGCTCAACCCCCCTTTTTTTTTTTTTCCAACCGAGCTCTTAGATGTTTTGAAGGACTGACAACAGGGGGGAAATGCTAAAAAAGAAAGAAGCGTCTTTCACTGCCAGACACGGGAGAAAAACAGTGTTGAGCTGAAGACAAGTTCAGCAGGCAAAACAAAGGCAGGAAGGTTAAAGATGGATGGTTTTGTGTGCTGAAGGATGGCAGGAAAGGTGTCTTCATATTACACTGGATTGTTCATGAACACAAGATATTGATCCAAAGGTTTTGGTCCCAATCAAACGTCTACCACAACTAGGAAAAGTTTGAAAAATGCGCTGAAAATGGATGCATGGATGTGCCTCTTTGCTCACCCGCCAACAGGATTCGGTCCTCCGGCCATCATCATGAATAAAACCTTTACCTATACCAAACTATAGGTAAAGTTTGGAGGCTGTTGCTCAATTACGTCAATTGCTCTAGGGCTATTTGTAATTTAGAAACGCGATTAAAGACAAATAGACTTTGGTTGCTTTAACAGAAACAAAAAAAAAAATAAAAATAAATCCTTTTCTGCACAATTAAATATAAAAAAATAACCAACCCATTTATATCAGTTATATTTATTAAATTTAATATATTTTTAATGAAATATAAATAACAGTAGATGCTAACATGGAAGCGGAGGATCATTCATGATCAAGCAAAGTCGTGAAAAACAAAAGAACAGTTCTGCCGTCATTTTAAAGATATAAAGAAATGTTTCTAGAGGTCATCAAAGGTCAATCGGCCCCCTCCACTTTCTTCGAATCAGACAAAATGGGTGTCGATTAACTCGACTATGTTTGTGCCGGTTTTTGCAAACGTTCGACACCCATTTTGTCTGACTTTATAAAAGTGGGGGGAGCTGGTTGACCTTTAACCTTTCATTGACATCTTCAAAGCCAAAGCAGCACAAACGAAAATTTTTGCTGTCCAAATGTTTGACGCCAATTTTGTGCGATTTCAAGAAAGTGGTGGGGGGGCAAACGTCACATCGACGCTCAGCAGCTCAGCTCTATCAATGGCAAATCAACAGAACACAAGAAATCCAGGCAGCACATGTTAGCAAAAGCAAAGCTCTGATACTGATAGCATCTGGTGAGGAGTCACAAAACCACGACACAACAGTTTGACAAGGATCTGACAGAGAGCAAGAGACACAGGTGGGTATAAATACATCAGGGGAACCGAGGGACAGCTGGGGACAATCCGGGGGCAGACAGGACGACTCAATTAACTGAAAATGACACTGAAACCTGAATGAACAAAACCCTACACCTGTCAGCTGTACAGAAAGCCAACGACGACATAATCCAATCACATAACAGAGCTCTAAATTGCTATTTACAAATGTGAAAATTGTTATGTAACTGGAGATGCAATCAATCTACCTGAATCTTAAAGAAATAAAGGTAAAAAAATTACTTTTTTAATTTACTTCTTTGTTCATTTTTTGAAATTACAAAACAAAATCGCCAGAAGTTGGTTGGTCTTCTGCTGAGCTACGGTGCAGGTTAACCGATCGGATGTCGGGATGTGTTAAATAAGACGCGGCAGAAACATAGAATTATGTATTTTATCAGGAAAAAGACAATTTAAATGTTTTGATACATTTAATCCAATAAAACCCCAATAAATTACCTAATGAGTTCAAACCTTTAAAATATATTTAAAAAATACATATTTTATATGTAGATACAGATCGCCAATTTAATTCAAGTGATCAAACATAACATTATCAATGACTACCCCCTTTTTGTATATAGCAAGAACATTAATCTGTTCTGATGAGGACAATCAAGGCGACGACCACTTCCTGTTTCAATATGTCTGCGCCTCAGTGAAACAAAGACATGGACGTGGAAAAACGCACATAACCAACATCTGGATTATTGACGTAACATTATTTACGCGTGTAGCGTCAGATGAGCGATTACTTCCAGTAAAATATTGTTAATGTATCAAGCTCCGTCAAGCAAACACAGCCTTTCTGCTCACCAGTTGTTCTTGAAGAGCTGAACGTAACCGCTGCACAATCATCTCTCGTCTTTTACTGCAATCACTCCCCTCCGTCTGTTCTGTGTTTTCGGGTGTTATCAGTTCATATAGCGGAAGCGGCATTTAAGCGTCTGCTTCGCTCTTCGGCACAACTCGCCTTGGAGCGCGCAGGGCCAAGCGTGCGTCTGTGAGCTGAGAGGTGGCGCCGCCGACAGTCGTCGGGGGGTAATCGGTTCGATCAACCGGACACGTCGGGATCAAGTGGAAGGAGCGTCGACGACGTTCGAGGCAAACCACAACTTTGGAGACTCTGGACGTCATCGTCCGCTCCGGCGATTTGAAATGTTACGTCTCACCAACTTTAGGTGAAGCGGCAGAGGTGGCGGACATGTTGAAGAGTTTTACGAGGGCTACGCCAGAGGAGGAAACGGACGGCGGCATCACAGGAAGGAAGGAGCGTGAAGCAGGGACGGAGGTGATGAATTGAAAATGAGATGACAGGAGAGAGGGAGGACTGGATGGATAAGGCGTATTGCATTTTGACCATCACGGCTGCCATGTAGAAATGAGAAATCTCACTTCTCCTGTCATTTACAATTGGCTCCGTGTTACTTCACCGCCTCCCTCGGGGAATGTTATATTGTTTTCCCTCCAGCTCAAGGGCATGCCGTCAAAGTCTTTTCCCCCCCTCATCCTTCTTAGGCTCACTCCATCTTCAACTTTCCTTTGTTTCCTTCCCTCCGTCATTCTCTCTTCCTTTCCTCACAGTGGCTGGCTTCCTCTTGGCAGGCATTCGTGTTGCGTCACGCTGACATTGAAATGATACAGCATCAGTATAATTGGAACGATATCGATCGGGTGACAGCTGCCAAATATGACTGTGCATATGTGCGTTTTGGCGTGTCTACAGCAGCAAAATTCACACTAATGGAGGCTTTGATTGGTTCTGACGCAAACGCCGTGTTTCTCGGATCCCGTCGCCGTTCGCCAGGCTGAACAACAACAGCAACAGCAACAGGTCCCTCGTCGGATCATCACCCTCTCTGTGTTTGTGAGATGCATGTGAATCTGTTTGGATAAGAGTAAGAAGTCTTCATTCGCCTCATGTTGGCGCTTCTTAGATTTAGTTCTCAGTTGTTGTTGTTGTTGTTGAATTCAGGTTGTGATTTATAGGAGTTTGAAGTCTGAAACGCCGGAGGTGAAAAGGCAGCGATGTTTGGGCAGCCAGAGCTTAGCAGATGAGAAAATGATACAGTTGTGATGTCGATGATGTAAGGCCGGCGCTTTCCGCTGCCGCGTTACGTAACCAGCATGCAGAGGAAGCCGTCATGGTCTATAAGTTTAGTCGAGCTTTGAATTTTGGTTCTTTCCAAACTCTCTCTGCCTGCAGAGAGTATCCTAAACCTAGAAGTCTATAAGTCTGGGGTTAGGGTGTATGTCCTGGTGGACGTTCAGGAGCTGTCTGTAGGTCCTGGTTTGTTTTGAAAACCTGAGCTACGGTGAACATTGGGCTATGAGAAGGTTTTAAAATTTGGTACCAAATTTACAACAACTGGTACAACAATCTCAACACATGGCCGATACCTCAGCAACATATTTGATCAAATCAAAGTTTCCTTTGACAAATAAATGACAATATGACGTGTCTTTCAAATCCCGAAGCAGAATAAGGGTGATCTGGAAATAAATGACAATAAATGTATTTCACAAAAATGCCTTGTTTTATTGTTCCTTTGATCTGTCGGTATGGCAACTGCAACATTGGGGCCAAAAACTCGCCGTATAGAATAGTGAAAACATGCAGTGATATAACAAGAGGTAAACAATCTGAACTCTTTAGCAGTGAAATGTAAAGTAACTTGCCTGCATGTTGGATTCTAAGTGCTTCTCAAGATCGTGTTTTTGTTTTTTTTGTCTTGCTTTGTGTACTACAACTGCACTCGTTTGTCTTTTTTCCCCTCATCTTATTTGTGTATTGTTTACTTGCTGCAAAACCAGCTGTTGTTTCTAACGCTGCACTCAGCAGGTTCAGCTTTTTTCTCTCCAGGTCACTTCAATGATAACAAACTCCTTTTTTAACATTGCTGCAAAAAAAAAAAGAAGAAAAAAAAATTAAGAAAAAGAGAGATTAATATTTAATATTTCTAATTCTCATCTTATTTGCAGAGGAAGCTTTTCTTTTTTTTTTTGTTACAAAAGAACATTCTGTTTTGCTTGAAGTACTGAATGACAACAAGGCTCTCCATGCTTCCTTAATGCACCGTGTTTTTCCTCTACCTGACTCCGAACTGTTATGAGAAAAAGATGAATCGCCGTACTTTCCGAGTAAAGGCAAAGGAATTATTTAAATGCCGGCCTCGAACTCAGAGGGCCGTCGCAACAACTTTTAAGTGTTTTTATTGTGCTTAATTGCTTTGGGCTAATAAATAACAAGGTCAGCGGGACGTCCTTTGATTCAAGGCTTCGTCGTTCAGAGGGTTTTTTATTCATAAAGTGCAGCGAGATAAGAAATCGGGCCGCGTGGAAGAACAGAGGAGAAATCCGAGTGGGGAAAAGGAATGAGATCAACACAACGGGAGGCCAACGGGGAGCGCAACAAGCGCAGGCGTGGGAATATGAAAAGCAAACCGAACACGAGCAAGACGACGGGTGGAAGACGAAAGAGAAAACCAAACTAAAGCGAATTCCTCTCCGCTGCACCATCGTCCCGTTCGTCTTGGTCTCCCCTCGTCTCTGCTCATCTGGCTCCTCTTCGTCTCGTCTCTCTTCGGAGACAACAACGCCGGAGCTGAAACGCGTCGGCTCTGGAGTGGTTATTAGTATCGGCGCCAGTCGAGAAGAGCAAATATGATCTGGGCCGAAGTTGGAATGTCCTCGTTTGGAAACAGCAGCTGGGAGGTGATTGCCACGAAGCTTTGTCTCACACAGGAGACGCAGCAGATGCAGATTTATACACACACACACACACACACACACACACAAAAATACAATAAAGAATAAAACATCTTGAAATTGATACAAAATCGATTAAAATCCCAGTCGGGGGCTGCAGGGAGATGAGAACGGACCAGAACTGAAGGCAGTAATCATGACTTAATGATGTAACGTCATCCAAAGATAACCTCTCAAATCTGCTGAAAGACTAAATAACCAAATAAACTCCAGGGTAATTTGCAAATCCTCTTTTTTTTTGACAGTGCTTTAATTGAGAGAGTGCAAAATAGACATATCTGGTCATTTTTATTACTTTTCTAAAATAATAATTCATTTAAAAACTCAGTTTTATATTCCATTTGTCCACTTTTTAAACTCTAAAACATATATATATATATATATACATATATATATACATTATTTTGGTTGTATTTTTGTTTACTGCATTTGGTTCATTAATGTTGAAAACGAGGCTTTACATGGATTAATTATGTACAGAAAACATAGAATGAGAACAGACAGACAGACAGACAGATAGATGTAATGCTCGCTATTGTGCGCTCCGGCCAACAGCTATGAAAGCAGTTGATTTCCTGTCAGAAAGACTTGGAACAAGCATCAGTCTGCGCTGGGACGAGACCATTAGCAGGATCAGTGGAGTGAAAATGGAGCCCGCGTTTTGGACGACATGTTCTCTGAGTTTATGTTCACCTAAACGGCCAAATATACCAGCCCCTCTGAGAGCCTCTGAAACGCGCCTGGTCAATAAACTGAGCGCGCGCTCAAAACAAGTTAGCAGAGTACATTGAGCATAATAAATGACTCTTTGTTTCAGGAATGCCTCCCTTGGAGTCTCCAAGTTAAAGGCAGACATGACAAGTTTGCTCTCAGCAGCTCAGAATTAAACCCACTGTTACGGAGAGCAATAGCCCTTTATTCAGCACATAACAGGAAGTGTAGCGTTTTTTTTCTTTTCTTTTCTTTTTTTCTGACAATGATCTTATAGGGTTTTTAGCTAGCAAAGGGTGATGAGAGAAAGGGCCATGAGTTGAGTTGTAAGAGGATGAAGATGAAGGACATGTGCAGAGCTTCCAGTGGAGAAATAATACAGAATAGTACAGTGAGCAATAATCATGGCAAAATGGCAGATTTTACACAGCACATTATATGTTATATGTTTCAGGAGGAAGTTTCCTTTTGCAAAGCAACAAAGATTTTTGTCATACAAGGATTGGACAAGTTTTCAGATTGAGATGAAGTAATGGTGCAATATAAATTATTGACGTTGCTCTCCTGAATGTTCATTGCATTCTTGTCTCCCTAAAGCAGATTTCCTTATTTGTGTTACTTGCTGTATGAATTTATTCCATGTATTTTTAATAAAACCTGTTGCCCTTTTCCGCACAGCTCAACTCTTTCAATGTCCTCAATGCTTCCAGCATTCCTGTGAGAAGTTGTGTCGTGTTTTATTTTATATATAAGTCCGGCTGCTTATTGTGGATTTGTTCAGCTTGATTTTTGCCATGTTTAATTCATGAGACCCTGTTAGCAGTGGACAGAAAGGCCCTGCCGAGAAATGAAAAGGGAAATAATTGGCAATCTGAAATGGTTGTTCTGAACGTGGGGAAGGAAAGAGGGGGCAGCTGTAGCTCATTTGGTGGCGTATTCATCCTGCAATCAGAAGGTTGTGAGTTTGAATCCAGCCGCCCGCATTGGCGCCCCATGTTTTCTACCGATCAGTGTGCAGACACATGAATGCACTATGAAAGTACTCTTAGTGGTCAATCTCTAAATTCTGCCCAACCCAAATGAAGACAAAAATAAAAATCTATGTCTTTAAGGCTAATGAATAATAACTGGGTACAAATGAACGCCTTAAAGGTTCTGAGCTCGAGCCGTCTCTTCTGACTCGGATACTGGCATAAAAAGCCTGTTTGACCAGTTCAACTTACACTAAGACAAAAAAGAAGGTGCTAAACATATTTTTCATTAACACCATATTTCAGTTTTGTTGTTGGTCTGATGTTATATCTTAAATTCATGTTTTCGTTAGCCGTTTGCTGAAAGTCATCATGATTGACAAAGATAAAGGCTTGAAAACATCAAGCCATGTGCAGTTATTGATCTCTGTGATGTGTCTAACTTTGTGCATTCATTTACTGAAATTAATGACCTTTTAAATAATATTTGAGATGATAGAATACGATTGCAAATGCAACACTAAGAACAATTTGATGCAAGACAAATATAACAGGAATGACGTTATTCATTCTCCCTGGATTGGAGTTACAACCACAACATATGAATAAAAAAGTCTGGAATCAGATTTTAAGGATGTTTAACTTATGTGTGGTAAAGTTTATGTATAAAAACCCAATGCTAGAGCATTATTCACTTAAATCAACTCATATTTTGTCTCTATCGAAACATTAGGCAGATATGCAACAGTGTATGGATGGTATGATAGTGAGAAGGTTGTGTAGTCGGAAAGAGTCACACACACGAAAATACTTTTTTAAATGCAAGTGGACTTTAAGGAAAAATTCTGAAAACCTTAAAAAAAAAGACAACATCTATTTATCACAATGCATCTTGAATGTTTTACTCCTGCCGCAAGTGACAGTGAGGTCGTTGTTGTCAAGTATAACCTCCATCCGCCCACAAATACGTAACAATAAAACAAAGCTCGCTCCATAATGCTAATTCCTCCAGGCCACCGTTCAAAGTGCATTGCGAGAAAGTCGAGCTCTCAGCGCCTGTTATCTCTCTGCTCCAAACTGCTGTCACAGGTGATGATGAAAAGTACCTCTGCATCTGAACAATAAAGCAAGCAGAAAGCGCCGCTGATGAAACGCAATGCACTAAAGGAATAAAACGGTTGACGAAAACGGTTGTTTAGGTCCCAGGTGGGACATTTAATCGCGTGTGCCCTTGAACACGTCGCTCCTTAGTGAAATTATTTATGATAAGTGGTATTTGGCTTGTAAAGTGAACGCGCGCTGCTGAAGATGCTGTCTGAAGGTGTCTATGTGTGTGGGTGTGTGTCGGAGCACATTTCAATTTATTACATTCATTTAGGGCTTAAGTGGTTACCTGATCTGCCAAAATAAAAATAAAAAATAAAAAAAAAACAGATCCCCTTGCTCTACCTAAGATGGTTGCCTTGAAAGAAAAAGCTGAAAAACAACAACATCCATTAGCTTTTTGTGTCCTATATGGGCTGATTAAACATTTTGATGGAATTAATTTATTCACATTTGCTTGCTTTGCAGGTGCAAACACATTCAAAGTTTGATTACTTTTAAATTTAAGGGGGTTTTGTGGTTTTCAGAGCAAAACCAGAATAAGAAAAAAAAAAAATGAAACAGATCGATACCAAAGTATGTCACGATAGAGATGCAGAACTCAAGAATTGAAGCACAACACATCGGCCATCCAAGAGGAAGATAATGATGCCGAAAGTCTTCAGCATAAAAGTGAGCTCACATTATATGTCAGCTAAGACTTCAGTAGAAAGTTTGTCAGAGAAGCAGTGGCTTGAAGACCTAAGAGACCGGAACCTGACCCAGCGATTTAAAAGCCCTCTGGGGTGGGATTAAAATATCTACAGTTCTCCACAGCAAAAAGTGACAACATGAATTAAAAAAAGAAAGAAAAAAAACTCCAGATGAATCAAATTTCTACTTCGGTTCTTATCAGTATTCAGACTTTGAACGTGAATGTGTGTCTCTAAAACACTTCATGCCTAAAAACTGTGACTTAGTTGTGTGAAATTTACATATGTAAGCAGATAAAAGCTTCACACAGTCAGTTCAAGTTTTACTTGTAACAATAATGTTGCTGTCCAAATTGAAGGACGACATTTGTCAAACTCGCCTTAGAAATCTACAAAACTGATAGCACGTTATGTAGTCCTAAAAGATGAACTCCTTCTAATGATACACAGAGTGGCTGTGTATGTGTGAGAAGGTTGCAAGAACGATTGAATGCATCACATATCATTCAATTAGCTCACACACAAAAGAAAAAAAGGTCTTGGTGGGCTGATTATTAAAGGGAAAGCCATAGGAAAGGGGACGACTGTAGTAGACTTGACACATGAGTAAATGCTGGTTTTACGCTGACAGCGGTGCAAACTATCAAAACCCTGGATAAACCACATTTTTTCCCCCTGGAAACGGTGGAGTTCGATGGTCTCGCTGCTCAAGGTTATTTGTTTTGGCTGTGACGTGAACCAAGGGGCAGCCTGCTTTTCCTTGTGCTGTTTCTTCCCCTTAAGCCAAGATTGCGTTAAAGAGCTTGTTTCATAATCCTGTCGCCAAAAATTCCCAAAGAGTGGCTACACATCTGCTCGGCGTCGTTTTATCAACAACACAATCTGGTTTTTGTAATTCCACCCTGAAGAAGCTGTGTGCCTGCAGTGGGCCCGGTGGTACATAATCACTCCGTATGTCGTAGTCGCCCCAGTGCAGCGCCACAAAAAGGCTCTTAACTCGGTCAGAAAAGAAACTCTGACACCCCGCAAATGCCCATTTGTGATTTTATATTACCACTATTATGATTTGGAGATAGTCATGGTTCCACTTGTTTTTCTCTGTTGAAGCCTCGGCGATGTTCCTGTACATAAATAAATGTGCGCAAAACTATTAATTCAGTGAGAAGATGCGTTATATTTTTGTTGCTGAAAGAGTTATTATTCTATCACATGCCTAGAGCTTTGAGAGAGAAAGAAAAGCAAAGCAGTAAACAAAATAAGGAATGCTTCACTGAAGTGTTAAGTGTGCATAATGTGCACGCCTAGGTGAGCAGCTAAACATTCATCGGTGCTGCCACCTTTCTCTGCTTTGGGGTTAGACGTGCAACACACATTTCAGCCTAAACTCACCCATATTATGATCCTGACAGAAGTCAAAACATTTGGAGGTTAAGGAAAATAAATGGCACTGCGTGATTGGCTAGTGTGCGAATCCCAGTCAAGTAGCATTGTCCCAGAGTTCTTCAACTTCCTAAGCTGCGTTTTCTTTCGACTGTCAGTAAATACGTGCAGCTGTTATTGATAATCCACTTATTTGCTGACAAATAAGTCCCTGACACATTCACGGAGAGTTGGTGGCACTGAAGAACTGGCATGGCATGATCCATGCCTGTGATCTAATGATCCTTACGTAATAAACCGTCCGATTTCGGCAACTGCCTGCAAGACACTAGAATCCAGATCATCTTTATTTACATCCTCTGGATCTCAGTCCTGTCAGCTCGTTTTTGTCACGTTGCACGCCGCTTTTATTCGGGGAAAACTCGCCCTGGCGTGAATGGAAACATTGACGCACTTCACTGAACTTGAATTACATGAAGGAAAAAAATTTTGCCAGGAAGTGAATAAATAATGATCACCCTGTTTGTAGCACACCTGTTCCATTGCCACCCCAAGGGCTACAAAGACAAGTGGATTCCTAGCCGCGTGTTTGGAGGCAGTCTCTCGGTTTTAAGACGCAATTGTCACCATTTTCAAGGCACGCAAAGGCAGGCTTTGTTAGGGAAAGAGTAAAAACCCACCCATGATTCCCCCTCAGTGGAAAATTAACTGAATGACACATGTTCACCAAAACCTTCAACTATCTTGGATGACTTTCTCCTTTTTGTCCTTCTGTCACTTTTTTACGCTCCAACAGAGCCTCCGCATCGTTTAAGTGGTTAGCACTCGTGTCGTTGTCTCCATCTCCTCTACATCTCACAGACACGCGCACACGCACGCACGCACATCAACACACATTTTGGCAGATATAAAATAAACAGCTGTGGTTGTCTACTGGGTTGTAAAATGAGCTTGTCTCATGTGTCACTTCCTTTCAGCCCCTCTGTTCTCCCTGCTTTACTCTTTCTAATAATGTGTTTATTTTTCCTCATCTCTCCCTTGTTGTGCCTATTAGTCCCTCAGTGACCTTTGTCCCATTTTAGAGTGAAAATATTAAAATAAAAATAGGAGCGTATTCGCTGCAGTTTAGCCTATGTCACTTCAAACCTGTATTTACACAAGAATGACCAAAAGGCATATTGTGTGGAAGAAAGCTACCCAAAGGGTGTAAATTTATTTGTTTTAGTTAGTGTTTGAAATATATGTTAATTCTGGTTTGTATTCATAAGACATACACCAAAGTGATATCCAGTCATGGGACTTATTTTCAGAAAATAAAGTACCTTTTTTATAGTCCCTCTGCTGGAATACGTCTAAATAAAATCCATTGCAAAAGTCACACCAAGTTATTCAAAGAAGAAGCCAAGAGGTAGGAGAATCTGTCAACAATTATTTGTTGGACACTCCCTTCATGAAGAGTAAGAATGACAAAGGATGAGCATGAGTTGCACTAGTGACATGGCAGTGCAGGAAGAAAACCAGTGAGAGGCTGCAAATGTGCAGAATGCAAACGAGAGTCGGTCGGTTGGAGGTTTATCTCGACGTGCAGCCAGAGCCACAACAGCAACAAAAAAAAGGATTAGATAGGAGCACGTTCCTTTGCCAGGGAGGTGCAGTTAAAGTTCAGAACTAAATCCAACTATTCAGCAGAGAGACTTGAAGATTGATGTTCACATAGTCTCTGTCCAGCCCGCATGAACTTGAGACATTTTTCAAAGAATTTACTGACGTTTCAGTCTCTAGATGTGCAAAATGCTGGTGCAGCTGTAAACCCGAAGGATTGGCAGACATGGTTGCAGCAAAACTCGCATGGACATATTCTTTTTCTTCATTTTACTTATGCACAACGTTGAGTTGGTCTATCACATCAAATCCAAACACCTTGCATTTCTCATGGTAGATGCAATGTGAAAAATGTCACGGATAGGAACGCATTCGCGCTCTCTTTCACCGTCCCCCGTGGGATAGTTTCACCAAAATATAAATAAATAAATGAGGCATTAAAATAAAGCCAAGAGACGTCAGTTTTCATAACGTTGATGGTAGTTTTGACCGGGGAAATCTCCGTCCAGCTGAGTTGGTCAGCTCACCGGGCCACGCCCGGTCACACCTAAGCGTGCCTGACTTTTCCTCTCCTTTTTCGGTTTTCCGTTTTCGTCTTTCGGGCTTTTGTCTCGCTCTCACACAAACAAACGCGCTCTCTCCTGCTCTCTGTACTCGCCACTGGCTGCTTTCCAGTCAGATCAGCTCAATATTCCACCCTTCCCAAAAACCACCCTCACTTTGCTCATTGCTCTCTGGAGCCCACGCTGCCACAGTCATAGTTGTGTCACAGCAATCAATCAGCCGTCAATGTGAAACTGCACCACCAGTACAGGCGAATCGCAGCGAGCCTTGTGCCGCAATTCCCCGACGCGCCTCCCCTCACCATTAGTTCGCTTCTGTGCTGAAATCATCGTTTTGCCGAGCCGAATTGAATGTCTCCCGGTCTCTCTGCGCGCTTCTGCGACGGTATCCGGTTGGTATACCCATCGTCTGGCAGAAATTTACCAGTCTCAGTCTCAAAACTTTGTGTTTGATGGTATCGTATTAAAGGTCTGACAATCAGTACTTGTCACACGTTTTCATTTCGGTAGAGCCCATATGCTTTTGGCGTTTTGACACCTGATAAAAGAAATGCAGAGCATGAAATGACATTGGCTTCTGAGTCACTACTCATTATTTCCACAATAGCTTTGAAATAGCTCACTCATCCGGTATGAATTGAATCTTGTTGTCGTTGGTGTTTGTTTGGATTTTTTAATTCATCTGTGATTAAGGCTGTATTCACACCAGCCTTGATTAGTCCGCTTTAATCAGACTCTTAATTCGTTTGTCAAGAAAGTCTGATTGATTTGGGCAGTGTGAATGAGAATTTGAATTCCAAAACGGACGAAAAAAAGCGAACTCTGATCCGCCTAAAAACCTCTGTCTTGGTCCGGTTGAAGTGAATGCTGGAAACGGGCGGAATGGGTTTTTAAGTTAGTTTGGATCGTTTGACACATTTCAGTGTGAATGCGAACCACAGCAGCTGAAAATGTAACAAATGCTGCAATTTTGGTCCCAAATCGGAGCGAGTCTACCGGACTATCAGGTGTGAAAACACACTAAGACTTAAATCCAGTGTTGTCTGGTGTTTTAAAAGCTTTCCTTTTCATTTTTATTCGCTTCATTGAATTTTTTAATTTCAATATTTTTTTTTTAGCTAAATATGCACTATACTGAAGAGACAAAATATTGAGATCGATAATACATCGGCTAAAGAAACGTTCCTAGTAGTTTTGCCAAGAAATTGAACCAGAGGACTCTCATCAATTGCCTTTGCAGGCTAAGACAGCAATAACTCGTCATTCCTAAATTCAATCATCCACTCTTCGTTTTCCGGTCTTACCTTGAGTTCGTCATGTCCGTTTGACCTCCCTGACTCTTCTCCAGTCCGAGTTTTGTGAAAATTCCCACCAGCACCATGATGGCCACCACCCCACAGATAATGTAAACGATCATATGGGTCCGATCCCGATCCGGTTCCTGGTGGACCTCCGTGACGGGCACCCCCGGTTTCCCGGTGTTGGCCCACACGGGTGTGTCGTAGTTGGAACAGGAGGTCTGGTCCAGACTGTGGACTCTGAACTGGCAGCAGAAGCGGTAGAAGCAGGAACCGCAACAGAACAGGTAGATGCCTGCGTTGCAGTTAAATGGCGGGTCCCACTGGCCCATGACGTCATAGTACCCCCAGCAGCGGTTCCCACTGGTTGAATCCGTCTGTAGCCCTGGGTCCGGCGTCGGTGTTGCCAGTGCCGCCTCTGGTAACACAGACGAATCTGTGCTCTGGTTGGAAGAGACCTGCGCTGACACTTGTCCTGACGGGCAAGAGCTCAGTCCACTCAGGGTGGTCAAGCCCAGTAACATGGCCAGTGAAAAGTTCAACATGAGCAAACACATTGGAGCGGCCATGATGGACTTACTGCAGGGACCGGTAATAGAAGACCAAAAAGCTCCTGCAGTTGAACAAACAACAAAAGACAATTAAATATCTCTTTTTAAAGAGATCAGATCAATATGTTGGCAATTAATGAGATTTGCATTGTACACAATCAGAACAGAGTATTACATGAATGAGAAAATGATTACACTGATTTAAGTCAGTCCTAAAGTTCTTTACAGCCCTTCATATGGCATTTATTAACTAAAACGAGCGATGGGACAGCGACTGGATAAAAATAACCCAATGCATTTGATCTTCTTCTAACCTGAATTTAGTTTGTTCACAGAAGTTAAAAGTTGTGTTTTATTTATGTTTTGGCACTTATCAATACCCCCGTAGACACAGACTTACATTGACTGGCCGACGGTGAATCCGTGACATTTCATTGAGCTTGTCAGCATGTTTATTTACCAAACTTAATAATTAAAAAAACAAAGCAGAAATCACCTTTCACAAAGCCATTCGAGTCTCCAGCAGACAGCAGAGGCGGTGGTAGACAAATCCAAACCCTCGGGAAGGAGGATCCAATTTAGGAGGATGTATTACCTATGAATGAACTTGCCCCCGGCATTTTCAGCAATGAACTCCCCCCACAGAGTGGGGTGAATAATCCGTGAAACGTGAGAACTGTAGGCTCCCAACGGTGCTGGCGGGCAAAGCGAATCCAAACTTGCAGCTAGCGAAGGTTTCCACATGGAAGGGCTTTCACTCCAAAGATAGACTCATATCCCTGAGTGGATGACACCTCAGCACTGAAGTTAAATCGGTTCAGGCGTTCAGAAAGGGAAAAAAAACCCACAAAAATGAAATAACTCCACCACAGGTCTTAACTGGCGTCCATCATCCTGCTGCTCTCAGTGTCACAGTTGAAAGGGAGCTTTTTTTATTTTCGCGGTGGCCATGTTTTTGGCACCAATGTAGTCCACTTTGGTATATGTTACTCTCTCTCCCCCCCCAGCCCACCCCCCTCCGCTCTCTGACGTCTTTATGAACTGATCTGCTGCTTTTCTATTTTCAGCCACAGAGCCCAACAGGTATCAGCAGCTGTGAAGTATCTTTTTGGCGGATCGGTCCAGGCTCGAGTCCTGATGGTGATCGGCGTCCAGAAGGGCACCTGAGGGCTTGTTATCTCTCACTCGTGCACGTCCATACTTCCCCACGCACGCATCCACACACAGAGCTCAACCCCCTGATGACAGGACACTGACAGTGTCAGAGTCTGGAGCTTTTTGGGTGGCACACACACACCACACACACACACACACACACACACAGGAGTCCAATAGCTTTTGGAGCCCTCCTCCCCTCGGATCCAGGGGTCTCTGACAGACCCAGGACTCCAACTCTTGGCTTTCAGCCGACTAAGCTCTGCACAGGTGCAAAGGTGACGAGAGAGGGGCAAGAGAGTAAGCAGGGCTCTTGTACTGAAGCTATCGTCTCCACGTCTCGGATCTGCTCCATGAATTGACGGGTTAAAATCATCCGTTCGCAGTGGATCATGGCTTCTTCTTCTTCTTCTTCTTCTTCTTCTTCTTCAGTGGTTTTGTTTTCCCTCTCACTTTTTATTTTCATCACATGCTCTTATCCCTCCATCACATCCTTCCTTTGATGTTTCCATCTCTTTCCCTGGGAAGACTTGTTTTTTTTTGTTGTTGTTGTTTTTTTTGGTTTGTTTGTTTGTTGTTGTTTTGCTTTGTTTTGTTTTATGCCTCTGCTGGAGGAGATATCAGCGTGGGGTCAGGGATCCCTCGGACTGCCCTCTGCACTTTCAGCAGAGCGCCTGGCAGGAGCCTGGCTGGAACAAAGCGAGCCCAGCCCGAGCGGACTACAGAGACGAGTGGAGATGCGGCAGCCGACGGCAGCGTGGCACCAAGGGCAGATTAAAAAGATGAAAAATAAAATCAAAATATCCCGTTTTCAGAAGAAGCCCATGTGGAAATGCAGGACACAGAAGAGCAGAAGCGCTTTTAAGACAATCTCGCATCGACTACTCAGCTGCCAGTTTTATAATTGTTCTATTTTTCCCTCCATTTTCACCCCCCTATTGGGGGGGTGGGACAAGAAAACAACAACAACAAAGGTTTAACATGCAACAGTTTTAAGCAAAACGCTGCATATTATGTCCCATTCTTTTTTCTTTTTTTTTTTTTTTGAAGCTTTTTGATGTCAATTCAGTCGATGTCCGGCTGCAGCTTCTTTGAAAACAGGCATAATTTGATATATATGTATAGGAATTTTATATATATATCATATGTATGTGTTTTCACTGGTGCTCTGCTTGTGGGATGCTCCAAACAGAAGTGTGAGGCGCTCACAAAAGCAATTTTTTTTTCTGCTTTTTTTTTTTTTTTTTTGCTTTATTCCATCCTCTCCCTTTTTTTTTTTTTTTGTCGTGTCGCTTCCTCCTCGGGCGTGTAATCAATCCCTTCCCGTCCCTCTCGGAGGGGTCCCGTCCCTGGCGATGCTCGCGCTCCCGCCGCTCCGTGGCAGGACTGGCCGTCAGTATCTCACGCAATCGCTCCGTTTCTCTCCCTCCTCCCTGCCTCCGAGTCCCGCCTCCCTCTCCGGCTCACTCCTGCCCTCCCTCATGGTGTCTCTCTCCTTGCACTCACATGCATTCGGTCGTTCGAGCGAGTGCCTTTTGTGCATAAACGAGCTGGCTTGTTGACTCTCCCTTTTCACTCTCTTCCTCTCTCGCTCGTTATATGTCACAGGCACCTCCTTTTTTCCCCCCGCTATTTAGTTGCATTAGGGGTGGAAAGAGAGCTCCAAATGTTTAAATATTGACATTGTTTTCGATCAAAATGGAGTATTTTTTTTTATATATAAAATAAACCCTATCTAGTTGACATGTCTGTTAGCCGGCTTGTAGCCGTTAACCGGCTAACGGCTTGTAGCCGGCTACCGTTGTAGGCTAACGGCGAGCTTGTAGCCGTTAGCCGGCTACCGCCAAGTAACATTTCCGATTTGATCTGTTTGTGTCAGACTTTGTGGAGTGCAACATAACATAAAATGTCTCCCACAGAAAATGGTACTGGCTGAGCGACAAATTACACCCAATTTTCAGACAGTTCATAGACAGTTGACTCTTTATAATATCTTCAAAAAGTTAAAGTACTCGCTGTTCTGTCTGTGACGGCTGTTGGGTTCGTCTGGAGACAACAAGGGCGCACATATTCTTATAAACTAAGAATATTTGTTTGTTCCGTTTTTACTAGTAGTTTATTTATCTCAGTGTCTAACCAAAGGGATCAACTGGGAGAAACAGAAATTTGGTGAACATGTAAAATATGTTGGAAAGTAAGAAGAAAATCCACGAAGGTTCTCCCTGTGGGCATAAAATGACCCAGAACCGAGATTTTGCTAACAGTTAGCAGTTCAATTCAATTCAATATTGGTCAATTGGCTAAAATTGGCTAGTTTTTGGTCTTCAGAGCCAATTCTTGTTAGAGTAATAAAATGAAAAAAAGAATATTAATTTGAAAAAAATCAAGAAAGGTTTAATACACAGGCTTCAGAAAGGAAGAAGTCCTGGAGCTCCTTTGTCTTGTCGCCGCGGCTAACGTTAGCCGCTAATAACGCTGAAGTTAGCATCTGCTTTTAGCTTCATGTTAGCGCTAAACTGAACGTTTAATTCACACATAAAATTATTCAGATTCTTAGTTTATCAAAAGCTAATGTTTCATTTCGTTCCAGAGAACACAGAATTGAGTGTTTCTAGACATGCACAAACACATTTTAAAAAAAAAAAAGAAAAAAAAGAAAACATTAATTACATATTCTTTTGAACTTGGGATGTGTGAAACATTTATACATTGTGGGGGAAAAAAACAAAAACAAAACACAAACTCAGCATTGCGTATCGTCGTGTTCTGCCCCTGCTCTTCAGTGTTTGATTATAGATTCAGTCCATGGACCGTTTTTTTCCCCCCCTCGTCAGAGTATCTTGCTAGTCTCCATTTACTTCTCGCTCATCCCACATTCCGGTCCGTTTGTTGCAGAGCGACTCCATTTTCCCTCCCTGTGATTTTACATCCCTCCCGTATGCGACTGTCAGTTTGACATATAAGAACATCGGTGCTGACTGAGCGTCAGGTCAGCGCGAGCCAGCGCTCCCGAGCGCGCGTGCGCGCGCCCCTGCATCCGCGTTGCGACGCGTGTTTGTGCCTCTGCGTAATGAATGTGCCAGTACCTCTGCAAGCACGTCTGGAGCATGTGCGGCACTGCGGGCTATTAGGACTGATTTAGAAGGGAGGAAGAAAGAAAGGATGGATAGATAGACAGAAAGGAGGCGATGGGGAAAGCAGCGAGGAGGAGAAGAAGAAGGTAGGAAGCGAAGGGAAGAGGAGGGGAGGAGAGAAGAGGACAGCATCTGCCAAAGAGAGGGAGGGAAGGAGAGAGAGATTTTGACAGAAAGAAGCAAAAAGGGAAACGGGAGAGGAGGAATTATCGGCGGGGAAGGGAGGAGGATTAAGGAGCAGGGGAATGACTACCGGGGAAAGGAGATGCTTGAGGGCTGGTGGAAGGGAAGTGGATAGGAAGGAGTTCAGACAGGTAGGGAGGAAGTTATCTCAAGGGAGAATCAGGGAAGGAGTCATTATGAGAAAACTGCAGCAAGACGGTAGACAGCAGCTTTCAGAAGATACGCAGAATCACAGTTCCGGGTTTAAAGAGCAAGGAGAATTTGGAATCTTTCCGTTTTGATTTTAGCATAGTTTAGCAAAAACCATTCCTCCCGTTGCCATTGTTTGTTTGCCCAGCTTTTCCTCAAATTCCTCCAGAGGGTCCTCCTAAAAAACTTGTTTGTTTTGTTTTTCTTTCCCCGTAAGCCCCGCAGCTCATATCCCCTCGGTGTATTTCACCCAGTCCAAACCTCTCAGCCTCGATTTACTTAAAATCCTTGGCAAAGCGCATCAGGAGTTAGGTCAAGGATACATCCGCCCGCACGCTCGAGACGGCACGCAAACACGCGCCGCCCTGACTTCATGTACGAGCCGCGCATCAGCTAATCCTCACCCTCCCCAATGACTTGCTTTTAAGTGTCCTGTGCACATCTTGCCTAATTAACCGAAGGTCGAAAGTTTATATATAAAAAAGGGAAATCCGAGAAGTGGGGCGTACAAGTTTTGGAGATGATGGATGGTGGAGGGAACAGGTGGAAAATAGAAATCGTAAAGTCCGTCTGATTCATTTCCTCTGGCTGTGTGGAGCTTAGCCTAATGTAGCATTAGCCACATTTGCCTGAAAATAATTCAGTTTTCAGGCAAGAGATTCTACCTCCTGTGTGGTTATATTAACGTTGAATTCTTAATAGGGTAGTGCGTCACAGCGGTGCATCTGTTTCTGTTTTTGTTGCCATGCATCTGGCAAGAACCAAGCCAAAAATCATGCAGCGGAAGTACGAGGATAAAGAAAGGACATATGCAACGAAGTGAAAGTCAGAAATATTTTCACGATCCCGAACATAGCAGGCGACGGACAACAAAGAGCAGACGTGGCGTTTAGGAACCAATGACCCCACAAAGTGCCGGGAGAGAGCAAGACGCACGTCTCGCAGATACTGGGAAGCAAAGGAAGCAATCCAAACCATAAACAAGAATATAGATTCGATAAACTAAGTCAATAAAGAGGAAAAACCATGAAAAGTGGTCGCTGTCATCCTCCGTCTTCACCTCCACCTCAAACCATTTCTGCTAGCTCATTATATTTTCCTCTCTGACTTCAGCCACGCTTTGCCGCTCCGACTCCTGAGTTGTTTATTTTCCAGGCTGTGTGGTTCTCCTTTCTTTCCACACTGTAGATGCTGTCAGTGATTCATTTCTTCAGCTTGAACACAAACGGGTAGGGAGAGGAAGCAGCTGCTTGAGGACAGCAGGGACAGATGAAGGTGTGCGTGTAAAAATAATAATAAAAAACAAAAAAACAAAATCAGTTTTGATTAAAATTGAGTTTTGTCAACATGCTTGTCAATTAAATAAAACTTTTATCCTCTCAACATGGCAGTCTGTATCTGATTTCTGTAACGGATGCGTTTCTTCTTCTCTGCTATAAGTTATGATTTCCTCATGTTGCAGTGTCAGTTCTCTCCAAAGCCATCCACTGTGTGTGTGTGTGTGTGTGTGTGTGTGCGTGTGTGTGTGTGTGTCAGGCATGGTGAGGTGACTCACTGGGTCACTGACGAGATCTGCCCTCACTTGTGGCTCACAAACCCAAGCAGAGTGAAAAAGAACCCAGACTGTGAGCAGAAGTGAGCGACACGTGAAGACAGGCAGGAAAACGACTCACCCGACCCAGATTCAAAACTCCGCTGCTGAAGCCTGTTGTTGTGTCTTTGGGGTTTTGTGTTCACAGGGTGAAGGTGTGCGCGTAGAAATAAGAAAATCAATTTCCATTTCATTTTGTCGACCGATTAAACCCTTTACCAACTCAATGATGACATTCTTCACATGATTGTGTCTGTCTGAGGGTAAAACCTCGTTTGTCAGAGGGTCTAAATTAAAGACTTTATGCAACACTACAGGGAGAATGCGTCATTTATAGGTCAAATTTGAAAAAGAAAAAAAAAATCATTGTAAATGAGCCACCTTTACGGTCTGATATCTACACGGAGTCTGGACCTCAGCGGGTCTTTGACTAGGACATCCCCAGCTAAGCGGGAGCTGCGGCTTTTTGCACCGGGATTCATCGGGACGAGAGAGAGAGACAGAGAGAGAGAGAGAGCGAGGAAACAAAGCGCAAATTAAACCCTGGTCGAGGCAGACGCCAGCTTGCTCTCAGTTGCTCTTTTGCTCACTTTTCCTCTGCAAAACTTTAGTGACACAAAGCGGATTTGTGAAATCCAGTCGACTGCCGCTTCGGGGTGCGCGGATGTTAAGCCTTCAATTTAACATGCTTAATAAGCGGCGCAGTGTAAGGTCAGGGCCGCGGCTCACATGCGTCTCAGCACGTATGGTCCCTTTTAATTAATCTCGTCCTCTGTTTCAGCGATCTGCGCACGCGGCTCTCTGCCTTTCTTGAGCTCGCGCGACGTGGGCAACGCTCAATTAGAATCACTGGGGTTTAGTGGATTAGCCTAGTTTAGGACTGATGTTTTCATCTCAGAGGCTCCGAAACATGCGGATGACTCATATCTCATCCAGGGCTGCCGATGACACCGGGATAGGTTTTCTCTCTCCCTCTCTCTCTTTCCACCCCAAGCTGTTTATCCAAATCTATATTTATCATCTGATCGCACTCTGGGAAGCCAAATCTAACCTACGCAGTCGTTTTCCCACGTCACAATAAGCCCCTGCTGGGACGCCTTGAATCGTCTGCGAGGACGGCAAAGCGGCGGAAATCTGATGCTTCGCCGCAGGTAAAAAGTCTGACGCAAACAGGACGGCGGCCTGGCTGGAGGGAAAACGATCCTCGTCCAAATCGTTGATGGCGACGGCGCGATGGTGGCGCAGCAGTTGGAGAGAAGGCCGTGGCTCCCTTTCACCTCTAGGAATGCCTCTTGAACTCTAAAATATTCAAAAATAAAGGCAAAAATAATTAATGGACTCCGTCAAATATTCATTCGGACGGCTTTGATATTCATAATTCAGTGAAAGAGTCCAGGGTTTGTGTGTAATTAGGAGATCGGGGCTACATGCTGCTGCATTTATTAAACGAGACGCGTCTTCAGTTACGGGTAGCGAGTCCGTCCAAAAGACTGAGAGTTAGAAATTCAACCTCTAGACAAGTTTTCCCTCAGCTTTGTTTCCTCAAAAGGAAAAAAAAAAACATCAAGGAGAACAACTGTTCCCACTAATAAACCCGTTTCATGCATAAAATTGGGCCGCAGGTACTGGTTCACTTTGCACAAGTCGTGACCAAAACGTCTTCCAGTCTCCAACAATCTGAACCAAAATGAGATCTTTTAATGTAGAGTAGAAGTGATCTTTTCCAGGAAAATCTGTTTTTCACCATGTCGGGCTTAAATGATATAGCTTGCTGCATCTTGATCATGAAAATGTTACTTTTTTAGTCATTCAAATAAAAGAAAAAGTGTATCAAAAAGTCTGGGATCACTTTTGACGGGTTGTGCATAAGAGTCAAACACGACATGACAACCTGTCCTGAACATGAAGGCGTCTCTATGAACGTTTATGACATTTATCATGAGGAGTCATTAGGTAAATAATCACACTTTTACTAAAAGTTGCTTTAAAAATTGCATTGAAAGTGCCAAGTTTGGCAACAAGTGACACATTTGTTTTAAAGCCGAATATCATCTGTGGAGAAATATTATGGTCCAGGCTGAGGATTTACTTTTAAGAGAAAATACATTTCACAGTGAACAGACTTTAAATTACACGCCAATACGGTCAGAAGTATTACCTGTCTCTATAATGCCGCGCTGGATGCTACCCCAAACAGGAAGGAAAGCTAAAATGCTAACCTCTGAGCCTTTAGAACCGACATGCACCACAAGCAACCCGCACTTCGACATTTGGGTTTCACCCTGTGTGGCTTTTACCTCCAGGCTCCGATGCTCTTTGAACAAACACATATCAGGGTCCATTAATCAAACGGTAAAGGGGGCATTTCACCGTTTCTGTACGGCATCCAGCATGGGTCGAAAGAGGCAGACGTTAGCGTTAGCGGCACTAAATGAAAGTTTTACTCTTTGTAAATGTAAACACACCGTGTTTATAGGCACACCTGGTTATTGTGACTAGAAAATATCCTGCCTTTTGTTGCAGTCACAGAACATTTTCTGCAGTCTTGAGCTTTGAATACTCCTTTTAGCCTCCATCGATGTCACAGCAGCCCTGATTTTGGCCCTAATATTGCACCGTAGGTTTGTTAACTGTGTTTTAACAGTTTTGCTGCCACTCCATATTGATCTCGCGCGTCTTCTGCTCAACTTTGTTCCTGACCTGTTCCTGGGCCTTCATGATGTTTCTTTCACAGATTTTCTCCATCAAACATCTGACTTCCTCATGGAGCTGCGGGATATTTACTTAGACTAAATTTAATTTTATGATAAGTAAATTATCTACTTCTGCAGCGACCTACATGGTTGTGATGCATTTGATTTCGGAGTATCGGAGTAACGAATGCAACGTACTCTTGCTCTTAAGTTATTCTTTTTTTTTTTTTTAGTGTGCGTCACTTTGCAATTGTTCACAATTGTTGTTGTTCTTTTTTAATCCTAATTAAAAAAAAAAAAAAAAACCTTGTTTTTGTCGATCGATTCAGTTTTTTTTCCTCCAAATTCCCCGAAAGCAAAGTTAAGTAAATCAGTCAGTTGATGAACTGAACACCACCACAATAGTTACGCCACATTTAACATCTCTTGCACGCAGAGGTAATCGCAGCGCGGCACAATCTTTTGTTTCTCTCCTTACGACTAATAGCTAAATGTTCCACCGCCGCCGTAAATATTTGTCTGGACTGCAATCAGTGGTGCTGCGCGACTCTTTTACTTTGTCCTTTTTTCCAATCACATTATCGCTCGAGGAGACTCTTCAGCTCAATCCTTTATTATCACTTTTGTCTTTATAATTGTTATTGACGCAAGTAGATGGATATTTAGAGCAGATCAAAGCACTTCTTACGCTCAAGAAGATGGTTTAGTATGAGAATCTATGGCAGTGATTACAACAGGTCTGCTGAATGGTGACTAAACAAACTCACTGTGGGTGGTTTCTGATTAAAACTTTCAATGGCAGCAAAACGCATTATCTTTTTTTTTATTGCGATGCCATTTTGGTGTTATATTTCCATTGTATACTCAATGCTTTACTGGGTCAGGTTGATTTATTTATTTTTTTTCTTCCAAAATGTGCCAAACGCAGGCCGTGGTACCAACATGTCTGCTTGTTGCGGTTCAGTCCAGCAGCAAAAGCGTCGCCAGGTAATGTGCAGAAGTAAGCAACACGGCGAATCTCATTACCTGGAGCAGGAGCCGGATACGGGGCTACATTAATGCCCAACCAGCATTTAACGTCAAACTGATCTGCTCCCACAAATGGGGGTTTTCTTTTCTTTTCTCTTTTTTTTTTTAATGCGATCATTTCAGTCTGAATGTCATAGCCTGCAGCTCAGGATAGACACGGAAAGAGCGATTTTTTGCTGAATGATGATTTTTAATTAATTTATTTTTTTCCTCTCTTTTTGCCCCAAATAATTTACTGCCTGGGGAAAAAAAAAAAAAAAGCAGACACAATAATAACCCCAGCACTTTTCTGAAAAGTTCACTTTCCTCTCCCCCCTCCATAAGTAACACTCAACACCCGTGTGCAAAAAAGTGAGGAACAGCCTAAAGATATTTTGGGTGCATATTTCGTCAAAAGCACGAAGCGGGGGACAGATCCCAAAGGGAAAAAACACGAGGAGGTTAGAAGACACTGACTTGACTCCAAGAGTTTGTGTTTACTCGAGATCAAAGATTCACAAAGCCTGGACTTAATTAATACTAAATCATTTTTGCCAGCTTTTTGCTCGCGTTTTTGAAGACAGCTAAGCATTTCTTAAGATCCTAACTGGTTTCATATACAGAGCGCGCCATAAATAATGCAAGCAGCAGCATGAGCTGAATGGATTCGAATCTGTTTGACAACAGTCTTCAGACCCCAACACCAGCAGCCCGCTAGTGGCAAATGCTGACTTACTTTATAATTTACATGACCGGAGATGAAAGTCAAGTTTTTAAACTGTGAATCTGCAAGCCACCTGCTCTCTGCAGCAACGTTGTGCGTTTGTTTTGCATGGCATCAAGCAAAGGAGTACCTTAGGTTTACATGCATTTGCATGTATCTAAAAAAAAAAAATATTAGATTTTCAGGACATTTTGCCATTTAAGCTTGGTCAAGGTTTCAGACTCTACAGCGTGACATCAAAAAATATGGGTTGATGTTCAGTATTGGAGAGTATTCTCATTTCTTTATTGAACAAATACGTAGCCAAAATAGAAAAGTCGCGTGTAAAAAATCTCCCTGACATTAATAACAACACTTGAAAGAGGGTTTGTTTGTTTTTCCTCCCTTAGCTGACATGTATTACCATCACCTGTGTAGTGTTGCTGTGGGACTTAAAGCGTGATTACATTTGACATCATGTTAATAACATCCCCCCCCCCACACTCCTTGTTGGAGGAATCATTTAAAGGTATAAATAGCAGCGGAGATATTGCACATAATCCTGAGGGCACCAAAACACAGTCATGGTATCAGCTGGCCGCCGTGAAGATGCTGCGGGGGACGTGTGCCGCCGCCGCGGCTCGTCGGAGGAGCTCCTGGACGAAAGCGTCCGAAGCGGAAAGACCGAGGAGCAGCAGAAAGAAGAAACGCCAAGGGACGGAGGGGGCCGTGTGGGAGGAAGGTGCCTTCTGGCATAATTAGGGGTGGAAAATTAATTAGCGACAAGAATGTGAGTTAATCGGACCTCCGAAGGCGGTTTCAAGACGATGCCAAAGTGGCGATCCCCCCCCCCCCCAAGACCTGACAGTTTGTCACAGCCCAGACGTTATCCTGTTAATTTTGACAATGAGGGACTTTTTGAGCCCGTTTCTCGAATCGCCCAACAATCGGAGGCGTCTCGAACCCGTGTGGTGTTTTCGTTCCACGCCTTGGAGAGGGGCTGAAATAGTTTTCCTTGAACCGGGCCTGTCACAGAAACCAGTAAACCCATACGACAATTTAAAGCAAACTCAGCAACTTCCACTGCCGTGATGTAGCCTGTCGTTTCTCTTTTTTTTTTTCTTTTTCGCTCTTTGTGCCAAAAACTGGATGAGAAAAGTCTTCAGTTTGGACAATTTAGTGTACAACGACTTCAAGTTTTTTTTTTTTTTTGAAGTTTACTGATCTTTCAGAATGTGCTTCACTATGTTTTGCCTTTACCATTATGTTACTTAAAAATTGTGTCAAAACAACATTTGTTTGTTTACCGCAATAACTTCTGGAACAAATTATCGTCCAGCAAAATTTGTTACGGCGACAAACCTTTCCTCGACAAGACATATCTCTTCAAATGTCAAAAACAACAACAAAGAAATGCATCTAATTAGCTTTTTAACTAAAATACTTTCCCTCTCACTGCTTCACAGCAAACATAATCTGGTTTGACTGATTGAGAACCAACCAGTATTATTTAACCTGCAGAGACGCAGGGATATTACCGTATTATTCCTAATAATATCACTGCTACGTGGAGTTTTGTTCTTGTACTTGCAATATCTTTTTTAGTTCCTCTTTATGAGTCGTTCTCAAATTTCCAGATGAGGTCAAAGATCTGAAAGAGCTAAAAGAAAAAAAAATGGTTTTATTGAATTTACCCTAAGGTTACAAACTTCATCCCAACAAATTTCTGTGTGACCCCGAGTCACTTTGCAATAACGAACTCTCAACATTTTGTAAGAAATGTCAATTTTGGACGGGAGCAAAATGAGCCGAAATTGTCTTACTCTGCCTCCCGTTAATTCCCAAAAGCTGGCGTTCTATGAATTTCATTCTTCAATTTAAATATTTTTTTTTTCCACCTAATTTAAATACACTTTTTCAAAATTAAATGTTTTCTGATTGAAGTGGTCAGAATTCAATGTTTTACAAAGTAAAAACACGGATTTTCACCTGCTTAGTCATTGTTATTTTATTATTCAGCTGTGTGATAAATGGACACAGTTTTTAACAGTTCAACGCAGCAATATCACTAAAATAGAAATTCACATATCAGGACATAATAATCTTATGGTTGTGGTCCAACTAGCCTTTATTTGGATATGTACAGACAGTTTTCCTTTGACATGGGATCATCAGGGTTTTACAAAGCTGCCGTGATGTTCTAACAACATTTTATGTGAATTATGCATCAAATCTGTCATTTATTTCCAAAGAACTGCTAGACAAGACTTTCTAAGGGAGTGTGAGACAGTGGTTGAGTGAATTATGAATATGTTTCAGAAACAAGTGCTCCCAAAAAAACCAAAAAAAAAAATGCAATCTTAATTATTCAAAATGCTTCAGTTTAACGTTGCGTCACGAGTTTCGTCCAAACTTCTAAAGCAAAGTGTGTTTCTGTATTTTGTGACGCTTTGAGGGCTGCGTTGCTTATAGTGACTTTAATTAGTATTGTCAATCATGACTTACCTGTTAAAATAGCTGCAGGTAAAAACTAACCATCGTGACACAGGTTAGTTTCACCCCACTGATAATGTGTTGTTGCAATAGTAATCTACTACTATAGATTACTTGTAATAGATTAATATTACTAGAAGTAGTAATATTAATTACTAATCATATTAATCTATTACTAGACTACCATTAATCTAGTAATAGTTGTTATTTCCAGTTGTTGTTATTTATTTGGGTAAGTCAGGAACATGAAACAATCTACATTTGATAAAGACAGAACAGGGAAAAGCAATGTCTTAGAATTACATAACTACTGAAATCTTACTCCGTCAATTTCCCCTCTCTTGTCCAAAAGTAAATAAATAAAAATAAAAACCCTTATACAGCTTCAAACCTTTGTTTAGTGCAACAAACGACTGACAAATTTCTGCTTCTGAGTTGACCCTGCTACCGTTTCTGATCCCTCAAGATCTCGTGTAACCCGGTGACCGATCACGTGTTTCGCGTTCTGATGCGTTTGTCCTTTAAGGCCCCGCTCGGCCGAAGCCTCCCCCGTGTCGGGGTCGGGGAGCTGAGACTGTTGTCTGCTCTCATCTTCTTTAGGAAGCAGTGAACCGTCTGCCCTTCATGCCACAACAGGATCAGTGGCACTCAATTACTATGGAAACTAGGAAAAAACAAAAAACAAAAAAAACAGCAACAACATGGTGTCCAACCGTCTGAAACAAAAAAAAAAAGGAACCCAACGACAAAACTTACATAAGTATTCATCATATTTAGCTTTGCAGTATGTGCAAACGTGCTATAAATAGGAGACCAGACTCAGGCCTCGTTCACTTCATTTGTGAGGATAATTGTTTCAAAAGAAAGAAACAACATCCTGTGCAGCTTACTTTTGCCTCAGGCTGCAGTTCTTCTCCTTGTAGACGGATCATCAATGCGAGCAGTGAGTGTCGGGGTGAGAACCAGGAGAAACAACCCGGACCAGGAGTGTGTTTCCTGCCTTCAGGCTCAGACGTGCGCTGTTCCATATCTCTTAATTTCCATCCTGGCTGCTCTTCGGTATGTCTCAATTCATGTGGCACCGAATCCCGTCGAAAGTGGGGGTGGGTTATCACGATCAATGCCCCTTATTGTTTTCTTTGCAATGAAGTTTGGACTTTCTACGCCCAAAGACTGTAGTTGCTAATTCGCATCAAACCCCTTCCAGTCTTAATTTCCACCAATCCATTTGATTCCAGCTTCTAAATTTAACGCTTTCGTCACCATTCTGACCAATCGTGCCCAATTTTTCTTATTTCCAACTTTTAAACGCCAACATTTTGATCCGTCGCATGACTTAGATATTCAAATCAAGTCTTAACTTTGCAAGCGCTTTCCAGCAAAATCAAAAAATGCAGAACAGATGAGCATCAGCGTAGGCCGACAGGTAAACCTGGAGCCATTTGTTTTTCCATCTCGTTGTTCGTTTCCATATTTTTGCCATGTTTGTGCTCTGAGGCAAGAGAGTCGGCCATTTTTACGGTCAGTGACAGAGACGCAGGATTATGTGGCGATTAACTGAAGCAGAAACGCAACGCGAGGTCGCTTTCATGCAGGCTAAAATGTGGGTAAATATTTAAAATATGTGAAATGTGGGTAAATATTGGTTATTGGCTATGATATCAGTATTATTATTATTATTGGCAATTGGTGGTGACCCAAATGTTCACATCGGTGCATCCCAAGAAACTTTTTTTTTTTTTTTAACACCCTTACAGGGAGTTTAAATTCAGGGTTGGATTTCCAATAATTTGGGAAACTTGGACAACTTTGACTACAATCTGAAGCTTTTTTTTTTTTTTTTTTTTTTTTAAAACAATGAATACTTAGTTTGCAGGCCTGACAAGTAGAAAACAGAACCTGTTGGTAATGTCTACATTATGACCCGCCTTCGTCCTGCAATTCTGCTAACAGAGACTCTAATGACGAAGTGGTTCTAATTTGATACAGAGATGCCGCGGCCCGACTCGGTGAGGTTCGGAGGGAAGGTGATAATAATACTGCAGGGTAGTCGGCGATAAATCACCAACTGATAAGGTCAATGTCTGAATAATGATCACATTAACGTAATGAGTGTTGGCCATAAGACGGAGCAGGCGGACGCTCTCCTGGCCACCAAGTGGCAGGAATTTGATCTGTTAATTGTGGTGCATCACATTTGTCTTGATGGAAGGGTTTCTCTTTTCCTAAGGAAGCCTCAGCAGATCCTCCACCTCTGAAAGTTTCCAAGCAGGAGCTCCTCGGATAAATATAGAGTCTCACCTATTTTCTCGCTTTACTCCTCCTCGGCATAACACCCTCTCGCCTCTCCCGCAGATCACACAACTCTTAGCTCTCCTCCATTTGTCTTCGCGATCTCCCATCGTCTCCCTCTCGCTCCGGGCCGCCATCCCGGATCCAGCGCGCTTAAAGCGACTGGATCGCTGAGAAATTTGGGCCAATCTTTGCGATCTCGAGAGAAGTCATCCTCGACTTCTTGGCTTGTCGTCTCAGAGGTGCAAAAGCAAAGCCGCGAAAACTCCTGCACCACCACAGCGTCAGAACAGAATCCGAGGACATTTGTTGTCCGCTGGAAGCAGATTATTTTAGATCTTGTGTGACATGAGGTGAAACTTTTAAAATAACTCGTTTCCTCCAAAGGCATTTTTGGACATGTGACAAGATCCGGAGATTTTAGAGCCGCCAGCTTCTTTACCATGCTTCTCAAGCTGTGAGTGAGTCGCTTTTCCCTGTTGAGTTGATGCTGTAATAGCTTGTCTACATAAATGTCAGTTACCCCAGGTTTCCCCATTTTAACGTTGCTCTGTGCAATACTCTTAAATTATTAAACAGAGAGTCGTGTTTCCGTCTCTCCGACAGGACGCACCCAGTCGAACCGAAACGTAAAACGTTGCACGAGGAATTCAGTTTGCTGCGTTGACGGTGATGTGTGCGGTGACACCTGCGGCAGACCTCACCGGTTCTTAAAAGCCAAACGCCGGGTTGCAAAGCCTGGCGTTTGCAATCTGCCAGGGTTAGGGTTAGGCTTATTTCTAACCCTGTGCAAAACTTTTACTCTAAAAATTACACCTGCTCAGATACATAACAGTACTTTTGTTAAAAAAAAAAAAAAAAAAAAAACACAACTAAACAACAGGTTGCACGTCAAGACTTTGGTGAACCGTCAGTGCTTTAGATTGATGCGTGGGGCTCCGCAGGGTTAGGCCCCTTCGTTTGGCCCCTTCTCACTGATTTGTATCCCACTGAGGAAGTCAAGGGTTCCATTCTAGTTATCCAAAAAGTGCCAACTTTGCATTGTTTTTGTACATTTGAATGCTTTAATGTAAAGTTGGCACTTTTAATGCAACTTTACATGAAAAGTGTCATTATTTATACCACCAGTCAGAAGGATTCACAGGTGTCATGATTATGATGGAGTCCTGTCAGTCAAACCCCGTCAAATAAAGCGCTGCCATTTACCTTTTGTCTTGTTTTGATCGTTTATGTACAGCAGTTTTTCCACTCATAAATGCCACATTCTTCATCTTCTTCTGCTGCTCGGTTGAGTCTGGAATGGTGACATGACCTCTACAGTTTCTAAATCAGAAGCTTCCAACGTCTTTCAATCTGTCTGGATTTTTCAAGAGCAGATTTTTGCTGCATCATGTCAGGATCGACAGTGAATCAGCGCGACGAACTGAGCGGCTTGTTTCTGCGTTCCTTCTCGCATGTTTCCCGCAGCCTGAGCCATGATCCGTAATGGAGCCGCTTTCCGTTTGTGTTGCTGTGGCCTCGTGTTCAGTGCAGGCTCTGCTCCTCGCAGCGGGCCGCAGTGACAACCTCTGGCTTTGACGCGTGTTTTATTGTTGCTGGGCCTCCGCAGCCGAACCCCTAACCCCCAACCCCAACTGCATCAGCATTTTCTCAGGAGGGCGCAGGTGGGGAAGGGAAGAGAGGGAGGGGGGGAGGGGGTGAATAAATAAATGCAAACATGTTGGCTTTTCTCTCGCTTGTCGATTCACATCCAATAAACCAGTCGTCGTTTTGTGCGTGTTCTGTTTGCACGTCGGTATCATTTCTGGCTCTGGAAAGCTGCGGCCTAAGCACAAATTAAAGGGTAGCTAATTACAAATAACATTCTCCTTAATCTGTGGTTTTGAAGTGATGCGTGGAAATCTGCTGACGGGACGAATTTCCATTTTACTGCCGTTCGGCTCCTGACTTTGTGTCTTGTAATTGCGGGTTGAACACAACGCCAGCCGTCCTTTGCTTTGAAAAAATAGCAGCAACACTCTCAGATAGCTGAACCACATATCCCATTAGATTTAATCATGTTTATCTTTATGCAGCAGGAATTAATGCCCCTTCTTCGCTGCGCATTTAAAGGAAACCAAGAACAGTTTACAGCTTGCTGGACTAATCTGGGTTCGTTTTGTTTTCGTCAACGCGTCTTCAGGTGGTATTGAGGTTTGCGTCTCGTCTTCTTCTTTGTTCCAGATGCGACGACAAAGCGGATTCCTTCAGGCTTTTAGAAACAATATCTCGAATATGTCACCTTCCTTTGCACCTCCCCCGTCTCTTGCACCAAAGCCTGCTTGACCTTTTCGGGCGGATTGCAGAGAGTGCAGCGTGTACACGGCCCGGTTGGACGTTTCCTCTCTGCGGTTCACGGCTCCCCCCCTCCGAAATCTTGTTACTGTGAGCGCTTTGGTTCAGTCTTTTTGGAGAAAGACGCGGGAAAAGGCTTAGGAGAAAAGCAGCCGTTAGCTTGAAAACAAGCTAACGGATTTCAAGCTTGAAAACAAGCTAACGACATTTTCAAGCTAACGACGTTAGCTTGTTTTCAAGCTAACGTCGGTCGACGGCGACGGGATTCTTTGGAGGACGCGAGACACACTGATAAACGGGATATAAGCTTTCTTTTTTTTTCAAAAAAAATGTCAGTAAGACAAAACATTATTTCCCTAACAACCATTGGCCTTCAGCTAGCAAGTAGGAAAGCCGATGTTTACAGGTATTCCCCTCGTAGACGCACGGCGTTTGTGTGGTGACGCAACATTCCCGCACGGCAATCGAAGCTGCTTGTTGATTTGTTGCATCACCAGCCCGGCTGCACATTCGCATGCCAGGCTGCGAGAGCCGCTTCCTGTGCCTCGGCTCTGGCCCTCTGCTCGGCGGTCTGCTGCTGCGTGGCACAAATCCCTGCGTCTGCCGACACATGTATCGGGAATCAATGCGGCCCATGCTGGGAAACTGTACAGGCAGCGGCGTGGAAAGCTTTTTCGATGACCCTGTTTGCCTCATGTGCTGCAGAGGTAAATACTGCTCCGATACAGGACAGCGTTCTCGCCGCGATCATTAGAGAAGCGTTTCCGTGCTGCCGTGGGAGGACCAAAACATTTTACACGGGAAAACAAAACAAAATGCCGAAATTAATAGTAAATAATAGAGGCTTTGCGCCGTGCTGCTACAATTTGGGACTGAAAGACAGAAGGAGGACATTAAAGAACAAAAAAGTGTTTTTTTTTTTTTTTTGGTTGTTTAATGTTGAGAACAAAAGACTCTAGGAAAACTGGGGACGACCATTTTTGGATCCTCTGAGTGAGGAGACGTTCCATGACCTATAGAACAATGCTGTTTTCTCCACTGAGAACGACGCTCTGGGTACCGCCTCATTAATGGAGCTAAAGTCTCGGTTTTTGGGAAAATCCCGAAGCAATGCCGGACACTAAATATGTTAAAAATGCTAAAATATACATGGCGAAACGGGAAAAACATACTGAGGCCTATATACAACAGCAGTCTCCAAGGCACAGAGACGTTCACCTTTGGTAAGGATCTACCATAAAACGGACTCTTTGGTTGTGTCTTTTAAAGACACTTAAGCCCCCACGCCACGACAAGGCAGAGTCCATGTGGGGGAATTATTATTATTATTTTTTTTTTTTTTGTGGTTTTTTAGTATTTTTTTGGTATTTTTTGTAAGTTTTTTTTTTTTGGGTGTTTTTTAAAGTTTTTTTTAAACACACGTAACCCTTAATAAAAACTATTGAGAACACAACACAGCAAACCATAGAAGAAAACATACCATACTTGATGGTGTAACAAAGTAAAACATGAAATGTTACTCATGACTCATGAGTCACCATCTCTTCAATCTGAACCCCTTGAACGTTCGGACAGGTATATTCTGTTCGGGACATTTCTTAACATACATGTCATATGCTGCTTTTGTGGAAACACTTTGGTCAATGTTTACATTTTCCTCCTCAGCAGCAGACCATTTTTTAAAAGTCCCGGCAGGGAGTGTTCGAGGTTTGGACCTGTCCATTGCTTGAACCTCATCTTGGTCCTCCACCTCCTGGACATCCTCAAATGGCTGCTCCTGAACAGCCTCCTCTGGTGGTTTAACAAGAGGCCTGGGTCTTGCAGGAACTTGGACTCGTTATGGGATGTCCTCTTTCAACTTCCACACAAGTAAGTTGAAGACTTTGGGTAGGTTGAACTGAGACTGAATCTGCCAGCTCTGGAGAATGGCCTGGATTACATGTGGACTGATCTTTACGTAATCCACATTCATTATCATCCCCACACAGCTAACAAAAGTTCGCGAGTTCACCTGGAGCGCTCCTTTGATTCTTGATGGAATCCTTTGAAGTACCTTACGCATCCAGAGCATTCCATGGTCTCGGTACTTCTTGAGAACGGCGCTCAACCTCTGTGCAGACTTGCAGGGTGGCTGTGGCAACTTTTGACAGCTGGATGTCGTGGCCCTCAGACTCCAGGATGAAATAGTCCTTGCAGTTCCAGAACAGCTTGCGTCCCCCACGCACATCACGGAACTTGATGTGTGGGAAGAAACGCAACTTCTCCGCCACAAAGCCCTCAATAAGGCATTTCTTCACATCCACTCCGTTTTCCACCATCATTTCCCGTGCCCTGCCAAACGTTAGTGGTGCTGGGAAGCTGTTCTTTGTACTGAGGTCTTCACAGAAGATCTCCAAGTCGATGCTGCCAGACAAACGACCTGGTGGTCGTTCGGCTTTCAAGTCGGCAAATGGAATGTCCTCGTTTCTCCTAAAGATGTCGCATAGGAGGAGGTGAATGGTCCGAGCACCAAGAAGAGCCGGCACAGCATCCAGAGCCTGGCACAGAGGAACGACGCGCTCCAACCTCTTGGTTTGGAGCTCATTTCTGGTCCAATGGTGCAAGGGGGGCGGGACCTCACCGGCACTTCCAGCTGTGTGCGGGGCCAACCCAATGAAGCCTCGAGTGTGGGTAAGGCTATTAGGGTTTACTGTGTTGGTACCCAGGCTTACACTAAGCTGGAAGTCCGATATGGAGAGAGGATGGCCATAGAAGAGCTTTGCCAGGTTGTTGGCTCCGACATGCACAACTAAAGTCTCAATATCTTTTTGCGCTCAGATTTATCATAACAAGTGTGTTTCGCAAAACTTGTAACAGAAAGACATTTAAAAAAAAAAAAAAAAAGACAAACTTATTATTCGCGTGTGATTTTAATCGTGTTTCTTATTTGGTGAAAACACTGCAATCACAAAATTATGTTTCTTTGTTGTTTTTTTTTAATCCCAAAAGAACTTTTATAACTCGGCACAAGCCTCGCCCGCCGGAAACGTTCCTGTGACTTTCAAAGAACTCACCGGATAATTTACTTTCCAGGAGTTTACTGGGCGGATAGAGGCGAGAGCGGATCGGGTGAGCTCTTGTTTTTTTTCCCTGACAAACGTCACGGTTGGTGAACACCCACACGCTCAAAAACCCGTCAAAGCTCTGGAGGTAGGACTTAAAAGTTTTGCCAGCAAAAAGAGAAAGAGAGAGAGAGAGAGAGAACAACACTCTCTGTTCAATCTGATGCAATCTGTTCAGCAATGCATTTGCTGAACAGGAGGAGGATAAGCTCCCTACCTTGACCTTTGCTCTCAGCGAGTATCGCAGCTGCGGCCATGCAGAGCAGGGTCACCGACGCTCTTATCATTCCGTGGCTGCAGTCCTGACTTAACTCGCCCTGAAAGCACAAACAGGTTGCGTGTCTCCGAAGGGGCTTTGTTTGGGAACGCGGGCGGCATGATAAGGCGACCGCAGACATCTCGCCCACAAGGAGAGAAACAAGCGGCGCGCTTATCTCGCTAATAGGACGGCGAGTCGCTTTAACCTTTGTGCTAATTCTGATTGTTTAAGCAATTACAGGATGTGTGAAAGTAGAAAGTAGACTCTTTTTTTTTTTTTTTTTTGCGTTTGAATTAATAAAGCAGAGCAGATTAGGCCGGCAGGAGCCTCAATGCAGAAATCCACCTTGTACCCCGACGAGACGAACTTCGTTTCCAGAAGCCATTTAACTTTAATGCATGTTTTTTAAATTATTATTATTATTATTATTATTATTATTATTATTATTATTATTTTTGCAGGAAGTCGGAGTAACATGTAAAAAACAAACACATGCATCTGAAAGATCCATGCAGATACACCCTGGTCAGGATTTGAGCCAACAATGGTCCTGCACTGTAAAAAAACGAAACAAAAACAACATCTCTGATTTACGGTAAAAATATCAACAGCTGTGATTCCCACAATTTTACCATACAAGTACAGGAACTATTTGATGCTTCCAAACGCTGCAGCAACATGAAACCCTGTTGTTGTTTGGACGTTTGTCTCTTCATCAGCCAATCGAGGCCCGAGAAATAAACTGGCCTTGTTTTTGTCGAGTGGAGAATATTCTAGGGGAAGGACTGAGGTTGGCCATTTTAAAACCAGGAACACAGAATCGATTTTATTTGATTTTTTTTTGTTGTTTTTGTTTCATGCGATCCTCTTTCATTTTTACCGTGATTCGTTGGAAATGAACTCCGGCAATTTTTATATATTTTTTTTAAATACAGACAACTACAACGATGCGTCTGCATTTTGTTTTCAGTAAATTACTTCTCTCCGTTCTCGACGACGACATCAACCGGTTTCTGTTTTCCTGAACTTTGCAGAGCTCGATTGAATTTCTCGGTTGCTCTCCTCTGTGTTGCTGCATTTCAGGGCGCCTTGTGCTCCAGTTAGCAGAAGGCAGGTCAGGCAACACCTGCATCACAGTCGTAGATCTTACAGCCCCGTCGACTGTTGTCACGGTGAACATGGGGGGTGGTGCAGGGAGCGAACTGGAAAAATACCAGTTTGATGTATCCAGGGGCTCGGATGCAGATACGCATTTCCTGCTGTTACGTACCGGTAATTATGAAATGAATGAAATTGTTATTATTCTTCATGATAACAATCGCATCCAACACCCATTTCACATTTGCCCGGGGAAAGACTTTGATCAAATATTCAGTGGTTTGGGTGTAACTTTTTCCAGGATATGCGCGCCGTTACATCTGGTATTAAAAACAAATCAGAAAAAAACAAAAGAATATCACATGAGCAATCAAACACAGCGGTGGCGGTGTAATGATCTGGGACAATCTGAATCTGATGAGCTCTCTGGCATTCAGGTTGTCATTTTAAACCCAATCACACTTGAACTACGCATGCAGAAAATGTTGAATGGCCCCCCCCAAAAATATTGGTATTTTAAGAAAATAGTGATTAGTTGCAAGCTGAGCTCAAACCTGACTGAGACGCTGTATTTGGCAAAAAGTCACGTAACACGGCTGAGTTGAAGCAGTTTCTCAAAGGAAGTTGGGTAAAAACCCAACGCTGTTTAAACCCGCAGAGCTGTCACTCGGAGGCTCCTGCAGTCGTTTTGGCATTTCGGGAGAATGAAAACCACAGCAGCCACATTCGGAAATAAGCGAGCGCCGCCCTCCGCTCCTGTTTGAGAATTTTTAACAACCAATTAGAAGGTAAGGAGAGGGACACATTTCAGCTAAAACATCTAAACATTTCTATTTCTGTGGAAGCAAAAACGTCAATAAAATAACCCCAATAAAAAAAATTTAAAAAAAAGGCACAAAGTATGGAAGCTGCCAGGTGCTATATGATCCCGCCTCTGCGGTTTACACTCGGAGCCCGGCTGGGAGATTGATGACAAGGTTGAGGGAACATAAAAGAGGGAACCTGGGGGTCGAAGGAGGTCACCCGGATCAGAGCGAGGCCTCGTTTTCCTCCCGTGTTTCACATCACGCCTGCTGGCAATTCATTTGTTTCGCACATGCTCGTCTCAGAAAATTAGAATATAATCAAACCTAACACCAGTAGCTTCCGCTGCTGTACCTTGAGATTTTCCGTTAAAAGAAAAAAATAAATAATCTTTGGATTTTTTCATTTTCTCTTTATTAGTAACAAAGTTGTGGCGAAACAAAGATGTTTTGTGTCAAATCATCTTGTACTTAGTGCACAGCTGTGTGAGTCTGTGGGGGTCAACACGTCAAAGCCTAAATGTTATCAGTCTGTTTGCCTTTGCTTATTTGGCAGCTTGGTGCTTTTCTTTTTTTTGGTAAGCTAAAAATGAATGAGCAGAGTCTGAACACTCTGTAGTTCTGAGAACTGAACTTTGCACCGTGTGTGCGGTTCTGGTCGCCGGTTCATGAGTTTTTGTTTTGTGGTTTCGCGAACTGAAGAGCTGACGGGTCGCCCGGTTGGCCGACCGTGACATCTGCTGTGCTCTTCCTGAGCTTCACGCTGAGACTGCAGGAGGCTTAAACAGCAACATCTCGTCCAAACGTCTCCCAGAAGACGAGAAATTGAATTAATTCTCCTCTGGAGGTCTGACACACCCACCTGAACCTGGGACTCTCCATCCTCCACCTCCTATGGATCACATGGGTACGCTTTGCTTTCCTGTTTTTATTACTTACCCTAATTTGTAATAATTTGCTTCACACTGGCTATGGTGTCCCCAGGCTTCTCAAATTATAAATATGATCAATATGACCAAACGTTCAGTCTTGGTTAGACATGTCTGGACATGAAAATATCGTCTTACTAGCAACTAGAAAGGTTAAAGTTTGTTTCTGTTGTGTTGCCTGTTTCATGCCAAAATGACCTTCACGTCTGGGATGCAGAACCCTGATCCGTATGACGGCCGCCTCGCAGAAAAGATGCTACGTCTATTTTCTTCTACAATATATGTAAATATCTAGCTTTTCCTCAATAAAACACATAACTTTCTTTTTTGAATATGTGAAATGATGCCACTTGTCTGTGACATTCTAATTTCTTAAGACATACCTGTTTGTGGAAAAAGGTCAGTAATGTTTCCACTTCATGAATGACCCAGATTCAAGTGCTCTACCTGTGCGTGTCTGCGTGTGTGTGTGTGTGTGTGTGTGTGTGTGCGTTGGGCCGACATCACGGCTTTCTCCTGCCTGCTTTCAAAGCTTAAGTCTGAGACCTTTGCCGTTCTCCTCCTCCTCTTCCACAAACCCGTCCCGTCCTTCTGCACGGCGTCCGCGGTCAGGACTGCGTTTGCGTGCCAGACTTCGCCGCACACGAGCTCAGAGAAGGAAATTCAACAGTTTAGTGGTGATAGCGGTTTCACGGAAACGCTGCTGTCACATTACAGGAAGGATTTGATTTATCTTAAGCTTCTCTCAGCAGGCTGCCTCCTGCTGCGAGGTGGTTAACAGGAAAGCTATAATCTCCACACACACACACACAGAGAGATAAACAAAAAGTATGAGCAACGAAATACAGTGACTCAACATGCAACCTTTACGAAGGGGGAAAAAAAACCAACTCTGATCCTCACAAAGACAAACTTCTGCAGTCGCACACGTTCACGTTGCTATTTGCGGCGGTAATTAGAGGTGTGACAGCCAGACAGGTGGAGGTGATGATAATGGGCCTCAGCTATTTCTGTTCCCTCGCTCGCTTCGTCTTTACAGCTCTGACATCCCCCCCCCCTCCGCCTTCTCACCCCACGGCCGTCTTCTGCCCCTCTCTCACCCCCCCAATCCCCCCGGCTTTCTCAGAACCCAGTTGTGAGAAGGAGTTCAAGGCGCTCTCGCAGTTCGCATTGTTTTCTCCCATTCTTCTGTTTGTTCCCGCGCTCTGACTTAATTATCAAAATGGATTCCTCTGTTCCGAGAAACAAACACTTGTGCGACTTCTTAATATTTGATTTGCTACAAGCTGGCACCCCAGAACATTTGTGCAAAAACGCGGACAAGTTAACTTCATTGTCTTACTTCTGATTGGATGCAGACACGTCGGTTTTCAACATAAGGTCTGCAGAGCGACGGCGTTGCAGTCGGACTTGGAAAAATGATTTTCTGTGAATATTTCATGCTGGAATCCCAAACTGGAACTGATGGCTATGCGCTGTTTGAAAGCGCATTTGGGAAGTTGTCATGGTGCGACTTCCTTACGGTACATAAAACGTGTTTTAATTTATCTCCTTTATTCACCTCTACAGCCACGTCAGCTGCCATTTTTGTCGTCCCAGGTGACGATTAATTAGGCGTCACGTTCAAGGACTCGTCGATGTGTCGGTGCGGAGGTTTTCCAAGGTGAGACATTTTCCGTCCCAGTGGACAGACTGTAATATATCAACCCAGGCGTTGTTGTTCCCGAGCTTCATGGAGACGTTCACCGCCAGGGTTACCTAAACACTCCTCGACCCGTGATGTATGGAGCTTTTATCTGATTCAGGGCTCCAGAGGAACTGGAACACCTGGACGGGTTCCCGGCATGTCAAAGAGCAAACTCAAGAGAAACCCAGGAGCTTCACGACTACTGGTGTTACACAGAAAATGAACAGTTGGATAGAATTTAATTTCATTCATTTAAAAATAAATGAAAACTGACCTTGTAATTTAGCGCCTCGTGATTGGATCTCTGTCGCTTTAAGAAAGTCCTCCTCTTTCCAAAACTCCGTCATCACAACATGACTCCTCCGCTAACCCTGCAGCAATGTTTTTACCGGCGTTTCACCGGGAAGCGGCTCGCAGAACGAGCTCTGCAGAGGCATGGCTCGCTCCACCGGGTGTTGGCTGATTGCTGCCGGCTAGTCTGAAGGAGCCGAGTGGGAGAGTTGAGAGTGAGGGCTGCTCTGTAAGGCGGGAAGTGCAACTCTGAGACGGAGCTTCGTTCCCCCCAATTGTTTTCACAAAGAGCCATAGCAACGCTCCGGGTCTGTTTCCGATGACGGAATAATAATGATAACATGTCGCAAATCTAAAAAAAAAAAGTCAATTTTACACAATTCTGCCCCTTTAAAGTCTGTCCTGCTGCAGCTCACTTCCACCCAGCGGTTAAGCAGTTAACATATGAAAGAAATCCTGTTTTTTTGTTTTGTTTTGTTCTTGTCTTGCTGCTTGCCCGCGTGTCGATGCACATGACAGGTTTCCCCATTTGTCGCCTGCATCTGACAGGCAGCCGCTGCGACTTTGTTCGCTCGTGCAGCTGGAGCTGAAATCTGCCGCTCCGCTCCTGCGAGCCGTCGTGCCGCGGCAGGGCTCCTTTCCGAGCGATCCTGTCTCAGCGCGTCATCCGTCCTCGGCAGCGGGGACCGCCTTGACCTTGAGGACGGGACGGAGACACTCTGCCTCTCGTCCCTTTTATTTCTCCGCCGTTAATTTTCCCCGCCTCGTTGTCAGCGTTTTCTCTTCGGAGCGGATACTCTCACCCTGAATTCATTTCAGACTTTCACACAATTGTGACAACAGTTACTGTTCTTGTTACATATACATATATATATAAAACACAATCTTAATTGCACCGGTTACTAATGTTCGCCAAACTATTACAAGATCTGGGACGTATGACTCACCTCACCAAGTCTGAGGCATGTTATAAAACAAAAATGAAATCATTCACTGCTTATGATGCAACAGTGGGACAGATTTTTACCATCATTGAGTTACCGACGGGGGTTCGGATTTCTTAAAAGGCTTGCGGCTGTGGCCCTGGGGGCATTTTGTGGGATTGTGGTTTAGCCAGATTTGCTTTTAAGGACTTTCAAATATTTACACCCAAATCGAGAACCGTGTCAAAATTCTCGGCACAAGATCCGAGCCGGTTCCCGGTGCGATTGCTCGAGTCACGACGACGCTTGAGGCGTTTGTGAACAGAAGACGATGGTCGGACGATTTTCTGAGCGTCGAAGGTCAAAGGGCAGTGAACCACGACGTGGGATTGAGAGAAGACTAATAAAAAAGCTTCTTCACAAACCCACATGCAATGGTAATTTTCCCTTTACGGCGTTCGACTTGCTTTGCGAGTTATGATGAGTTTTGGATTTTTTCACCAGCTCTATCATTTCTCACGCTTGCCGTTTGCCCTGTTCGAGCTCAAATGCAGAACTTCCTATAAAAGCGCTTCTAAAAGCAACAAATGTTAGAAGAATTTTGAGCAAACCGAAGCCGGATGCAGCGCCGCGTCGCAAGCAGAGTGCGGCAGGACAATTTGATCAGGATCTGAGTCGGCGGTAAGTTCTGCGAAGTGTGCGACTTGAGTCGACCGTTTGAGCCGGCGCCGAGGCATCGCAACGCAAAGCAAACGTAAAAATCCAAACCTGTAATTAAATGCAACAGAAACGAATGCAAAACAAAACACTTTCACCACGTTCTGTTGTGATTGGAAGGACTTTAGAGGTCATTACGTTACACACTCCCCTTTAACACACGCTCTGCGTTCAGACGTTTCTGCTCACTCTAAAGATTGTGCTTGATCCACTAACCTATTTTCGTCTGTGGGGATTTCACAAAAACACGTCGCTGCGTTTTCTGTTAAAGATTGACTCCCTCTTCATGTTTTTGTGTACTTTGGTGTGCAGATGTTTCTCTGTCAGCGTGTTGCGCGTCGCAGGCAGACCGCCCGCTGCAGCGCTGGAACTCATCAAAGCCTCTGCAGAATCACTCCAGGCTGTTTAATAGCGAGACTCCCTCTAAGCTGCATCCAACATTAGAACGCTGCTTTCAGGGTTATATATATATATATATGCATATATATATATATATATGTGTGTGTGTGTGTGTGTGTGTGTGTGTGTGTGTAGGTTAATTACTTTATGTGTGGTGCCCGTATATGAACTTGCGCATTTCTGGGGCACAAATCCTTTATACAAGCCAGAGGTGAAGCTAAAACAACAATTTGGGTGGATGGATTTTTATCAAATATGAGATAAAAAAAAAAAAAAACCCAAACACACAAAAATGAACTGCAACTAAATTGTAATTCCCTTTTGATGCATTTGTTTTTCCCACAGCAAATTGACGCAGCAGTTATTTTCTATTCCAGTCTGTTGATTAAACGTGCGCCTGATCATTCGGTCGTTCATCAGTGGGAATGTATTGACGATAAATCTGATTCGACGAAAAATCGTCGTGGTGCGATTTTTCACTGCGATGACAAACGCAGTGATTTACATCCTCAGGCTTCAGCGCTGAACGTGTCTTGCTGCTCCAGTGAGACGGAGTAGTGGGACTTCTACGTGGTTACATTCACAAATGTCGTCACAGTGTGAAAGAATCCTTTAAAAAAAAAAAGAAATAAAAATAAAATAAATATCGTGTTAATAAAACGACGCCTTTTTAGCTGACCTTACTGTTTCCCGTGTTTTGTTTTGGTCATAATTATTACACTTATTGTTGAGATGTGCGTGATAGGAGTGTGTATCACACTTTTATAGCAACACGAAACAAATCGTAGACAAGAACAACCGCCTGTCATTTTGGGCAGCTTAAGCTGAGCTGTTAAGTACATAAAATGCTGACTAAAAAAAAATAAACAAATAAAATCCCCCACGTCGTTTTTGCGCCGCTGAGTGCAGCTAACGTTTATGATTAGCGGGTTAGGGTTAGCACAGCTAACTTTTAAGCTAGCGGCGCCCACCACTGACCCGAGCTAAAGGCACAGAAACCTTTCCAGTGTCCAACTGACTACCAGGTTACCATCTGTAGGACCAGCCTGAGAAGAATTAGCAAGTCAACAGAATAAATAAATAAAGGTGAAAACGGTTTAAGACTGAATATGGCAGAAGGAGAAACGGCTTAAAGGAGAAACGTCAGGCGCAGACCGGACTTTTGAGTTGCCTGCCTGACTGTTTCCAGCTACGTTCAGGAGTCCCAGTCCATGTGGAGGTCGGATCCGTCCAGGAAGTCTGCTGAGAACACACTCGGGGGCGTTTGGGGCACCATCGTGGACGTTTCCCATTCGCTCTCTCCTCCCGCGGGGAAGCCCAGCCACGCCCTGCCGTCCGAGGAATCCCCGGGAGCTGGGTCCGGGATGCAGGTGGTGCACATCATTTGGTCGTCAAGCAGAGTGAGGAGGCCGCCCGGCTCCGCCCCGTGGAGAGGCTTCCCGGGGAAACCTTCTAGGAAGTCCTCGAGGCGTCCGCCGCCACACAGATCGAAGTGTTGCTTATGATCCGAGCTTTTGGCTGGAGCCCAGGGCCCGGGCTGCAGAGGAGAGTCGTGTCGCGGCGCAGCGCTGCCGGGGGAGTCGGGCGGCGACAACAGCAGGTGGAGCGGCGACGGGCACGGTGAAGAAAACGAGAAGCCTCTGCCGTCTTTCAGTGCGTCGGGCGTTTCTGGAGGCGAAAAGGAAAACCTTCTTACAGTTCCTTACGAAATTACTCACATATCTTAACCTTTTTTTCTTAATGATTCACAGCATTACAACAACGTGCATCAATGTGTTTGATGCACAACATGAGATTGTCAGACAATATCAGTTAAACTAAGGATCTGCTGCCAACATGACTTCTTATGGCGTTCCTTTTCGACACGTTTCCACCGAGGCCGGACTCGTGTTGCAGACTCATTCTCCTACCTGAGCTGCGGAGCTCTGCAGTTCCTCCAGAGAGGTCTGGCTGACCTCTCCGCTCAGGTGAAAGATTGTGTCTTCATAGATTTGAGAGTAACAGTCTTGCGTGAGACGCAAAACTCATGCAAGTGATTCTAAGATGCAGCGACTTGAAACTGCAATTGTGAACCCCCCCCACCCCACTTTGTGAAATTGTTAAATTAGTCATTAAATTTTAAATGGTAATTATTGAGTTTTATTATAGAGCTGGCAGAAAAGATCATTATTTATTCTGGACGGTCCTCGTACTGTACCTCCGGCCTGCAGGATGAGGTCGATGAAATCCTCGTCTCTCAGCTGCCGACAGAGACAGAGCAAGAAGATTTTAACCGTCAAACGACTGAAAACGGTTAGTTACACGAAACGGACATCATATAAGTTACTATGAAACCTAAATGACGCAGTCAGGCTTTGAAACGTGGTCGTACTTTGTCGTGAGACGGCGAGGCTGCCGTCTCGACCGAATCTGACGACAGAGGACTCAACAAGACATCCAGACCTGGAAACATCTCCTGTAGGTCACAAAACATCAGGGAAATATTATATATATATATAAAAATAAACAAAATCTGAAGCGACAATCTAGATGAGTGTTCGGCGGGTTGCTTACAGTTTGACAGAAAGGTGATGGGGAGTTCTTCCACGTTTGAGGAGACTGCAGCCTGGGCGCTGCTGCTTCCTGCAGCTCCACATGTTTCTGACGTTCCTCGTTCTTGTTCTTTAACGACGGGACGTCGTTGAAGAACTTTGAAGAAAAGGAGATTAATTCAGAAGGTGAAACAGAAGAAGTTTTTTTCTCTCTCTCTCTCTCTTAATTTGGCTGCCTTTAAACGTTTTCAGGAAAATGTTTGACCTATAAATAAACGAGCAGGAAGAAGTCAGCTCAGACTTGAAACTGCAGCATTCAGTTTGAATCAGAGCTTCCCCCGGTGTTTTATAAGCCTGGCGGGCCACCAGGCTTTACTTGCTCCCCCACCAGGCTGAGATTTGTTCATTTGATCACCGCAGGGATCTTTTATAAACCCGCAGCAGTGACACAGTGGCACCATGGTAAGGTCAGTAATGTGAACACAAGAAGTCGGGTGACATATTTTGTTTGTTCACCACTTCCTGCCTTGTTCACACGGCAACAACTTCAGCTAATAAAAGTGATGAATCGTGGATAAACAAAAACTAATTTGAAGTAGGAAGGAACAACTGAAGTGCAAATAATTGATATTTATTTTAACTGTATTTTTTTAATATGTGCCTTTTTAAATTTTTTTTTTTTTTTAGTTTGTGTTTAGAAATTGTGAATAATGTTTTCCAGTAACATTATTGTCTTATTTTCAAATTTTCTGCCAACTTTTAACATTTTTTTTGAGCCTGCAGCACCGGGTTTACGCACGTTTTCCAAATGGAACCCCTGCGAATAAATGTCCTCAAATCAAATGTTGGGCTGCACAGTGGCGCAGTGAGTAGCGCTGTTGCCTTGCAGCAAGAAGGTCCTGGGTTCGATTCCCGGCCCGGGGTCTTTCTGCACGGAGTTTGCATGTTCTCCCTGTGCATGCGTGGGTTCTCTCCGGGTTCTCCGGCTTCCTCCCACAGTCCAAAAACATGACTGTCAGGTTAATTGGCCTTCCCAAATTCTCCCTAGGTGTGAGTGTGTGTGTGCATGGTTGTTTGTCCTGTTTGTCTCTCTGTGTTGCCCTGCGACAGACTGGCGACCTGTCCAGGGTGACCCCGCCTCTCGCCCGGAACGCAGCTGGAGATAGGCACCAGCAACTCCCGACCCCGTTAGGGAGAAGGGTGACGGAAAATGGTTGGATGGATGGATGGAAATCAAATGTTTATTCTTTTCAAAAATTTTTCAGTGCGTGACATTTTACTAATGCAATAATTAAATTCACTTGTGTCTTTTTGCATATCTTTTACGGGGTGTTCTGATTCCGTTTGTGGGCTTTAAAAGTCCAAATCTGCACATTCAAATCCAATTCTGTTACTTTAAGACGATCAAAAAACGAACGAAGGAGAAAAACAGTCAACGCGCCGCGTCACATGAAACCTGGATGTTTTCAAGCCGGTCGGTGACGCTTGTAAAGCCCCGGTGAACCAAGACGTGATGAAGTCTTTGTTCCTCGTCTCTCGACACCATTAATCATAGTAATGGAGGAAGCTGTTGGGGTAATTAGCAGGGTAAAAATAATCAGCATCGGGCCAGTGTCAGACACTTCTCAAGCTATTGTTTCAAACGGCACAGGCCATTAATTTCACAGCAATCAGACCGATTGCTGTGACTCACTCTTTTGACGGCGGTTTCCTTCCGCTCTTATTTCACCGCGGCGCATTAACAAGCTGTTCGGGTTTCTATTATTGCGCAGGCAACAAGGGAATGGATTGAGGAACTCTACGGTTCGGTTCCAGATGGGTCTTTGAGGAAATCGTTGCGATGCTGTACTCGTCGTTTGAATCTGGGTGTTTTAATGGTGACGTTTAAAAAAAAAAACGCAGAAAATTCTCACAAGTTTCGTAAAAGCCGGTGATTTTTTTGCATCGTGTATTTATACCACAAGCCGTGTTGGAGACGGCTTATGGGACCAAGTGGGAGGTTTTCAGTTGACGATCAGGTTAAAAAGAAAACAAAAGGCCACTGAGAATTTCTGGTAAGACCACAAAGAGTCTTAAAATGTTAAAAGCTGTGTAGGACAATTCCCAGAGGACGGCTGGTTCGACCAAATACGAACGCTGAGCGTGGAACACAAACACCATTAGAAAACCACTTTTCTTCCACTACAATTAGACGCTACCTAAAATCTGAGTTCATAACGTAACCAACCGTGAGAATGAAGGTCAAAAAGTTTGAGACGTTGAATCAAATGTCTTCACTGAAATCTGACTGCAGATACACGTCATCTAGTAAACACACAACTGCAGAGGTGGTTCAACGCACCTGAGACGCATCGTGATTCGACGCCTTTCCTCGGTCTCCTGTCATGTGATTGGTCAAAGGAATCAGGATGGGCGTCCTCTTGCTGTCACCGAGCACGGCTGGGCGGGAGCCATTGTTCAGAAGGTCCTGCGGGACAAAAGTCTGAGTGCTGGTTGGGGAAACAAATCAATCTTTGGATGTTCTGTACTTGTGTGGAGAAAGAAGAACTATCTAAAGGAAAAAAAACAGAGTCGGAGCTGGTGACCGTCTAAAATCCGTGCTGCGATCGTCCGTAACGTGAAGGACGAGAGGTTCTTCCTCTCTGCTCCTACCTGCTGCTGCTGTTGCTTCCTCCTCTGTATCTGGACGGGTTGCGGTTTGTTGCTCTGCTGCTGGTGCTTCTTGGCGACGCTCTCTTCTTCCCTCAGCAGAACCTGTCGCTTCGGCCTCGTCTGCGTCTGCAGGTGCCGTTTCTGAGATCTCCTTTGCTTCTGCGGACGGGGTTTCTGGTGGGCCTCCTGGTCGACGCTTCGACCGGCGTGCTGCAGCTTGTCAGCGTTGCGCTGCATGAGCAGCAGCCGACTGATGGCCTGTTGCTGGGCCAGCTGTCGAGCAGAGTCCTGGAGGCAAACCTGCTCCTGCTGGAGATGAGGATGCGTCTGACTGTGAGGCTGTGGAGTTGGGCTGGACGACTGCTGCGACATCTTGGATGCTATCTCTTCCTCCATGGTTTCCTCCTTGACGGTCGTAACCTCCTTTCCACCGAGAACGACTAGAGCAGGACTTGTTGACCTATCGGGAGGTTCCTCCTTCACTCTTTTGAGAACGTGCGCCTCCGGAGCGTCCCGGTCGCCGTTTCCCAGCTGCATCCTCAGCTCCTCCACCAACCTGTGATTCAGCAACAGCATCCTGGTGAGCTCGGCAATCTGCTTGTCTTTCTCCTGCAGCATTCTGTCCTTGTCAACAGTCGCAGGAGGAGTTGCTGCGGTAATGGCGGGGGCCATCGAAGAGACCGAGCCGTGTTCCGGCAGAGAGGTGGACTTTAAGTAGAAACGACAAGGCGCCGGGGCGGAGAGTCGGCGCTCCGGTTTGACATCAGCAGATACCGGCGCCGCCAAGGGATCAGAGGCAGGAGAGCTCATCTGCAGAGAGGATGAAACGAAGCGCTGGTGATACTCCCGTAAATTATTCCTATACGACACGTAAGGCGTACGATGGCCTGAGCCAACCACGACCCTTTCTCAAGTTCATCAACCGTCCCTCCGTGGATCGCTTTGACTGATATTAGGCGTGGGATGCCTAATGTATCCAACGCACTAAGATGCAACGCCAAACCTGAGTAGGAACCCAATTAAATTGTTGGGGAAACATTAAAAACGTGGAAAGAGACGCAGCGAGGACCGACGAGGGATTTCAGGACAGAACTTCATACTAACAGCAAAACATGGAGGTGGGAGTTTAAATAAATAGCAGCATTGATGGACAGGAACATGAATATCGGTCAGCTGAAGTGTTGACCATTATGCCAACACAGTGATCCAAAATCCACCAACAAGTTCAAATCAGAATGGCTTGAAAATGTCAGACTTTAGGAAGTTTTACCTTAAACGTGCCGTTTGTCCTTCAAAGGTTTTCAGTAAGGCTGAACTGAAACCATTTTGCAAGTAAGAGGGGAGTAAATCATGATTGAATCTGGTTTTGAATCCAGCGGAAACATGAACATAAAATGACGTAATCTCGATCAGCACGCAGACTATTATGACACAGTTTGTGCGGAAGTGAAATGATTTGCACAATGAATGTTTCATGTCTGACCAGTTCCCCCAGTGGGTCGGAGTTAAAGCTGACTGGATTGGCGCCTTTCGGCAGGAGGGGTCCATCACGCTTCAAGAGCCGCAAAGGAGGCGGCTCACCTGCATCGAAACCGCCGCCTGCATCGCCAAGACAGAAAGATTTGAGCTGATTTAGTCTTATTTATGCTGAATGTCTGCGTAAACTGTGAGGAATAGACCCTGGTTCACCTGATTTGGAACAGGGTCTCGCTCTCCCCAGCTCTGGCTCTCTGGTTCCCCCTGCTGCTGGAGAGGCGGTACCGCCTCGGCCCGGTTCCTGGTGCGTCCTGAGCCTCTCGATGAGATCCTTCCTGGTGCCGGAGACGGGCAACCTGCGCAGCTTCAGTTCACACTTCAGTTCTGCGACCTGGCGGCGGACGGAGGGAAAGACAAATCGAGAATGAGGGAGGAAAGTGAGGAGAAAGCGAGACAGATGAAGGGAGGGAAAGAAAGTGACCGCCGGAAAAGAATTAAAGGAGACAGAAAGCGAGGCAGAATAATCTGTCACTGTCGCTGGGGCTCTATTTGATGGAGAAAACAACTCGTTCTAAACTTCAATTTCTGTTTACTTTACTGAAGTTTCTCCTCGAAATAAGGATCTGTTTTCAGTCTCAATAAGCCGGGATTTAATAAATACAATTATGTTGTTGCTTTCTTTTGTTTCTGCGGTTCTCCTGATTCACTTGTGCTTCTTGTTAGTCTCCAGCTTACCTGAGTTTCCCCATGAAACGTCTCTCTTGTTCATGTCTTCTTTTATACTAAGGTTGTTTTCATTAAGTGTGTGTCCAAGCACCAGTGGGATGTTTGCACACACTTCGCAGGAGCAGAATCCACTTAAATCGACTGAAAGACACGCGTCACACTGTCAGACATGGTGGTGGCAGCATCAGGCTGCGGGACTGTTTTGCTGCTTTCAAACCTATGAAAACTGTGCTTATTGTCACATTTTACTCTAAATTTGGGCTGCACAATTACTGTAGACAAATTGTTTGGTTGATAAACTTGGATCATAAATCCAATGTTCCGGCACGGCGGTGGCCGCATCATGCATAGAGGCTGTTTTGACGCATGGAGTAACGAAAAACTTTTTTAATGATTTAAAATTAAACTAATCGTCTGTTCTACCATGAAAAATAAGCTGTTGACCTCCAGCCCTGATGGAACTGCTATTGATATGATTTATTGATATGAATATTTTATTAGACGTCTGATGTGTGCCAGAAAAATCATCATTTTAGCTTTTCTGGAATAAAAAAAAAAAAAAAAACTGGGTATGAACTAACCTTCATTTCGTCCAGATTCGGACGGAGCGATGGGACTTTTGTCCCAGAACTTGGACCGATGTGGACGCGAGGAGAGGAGGAAGTGGAGGTCAAGTCAGACGGGGAAGAGGAAGGAGGCGGGTCCCGATCCCTGTTGGTGATCCAGAAAGTCAGACGCGACTAAACCTCCGCGGGAGGCCGACTCACGGATCCGTACGAACTCTACGCTTACGCGGGCGGCGGGGCGTGGCGGTGGTGCTGCTGACTGAGGATCTGAAGCTGGAGGAAGAGCTGCTGCTGCTGGAGGATCTTGGCGTGGGAGGAGTCCAGATCGGGAAGAGGCCCGGCGTCTCCCTTCTTGTCAGGAGGAACGTACTGATGGTACTTAAGCTTCTTTACCTGGAGAGGAACCCGTTCATTCAGCGTCACAAGATTCTCCCTCCAAAACCAAAGCGACAGCGCCTACCTTTGGTGCGTTGGCCTTTGGCTTCTTGAGCTTCTGGGTGGAGGGGCGCTGGGACTAAAAAACACAAGACAAGTAGGTTTTACCCAGACACTCATGAAGCTCAGTTTTTCGTGTTTTTCTATGCATCTTACCTTAATTTCAGGGACTCTAAAAGTCTTCTGCACACAGGAGTTTGAACGAGTGGAGGAGAGATGAAAAGGAAGACGTGACGGAGGAACCTGATGGGTGGAAACAGACGGAAAGTTCTGGTTAAAACTTCGAGAGAGAGAGAAAAAGTGTTCTGGACGCATAACACTAATTGCATTTGAGCCGAGTCTCCACAGTCGGATCCGTGCGGTGAAACCTGTCAGGATATCGCCTACTTCCAATCCACATTCCCAAGTCCTGTAGGAGTGACCGTACCTCAGCTGGAGAGGCGAGGTTGCTGCCGGTCGGTTTCTCTGCTGAAGGTTGAATGCCCAGAGCACGCTCCCGGCTTTCTGACTGACGTGGAGACAGGCTGTCATTACTGTGCTCGTCGCATGACGAGTTCCCCCCCGAGGGCTTGGGAAACCGTCTCTCTAGGAGAGGCAGAGGAGCGGAGAGAGAGTCATTTATATCCTGCTAATTTTAACTGCGGAGGAAACAGGAAGTGTCGGCCATCTTGGAGTTCATGGACCTCACCTGCTTCGATCATTGGTGCATAAAGCCTTAAAATAACTGCGTCTCTTTTTAAAAAAAAGTCCAACTTTTACGTTGAGCCCATTTGTTCAGTGGTGACTAAATTAAACAGTAGTGTGATAACTCTTGGTGCTCCAGCAGCTAATGCTTCAGTAGCAACTTTTTTGTCAAGAGCTCAAAACTTATTCTTCAAAATTTCACAAAGTCTGAGAAATGTTTGACTCTCCCTCTTTGTAAGCGTCTCTATTATTCTATTCTGGCTCCTCTCTTACAGCATCTTCTCCTAAGTTGAATTTGCGTCAGAGGAACTGTTTCCTGTCTTGATTTGGTAAAAAATCTCAGAGAGTTTGTGATGCCGTGCGGTCCAACCGGGCTCCTCGTATCTTAGGAAGAGAAACACTTTAGTTAAGGAGTCGCCGAACTCACCTGGAGTGTTTTCTGCCTAAAAGTTGTCTCTGTAAAGCACAAAGTGCCTGTAAAGTTTGGCAAACTCCACATAAATGTGGTTTTAACAGAAACAGAAACAGATTATTTGTCACGGTTGTTATGGAGTCGTGGCAAAACACAATTTTAACAGAGGTGTTCAGCACTGCGTGGCGGCAACAGCAAAATTAGCTTGGTTTCCGGTTCGGCCTCCCGACCACTGGCTAACAAAACCAACATTATATGCAGAACATAACACCTGGAAACAGGAAGTCATTGATTACTAGAGGGAAACCACCAGAAACTTTAAAACAAAAATATTGGTTGAAAGTGGTAGTGATTTATTGGTTTCAAAGGAATGATTAGAGGGATAAATGTTTGTGCTACTGGTAAATGTTTTGTTCCCCAAACTGACATTATTCTTTTATACACATCCGAATCTATTGACAGCCCAGTCCGGCTCTGAAGTTTGCTCGGAAAGAGAGAGAGACAGAAAAAGAAACAGAAACAGAGCAACTTCCTCTTTGGTTGCCAACTGATGCCTGCAATTCACAAGGTTGCCTAGGAGACACGCGCCCTGTTTCCCAGGGTGATGCACACGCCTGTCGGCATAAACATTTTCACTTGAGAGCTTATTTAGGAAGGGTTCTCCTTTTTGTCGCTGCTTCTCGTTGCATTTTCGCCACATAATGTTTTGCAGGCAGCCGATTAGCAACCAGTGAGAGAAGCGGAAAACGTCCCGCGTCAGCGTGAACATTCCTGACAGGTGGAGCCATCCCACCGGGCGGCCGCACATCCAGGCTAATGTTCCCTCTTCGGGCGTACCGTAGCAAGTCTTCCCCGGGACTCGGGGGGGGATTTCGGCGCCTGCTAGGTTCCCCCCGGTCTGCAGCAGCGGCGGGTTTTCCTCACTAATAGATGTGTGTTGTTTAATTACACGGGCAGACAGCTATGGAGATCCTGGCCGATAATTCACCATCAGCAGGCGATGATGAAAACACAACGTGGGGCTGATTTATTATCCTGTGATCCAATAATGTGCCGAGTTACCCACCGCTGTGCTGCATGTGTGCGTCTTTAGTGTGTGTGCGTGTGTGCGTGTGTGTGTGTGTGTGTGTGTGTGCAGTTGTGTCTGACAGCAGCAACATGCACCATGCTGAAACTCTGCACTGTGTCTCTGCTAAATCAATGAAACCGGCCGTATCGGAGCATCGCAGGCACGACTGACACATTCTGATTACATCAGAATCAGTGTTATGAGGAGAAAATCCTTGCACATCGACGTCTAATCTCTTTTCTAAAGGTTTCCTTTGGCACCGCTGGCCTTTATCGATCAGTAATTTGACAGGAAAGAGGGTTGAGAAAACATTATTCTGTATTCCTTAGTTGAAAGCTCATGTTTGACTGCAGAGCCTCCTGTTTGTCCAGTATTTACATTTCAGTACTTCAAATGTTTCTTTCAGCGTCTTTCGTTCAGGGTGAATGCGGTCGATCGTTTTGAACGGTACCGTCGTCCAATCCTGATCCTTCACCTCAGCAGTCAGGAGGACACCAAACTAAACGGAACGACACACTTTGGGAATGGATATGAAAGAAACGTCCAAATACATAAGCAGAATTTCACCGGGCTGTCTTTTTCATACTTCCTCTGGATTTCGACTCAGTTGCCGTTTGAAACCTAGAGGCTCGAGCGCGATCTTAATTCAGTCATTAAGAGTGCCGGTTGAGTGCCGCGCCATTACTTAAAGATTAAATCCTGTATGAGCAGCGGTGGGAGTGAGGAGGGATTCTCCGACCTGTTTCTCTCAAGCAAAGACGAGAGAGCATAAATGATTGACGACGCCTCTGCGTTGGGTAAAGCCGAGGCGTCTCTCAGACGGCGTCGGCCGTCAGGATCAGGCACTGATCCTGACGGGTTCCCCCCCGAGCATGTTGCTCCAGGAGAGCCTGGAGCAACATGCTGTCAGGAGGTCTGGACATGCGGGTGTGTTGTCAACACAGCTTCAGTATAGAAACACACCTCCTCATTTATTTACAAAACATGAGCAGACAGAGGTAGAAGGTAGGAAAAATGAACAGAACAGTCATTAGAAGTTGAAATTCCTGGTGAAACAGGTCTCAACGACCTTAAATCCAATATGGCTGCCATGTGGAAACAAAACAACATGTGTGCTAACGATAGCAGCTGATCGCTCCTTAGCCGGGGTTTGAAGTTTCCACTCGTTTTCAACACGTTTCGCTTTTTCTTCTGCTCGCTTGCTGCATTTCTTCAAGCCTTCTGCAGTCGACTGCAAACGCTTCTGCAGTTTTCACTGAAAACCGCCCAGCCTGCAGCGTTCCCGCCGCGTTTGCACAGGAAATGCTCATTTTTCTAGCTATCTTTTATAACCACATTCAATATTTGATACACACGTTATTTCACACCCCCTGGTTTTGTGAAAATCATGCCACAGTGTCTGAGAAGCAAAAACCGCAGAGAAAGCAATCACTAGCAAAGATTTGTTAGCCTGGTGGCTGAGGTTAGCATTTAGCATTTGGCTAATCCAACGAATTTCGCAACTCGCAACACAGGAACAGAGTTTTGATGACATTCACCGTCGTCCGCCAAATTAGAGTTGGCTTATCTACGCCCATATTGCAGCCAGTCATAATTTAAAAACCAGTGAGAACTTGTTGCTTGGGACAGAAGCGTTTTACCAAAGTGTTTTGCAGATGCACGGCAGCTTAGTGGTTTTTAAGTGGGCCGAGTTTGGGAGACGAATGGATCCTGGATTCGTGTAAAGGTTGTTGGAAGCTTTGGAGAAAAGCGTCGGCTCGACTTTCTGGATGCACAATGTAAACGTAAGATGATCTCGACTCGCATTATTGTCTTAGTTTCTCTAAGCTTTTGCATCCGTAACATTCAAGTTTACTCCCTGGATTTCCGGGGTTAATTGAAATTTTCATCATCTTCACTTGCTATTCAGCTGGATCACGTCTCCCAGAAATCAAACGCGGCCAAAGGAAGGCGGGAAACTTTTCAAAGCTCCCTCTGTTGTTTGTCAGCCTGAAAATATGTCCAAGTTTACATATAACTTGACATATTTTCCACCTGCTCCGTTTAGCGGCTTTTAAACAGCCAAATGAAGGATTAATTAAACCTGTGCAATGCATAAGTTAATATTTCCTGGTACAACACAGCTTTCGCAGAAAAGTTCAGTGTTTTCAGAACTATATTGGACAGTTCTCTCATAACATGATGAATGTCTGTGCCGTGCTTTATGAGACAAACGGAAAATCCTAGCGTGACTTACGCGTGACGGCCTGTCTGAAACGCGCGTCCGCAGGCAGGACGTTTCTGTGGATCAGCGCCACGGGCCCCGCTCTGTGGGCGACCTTGTTGTTCGAGTCGTCAGCGAGGCGAACGTTCCTGTGCTGAACGTGTTTGAATTGAAGCTTCTCTAGAGAGCGGACAAAGCAAACAAAAGGCTGTGTGTTTGTTTTTTTTTTTTGTTTTTTTAAAGAATGAGAATGGGGCCTTAGATGCTGGACAGTATTCGTCAGACCAGCCTGAACTGGAGCGGCTCCGCCGTGGCGCAGTGTGACACTTACCATCCACGATCCGCATCCTGATCGCCTCGGGACTCCCTGACTCACTCCTGATCTTCTGCTTGTGACCTTCCTCAGCCTGCAAAACAAATATTACAATGATCTAATCACGTTAGCTGAGAGTTTCTCTTTTAGAAAACATCACATGAAAGCCAGTGATGCTGGCAAGCCTGTCCAGATCAATGAATCCAAGTCAGAGTGAGGAACTGATCAAGTGACTGTAGGGTCAGTCGCTTCTGGTCTACAAATTGCAGCTATTATTCAAATAGTTCAGCCACTTTGCCTAAATGCCGTGAAATCACACAGAGCCCATGAATCCGGACTTGTAAAAAGTGGGTTGACGTTTCTGCTGTGGTTGCTGGAATCGAGAAACGCCGCCATTAAGGTGAAGCAGCTCCACATAAAACCTCCATGTTTTATGAGTCGGATGTCTCTAAAGGTCGTGCGTCCTCGATACTTTTGGCAAAGTGGTGCTTTTAAGAGTTCGGCATCATTTCTTTCAATTTATTTCTGCTGTCCACTTTTTGCAAAGCTGAGAGCTGGATTAAATGTTTCCAACACTGGTAACCGAGATGCAATTTACACACATTCCTGCTTGCACCTCTCTTAAATTCAGATAAAGTAATCGAGGTGCAACCACAGATTTAGTGAATAAATGTGCGTTGAACCTCTTGCTCCTGTAGCATTATTCATACTCCGAGGAGATGGTTATATTTCAGCTCATTTAGGGTTTTTGTTTTTTTTTCCCCCTCTTTCAGATTTTCTCTGTGTCCCGGAGTCGCTGGAACAACGTCGCTTGTTGCTAAGCCTCTTAAAAGGCAAAGAAAGAAAAAAAATGAAGCAGTTTCAACTCAGCTGACTGCTCTGCTCACCTGTGCTCGATCCAAGCCCCGTCTCTGCTGGTGGAAGGCGGCTGAACTTTTAAGTGCTGGAAGGATAAAGACATGAAACGGAGAGGAGAAAAAGCACAGTGGGCATTAACGCTGCTGCGTGCCGATTAATGCACCTGAGGAGAGCGAGACGGCTCCACACGGATCTTCCCTTCATCGGTTAAGCACAAACAGAGTTATTGATGGGCGCAATTATCGCCGTTTTTTTTGTTTTTTTTACAGCCTAAGCTCTGCCCGATTGCCGTTTCAGCACAGTTAATGTCTGCCGTCGTTTTATATCTTTGCACAATGATGAAATAAAAGGCGTCGTATTTTTGGAAAGTGGTTCGGAGGGCACAAAAAAAAAAATCACTCAAAAGTGGAAATGCAACGCGAACTTCTGGAAACTACAGGTCTGTGAACAGACTTAGAGGCTTGGTAGTTTATGTCATTTATTTCTATGAAACCTGGATTCCAAACTTCAAAAGTGGCAGATGAGCAAAAATGCTGACAAGGATGACACTTTTCATAAAAACAAAACAAATTCTGGGGCTGCTTTCGTTCAATTCATATTTCTATCACGTAGGATTTGACTTGAGTGGTAGATAAACGGACAATAAATCAAACAACTTTGACAAATATTGGAGTTAATACCTCCAATCTTGCTGCACAACGGGTAGTAGCTCATTTTTTTCTTCCATTTTTTATTCCTGCAGTGAAAATGTCTCTCGGCATTAGAAGGTAGTATTACGAAAAGTCAACATGTGTTAACGTCACGCTAGCTTTTTGTTTACCCATTGCCAGATTTCCCCCAGAACAAAGTATTCAATCACTTTGACCTCTAGGTCAAGCCACGAGGCCAAGAGGTCATCGAAGACGCCAAGTCGACGATTTCATGGTCTCAGTCAAGCCTCGTCTCACTGGAGCTCGCAGCAGATAATGCGCTTTTCTCCCAGGCACATCCCTCTTGATTTTTAGACACACACACACACACACGCACACAAACACACACACACACACACACACACACACACACCCACATAGCTATTTGACAGGATTAGCAACTCCGAGCGAGACTCCGTGTACCTGCTTAAGCCTCAGTTCACGTCGCTGCACACTGTCACTCCGCTGTTGCCCACCCCGGAGACATGGACCCCTCTTTAGGACCCCCACTCTTTCCCAAAGCGGGCGCTACGCTGCGTATGAACCTGCCTCAGTCAGAACGAGTGGTGGGTGTGATGGAGGGACGAGGACGGAGTCATCTTTTGTAAAGTGGAAGGCGCAGAAACACTTTGAACGTGTTAAGGCTCAAACAAAAGGAGCTCGCGAGAAAGAGAAACGTAAAAGGACAGAAGACCAAATGGAAAGTGACGAGAGAGAGACAGAGAGCGGTGGGATCAGGTCAAAGAGAAAAGACCCCATTATGTGCTTGAGTGACTAACTAACGTTGCCGGTCTTTAAACTTTGAAAACATCCAGCAGCATCACTTCCTATCTGGTCTTGATGGTCTTTTTATGTTCTCTCCGCTGCTGACGAGTGCTTTGTTCTCCCTTGTGTGTGAGCTGAAAGCTTTCTCTGCATTCTGCTTTACCGGTCAGCTGGCTAAACTGCCCAACATATTTGCAAATGTCACAAAACCCAACGATCGGCGGTATCGGACTCCAGAGCTTCAGATACGCAGAAGAACGACATCCATCATGGCCCCCAGGCGTGAGGCTTCAAACATGCTCTCAATAGTGACGAAGGCTCGCTTCCATTTTAATTAGCTCAATCTCTTTCTAGGGGAAGGTTTAATTTAGACCACCGCACGTCGCGGAGTGAGAACCCTGAATTCTTTAGCAAGTCAACAAGCCTTCCCTTTTTCACACGGTATAAAAATACCCTGTGACAGTGAGGCAAAAAGTCAAGACTCATGACTGAGAGCGTCATGACAACAATATGATCTTGAGAAATAGGAAAGGACCTGCAGAAGTCTCTCACCAAAGTCTGAGCTAATGGTGAGAATCTGCATGAGAATAGAAAGTGTGAAGATTCAATGCAAATAATCCTGCATTTTAGGACCAAGAAAATCTTTATTTTAAAAAGGAATATAAAAGATATGTAGCTAGGTGGCTAGCTGGTAGGTGGCTAGCTAAGCAGGTTGCAAGGTAACTAGTTAGACGAGTAGGTAGGTAGGTATGTAGGGAGGTAGGGAACTAGATATGTAAGTAGGTAGATACGGTCAGAAAGACAGACGGACAGATATTCGGGGCATTTGAATATCTGTTTTGATAGCAACTCAGCCACCAAGCGGTAGGTCACATAAAATCACAAACCAGAGACGCTGAAGTGCAAAGTTTTAGAAGGTCGGCCATTTTCTTCAGAGTTAATAGGTGCATAGCTCTAGACTTCCTTCAGATTAGCTCAAAAACATCACCTTTCCAAAACACTGAATGTTCTTGTATAAACCGCATCAAATCTGGACTCTGGGCCAGTTTCTGCAGAGTTATTTCTGAATGTTTGGTAATGGTGTTGTTTGGTGCAGAAGGGTTTATGTTGTGGGGCGACTTAGGCTCCCAATGCTTTGGCCTAGCAAGACATTTTGGATACTTAAATCCTCCCAACTTTCGGTTTGGACATTACCCCTAAGCAAGTAAAATAGGAACATGAATGAGGAAGTTTAGTTTATAGGAGCTTCACTGGCCTGATAGAACATCTCAGGGATGAATTAGAGCAGAGACATTCTTGTCCAACATCAGTGTCTGACCTCCAAAATGTGCTTAAGAAACAATAGGAAAAAAATAAATAAAATCCTCTTAACACACACCCACCTAAACCTTGTTGAAAGGAGGGAGGAGTGCACAGGTCACTCCAGGTCACATTTGTGTTAAGGTAGACAAGCAGATAGTTGACATTCAGTCATGACTGATCAGTTTTAGACCAGCAACAGAGTCATCATTTTAAGAACTTGTTCATCTGCTTTCTTTTTTTTTTTTTTTTAGCTTGAAGCTTCTGCTTTTATGCTCCGTCTGTTTCTCTGTGTTTTTACATCTGAAGTGCAACAAGGTCTGGACAGAGAAAACGTTACAAAGCAGACAAAGTTCAAGACAAAAATCTGAAAGACAAAAACCTGGAGGGCACTGCTTCCCGACACGAGAAAGAAATGAGGCGAGGCCTACAACCTGTGCACGGTCGTAGACGGATGCACAGCTCAGGATGTGGGTGCACATGTATGAAAAACCCAGGAAAAACTCAGCATGCTTTGAAGTTTTTACTACTTCCTTTTAATTAAATAAAACACATCTCTTGTCTTTTCCGCTCTGAACATCCTGAAATCGTCTGAAAATGAGCTTCTCCGGTTACAGCAAATCAAATATCCACTCGCATCTTGAAAGAACGGCTTAGTCCTCTTTTGTCAGTGCAACTGGATCCCGACGCAAAGACTCTGCGTGGAAACAAACGACCCGTTTTCATTCATCCTGCAAACCAGAACGAGACGGAGGAGAGCAGAGACAAAGCGAACTGCGGCCACGCCGCCTCCGATCGCCGTTTCACCGTGGCTTCTGTCGCAACTCGCCATCACGCCCACATGTGGCGCTTTCTCAACGAGCCCGATGATGACAACATTAACTGCTCCAAGTGTCATCGCTGCGGGAGGCAAGCTGCATTGTGCACGTCTCGTTTTTTTTAAAGGCTCTGAATATCAGCTGCTGTCTGGCAACTAAGATAAGAGCAATTGCGTTAAAGGAATAATCTGTGTGTGTTGAATGAGTGTAGAGGAGTAGTTTTCAGGGGGATTAAGTCATGAATGTGATGAATGAAAAAGAAGATATTGGCGTCACGTCAGTAGAACAACTGCGAAGGCCAAAGATGGAAACCCGCCGCCGTTCACGAAAATAGATAATGTCTTTAAATGAGCAGATGCACTCAGAAAAAGGCTCGGAGTAATTAAAGGCCAGAGAAGTTTTACATCCGCGCAGAAATGTGTGAGAGCACGAGCGCATTAATGCATGCGGCGGGAAGCAGCATAATGACACATTTTCTAAAGTGCTTTGTAATGAAAATGAACAAAAGGGAGAGGAGGTGCAGTTTGCTGAGCTAAAAGCTCTGGAAGCAGCTGAAACGTAGCACTTTTTTTTTCTTCTTCTTCTTCTTTTTTTTTTTCTCAGCTTGATGGGAAACGGAAAATCATCTGGCGAGCGGCGTCAAAGCAGGTTTTTGAATATTCATAGCTGTAGCTGCTGCAAGGCTTCTGCGGGAAGACGTGCTTTTGGAGACGGAGAGTGCCGCCCCTTCACCGCAGTCTCCCACTCAGACCAGAAACAGCCGGTGGGGATTCTCACAGTGCTGACTGAGAAAGAGAAACCTCAACCTGAAGTTGCTGCAACCTGCGTTACGGTTCCGACACCGAAGCTTTCCTGCACATGCAGCTGCCAAGGAAACAGCCGTATTGTGTTAAAAGACATGTCGAAATTAAGTACTAACAGGAAAACAGTCGGGCACATGTACTCATCATGAAAATAAAGCAACTTAACAAGTTAGGATTTAAACAGCCCATAAGAGTTATTACAATAAGTCAATGTTTATGAAGAATTTTACTGAGCGCGCTTACTCATTAAAGTTTTATTATTTAGAACCTTAAATGTTTGTAAAGGTGTAGCAGAGATGAGATCAGTCAGACTGAACAAAACTCATATAGAAGCAGCATTTCAATTTTAGTTTTCTCAATAGTTTCTTGATGTGCATTACTAGTAATTTTTGATTCTGGAGTTTGAATGTGGCTTAAAAACTTTTTAAACCACGTCTTACGTTACATTTCACTGTAACTCCACCGACCCTCCGAAAATTGGTCTTCAGAAATGTTCCGGTTTATTTATCTCCCAATAATGAGATGGGATTTACGCCCCTGAACGTAGCGTCTGCAGAGTTCACCGTTACTGAGCAGAAGTGGATGAAAACTACATATTTAGTCTTTTCTAGTTTGGAGTTAAACCTGCAGACTGAACCCGGCATGTTATCACTTATAAAGATGTCATTATAAGAAGAAGTCTGTATCATCTGCATAAAAGAGAACCTCATTCGTATCTAGCTTTATTAATATATTTTTAAAAAAGCATAAATCAGTTCCAGGATTTACTTACGAGGCATGGCTCCACCGCTCTCCACCGCTTCTCTGCTTCTTCTTTGTTGCAGCTTCAGCTGAAGAACTGAACCACAAAAAAAAAAGGATGCAAATGTCAGTTTAATGATAGGAAGCATCTTTAAACCAGTGATGCATCATCTTTTCCCCACCTTGGCTCTTAGACATGCAAAAAAGCTCAGAAGTAGAGTCATTGCTCAATGGAGCAGAGTCCGAAAGAACAATACAAGAACTCCGCCAGCTTTTGAGGATTTTATCCTCTCTGTTGTAGCTGCAGTCAAAAGCGGTGGCCTTCTCTGAGAAGAGCCGATTGTGTCACACAGTACAAAGGGAAGTTGAAGAAGCTCACACTCGAGCTGCTTCCTGTTTCGAGTTTTAGATAAGCGCTATTGCTTGATCTTCACTGACAGCCTGCACAAAACAAAACAAAACACAAACAACGACAAAAAAGAAACCGAATAAAGGTATTCCACCCGAAAGAGCGTCCCAATGCAAAGCTCTTCGATCTACGGAGCTGACTTCCAAGGTGACATGAAGTTACAGAGGAGCAGGAAGCGCTCGTCTGCACACCGGCGGTTTGAACTCTGCGGCGTGACAACACGAGGCGCTTGGGAGCATTTTTACTACTGAGGTCTGTGTCGCACATCCTCGCTGTGGTTATAAGTCAGCACATTTCTTTTTTTTTTTTTTTTGTCTAACAGGGGGTCACCTAATCAGCCGTGCCTCGGAGGAGGATCAGGCAGCATGAAAATGTCAAGACCACGTTCGTGAGCGCTTTCGGCTCACTTCGCTTTTCACCGAATAAGAAATCAACAGAGCTGTGTATTTCCCCCCTTATGGCTTTTCTTCTCATTATTTTGGCCTTTTTTCTTTGTTTTTTTGTTTGTCACACTTACAGGTTTCAGATCACCAAACTAAAAATAACACGAGACAAAGAGGGTAGAAATGCAGCTCTTCAAACTGAAGGAAAATATTTCTGTTTGTTTCACCAGCCCTCTCATAACGTGAGCCAAATTACCCTAAAAAGGAACACATGCAAATTTTTATGCAACCTTTCTGGCATTAGCAAAACAAGCTAATAGTAACTTTTTTTTTTTGCCCAGGATTTTATGCCTGCAAACATTAAACAGTCACAGGCTACTTGGCGACTCATTTAATGCGATGGAAACTAAGAACGTGAGCCGAGCTGTTTGGAAATCCAAGTGTCCCTGTTTTAGTCACGCGGCGGCCATATTGGAGCCTGACATTGCTACAAACCTCAAACTTTCCACATCAAGACGCTAATTTAACCAATTTGCTTAACTTGGGAATTCAGTTTGTCCAACGTAGAAACAAAACGATGCATTGCTGCAACATTCGTTGTTGTTCTTTGAATCTAGAAACATTTTGCAAAGTCATCCAGCTTTGCAAAGAAATGAAAACAGAAACGGGTCCCTTAAAAGAAAAAGCACCGTAAGGATACTGTGCATTGTCATTTTTATACATGGTTTTGCAAATGGAAATCTATTCATCCATTTCTCCCTTCTTTTCCATTCTCAACTCTACATCCATTTTTCTCCTATCACTTTGTAAAATCTCTGTTTACCTAGATGCAAAAAACAGACGATGTACCGGTGATAATTCGGTTTTGTGTTCATTTGAATAAAGTCGTGCCCTCAGATTCAGAAATCGTGTCTTATTGTATGTAAAGAAGCTCTAATCAGATGTCTCAGAGTTGCCCAAATTGTCCTGCAGACATATATGTGTGTCATTCCGCCCAAAACATTCCCGCACTCTGATTTCGGAGCCGGTGCCGTACGCTGGACGGGTTCTGCGTTTCCGCCCCAGAGGGACCGAGGCCCCGAGCCCCGGTTCCCATTTAAAGCACGTCCGATGTTTGCAGGCACAACGCGGGCGTCCGCGGGCGGCAATCACAACACGAGTGTGCCGGCACCGTGTGACAGCATTGTGTCATATGAAACGCTTGTCGTATGATTTACGCTCAGAGATGGCAGGCAAGTGATGCATCTTGCCGACGCCGAGTCTATTCCGGGAGCGTGTGCTCACTGCTCAAATGTCAGCGTGCGGGACAGAGCGTGGCCCCGCTCAGCGGTTACAGCCTAGTTCAAGTGCAGCGCCGTAATGAAGGGGGAGCCAGTTCTCTCAACGTTTTATTTGTTCATTTCTTCTGCCAGGGCTCACGGGAGAGGCCGCAGAGGGAGCAGCTGCAGACTCAATGCTGTTCTGTGAAACTCTGGCAAATAAATGTGCATCTGAATAGTGTGGCATGTTTTGTTTTCCAGCTAACCTAGATTTGCACTGCGTAGAACCTGCAGGAACAGTGTGTTTGGGGTGGCAGACATTGTTTTCTTCATTAGTCGTATTTTGAGTAGATAAAATTTCAGTCTCTGGACACATACTGTGACCCCCCACTAGCTTCTCCCTCGCTTAGAGAGCCGTCGATTCAAAGCATTTTTCCACCAACTACTCAGACTGTTCTGAAAAGTGTGTGTAGCTGTGTGGTTCTCATGCAGATCCACCAGCAGGGAGAAGGTCTCTCAGTCATTTATAGCTTAACCAGAGATCTGATCGTTGAATTTCAGGAAAGTCAGCTGGAAATAAGATGGAAAATAATATAGTTAAAACATATCTCCAATTGAAAAGTCCCCATGGTCGTTTGTCTCCATATTTCACTGAATGGAAGCAGAGCAGCTGAACTGACCCCCACGTCCTGCTCCGCTTGCAAAACTTTTGGAGTGGTTGAGGAAAAAATAAAAAAAGTTTTTTTTAAATCAGCTTGATAAACACTGAAACATTTATCTTTGTCTTTCCACGCGCTTTTTTTCCCTCCCTGCTGTACTTACAGACAGTTTGTTTGTCCCCAGGGGAGACACAAAGACATTTAGTTATGGCGTTAATATATTGCCGTATGTTTCAACGCCGAGCTCAGGATTTATGCTGCAGACAGATCTAGATCTCCCTCTGGAGTTTTGTTTTGAATGTCTTTCACCACTGAGACATCCATTAGATATTTATCTGCCGGTGGCTTCCTATAACTCTGCGTTACAAAACAAACATAATCGGTCTTCTGTTTTGTAGCTTTGGCAAGCGCTTCCTCCCGTAAACGTCCTTTACTTTCCTTCACTTTGAGTGAAGACCGTCCTCCTCATCCTCCCTCTGCTCAGTTTTCTGCTTGCGATCCTAATCCCTCTGGACAGAAAGACGAACCGGAGGAAAGAGCATTTCTGGAAACTTCCAGGAAGATGTCGTGTGTAAAAGAGACCTGCAACTACTGGCAAGAGAACTGAGGGGGAATATGACGTTGCAGAATATGAAAACCGTGAATATTGTGGAGGGCTTTATGATACGAATTAACTCAACTAACGTCATTTACAAGCAAGGATTTCTTTCTTTCACTTTAATGTTTTAATATCTCGTCACTTTGACTCCCCCACAGGGAACCAATCAACAAAGCCTAGACGTTAAACTGGGAATCGGTGCCACGACATGTGAACAATCAAACTGATTGGAGCGAATTGCTAAAGAAGGAGAAGAAACGGCTTTTTGACTAGTGGAAAACCGGAGCACTAAATCCCTCTGACGTACACTGAAGTTTGTGGCTGAAGTGGGAACAGTTCCCTGGGTTTAAAAGCCGGTCGCAGCTCAGGTCGACGAGGTCATGCACTGATGTGCGCCTCACTGTGCCGGCTGGCTGGGGCCCATCTGACGCCGAGCCACATGTAAGTCATCCGATCACCTCGGCTCAGAAAATAAACCTGAATGGCACGTCGCCTCTGAAGATGCGCCTTAGAAATTAGCTGTGTTTTGTGGTTAAGCACAGCCCACATAAGGAGGCCTTAGTCTTCAACGTGGCTGTCGCAGGTTCGAATCCCGGCCCGGTGAGCGAGATTCGAACTGGTGACCTTTCCACAGGTTCAAATCTGTGCTCCTACAAAAACCAAACCCCTCACCTTTTCTGAGGCTCAGGCAGACGCGACGCTCCAACACGAATCTCACAGCACTTTCATCCATGTCGCTGCTGATTGGCTGATTGTCTGAGAGGGGCGGGGTCGATGCGGAGAGGTGGTTAAGTCTTTAGTGCGAAGGAATCCTCTTACAGAGTTAAGCTGCGGGCCACCGGGGGGCGGAAAGAAATGAAAGAAAATCCTGCAGCCTGAAGAAGAGTAAAAAGAAATAAAACGAAGTGTTTCACCAATCGCAGGTGATCAAAATCGATTTCCATCCACTTGGTTCAATAAATAAATCAGAGGCTGCAACTTTCAAACCACTGTGGAGCTCAGGAAGCGCTTTGCCTGTTGTTGCAAAGGCTAACTGAGACGAATGTGTGTGTGTGTGTGTGTGTGTGAGGGGTGTGCCTTTCTGTGTGTCGGATGTCGGTGAGTGTGTGATCCAGCAGGCTGCCACAGCTGTTGCTTTACTCAGTCCTTCAGCCGGTGACAGACACAAACAGGCGCGCGTCCTGGCCGCACATTCAAACGGCAAAGTCCGCTCGCTTAGCGCCTCTGGTCTGAGATCAGTGCGCACCTTCATCTTCATCAAGGCCTGAAGAAATCGTTCTAAACACACCAACACGACAACTGTGCCGACGTTTCCTCCTGCTGGTGTCTTTTTCTGACTGTTTCCTGCCGACAAAGTCGATTTAAGACTAAAGATCGTGTTTGATTCACGCTGCAGAGGAAAAACTAAGCCATTTGTTTGACTGGGTAGCGCCGGCAAAGGCAGAACAATGACTGAACTGCTGCTGGATTGGGAATCCAAATCAATTGCGAGAAAACGAGCCACTCAGAAATGCGGTTGTGCTGATAAAAACGATGCAAATCACTCCACGTTATCTCTACATCTACAATTTCTTTGAGAGAGCAATTAGATGCATGAGTTTCTTACCAGCTGAGGAAAGTCTAAGCTTCCCCAATTGAAACTAATAATAAGAATAATAAAGGTCTGTTTGCAGCACATCAGCAGTAACTGGAAATGATGACATAAAGAAGTGGAGCAGAGAGCTGACAGCGTCCTTCACTTTACCGTCTACTGTCTGCTAGTTTCCAGCTAATGCAATTTTTTTTTCCTTTTTTTCACATTTTCTTGTCATATCAACTCATTCTACATAGTTCTCCCAACTCTTTTTCTTTCTTTTTTTTTTAAATATATAAACACCTGAGTCATTACTTTGGAGAATCATTGTTCTCTTTCAGAGCATGTTTACATTTTTCATCAGGAAAATGAAACCTTGTTCTTTGCAAATGAGCTCAGGTCAAGTGAGCTAGAGATGGAGAAACACCAGCTTTCAAGATTTCAAGATTATTAGCTAGATTTAGGACTGGTTTTATTTTTACTGGGCCATTCTGCCCCACAAACCGTAATATATTGTTTATGAGTGCAATATGACTGCGTGTATAATGTCCAAATCTGTGAAGAACTTCCTAGATTCCCATTAAGTCATGCAATTATCCAAGTACAGTCTGCATGTCTGCAAGTGTTTTTAATGAAACCTGTTTAATGCGGGGCACAAATGCAAACCAATGAAAAGAGGGAATAAAGAGGTCAAATCATTAAGAAAACACAACTGAGGTGAAGTTTCCCAAACTCAACTTTTCAGCAAAAGTCACTTTGCTAAAATGGGATGAATATTTCTTAGTAATTTGATGGACTTTCTGTGGTCTACGTCTGCTGCTAACCGGAAGTAAAAACAAAGGAACGCTTTTCTTTTGCCGGTTTACCGCAAGTCACATCTCCGTAGCAACCGTTGCTACCGCAACCGCCGTGTTCCACCGTATCGTTTTTTGGGGGTTTTTTTGTTAAAAAAAAAAAAATAGGGAAAAAAAAGGAAATTTGACAATTTACAGAGAAATATGAATGTTTTTCATCTTCGTAGGAGGTAAGAGAGACCATTACATGATCTGTTTTGTTGTCGCGTCACGTCTGCCGGTGTTTTCCGGGTCAGCTCGGCCTCTAATAAGGTCAGCGCTGCTTCTGTTGCTTCCTGTCCGTCGCCTCCTCGTGCCTCCGGGTTTGAGTCGTCCCTTCGCCTCCGCTGACTCTTGGCGCTTGTCTCTGTTATGAAGGCTCTTTCCCGGGCGATATCTCATAATATGACACGGCGTCAGGAGGTGAGAGAGGGCCCGTTTCCACGGTAATAACCTGAGTAGTTTCTTCACGTCTGTCAGTCGGGATTAAGTCCAGCCGGACGGGTTGGTGTTGCGTTCAAGAGAACTCGGGACTCGAAAACAACAAAGTTGGCGAAAAAAAATATCTTTAAGGGGCTTTATTGCCAAGGTTTCGTGTTAAATGTGTTTTCTAAAAATAAGTCCTCAGTCCTTCAGGAGACAGGAAAAAACACAAAACCTGACCAGGTATTTTCGTCTACTTTCTAGTGTGAATATTTCTACACACAGTGATGGCATAGTTACTTTGAAAAAGTAACTAATCAGATTACTGATTACTTCTTGAAAAAGTAACTAATCAGATTACTGATTACTTCTTGAAAAAATAACTTAGTTAGATTACTGATCACTTGATTTGGAAAGTAACTAAGTTACATTAAAAGTAACTATTTTAGTTACTTCCAGCGGCTGCTAAGAACAACAACAACAACAACGCTCCGACACCTTCGAAAATCACAATGATCCCTCCCTCCGTCCCCCCCACCCTCTTCCTCCTGCCCCGGCCTCCAGGTTGTGCGTTACGGCCCTGTGTTTGCTGTGACAGTGCACAGAGCTCCTCCTGTGGCTCCACAACTCAGATGACTGCACATATTGTGATGCTTATCTTAATATTTATAATTATTATGGCATTTGGTTGCGCATCTTTACGAACACGTTCATTCGTGGCTGTTTTCACATTTATTGTTTATTGTTTGTTTATGGTTTAAGTCAACAGTTCTTTAATATTAATAAAAGGTACTAGTTTCAACTGCAGATTTTTCCATTTATAACATTTGAAGTAAAAAAAAAAAATAAACCAATGGAAATAGGACTATAAATAAGAATATTCAGAAATCATAGACTCAAAACAAGCTCTTGTATCTTGCTGAAAAGTTACTTATATGTTAGTTTTTCAACTAAAAACTGGGGCAAAAACACACACAAAAAAAAAGTGCAACACAGCGTTGTGTTGCAAATAACCAGCCAACCTTATCGGGCTCTTCAAGTTTATTTTTATGCCGTATCAGCAAGATTCCTGGAAGCAGCTGCTCTTAATTCGGCCGGTGACCGATCGCCGTGAGGGAGGATCAGATTTACGGTGGATTCTTAATTTGGAAAGAACAAATTGAGCATAAACGTGTGAAGCCTGACCTTCTGGAGGCCGTGCAGCCGTTGATGTCGGCCTCTCGAGGCTCTGAGCTCGTTTCTGTCGTAGTTTCAGCTCTCGTGCAGCTTATTCTGCCCGGAAGAGCAACAGTGACTATGACAAAGAGCTGCTGAGGACAGACATCATTTCAGTCCACATCAAACAAGTCCGTCCACAAAGTGAAAAAATGTTCCATATGCATTGGGTTTTGAGCTTCCAAATAATTACGGAAAATCCTGACTCGCAACTTGAACCCAGCCTCCTAACGGCTTTGGGATTCAGATTTGACAAGACTGAATTTGAATATAGTCATTCTAGTCTTTTGTGCATTGGGAGAAAAATATTTGACCATTAAGAGAATGAAAGAAAGCTGGATGGCAACCCAAAATAACTTTCTCTTAGAAGTATTCTCCCTGGATTTTACTTAATATTTTATTTCTTTTGTAAGTTTCTTAATTTAGTTTATGTGCTTTTTTCACATCATAATGAGTTGGGGTTTTGTGTGTGTGTGTGTCATTGTAGGTGCTTTAGCTTGTTTTCTTTTTCTCTCGGTAAAATGGTTGGATGAAAATATTTGAACATTTAAATCTGCCAGGTGTGTCGGATAATTTGGGAAGGGTTCACCTCTTTGCATGTCGCCGTGTTTTTTTCGGTTGAATGCTACGGGCTGGATGGAAACGGGGACGCGTCAACCACAGCATCCTGTCAGCGCAGAATATCGTCTAAAATAGAGCTTGGCATAAGTCCTCCGACCACTGACACGTTTGGTCTCGTTGTGGTTGAAATATGAGGTCAAACTGATTTTTGAGGACGTGTTCGCAAGAGGAAATGGACAAGGAATGAATTAAACAGATGAAGTCACCAGATTTTGCTCCGTCGTTAATACAACGTTCAAAAAATAAACGATTGCTCAGAATATGTACCAAAACCAACTTCGGCGTATCAAACTAATGCAAGTGGAGTCTGAAGCCAGGTTGCCAAAGCCACGCAGCTCACATTTTGATGTACTTCTTGTAATCGTCTTCTCAGGTTTCACATCACACACGGGTCATGACTTTGTTTTATCTAACCTCATAAAAAGTCACGAATCTGAGCCTCGTCTTTTTCACAGCGAGAGCTTGGTGTCATTTTTCTACAACACGAAGAAGCTGTAAACAAGCGTCAGATTAGCTCAAAGTCGCAGCTGCTCGTCCTCCTCCGCCTGCTGTTGTGATTCTCTGATGATGGTTTGTCTTGTTTGCTCCTCGGCAACGTGTCCGCTGTTTCTTCAGGGGAAGTTGTGGGCTGCCTACAGGAAGCTGCTGGAGTCAAAAACGTTCAAAGATTGCCACGTTCTCAATTTCTGTTAATCTTCGTTTAGCACAGAATTTAGTTTCTTGTCTGTTTGCGGCAGTCAACAATAATAGCATGAGCACGGGAAATGAATCTTCTAAACAAGCAGAGGAAGGTTTCCTTAAGGGAAAACCAACACTGCTCATCGCTCTAAAGACACCATCTTCATAACAACACACGGTGGTGGCAGCACGCTCTGTTTTTTTAGCAGCTAAAAGGAAGCTGGTCCGATACACGTGCCTAATACTTGTGTCATCCGATACACAATACTGTGTGTATCGGACACACAGTCCGGACACACAGTCCGATACACACAGTGTATCGGATAGATATTGTGTATCTATCCGATACACAATACTGTGTATCGGATAGAGGGTAGTACTAGAGCAAACTACAAAGGACTTGTAGTTTCTAGTAGGACAACAACCTGAAAAAAACTGCCTGAGGTACAACGAAATTGTCTCCTACAAAGTGACCCAGTCAAATGCCAGCTGTATAATTCAACTGAAAGTTCAATTATACAGCTATATATGATTTCAAATACATTATTTCATAAAATCCAAATAGCATCAAGGAGTGAGTATCAACAAACTGAATAAAACTTCAGCTACTGCAGCTTTTGGTTTTGATGTCCGATGATTAGCAGTGACACCCCTGACTGACTTACACTGTAACACCAACCGCCCCCTCTTCCTTCTTCTTCTTCTTCTTCTTCTTCTTCTTCTTCTTCTTCTTCTTCTTCCATTACATATCTCATAACTCCTGTACTCTCTGCCAAAGGTTTAAATAGCAAGACCAGCTGGTCTCTTTGCTTTATCCAGGATCTATGTATCTTTGGGAGTATCTGATTTGTAACAGATTATTCTCATGTGATTTGCTGGTTGTAGTGCATATACTGGCCTCAGGGTGGAGACTTTAATCGAAATGCAGCACAGAGTCAATGAGTCCAACTGTATGTGTAAGCATGTGATAATTTACTGCAGCTCTGAAATGCACAGCTCATAGAAAACAACAAGAACAACGGCGCCCCCTACTGTTGAGCAGGAGATAAAGCTGGCCACGATGCAGAAGGGGAACCAACCCCTGTCCAGCTTGACGCATCTTAGCCAAATATTCTTAAATATGCTTCACATGGGTAATTGAGTCCTGATCTTCTACTGTAAGGCCCCCCGTTAATTAAACATAGTTCTTAGAGTCCAATATGCTGTTATTTTCTGACTTCATATCTCATAGAAAATGACTTGAATTAGCATAAAGTAAATAAACAATTAACTACAGACCGTATTAAATGGAAAAAAAAACTGAAAGAAAATGATTTACAAAAGAAAATCCATGTACCTTTTTTAATAGTTTGTAATTGCAGTTCAACAGTCCGCCGCCAGATGGCGACAATGTTGGTTCCAGAACGGAACCAACATTTCACTTGCAACAAGGGGTCGGGGGACCATAATCTTTACGGACCATCATGGCAGCCAAAACAGTTAGCAAAACAAGTAAATGCGGTGCGTTTTAAGCATTAGGTAACGTTTCTTTTGTGTTAGAATGTAGATATTTAAAAACGCGGTCGTTCATTTCGGCGTCGCGCAGTGAAGTGAGAGTTTATTTCGTCGCGTTGTCTGCTCAGGTAAAGCCTGCCGGAGTTTGGCTATGTGGGGGGAGATCGACCCTCCCGTGAAAGCCCAGCCCAGGCGGCGCGAGAGCGAAAAGAGGACGGCGTTACCGGAGGAACCCGCGGCTCCTTTACAGACATGCGACCTCTACATCCCCAAACACAGAGCAGAAACCCAGCCGGTCGCCCGGCTGGACCCCTCGGTGAGGGTTCTTCCCTCATATGTCTCAAACACGAGTCTTTGTGTTTCTCTGCTATAACTGCGTTCCTACCCGCAGGCAGAGCCCAGCTGCGTTGGAGCCATGATAGAGTCGGTAGCCATGAGCGGGAGCCCCGTGAAGAGCCAGCAGATCGGAGAGGCCGAGCTGACCTACGGGGAGCGGAGGGAGGAGCTGCTGCATCAGTACCGCAGCAGGCCGCTGGTCTTCCTGGAGCGGTACCATGTAAGTGCCAGCGGGACGCAGGATGAGACGGCGACCAGGGAACAACAACTGTACAGCCTCTGTGTGCGGAAGTGTCCTTATGTGTCTTCTGGGGAAAGGTTCGGAAGCTTTAAAGATCGGATTGGAACAAATACAATGAACTATAGTAAAAAAATTGGCAGCTTTTAAACAGCAAAGGGTCCCACCAGATCCTGAGGACAAATGAAAACAAACCGAAATGTCCATCCTAACCACAAGGAGGCCTGCAGAGGTCATTCTTGTTTTACAAAAGCACAGTAAATAAATAACAGTAGTAATTTCAATAAGAGGGGGAAAAAAAAGAGCTCAACTTACTGATGTCATCATGTCTCTTGTGTGATCATCAGGGCCACCTGAAGCCTGAGCACCTTCCTGCTTTCGCCCACGTCAGCTCCGACCCGAGGGCCCAGCACTACAGCCGGCTGGTGCAGACGCGACCTGCGAGATGCACCAACAAGACCAGGGTCAGAAACCAGCGTTACGCTGCCCTCAGAGCGCTGCAGAAAGGTAGGGTTACCATGGGGACGGCTGTGGAGGAAAAACCGGTGATGTCATCCATCAAGAACCATGGTGGGATGATTAAGAGTCCATATTTTTTCAGGGCTTTAAATTTGGCAGAATATACAAAAAAACAACAACAAGTTGTTCCTTTCTCCCGTATTTAACAGAGACAAATAAGTTAAAGGTAATTTACTAAGTGTACCAGTTATTTTAAATTTTGATCCGCATTTCATGGATGGAGTTTGAAACATACGCTAACCACACTTAAAATCTTAAGTGAACAAAAAAAAAAAATTAAAAATCTAGAGAAAATTACATACAGATGAAATGACCAGTCTTTATGCCCAATCTGGAGGTGTATGTGCCTCTGTACATTTGAAGTAAAAATGGAGGCATTCAGATGAAACTCCTTATATTTATCATCAGGCTTTTCAAAAATTTCTATGTATTCTGGGTAAATCATGAAAAATATAGAAGAAATCCTCACTAATTCTCGTTTTCACTGCTTAGTGTTTCTCTAGAGCATTTATAATAAACTGGAGTTGTAGGTCTTGATCATTTGGTCCTCTTGTTCTTCTTCTTCTGGCAGACGGCGAGTATTTCAGTGAGGAACAGATGCGGATGAGGGAGCCACTGCTCTACGAGCAATATATCGGCCAGTTCCTGACCGATGAAGAGGTGACTCGTATTTTTTTAAATCCACAATATTTCTATGTGTGTGTGTGTAGCTTCCAGGTAACCTGGCAAAACTCGCCGGCTTTGATTTATGTTCCAGGTTTTGGAGCGCTCCCAGGAGGCCATGCTGGATGGTGCGCAGGAGGCACAGGGCGGCGGCCCGTGCGGGCTCGCCAATCTCCTCCTGAACTCCTACCAGGAGCGGCTCATCCAGAACCGCCTGCAGGAGGAGCAGGACAGAGAGGACGGCGCCCAAGAGGAGGACGAAGATGACGACGGTAAGGAGCTGCTGAAAGAACGGCCGAAAATGTGAGTTTTGTTATTTGTTTTTTTGTTGTTGTCTCAAACCGGCTGCTGAACGTTTGCTACACAGACGATGGAGTCCAGCAGAGGGGATGGGAGCCCACTGCAGAGGAGAAGGCTCTGCTGAGGGAGGAGTTCATCAGTCAGATGCATCAGCGATTCCTAGACGGAAAAGACAAAGATTTCAACTACAGGTCAGTCACAGTTAGCGCAGGAAACTTCTACAAACTTCCCCTGAAGCGATCAGCGTTCTTTCACCGCTTTTGCAAGTGAGGATAAAATGCGACAGTGAAAGTATCTCCTGAAATGTTCAGTGAAAATATTTCACCCCGAGAAGATGAAGCACTCCAGTGTTTGTGTGTTTCAGCGAGGTGGACGACAACCCCGACTACGACAACCTGGACATCGTCAGCAGAGACGCCGAGGATAAATACTTTGACGAAGATGACGACAGCGAAGAGGAGGAGGAGGAAGAGATGGAAAAAGATGATGATGATGAAGAGAAAATGGCTGAATAGGGAAGAGTTCATTAGAAACAACTGATAGTCTGTAAATAAGAGTGTAGAAATATAAGCTGCTGGATATTGTTGATTTCTTTTTTTTTTTTATTAACTGTGTCAACAACCTGCAATAAAACTTTCTGGTCTTTTGCATTTCTGAATTTTTTTTATATATATACAACACACAGAACTTGGCACTGATTCATAGTTAAACATGAAGAGAGAGAGGAAAAAAAAACATTACATCATGTTAAACCCAGTTATGCTTCCTTGCTCTTGCATGTCGGACATTTAGACCAGCGTTGTTGTAAGAATGTCCTTTAATATGTAAAAGAAACGTCGGTTTTTCCAGAGTGAATCTCCTTCCCACCAGTGATCCAGCTGGGAAGGGAGTTTCTTTAGCAAAGAGCATGTGATCGCTCTTTTGCTTGCAATTGACAGAACTTTAAAAAGATACTTGTCTCGTTTTTGAAACACTTCTCCAGATATCGGCCCGAGCAGAAAAGTTCTGGGGTCGATGGATGGATGGATGCCCAAAATGATCCCAATAGTCTGACAGACTCCCATCCCAGTGAGGTGCCAACTTTGGGCAGGACCAGAGTTCATGAGACTGACGTTCTGATGTCCACACCGTCTCCAACGTTGCTGTTCTCCTCTACGTCTTCTAGTAATTTGAGGTGTAATAAAGTATCTAATGAAGCACTTCCATCCGAACTCCCTCCATTTTTTAGAACTGGTGGACGTCTGTTGTGTCGCACACATTGGAAGCCAATCATCCTCTGTAATTTTTACTCCCAATTGCCTTTCCCATTTAGGCTAAAATATTTAAACAAATCTCTGTTCTCAAGATTATAATCCCTTTTCAGTCGCTCAAATGTTTTAAAAGTGTCACATTCTACAATCTGGCACAAAGCCACACGTCCTCCATCATTTTAATCAAGCTACAGATTTTATTTCCACCTTTAAACACATGAAAAAAAGACTTTAAACAACATTGCACATAAACTGTCTTGTAACATAATTCTGCTAAATGTAACAGGAAGACGGTGAGAAAAATGTCATCTATAAAACTTTGGAAAACTTAAAATATAGCCCCTCTCTGTATATACATCTCTATTTACATATACATATAAAAACAAAGCTTAAAACTGATGTCTGTTCACATTATTTGATCCCTGGGATCCTAGTTCAGTTCCACAGATGATCAAAAGCTTCTCTTGGCTCGGCGGTAATAAAATTCTCAACTCTTTGTAATTTCTTGTCACAGGAAATGCTTCGTCCCTCCCAGAGTTCGTTGAAGTTGCATCGCAGCCCGCATCGGCGAACTGAAACGACCCGCTTTCATCTGAATCCGTAAAAGACGCAGTTTCAAAGCGTAATATTCCTTCTGTGTTCTCGAAGCCTCCTTTTGCTCTCTTGCGGCTTCCAGCTGCGTCTTCAGAGCTTCTCTCTGCAGCTGGTCCAGATCCATCGAGTCCACGTCGGAACCGGTCAGGACCCCCGACGTGGAGGTCTCCGCCGCGTCCGAATCGCAGACGCTTCTGGGGAGGAAAAAAGGGGAACGTTGTTCAGACGGCACCACTGATCAAAGTGAGTGAACTCCTACGATTTACCTCGCCTCCGACATCGTCTGCGATTCGAATGGATCCGAGACGCTCGCATCCGCGTGACCGTCGCGTGCGCTCGAACCAGGCAGAGTCAAAGTGTCGGCAGAAAGCCCTGCAAACTTTAAATGTTAAGGTGCCGCGCATTTGAAGGTTTCCCCACTGGCCTTGCATGTGGTTTGTGTGCTCACTCTGCGATTCGTGGACTTTCTGCTCCGCCGGTTCTTCTTGGGGAGACGTGTTTGTGGCCGCGTCTGCCGTCTCGCTGTCCGCCGGTTCCCGGGGCGTCTCTCCCTCACTGCCCTTTGTCTTTTCGCCGCGGTTCGTCTCCGAGTCTCCGTCTCCTTCCTCGTCGTCTTTGGGAAAGAAAATTCGGTTCAAGTAAAGAGATTTGAGAACCTCAGCGGTAACGCGTGAGGACGCGTGAGGACGCGTGAGGACGCGTGAGGACGCGCGTCTCTGCGGGGCGATCGGTTTATCGGATTTGGTGAAGATGCAGGCCGGCTTCACCAAAACGCGTCGCAAAACCACGAAACCTCAAGATGTTAAAAACGCAAGTGAATACTAAATTAGATAAAAGCTCCCATTTTACTGTCTTTTACAGTAATAAAAGACAGTTTATCGTTTTTTGTTTTTTTTTTACAGTAAAAACTATATAATCAACCACATAAGTTCTCGTTTAAAGCAGGTCTAAATGAGAAGGCTGTGAACATGTGGACATATTAAAACTCATGAACCTTTGCGTTGATGTGCCGCGGCGGCGGCGGCGGTCTGACAGCGACTCCATATCTGTGAAACGACACAGAAGAGAAAACCAGATGTAACAGAAAACCTCCACAGAGTGAAAAGAGCTGGCGTGTCAGTGCTTCACGATATCCAATTTCATATCAGAAATAAACTTTTTTCTGTATGAATATAACCAACTCTTCCTCCGATCCATTGGTATAGGAATATTTTAGATCATTAATCAAAGCTTTGACTTCTCATGGAGATGAAGAAGCTTTTTATCCCATTTTTTATATTATTGCCACTGGGCTGCAATGAAAGTCTGACTCAGAAGGCACATCTTTACATGTGTGGTACCGATAAAGTGGAGATTCATCTCAACAGCCGAGGTCACAAACCTGGGTGATGTTGGGGAAAAAAAAAAACCCAAAAAAAACCACTGGACAAATTCAGCTGGTCGTCTTACCGTTGATATTCGTTCGAGAAGAACAAACGAGTTCTTCTGCAGCGCGAGTTTCTCGGGCGTTGAGATGATGAGCCTCGGATCAGGTTCTGAAACGGAGCAGGCGTTTTCAGACGTCCGTCATTGGTCAGGGGTTGTGATGCAAACTCTGACTGGAGGAACAGGTTTTGTTTGGACGATTTGAAAGAGCACGCCGATTTAAGGATGCTGGTGGAGAAGTAGAGAGACGGCCAGAGGGAGCTGCAGCGCGTCTTCACATTCAGGGAAAGAGAGGAACTGTGAAAGCAAGAGGAGGTCTGGAGTGGCAAACGATATGCAAAGACGGGTTCTGGAGAGCTGGTAGACGCCAGCGAGGCGTGCTGCAGGAGCGCATCACGAGTGGAACGCCACGGGGAGTAGAAGAGAAGAAGGTGGGGGACTTTAAGCAGCAATGCTTGGTATAGAGAGAGAAGAGATTGAGGAAAACACTGGAGGTTGCAGGATTCAAGAGGTTTAGGTTCTCCTTTAGAAGTGACAGGATCAGGAATGAGAACATCAGAGGGTCAAACGATACTTAAGATTGTTTAGAGGAGAGACAATCATTCTTTCTGTAGAAAGATGCTGATGTCGGAGGCTGAGAGGAAGACCAAAACAGGAGGACTTGAAATGAGCTGGTGTAAAGGCGAAGGACGCAGAGGACAGGATTATATGGAGACAGATGATCCCTGAAGGGAAAATCCAAAACAGAAGAAGAAGACATTACCTTGAGGAGCACAGAGGTCTGCATCATCTTCATCGTCACCATCCCAATCGTTTTCCATTTCATCCGGTTCCTCGTCTTGTTTTTTGTCTGAGTCGTTTCTCTGCGTCTCTTCCTCAGCCCAGCTTCTACAGCCTGAGGGAATCCCGTCGTCGTTCTCAGAGTCGTCTGTCGCGTCTTCTCCCGACTCTCCTGATCCTTGAGCGTCGCGTCGTCTTACATCATGAGCTGGTTCATCTCCATTGTTCTGAAACGACTGACGTTTCTTCAATTGGACAATAAAACAATAATGTTATTGGAAAAAAAAAAACTGTTTGTGCGTCAAAGTGTTACTCGCTTACTTTATACGTCTTCGTCCTGTTGTATCCCTCGGTGGACAGAAGGTGTTCCTGCAATGAGGGAAAATGTTCATTAATGAAAAGAAAAACTGTATTTTATGTTAATAGGTGCATAAAACAAACCTAAATTACATTAAACCAATGTTGCAGAGGTTTTCCACCGGAGTATATGCTGGTTTTCCATTTTTTAGCTGAGTCTCTTCCTCCAAACTCCTCAAAGGCAGGCGGGGTGAACATGCAGCCCTCACACTCGATGCACTCCTCACCTGGAGAATGAATTTGCTTTTACGTAACAGGATGTTTTTCTCATTCATTTGCTGACATAACATTGAAAAATCCCCCTAAAAATACAGACATTTCTCCACTAAACCTTTAGTGGAGATTGTTGTCACGATCCGATTAATCATTACACACAAACTCGATGTTCTGACCTTTCGCCAGCTTTTGGGCATCCATCATCCCGTTCTTGTCCCCACAGGTTACAGGCCACACTTCTCGATCTTGCAGACAGAAAAGCCGGTCAACGTTTTGCTCTCTCAATGAAATGCGGTTTTGGATGCTTAAAGTCACTTTCAGCAGCGTGGATTCGTTTAGAAACCGGATACCTTTGTGTGTCGGTGGCTGGTTGCGGTCGTCTTCCTCGTAAGAGTCTTCATCGTCAACGCGATAGTTGACGGACGTTCTTCTTCTCAGGTTGCGTCCTCCGTCTAAACGTCGTTCTTCCTGTCCAGAGTCGGACCGCAGCGAAGATCTTCTCTTCATTCTCTCCTCTCACTCACTGCAAGTCTGTCTGGATGAAGAAACTGAATAGAAAGTCAAGGAAACGTGAACATAACCGATTAGTCCACGAAATGAAAATTTAAAAATCCAGCAAATTCCCATGGTGAATTTTTTTTTTGTCTCAGGCTTCAAGATTTTAGGTTTCGCTGTGATGAGACAAGAGATCACATTTACTGCAGTCGTCGCGTTTTTGATGCAGCGCTGATGAAACATGCTTTCATAAAGTTCCTTCTATATTGGCTTAAGCTTAAAAAAAATGTGAAATCAGACAAAAGAAAAAGAACAGCAGAGAGCAGCACTACTTCAGATCTAACAGTTTTATCAGAGAGGTTTTGTTTTGCTGGAACTGCTTTTTCACAGGAAGTGGTAAATCTCAAATGAGTCGCGCATCGTCAGTCACTACTTGTGTGCTTCAGCTGTCGCTGCAGAAAATGAATAAAATAAATCGTGACTTGACGATTTATTTGAAACGTCCGTTTAAAAAAAGCAACAAAAAAAAACATGTTCAGATGATACCAGGCGGCTTTCTGCATATTTTAACTTGAATCGTCATCAGAAATTAAAGTTAAATCATTGAAATTATTTGATTTCTCTTTGGTCTGAATAAAGTAATTTTTGAATTTGAAATCTACTCGGGTGTTTTCTCTCTCTCTCTCTGATGTTAAAAGTTTGTTTTCAGAGCAACTGTCAAAAACGTTGAGGAAGTTTCTCTTTCCACTCACTTTCTTCCAACCAACGATCTTGCAAAGCCACGGATCAGAGATGATCTTCAGCTGACTTTGCCTCTGTCCGTCATCAACCCTTAAATGTAACTTATTGTCTTTTTGTCACCGTTCTGCCTCGCTCTTTCCAAAAAATGACTAAATGTTCTTCAGAAACAGTCAAGTCTTCCAGAGATGCGTCTGTCGGATGAATATCTTGTTTTCAAGCAGCCATCGAGATGATTTCCCTCTTACGCATTGGTCCAAATCATTTAAATCTGTGGTTCTTACAAAAAAAAACAACAACAACTTGACATTAATTCAAAAAAGGAGTCTTGAGAACCAAAGACAACTCACCAATCGACAGCGAACGTCCTCCCTCTGCTGCTGCGATCGACGGGCGGGAGAAACGAAAGAAACTTCAGCTGCAGACACGCCCCACGTCGTCTTCCTCCTCTGAGAGCGAGACGGATCGCAGCCCGCCTGAATTTAAGGGACTCAGAAGATGATTCATGCAGAAACCGTGGCAACAACAGTCAAACGAAACCACACGTTTCCTGGCATGAGAAAAACAAAATCAAAGCAGAACACGTCATCGATTGCTTCGGATGCTTACGCATCGTCAGTCACTACTTGTGCGCTTCAGCCTGTCGCTGCAGAAAATGAATAAAACAGGAATAGGAAGTTTGGTTAATTATTTAATGTAACAAGAAGAAAACAGTAAAAAAAAAAACTTGAGACAGACCTGGATACAGCAGGATTTGATGTGTGTACTGAGAAACACACACACTCTTGAGGAAAAGCACCAAATGCAGAATACAGTCAAAAGATCTATAAACAGCTGAATGAATGAAATGTAACAGTAAATATTCGTTTTCTCATCAGGGTTATTCACAGGTTTGTAATTATGGCGTTTGAAAACGCCTCTTTCAAAACTGTGAGACGACAAACGGATTAGAGATTTCACATTTCCAAGATCGCTTGCCAGTTTTGCACTTATAGGTAGTAACAATAATAACACCTTGACCTTGAAAGGTGACCTTCAGACAGTCATGTTTGGGAATAAGAAGAAGAAATGCTCTTCAACCCGTAAATGTTATTCATGAAAAGCGGAAAAATAAAAATCACTCAGTATTTTCTCAGCTTGTCATGTTTGAATGCGAGCTCTCCGTAAAGTCGTCGAGATAAACCGAGTTCAAGTGGTGAAACAGCATGAAAGAGTTTGATAAAAGTAAAACTATAAATACCTAAAACATCACTAGTAAAATACAAACTGATTATATGAAGAAGAACAAAGTGTAAACAGCCACTGCAGAACTGTTCGGAGAAACGAGAGAGAGCAACGTTTTGGGTCGTCAAAGTAATAATGCCAGTCAGAACTGGAGCAGAAATGACATCTAACCGAATGCATGCAGACAAAATGTTAGTGTTTTGAATGACTGCTTTTATAAAAAAGATTTACTCAACAGCAGGGTGAATTACAGGTAGGTGGGGCAAACCACAGAGGGCTTTTAAATTCCACTGTGGGGTGCCGGTTAGATACGTTTTTAAGCTGCTGTGCTCAGTTCTTCTCATTTCCTCCACTTTTCTGTAAACTTCAAACGTTATCATTGCTACTTTCTGTCTCGTCTCTTTGGCAACGTTCAACTGTGACATTTTCTGATGAAGAAATGAATGATATACAACGTGGAAAACATTTAAAAAGAAAAGTTGGAAAAATGATAAAATAGCCACATTTTGAATATAAAATCTGCACTGACAAAATATTTTGGTTCGTGCGCCAATTGCCAAATCCTGGCATCTAATTTCTAGTGAAACGTTAAAAAAAGAGAAGGCTAACGAGTCATTTACAAAGTTGACACTAAAACCGTTCTCGTCAGTTTTTTAAGTTATTTAGCATCAGAGTGTAACATTCCTCTTGCAGTTTCAAAACTTTAAGCTGCATCTTTATTTTTTCCTTCTTCAGCTGACTGATATCCATCGCATCCACGTCTGAGACCCCCGAAGCTCCGTCCTCCATCTTCTCTGAGACATTCGGACCGTATGAGACTCTGATGCTTCGGGGGGGTGAGAGAGAAGAAAAATTTGTTTGGTATATTTGCATACTTTGTTGACTGAAACAATGCGTTTCATCTTACCTTTCTAATTCTGCTTTGTCATGATCCGGTTTGGCTTCATCTGCGTCGTTAACCTCTTTGTTAACAAACTGAAGCAGCAGGTTTGCAGGTGAAACCGAAAGACCTGTTGCGTCACCAAAAGACAATGAAATGAAGGTTTCTGCTGCTTTTTAAAAAAATTAATTACTGATCCAATTAGTTTCTGAACTCACACATCGGGCCACTTGTTTGAGTCTTGACAAGTGGACTTGAGGTCATATCTGCATCTTGAGGTGACCTCATATCCAACACTGCATCTTTCTCCTCATCTTAAACAAGGACAAAATATAATAAATCAACTTAAATATTTTCAAAAAGACTCATGAAAGCCTTGTTTTGACTAACAGAGCCTTACCCGTCTTGTCACTGTTGCTACTAACGACGAGCTCTGCAGAGGAGGCACCGAGGTTCTCGTTGATCAACTCGTTTCCGTCGGCGACGGCCGTGTCGCCTTCGGTCTCTTCGATGTGTGCGTTTTCCTCCAACGGCTCGCACCAGGCGCCTGTTCACAATCGACACAATAAAATACTTACTGTACTTTGTTTAAACGAAGAGGACTCGAGAAATTACTCGAGTTACTCACAAACCTTTCGGACGCCGTTTCGCCTTACAGGCTCTCCGCCTCTGTAAAAGAACGCAGAATGAGTGTAAAATACGCAGAAAGACTCAACAAACGTCAGCAACAAGGACGAATCAGAGCCAACATAACAGAGCTACTCAGACATGCTGCCACCGTGAGGAGCGTGATGTATGTAAACTTCTGAGCTTACATACCGACTCACCTCTGAAAGCCTTCTGACGGTCACTTCAGGTTCCCTCTTCATCTCCTGCTCCTCGGCTTTGGCAGTGTCTGAGTCCTCGTGTCTTTCTGCAAAGCAGAAGAAACGCTCAGAAACACAAAGTCTGGAAACGATACGTTCAGCCTCCAAACTTGTTCATATTTTAATATACGACAGCAAGCGGCAACGTGATTTAATGGCATTTTGTTTTCCCAAACAGTTTTTCCTTCAATGGTTTCAACATATTGAGCTCTATTTACTTTCTGATCATCACTGAAGAGAAGCATCCCCACAGCATGCCGCGATGGCTGCGGCATGCTGTGGGGCCATCAAAAAAGGTGATTAAAATCGAATTTTGTATGTTCACATGAAAATTTGAGTTAATTTTTAAATCACATTCCTCAAGTCCCGTTTATTGTATAATAGTTTGCTTTCTAGTTAAATTAAAGAACTAAAAACATACCTAATTTTCAGAGTGAGAGGAAAAATGCCAAGTTTTTAAGGAGAAGAATAAAACCATATTCCTCCAAATAAAAGCAATCCTTCCACCAACACCGGTATCAGCAGTAACTTCAATAAATTATTTTTGTGGGAAACATCACCTCTGGCATCGCCGCGGTTGTCAGGGTAATCAGCATCAGCAAGCACATCCCCGTTGTCCGTTTTATTTTCATTCTCTGCATCTCCTGAGTTTATACCGTGTTCGTCATTTCTCCCAGCTGGATCATCCCTATTGTTTTGGTCTCTCTTCAGAAACTCGTCGCTGTCGGACTGCTTGTGGTCATCTGTGATATGACCTCCCTCAGGATCCTGTACAGACTGTACTTCTGCCTCTACTGAGCCTCCTGGACAGATGCTTTTCTGAGTCACCGAGGTGACGGATCTCTCACATTTACTGCGCTTAGATCCCTGGAACTCATGGACGCTTTTTGTTGGCTTGCTTTCCATTTTTCTTGACGAAACCTTAACCTTCTGTTGTAAGAATTAGGAATGAGTTAAACTCAGAAAAAAAAAACAGAATTACTTAATAAATCGTTTTGCTAATGCTATATGTAGGAACGATTACCCTCATAGGCTCGGCTCCTCTTCTTTGATATCCACTTGTGGACAGAATGCCTTTCTGTAAGATCAAACACATGTCGATTAACTTTTGTTTCGGACTTTATCGATTTAAGTTGACAAAACAGGAAAGAAAAGGAATTACCGCAAACCAGTGGATCAGAGGTCTTCCTTCATGGCATATGCTGTTTTTCCATTTTTTGCACGCTCCCCGTCCTGCAAACTCCTCAAAGGCCGGGGGGGTAAACCACAGGCCCTGACACTCTATGCAATTCTCACCTAAAATCAGACCAAAATTATAGCTTACATAGATTGTGATGGACACCAACCCCACTCACTGCCCTGCAAGAAAGTGCGTTTAAATAATGGATGGATGGATATTTAAATTGGAGCTAAATATTTAGCCTACAAAATAAATGATAAGTTTGGTGCCATCTTGCTAACTACATCACCGTATACTTAGCTTGCTAGCTACATAGCCACATATTTAGCTTGCTAAGTACAAACCAAAATATTTGGCTTGCCAACTACATATTTAGTTTAGAACTGTGACATTATTGGTGTTAATATTTGGCTGTGTAACATCACAAACAGCACCTACTCATAATCACACTGATGTTCTTCTACAATTTCATACATATTATTAAAAACAGTTTAACTTGCGTGTTAGTATAACTTCTTTTTCTCACCTTTTTTCAGCTTTTCTATATCCATAACTCCCTCTTTGTTTTCACAAGTCACAAACCAGATTCCTAGGAGGACAAAAGCCGCTCATGATGGAACAGTTTATTTCTACATTCATCATCAGTACCTTAAAAATCTATATTAACTGTGAAATAATTGCACTTTAAATGCTTGGTAAGACTTTTGTTTTATGCCCAAAACAAATAAATAAAATAAAAAAAAAGATAAAGACAAAACATAACACCTACCCAGAAAAAAACTCACCGTTTTGCTTTGTAATGCCACTGTCTTTAATCTTCTTCTTCTTCTCGTCACCTTGGTTACTGTACACATTGAAAGATTTGGCTCTTGCTTGCCTTAAGCCAAACTTTCTGTCCCCAGATTTCTCTTCCACTTCCTCCTCCACACAACAGGATTTCGGCGAAGGCTTTTTTCTCTTAGACATATTTTCTTGTCAAACAATTTTTGTTCTAGGAGAGACTATTTCAGGAGAAATAGTCTGGGGAGAAAGAAAAAAAAACAAAAAAAAAAACAGTATAGTCATCATGAATGACATTTTGGTTTATGCCAAACGTTTCTCACAAGTTGAATATCCCCCTTTTCTGCTAGTCATGTTCTTTTAGCTTTAGATTTTGAGCGAAGTTGTGTATTTTTCTCCAGCCACCCAAAACCACTGCTTGCCCTCAGATACATTGAGGAATCCCAACAACCCTGGTGAAGATATTTAAACAAAAAAAGCACAAACTACCTATTTATTATGCGTTTCCTCCAGCGTACAGAGATAAACTCTTGCCAAAGGCCTTATGTTCATAGATGAGCACAAAGGCTGGGAGGGAGACTGTTCTGAAACACGGCTCACAGGTTTTAAATGACGAAAGAACTGAAAATGATTAAAAGATTTTCCTCTCCATTAAAGCAGACTTAGTTCAGTTTAAGATCTTAATCGCAGTCAGTCTTGATTATGTCTTCAGATAAAATGACTATTATGCCAATCAGAGCTGTGATTTTTCTCTTCCTGAAGTTAGACGAGCAAGATTGACATTTCAATATAGCAGAACTGTGAGAAATCACAGTTTTGGGAGTTTAAACAGTTATTTAGGAAAATCAACCAATGTTTTCCGACATTTTACATTATGTTGGACAATTGCAATGGAGGAAACAGCTTCGACAGACAGATGTTGTTGATATTTGTCTGTTGACGCTGATTCACACGGGTGGAAAAACCCCTGTTTCTCCCAGACATTAAGTATTAGTTTGACTACATCCTCAAAGCACCAGAACTTATCTAGTAATCTGCACCGTCACACGGCCGGCTAGCATCCACACAATTACCAAAACAAGACGGAGCTGTGCCTTTAACTCCAGCTGTTTGCAGCAAGTTCAACGGAATAACTTCATCCTAACTTGGAAATCACTTCCACGCTTTTTTTTTTTTTTTTTTTAACGTCCACGCTACGGCGGTGGAAAAGCTACAGTCATCGCAAAGTCCGCTGCGTCCGCTCACCTGAAAACACGGGAGTGAAAACGCCTTCCGTGGTCGAAGCTGTGGTTAACGGCTGTGTTCAAAAACCACGCGCGCTTGCTGAACACGTTGCTACGTTACGCTGCCCCGTTGTTTTTAGCTCTCTCGAAACTTTATTGGCAACGGTCGTATCTAACACTGGATTTTACACAGCCGAGCAGAAAGAACTCCAACTCAGAACTGCTTGTTAACAAATATCAAATACTTCCCCAGCAAAAAAAAGCTGTTTCAACAACAAATATGTACAAGATTAACAACTTCTACGGACGTTTTAAGTCAACTCTGATACTTTGTAAATCCGCTGTTGTCGGCTGGTCCTACAATTTTCAATAAAACAAAAGAAACACTTGAGGTTTTGTGTAATTCGGACCGGTTTGCAAATGTGCGCACTCGTATTGTGCGTAAATGTTAGCAACAGTGTTAGCTGACATGTTAGCAACAGTGTTGCTAACATGTTAGCAACACTGTTAACATGTTACAGTGTTACAACAACAGTGTTACAACAACAGTGTTAGCAACATTGTTCGCTAACATGTTAGCAACACTTAGCTTTTTCGGTATTAAAAGTTTTTTTCCCCCTGGTGTACAGGGAGGGGGAAATGCTAACGCCAATTCTCTTGATATTGCTCAAATAGTAGAGTTTAGATAGGGTTTTGTTTTTTAGAAAATTAGCTATACCCTAGGGTATAAGTTAGGTTTTGACGGTTTCACTTAGTTTTTTGTTTTGGTTTGGTTTGGGGTTTTTTTGTTTGTTTGTTTTTTTGCAGCACATGTTTATGCATATCAAGAAACCATTCAGAATAACTAATGTGGTCATTGGCCATTTAAACAAATTTTATTTTAAAGGGCTGAGTTATGTTCTTTTTTGTGTGTGTGGTTTAACGACCGTGACCGATGATGTCATTCCCTTGCTTTGATATGACAGTGACGTTAGCAACAGATGATGTAAAAGATGATGTCATTGCCAGAATCTGCAGTGCCTTTTGTAACAGACACACAAAGCAGAAGTCATAGAGCCAGAGGCCACTGCTGATTCAACAAGTTGCTGATTCAACACGTTGCTGATTCAACACAAGGAGACGAGAAAACATGGGTCAAAGAGAAAGCTCAACCTGTACGGAAACCAGCAGCGGAGAAACGATTGAGAGTCGAAGTTATGAGTCGAAGGAGAGAAGTTATGAGTCGAAGGAGAGAAGTTATGAGTCGAAGGAGAGAAGTTATGAGCCACAGGAGAGAAGTTATGAGCCACAGGAGAGAAGACGATCCCAACATATGAGACGAGGCAGCAGAGGCGTCGAATTCAAAGATGTGGATCAGTCTGGACAGACATCTCCCAAGAGCAAAGGGAGAAAAACGGAGGAGAGCAATTTAAACGGTAGAAGGCATTCCCGACAGAGATCGAAGAGCGTAGCCGTAGATCTCAATATGTTTGATACGTATGAAAAGTCAAAAGACAAAACCAAAGTGAGAGAAGTCAAAAGTTTGGATGAAACCAGCTTGACGTCAAGATTTCGGGCCAGTTTCAGTGGGAAGACGAAGAGCAAAAGCCGAGGGTCCAAAATTTTCGATCAGCCAAAACAAAAGAAGAAAGACTTGGAAGTCAAATTTTGGGAGGAGGACGACAACAAGCACGGATCACCTCTGGTCAGTTTTAATTTAGATGAGAGACGGCGATCCCGACAGAGAAGAAAGAGCAAAGACCGCCGTGATTCAAAGTCTTTAGGTCCAACCTCAGAGACAAAGCATAAGAGCAAAGCGAGGAGAGCCAAAAGCTTGGAGGACATCAGCACGCCGGGAAAGTATGCGTCCCGTCGCGATTCACATGAGAAAACCCACCATGGACGGAGGTCACCAAAGAGCAGAGACCCAGAGAGCAAATCGTCAAAGGAGAAGGCAAAAACGACCCTTTTCAATACATTCCAAGCACTCAGGTTGATCGACAGGCAACTTGAAAGAATCGCGAAAAATGAGGAATGCCTCCTCACGTTATCCAATAACATCGAGAACTTTAAGAACCAAGTCAAGACAATGAGGGGTAGCACTACAGAGAGGCGGGACAAGCTGTGGGACAAGTATGAGGACTGGCAGAAACTGGTGCAGGGTTTTGATTATCCCATAGCGCACCTTGGAGCCATGATGAATGTCGACATGAATTTTCTGAAAAGGCTCAAGTTCTTGGATTACAGCATAGCCCACATGGACACCCTCAAGGAAAACTGCCGAAAACTGGAGAAGGAAAAGGAACTCTCAGAGGAGAAACACCAAGCGGAACGAGAGAAGCTTCTCAATGAAAGGGCCAAAGTGGAAAACGTGCAAAACCGCATGGCAGACTTGTTTCCTTCCATCAGGAGGAAGATGAGGAGAAAGGACAGAGAAATGCACTTAGCCAATAAGGAAACGCAGACGCAATCCTACTACGAAGCTTCCAGGACGCTATCAAATCTGTTGTCGCAAATTCACACATCATTCGCACATTTTGCACACAACTTCCAACACTCATCATTGTAATGTCATTAAAGTACACGTCCCCACCCCGGCCCTAACTCACCTTTTCCACGGCCAACGTCTGATGCTTTACAGGTTCTGTGAAATTATGAGAACCTGCAACTCTGCGAAGAAAAAAAAGAATCCAACACTTAGTTGTTGGTGTGGGTTTCCCTGGGAGAGCCAGGTTTATCCCACAGGCCTCCATCCCATTTACTGAGCTCTGCCATCAGGAGGAAGATGAGGAGAAAGGACAGAGAATTGCACTTAACCAACAAGGGAACAAAGACACAATCCCACTACGAAGCTTCCAGGACGCTATCAAATCTGTTGTCGCACATTCATGTCGTCACTTGTGATTTTCATGGGATTTTTTGTGAGGGTTACTTACTACATATTGCGTTATTTCTAAAACATCTGCATCTTACACACACACTAAAAAAAAAAAACAACCAACACTTAGTTGTTGGTGTGGGTTCCCTGGGAGAGCCAGGTTTACCCCACATGTCTCCATCCCATTTATTGATCTCTAAACGCCACTGAGGACAACGGAACACATCAAAGATGCAAGATTAATTTGTTACATGTCCGCCAGCGCTTACGAAAAATCCCATGAAAATGCCGTGTTGTCACATGTGATTTTCATGGGATTTTTTTGTGAGGGCTATTATATACATATTGCGTTATTTCTAAAACATTTGCATCTTCCAAAAAAACAAACAAAAAAAAAAACAACCAACACTTAGTTGTTGGTGTGGGTTCCCTGGGAGAGCCAGGTTTACCCCACATGTCATCATCCCATTTGTTGATCTCTGCCATAAGGAGGAAGATGAGGAGAAAGGAGAGAGAATTGCACTTAAACCAACAAGGGAACAAAGACACAATCCGACTACGAAGATTCCAGGACGCTATCAAATCTGTTGTTGCAAATTCACACAAATGCCTTCAGTGCCAAACGCCACTGAAGGGAACAGAACACATCAATTATGCAAAATTAATCTGTTACATGTCCGCCAGCACTTAAGAAAAAATCCCATGAAAATCCCATGTTGTTACTTGTGATTTTCATGGGATTTTTTGTGAGGGTTACTTAATACATATTGCGTTATTTCTAAAACATCTGCATTTTACACACACACACACAAAAAAAAACAACCAACACTTAGTTGTTGGTGTGGGTTCCCTGGGAGAGCCAGGTTTACCCCACATGTCTCCATCCCATTTATTGATCTCTAAACGCCACTGAGGACAACGGAACACATCAAAGATGCAAGATTAATTTGTTACATTAGCGCCAGCGCTTACGAAAAATCCCATGAAAATCACATGTTGTCACTTGTTATACACATATTGCATTATTTCTAAAACATTTGCATCTTCCACAAAAACAAAAAAAAACATCCAACACTTAGTTGTTGGTGTGGGTTTCCCTGGGAGAGCCAGGTTTATCCCACCGGCCTCCATCCCATTTATTGAGCTCTGCCATCAGGAGGAAGATGAGGAGAAAGGAGAGAGAAATGCACTTAACCAACACGGGAACAAAGACGCAATCCCACTACGAAGCTTCCAGGACGCTATCAAATCTGTTGTTGCAAATACACACAAATGCCTTCAGTGTCAAACGCCACTGAAGGGAACAGAACACATCAATGACGCAAAATTAATCTGTTACATGTCCACCAGCACTTACGAAAAACCCCATGAAAATTCCATGTTGTTACTTGTGATTTTCATGGGATTTTTTGTGAGGGCCAATACATATTGCGTTATTTCTAAAACATCTGCATCTTACACACACACACACACACACACACAAAAAAAACATCCAACAATTAGTTGTTGGTGTGGGTTTCCCTGGGAGAGCCAGGTTTATCCCACATGTCTCCATCCCATTTACTGAGCTCTGCCATAAGGAGGAAGATGAGGAGAAAGGAGAGAGAAATGCACTTAACCAACACGGGAACAAACACACAATCCCACTACGAAGCTTCCAGGACGCTATCAAATCTGTTGTCACAAATTCACACATCATTCGCACATTTTGCACAGAATTTCCAACACTTATCATTGTAATGTCATTAAAGTACACGCCCCCCCCCCCTCGTCCCCCCGTCCCTAACTAACCTTTTCCACGGCCAACGTCTGACGCCTGGCGGGTTCTGTGAAATTATGAGAACCTGCAACTCTGCGAAGGAAAAAAGAATCCAACACTTAGTTGTTGGTGTGGGTTTCCCTGGGAGAGCCAGGTTTATCCCACCGGCCTCCATCCCATTTATTGAGCTCTGCCATGAGGAAGAAGATCAGGAGAAAGGAGAGAGAAATGCACTTAACCAACAAGGGAACAAACACACAATTCCACTACGAAGCTTCCAGGACGCTATCAAATCTGTTGTTGCAAATACACACAAATGCCTTCAGTGTCAAACGCCACTGAAGGGAACAGAACACATCAATGACGCAAAATTAATCTGTTACATGTCCGCCAGCACTTAAGAAAAATCCCATAAAAATCCCATGTTATCACTTGTGATTTTCATGGGATTTTTTGTGAGGGTTAATACATATTGCGTTATTTCTAAAACATCTGCATCTTACACACACACACACACACGCACACACAAAAAAAACATCCAACAATTAGTTGTTGGTGTGGGTTTCCCTGGGAGAGCCAGGTTTATCCCACATGTCTCCATCCCATTTATTGGTCTCTAAACGCCACTGAAGACAACGGAACACATCAAAGATGCAAGATTAATTTGTTACATTAGCGCCAGCGCTTACGAAAAATCCCATAAAAATCACATGTGACAACATGGGATTTACATGGGATTTTTTTTGTGTATAATGTATATTATATACATATTGTGTATATAATATGTACACAATATGTCTATAATATGTACACAATATGTATATTGTGTACTTCTGGTTCTGGTTCTGCTCTGCATCCCCAGAACCAGAACCAAACGATGAGAAGCAGCATTCAGCTTCTATGACTTGTAAGTCATAGAAGCTTCTATGACTTGTAAGTCATAGAAGCTTCTATGACTTACAAGTCATAGAAGCTGAATGCTAAAATGTGTTAAAAACAGAGAAAGAAAACAAAGCTGATAGTTTTGTGCTCTCTTTCTCTTTCTTTATGGATAAAGTGAACTTTATCCATGTCTTATAAAATTAGACATGCAGTCATGTCTTATAAAATTATATGAGATTGACATGTGACCTCAAATTCATTATGAAAAGTGAAATGTGTATATAAAATTCATATAATAATAAAATGAATACACATTTCATAATGAAATTCACTATGAAATGTGTATACCATGTGATCCACATGCGTTTCACTTAACTTATGAATCAATGTGCATCACATGCGATACACATATGAAACGTAATGCATGTGTGATATACATGGGATGCACATGTGATTCCCATGACACTCATGGCAATCACATGTGTATCACATAAATCCACATGTGGAAATGTTTGAATCGCATGTGAATCACGTGTGATTTTACCACAAAACGTTCCAAAATCAAACGTATACATGTGCTGTCACGTGATTCACATCTTTCACACATCATTCACATGAAAATGTGAATGATGTCTACATATACACGTGTATATGGGAAAGATGTGAGTCACGTGACATATACACGTGTATATGTGCACATATATACGTGTACACACGTGTATATGTGTGCACACGTACACGTGTATATGTGCACATATACACGTGTATATGTGCACATATACATATACGATCGTTGATTCTATGTTGCCTGGCTTTGTGTTTTTGTCTTTATTATGATGTAAAGCACTTTAAAATGCCTTGCTGCTGAAATGTGCTGTACAAATAAAATTTGATTTATTGATCATGTCTCATTTCCCCATTAGTTCAAGTTAAAGATAATGAAATGATGCAACATACTAATAAAAAACTAGTCAGAGTGTAGGGATCAGTACTCTTCGGCATGAGTTTAAAAAGATCCACAAGGGTTTTTAAAAAAAAAAAAAAAAGGCTGCATGGTATGAGGAAGCAAATTTAACTTGCAAAAATCAACAATGCTGGTTTAGGCTTGGAGCCGGTTGCTGTTCTAGCCTGAGCTTTACAATCAATGGACACCAAATCAATGATTCTGACTGAGGTTCAAGCAGTTTTAATTTCAAGCAGTCATATGACCTCCACTATGACGAAATCGGCTCACATAGTTCATTAAAAAGTACAAAATTTTACAAAAATTACGTCAGAATACAAGTTGGCAATGAGGAAACTCAGATCTTAGAAACCAACACATCTCCTGTGAACAGATAAAACTCATTCATGTTTGACAGAAACTGAACTTGCAGAGAAAAGAAACAGAAACAGACATTGCGAGGTTTCCTTGCTTCGATGATGCTCAGAGTTGTTGAGCGTTTTTTATTTATTTATTTATTTTTTATCAATAACCATCACTGCAACTTTTAAAAATTGTTCTTCCGGGATTCCCTTCCAAAGAGAGAACCAATTCACTCACGCTCTAAAGAAAGTGCACCCCTCAAATCTAAGGTTTTCAATGCTATGGCTAAACGATAGCAGCATCCTCTTGCAGACACCTCTACAGCTGCTGCCACCTCCACCTCAGCTGTCTATGTTTTTATCTTTTGGTAAAATGTTGCTTCTAAATGGAGCAACATTTGCATGTCTAACATATCTAGGTTGTTTCTCCAGAAATGCTGCAGAGGAGAAAGATAACCAGCAAGATGCCCTGGAAAATAAACCCAACCCTAACCCACAATCCACAGACAGATTATGGATGAAACAGTGATAGAAAAACTGTTTTTTTTGTTGTTGTTTTTTTTTTTTTACTTTTTCCACCTCTGTATTTTGTTCAGAAACTTTAACGGGATCTTGAAGAACATCCCGGTCCAAATGGCTACTACCCGGGCGTGTCGATGACCGCGACGGGCGTCTCTTCGATCGTCCTCCTCCTCCCTCTCGCAGTGGACGGTGACTCTCTTAAGCTTCATGTCGGATTTGAAGGCGACTTTGTTGAGGATCGTGTTCCCGGTGCAACTCTTGCCGACGCCGCTCTTCCCAATGAGCATGATCCTCAAAGGTTCTGAAGAGAAAATGAGCAAAAGAGATCACCCTTCTGCTGACAAAAACTAGATTTTCTGTCTTTTCTTGTTCAGAAATGTAACACTGGCTTGTGGCAGTTAACTACAGAGTTGCGGCGCTAATAGCAGCTTCATAATGGAGTAGCTGTCTTCGCTTTTTCTTTTCTAACTTAATCCAAATTGTTTTTTGTTGACAAATTGCTTTTCTTAAAAGCACATGAGGTGGACTAGCAGCGCTTTGCTAACCACTAATCCAGGACATGTTACTGTGAAGTATACTCTGATGCATGGGTAGTGAGCCCTTCGTGTCATACAGCAACAGTGATTCTTCAGTCAGAGGCCTTTTCGGATTCACCGAGAGACTGACTGCTATTGGGGAGATCCTTCCTGTCCACAGCATCCCCGCCTAAAATGAGTCTCTGAAGATACTTGGATTATATAAGTTAGGACAACATTTAATACTATTTCACCTGAACACATATGTATTCCTGCAAAACTATGAGAAATGAACCTTTGACATCGTTAACTCTGTGTAGTTAATCATTGAATTGAGTTTTTATTATACTTGTTTTTGTTAGATTGGCTTAATTAAAATAAGTTTGCATCTCAATCTAACAGGGTGATGAATAAATCACTGACTCTGGATCAGAGCTGAGTTTTGTTATTCAGATCGTAATGCAACCTCAAAGCATTACGATGTTTGAAATGTTTAAGCGTCGACATTTCCACGTTGAAATGCAACTTCCCTGCGTCTCTTCCTGGCACAGATTTTCCTTGCGAACCAGTGACCCCCGCCACCCTTTCACCCTTGGCCTACCTGCGGTCTGTCCCGCGTCAGGGTTTCCCACAGCAGCCATGGCCGGAGTCGGTTCTGGGTTGGAACACGGCCGCAGATTTAACACAAAAACGAAAGGGAAACCTGAGCCAACCAACGGGAGGCGAGGCTCTGTGACGGCCGCGGCTTGAACTGTAATAATAACGGGGGTCAAAGGCTGGAATCCCTCCCTGTGAAAAGCAGCGATCTGGCAACATCTAGTGGTGATTATGAAGTACTTATGGAAGCACCGAGTAGATTTAGCAATTCACCAAATTCCAAACTTATAAATGCTTTTTTTCCTTCAAGCAAAAATTACCTACGCTAATTTGCAACAGCCGTTTACTCCATCGGAGTTTATACATATTCTTCCAGAAAAAAGAAAGCGCACGACGACGAAAGGAAGTATGGAATGGAGGAAGGACAAAACGAAAGGAACAAAGGAAGGAGGAACACAAGAAGTGAAGAAGGCAAGGATAGAAGAGATGAAGGACGATAAGAACATGAGTGAAGGAAAGGACAGAGACAGGAGCGAGGTAAGAGACACAAAGAGGGATAGAAATAAGGGCACAATGAGGGCAAAAAGGAAGAAGGATATAAAAATCGACAGAGAGGAAAGGGCACCACATAAACAAAATGGATTGGGAAATAAAACTCGAACGACAGCTCTCATTCGAGTGTGAAAGATTTGCACTAACGATGGACGTGGATGTGGCTGTAATGATCACCAGGCAAACAAACTGTTCCAAGTTAAGAGTTTACTGCAGATTTTCTCTAGCTCACAGAGTAAAAAATATACATATAATCTTAAATATATAACAATCACGTCTCTATGAAATGCCAGTTGCAGAGAAACGATCCACTTTCTCCAGCTATCAAGAATCTTCTGTCATATTCTGGGCTGGATGGTTAAAAACTAGCCGAGTTTGTTTAAATAGATTGATTTTTAGGGGGCGTTAAGGAGTAGACCACAGTTTCTAATATGGAAGAGGTCAGCGCCAATATGTTTGCCTCAAGCTACGTTTTGGTGTGTCGGGATCTTTGTCCTGCTGGAACATCCGACTGTGTCCAAGTTTTATCCATTTTGAAGCCGAACAAACCCTCAGTTTGATACCGTCACCATGACGCCTGATTGTTCTGACATTATTCTCATAATTTCTGATGAACAGCTCAATCTTTAACAGTTCTCCAGAAGGCAACACCCTGTCAGCTCATTGAGCTTTGAACACCTGGACTTTTCTTGAACATCCTAACCAAATTAGGACACCGAGGGTCACACGGTCAAAGCTTGGACACAATCGTGTTTGCCCCAACGGCACATTGATTCTAAAAAAAAACCGGTTTTGGTGTGTTTGCTCAGTTAGCCGTAACCATTAAAACCCACGGGAAATGTTTGACAATGGAAACGAACCAGTTCGAACAAACTCAGCTGACTATGCTAGGAGGTCCAACACCCAACCAGAATTATAGCCAGAAGCTAGTTGATGATTTCTAGGTTCAGTTCACTAATGGAACATAGTGTATCTCCAAATATTATTATGGGTTTCAAATACATCCTTAAAGGCTCAAGATGAATTCCCTTCGATGGCGAGGGTATGTAAACTTTTCACTGGAAGTGTAAGTGCAACAAACTGAAAGTACATAAAAACACAAATTGATCTCTCGAGGATTCTGACGAGTGAAACCTCTTCTTGAAAATGTTCTAGTTCACAACGTCGAAGGAGAAGTCTCCATAAAGGAAAATATCAAAAGCAGGTTAAAAATGACCCGTGTTTCTGCCTCACGCTCGTCATTTCCGATCTGCCAGTCTCTGCAGGAGCGCAATGACCGTGTCCTGCTTGGAGGAGAGCAGCTCCAAGGCCGTGGCTATCCTTCCAAGAGACTCCGACATCCGCACCTCCCTCCTCTCGCGCCTCTTCTCTCTGGCCTCCACCCTGCGCCGAGCCACCCGATCCAGGTAGCCCTGCTCTTCCTGCCGCTTCAGGACCTCCTGGAACAACCCGACGCTGCCTTGCTCCTTGCTTCCTTTCTGGTTCTGCCCCTCGGATCCCACGCTCGCAGGCCCAGACAGCGGAGCGGCACTGGAAGCGGTGTGACAGGAAGACGTTGCGGGGAACGACGAGAGGCCAAGAATGTTCTGGGTGTGGCTAAGTGGCGTTGTACCGAGGCAGAAAGGCGCGACGCCCGACGTGAAAGACGGACCTTTTCGGTTTTTGTAGGCCGACGAGACCAGGTCTGTGCTGCCGGGTGAGCCGAGAGATCCGGAGGCTGTTTCAGTAAAACACGGTGACGAGATAAACGACGGAGACGGTACGATGGTCGTTGGCTGAATGCTACTAGTGACAATGTCACCATTGAGGACAATCACAGGCTTGACCTCTGGAGCATTGACAAGCGTAACAGTTGTTGCAGTCTGCGACGGACTGGCAGCGGCTCCCAGACCGGCCGTATCCAAACCCCCGGTCCCAGCAAAGTCCCCATTTGGGGCGGATGATGGTGGTGGGCTGCGGAAGCTGCGCTGGTTTCGCAGGGATCTTTGTTGAAGGAACGGCCAGTGAAGAAGCTGTACTGCTACCTTTGTTCCTTTTGTTGCTAATGATCTGCGAGCCAATAGTATCGCAGAGCGTGGCGTCCATGAGCTACAGAGAGAAAAGGAAACAAACTATTTTTATTCACAATTCCAAGATGAGCAGCTAGTCATCTACCATGTAAAATGAACCTGATTCATTTCCCTCACATCTCTGTAAAGCAGGAAGATACTGCCTTGAATTTTGTCTCTGGAAATTTTGAATGACTGCTTTAGGAAGGTTTGGATGAGTCTAAAGATGCCGAGCAGCGGGATTCGTCTCCACGGTCCTCCTCCTGACTTACATCAAAGAATTCCCAGGATGTTTTGGCGTGTCCCGTCTCCCGGCTGCGGTCCTTGACCCTCTTGTACGTGACGATGAGGTTGTTCCACTTGCGGCGGATTTTTTCCACGGGAAGGATGTGGCCCTTCGAGGCCATCTCCTCCTGGACGCTCTGGAAGAGCTGGGAGCGCTCCCGCGTCTCGTAGAGGCCCCAGCGGCGGCCGACGGCCTCGATCAGGCACAGGACGGCTTTGGAGGAGAAATCGGAGCCGGAGGAGAGCGCCTTGTCCGAGGGAGCAGGTGGCAGCACTGCAGCTGGGACGGGACAAAGGCGGTTTTGATCAGGGGCTTTTCTCACCCGCACTCATCCTCACGTAACTTTTCAAGGAGCACATAAGTCATAGCTGGTGACACACTTAAGAATATGTGCCCAAAAATGAAATGACGACACAGGGTTTCCCACGACGCAAGTAAAGCCTGGTGGGCCACCAGGCTTTACTTGCGCCCCCACCAGGCTAAACAATGTTCATTTATTTTAATATTTTCAAATTTCCTGTCAACTTTGAACATTTTTTGTTTTACTCAAAAACATGGCGGCCGGCTGGATGAACGACTGACGGGTTTTCTGGGGAAACCCAGTGACGGAAATTTTGTCAGTGGAATTTACGCCGTTCACCAGCACAAAGTGAAAGAGAAGGAAGAGAGGACGACTTTCAAAATCATCTGCAGTTGAAAATATAATTACTGCGGCGTGAATTTGCGCATCTAGAGTCAAATTATTCCACATTGTTCTCGGCAAAACACTTTGAGTCAGACGAGATGGAGAGTGTCTACTAGGAAATTTGGAATTTCAATTGAGTTCAATTGGTACGGACTTTGACTAGACCATTTCAACACTTTGGTCTGGCTGTATTTTTAATGCTGCTGCCCTTTAGGAACACCAACCGTTTTCAAAAGCTCGAAGCTTTTGAAGGCTACAAAACCCATTCTAGCTCAACTCATCTTCCCGTCAACTCTGGCCAGCGTTGCAGCCCCCACAGCATGACGCTGCCACCACCACGGTGACAACAGAGCTGGGGAGATCATGTATCGTTTTCCTTCACTTCACTTCACTTTGTTTTGGCCGATCACACTGAATCGCAACAAGTTTTCAAATAATTTCTGGTTTGAAATGTGAAAAAAAAAAAAAAAAAGGTATGGAGACTTTTGTAGATGATACTAATTTAACGGTTTAATGGCGTCTGTGTACTTTGTGCACTTGCAGTCTAGAAATATGCAGCACGTCACTGGATTTGAACGCATCAGTGCGGTTTCCTCTCTTACCTGGGGCAATCTTCAGGTATGTTTTCCCATCGGCTGATGATGTAAAGAACCGATCTGTGCTCACTGGATCTGAGATCAAACAAAATTACATGACAAGACTTGAAACGGCGCATGTGTGAATTATGATTGTCGCGTCAAACATGGAGATTCAACCTCCTGTCGCTTTTAAACAATAACTGGGGAGGGTGTCAGTGTCAACAGACAAGACAGATCTATGGCACCATGAACGGACTCGTCTGCGCGCTCACACAGCAGGACGGAGGGAGCCGCGGTGTTGGCCTGCAGCTCCGCGTCAGCCAGTTCCTCCGCAGTCTGCTGCGCCCCTCCTCCTCCTCCTCCTCCTCCTGCTCCCGCTCTGCATGCGGCATCTCCGCAGGGCGCAGGCGACTCCCGGCTGCCCAAACACAGCGCAGATGAGCTCTCATCCCCGGCTTCGGTTTTCACATGCATCGCTGCGCCGCCTCCGTGCAGGTTCGCGTCCATGGCTGCTGCGGCATGGAGAAGAAGAAGAAGCAGAAGAAGAAGAAGACGAAGAAGAATAAGAAGAAGGAGGGGGTAAAAAAAAACAAAACTAACGTATGCGCACGTTTTTGTCTGCGCAGGCGTTCAACGGCAGAGAAAGTTTGGAGATCGCGGTTGTTAATGGACGCTTCGGCCGCGAGTCACGCCGCCGCCGCCGCCGCGTTCGGTTCGAGGAACGTTCCGCTCGGCCGCGTGCGCGCCAGGCCGACGCTTCCCGCCTCCTCCCCGCGCGCGCGAGGGTTTTGTTTTCCAGCGACGAGCAGAGAAATGGCTGCGCCGTCCACCTCGGCTCGGCTGGCGGATGCGCAGGGCGGCTGCGCAGCTCGCAGCACGGATTTGCTGCCGGGGGGGGAGCGTGACGGTGACGTCAGCTGGTCGCGCGGCACGTGGTCAGCGGACGCCGCGGCTTCAAAAAAATAAGGTCGAAGCATCAGGAAGCAGATTAGTCTGATCCAAAGTGTGTGTTGTCTCAGTGGTTTACTTTAACCTTATTATTTTTCTTACATAAATAAGAAAATTTATGTAAGAAATAAATTTTACAAGCATCGATATTTGGTGATTTTGATGATTATAACTTACAGCTAATAAAAAACACACATCAAATATAGGCTAACTGATATTAGCCTCCATGATCATTTTTAATTCATAAAAGGCGAGTTGGTAATAATTTACCTGCTCCACACAGATCACAAGAAAATTGAGTGGAAGAAAAAAAAGGGGAGAGCATAACATCATTAAGTCCGTAGCAAAGCTACTGGTTGGTTGCCAAAGATGAGTCAAAACTGACAATAATTCATGCAAACTACATATTAAGTGTACAAGCACACATTTCTCAAATTAAAGATATATTATTTTATTGTTGTTATGAAATAAAATTGCCTGAATTTAAGGTTTTCAAGAGGTCTAAGCTAAGACCTAAGTACTTCTAAACATCCAGTGTTTTTTTTTTTTTGTCAACTTGCACAAGTTTAGGAAAACACTGAGTTAATTTGTTACAGAAACATTCACAAGGCATCCACACTCAGTTCAGACGTGTCAACCTTTTGGCAGTTTTGAACATTGCATCACATTGTAATAAAAAAAAAAAAAAAAGGAAAAAATTCCTTTCAGCATAAAACATACAAAAACATTAAAAAAAGAAACTGTTATTACAAATTGCATTGGTCCTGCATTAAAAAAAAAAAAGAGCTTAAGGTCTTAATTGTGTTGAGCACTCTGTCATTTTTGTTTGCAGTTTACTCACGAAAGCATTGAAAATTAAGACTTTTAGAAGAAAAAACAGAGTTTGTCAAAGAGATAAACGTTTGATAACTGTTTTCTGTTTGCACGTGGGAGGCAGTTCAGGCTTAACGCACAACTGCATCAGCTTTTGTAGACAACTGATATTAATAATACATGCTCTCGCTTTGTGGTAATGCATTCCTCTTTACATAAAAGCCTGAAGGTCGACATGCTGACCGTCAAATCCTTATCTGGAGTTATCAACTGATGTGCGGCGCATCGTGCGATCGTAATGTTGAGGACCATTGGAACAGATAAAGGCTTTGGAGAACTTGGGCACTTCATCCCCCCACAATGCACCGTTATCATTTCAGCAAGACGCGTCCTCCGTCGCATACCTCTCAATATTCACATGTTGAGGCCTTAAATATTTGCAAACTGACATAATCTTGCTACGTTTTAACACTTTAAAATCTGGTATTTAAAAAAAATGGAGGATCTTGGACTTTTGGTTAAATCTCAGGTTACGCCGCCATTATATCCCCCCCTCGGCGTCAGACGTTTGAGTTTCCATTGTGTATCGCTTTGCTTCTGGTGAACAAGAGGTTAGATAGATTATAGTGACAAATAATCGTGAAATATTAGAGACCAGGAGGTCAGTGACTTGGGTTGGTGCCTATCTCTAGTGTTCATTGGACGAGACGTACACACACACACACACACACACACACACACACACACACACAATAAAGAGACCAACTGACCCAACAGGCATGGTTTTAGACTATCTGGAGAAGAACATGCATCCAGGCCGGGACCAGCCGGTTGCACGAGTGAGTCTCAAAGTTCCCTCAACGTTTCAGAGCAGACGGTTGAGTTGTGCGTTTTACTTCGACGTATTTCTGACCAATCCACACAATAGTGACATGTGTCAGCCTCGGGCCGGACGACACGAGGCTGACCACAAAAATTACACCATTTCCGCCACATCGACAACGAGAACCGATTTCAAAACGTCGATTTCAAAAGTCTCGTCTGAGTTTACTCTGAGACTCTCGTGATGAAGAGAAGCACGGAGCATCACACCGAGAGTTAGCTCTACTTCAGTTCATATCAAAGCACGTTTTTCAAAGCGTGTGCCAAACATCCAGCAGTATTTTGACATTTTCTTTCATTAGTTTAACAGAATATTTTTTTTAAAAACTGATCCTGATTAGATAAAGAGTAATCTCATTATTAATCAGCATAACATCTGAATGTTATTCATGAATAGCCAGTGTCTGTAAGTGGGGGTCCGTCAGTCTGTGGTCTAGTCCCGGATGTCGAAGGCCTTCTTGAATTCTCTGTCAAATAGCTGCTTCAGGTGCTGGCCCAAGTCCAGGTATTCTGGATTGTTCTGGAAAAGAGATTCCAGAGGTTGTTAGTTCACCGATAAGAAGAGGAAGGCCCAATACACAATATGACCGACGGAGACGAAAAATACATACTGCATTTTTTAAAATGAAACATTATGGCATCTTTGGATTAAAATTTGAATTAATAAATTTAGAAGGGGTATTTGCTTTTCTGTTCTCAATCGAACATGTTCGGTCCTGATCAACTTGTCGGATTTGTCCTGAAACGGACAAACAGGGAGTCGTTAACAGTTTGATCAGCTGTTGTGCCGACATTTTCCCCATCAGCCGCGTCTGATAATTGGTGTCAGAGAGTCTGGCTGAAGGCTGACGGATCAAAACCTGGACTGCAGGCGTTCTGCCTCTTCTGCTCAGCTGGTTTTCTGAAATCAATCTGTGCAGAAGGTGTGGGAACTCCAAATTCCTCCTTTCTTTTATATTACTCACCCAAATTGTCCCCGTCGGAAAAATGTCAGGTACTGAAAGCCTGCATTTCAGGCAGTGAAACACTTTTCATTAACTTCCCATTAATCTGGATGTAAAGTTAAGATTAGACTTAAACTGTTTTAAATGTTCAATCTCTTTCAGCCTTTTCTAGCAACAGAATGAAACTTGTCTGTTTTTCCTATTTTCTTGTCTTCCTTTTTACCCAAATGATTGGAAAACAAACCTTCGCTGTGCATGCGCCAGGCTGAACGATGTTAATTTAATTTTTTTAATTATTGCATTTTTTTTTTAGGGGGAAAAAAAAAAAGATTTCCTATAAAAATGATTTATTTATTAAGATAAAGGCAAAATCCCCTCCTTCATGACTGTTTATGAGACTGATTATCATACAAATTTTGCACGTCAACATTGGTAGCTTATCAAATATGTTGCGCTTTGCTGACTTAATGTAAGTTAGTTGTAAAAAAATACTCAAAACTTGTTAAATTAGATCTCAGAATCCAAAGAAATACTAACTTTAACTTACTATAAATGTGAATTTAGTCTAAAACTTCAAACGGAACAACATTGTGTGGCACAATCACTTTTTAACGCATTCAATGCGTCTCGAAAAACTCAGAGAACTCTACCTTGACATTGAGCGGTTCTCTGTGCGAAAGCGCTAGATGCCTCCAGCGTTTTCTTACCCTGTTGTAGGTGGCCGAGTTGGTGAAAACGAGCTGAACGTCTGACACAAACTCGCCGACAGTCCCGTATTCCTTCCTCTGAAGTTTGCCTGCGATCTTATCCAGCCACATCGGAGTCTTGATAACGCTGCAGTAATTTCCCAGCTGTGGGTGTCGAGCACAAATTGTGTTTGCAATCATTTTTACGACGACAGAATGTGATCATCGGTGCTGCGATTTCAGCAGGAGCAGACAAAGTTCCTGCACTTTTGTTTTGCGGACATAGAAAGGCGCGAGAAGTCACTTACATACTGGCTCGGGTCGGTGGCAAATATCTGCTCCTCATCGGCGCTGCACAGATGGAGGAGGAGATACTGGCATTCCTGTCCAGGGTGAGACAGGAGAGATGAGTTGCAGCGGGACGACTGAGCGACAGCTTTTTATATGAACAGACTTTCAGACTGGAGCAGAGAAAAAGATGCTCACCAGCAGGTGTTTAGATATTTGACGGGACATGACGGCTTCGGTTCTCTGCTCGCTGGGGTAGCGGCACTCATTGGTGAGTTTAAAGATGCAGAATGTGCAAAGCCACTGGTTTTCGTCCCTGAAAGAAAATATGTATATGTAACATAGCATTCTGTCCCCTCAACTAACTGTGAGGGGACAGAAAATAAATTTGCTCAATGGAAACACGGCCATTTGGAAAAAGCTTGTTGGAAACGTGTCTTGCGTGAGGATGACACGCAAGACATCCTCACGTCTTGCGTGAGGATGTCTTTTGATGCGATTTTTCAGTCGCATCAAAATCGGTGCGTTTCAGAAAAGTGCAACGGAAATGCAAAAAGCCAATGTAACTAATAACTGGGACAAAAACTCAAACTGTGACGTAATAAACATAAGATAAGGATCGTCCTCTAACTGTAAATCAATGTAAAACACAAAATTTACTTCGATCTGTTCTATAAGGGAATAAAATCTAAATATAGAACCACAAATGTTTTTTTTTTCCCCCCCTTACATGTCCACATGTGGAAAATGCTACAATCAAATATACTTCTCAAAACTCCCAATAAAGCAGACAAAAAAGACGTTTCCACGACTGTCAGACAAATTTTGAAGGCGTTGGCTCTTACTCCAGTATTGTGTCGTCTATATGAGGCAGATGGCAGTTCTGGTGAAATGATCTCGGACATTTATCGCACTCCACCAAGTCCTCCCCTCCGTCACTTTTACAGATGTAACACTCGTCGTCATTTTTGTCATCGTCCTGTAAAGTCAGTCGGTCCGTTAATTTCAAAACTGAATTCAATTTCGTGATTTCACAGCTTTTTAAATGCGAAACTAAACGAGCAACGCATTTACCAGGTCTTCGGGTTTTGGTTTGCAGCGTGTGCATTTGCAAAGCAGCGAATGGATCATCAAAACCTTTGCCTGAAAGAGAAAAGTAGACAAATACTGAGTCTTTTGTTTTTACGATTTAGGGGTTCTGATTTAGAAACCGCACATTTTCCTCAGGTTGTCGCCCAGACTTACAATCAGTCTCATCTTAGAACAGTTTCATGAAACAACGTCACTCAAACTGTGGCAACTGTGTTGATTCGGCCTCCTTCCCGGCTTCACAACACACAATTCAAACGTCTAACCGGAAGCATCAATATTTTGAGGATTTTAAAATAAAAGTGATAACCAAGGACAAAAAGTTTATTTTAGATTCCAGCTGTGATAATCTAATCTACATCATGATGTTGCGTTTCTGACGCCGAGTCACGTCACGTCTACCTCCATGAGAACGCTGAGGGGTTCCCCTTCGTACAGGATGTCCTTCCTCCAGGAGGCGTCTCTCTGGTTCAGTGCCGTGTTCACAAACTCCTCCGGACTCATCCAGCTCAACTCGGTGCGAATACTTTTCCCACATTTCCCTGGTGGGGGGATAACAGACAACAGGCACGTTTCACATGTCAGCGCACGCCGTCTGCCAGCAGAATTGTTTTAATTATTCGTCGGCCGAGTCGTGGTCACCTGATGCGAACCGACGTTTGTGTAAAGTCCCAGTTAAGGCTCCACACGTCACTTTGAACACGCTCTTGTAATGATCCGGGCTCATTTGCGTCGGCTCGCCTTGCTCTTCCGTTTCCTCTCCTGTGAGAGACGAAAGTCGTGCAAATGATATTTATTACGGCGGCGCCTCCACCGCCGTTGTGTCAGCGTTGTTGCCTGTTGGTGATGTGTGGGAACCGGCACCTGAGGCTTCCTCTGTCAAAGGCTGTGCTTCCTCTTCACTCTCGCTGTCGTCTGATGGTAAAAAAAAAAAAAAAATGGAAGGTTTTCAGTTAAAAAAGCAGAAATTGGTAATGATGACTCTGGGTGGGTTCTGAAATGGCGTTACCTGTGTTTGAATGACTGGCTTCAAACAGGACTTTCCTGGCCTGGCAATTAAAGCGAGCGAGTCAAAAATAATGCAGATTTCTTTCTTTGTTGTCGTTTTGCTTTTACCTGTCTGATTCTTCTTTTGTAGACCCCTGCCTTCAGGTGCCCGTCCTGAACAAGGAACGACTGCATGTGAGCGAACGGCCGTAACGGACCACAAACGATTGCACAGCTCCAAAACGGCGTTTCGCCAAACCTTGATAAGTTTTCCCAACGGGGTGTCCTTGCATCGGATGCTCAGTTTCCAGTTCTTGGCGCTTCCTTTCCCCGCGAACTTCTCAAAATCAGTCGGCGTGAACTGCTGTTTGCCCACCTTGATGCACTTTTCACCTGAAAACAAAACGACTCGATTCTTCCGCACGAATGACTCCCGGGACACTAACAGGCTAATGAACGCACTCTGACCTTTAGCCAGCTTGTCTCGTATGAGCGTCCCCTCCACCTCGCCACAGGTCACAGGCAGCTGGGTCTTATAGAGCGGCCAGGTCCAGATCTCGCCCGCCTCCCCCTTCCTTGGAGACGCTGAGGAACAAAAAGGCCGTGGACTGGGATTTTTAATCTTCAAACTGGGACTTTCACGGACTATAAAAAACATTCGACATGTGAAATCAGAGGAGCCACAGTCATAAAAATACGCCTCGCATCTGTAATTAACGATGAATTACAAAAGCAATAGATCATTTACAAAGGGGTGAAAGCAGGCTGCAGCAGCTGTAATGGTGCGTTTGATTTCCACTAAAAAAACATTGAATTACTGCCTACCGTTAGTCGGAATAATCACACCAGTTTGGAAAGAGTTCACTTTAAACATGGCTACCACAAAAAGATAACTGTTTATTTGCACTGCTGACCCTCTGCCTGCTTATTCAAAACTACTTTGCAATCTGGAAAAGTCTGGAGTTTGATTTTGGTATTTTCAATGTGTGGAAAAAGAAAAGAAGAGTACGGAAATCAACTTTGTTCCCTCATAATTCACGCTGTTGTTGAATCGCCTTGTGTCCTTCCTCCGTTTTTGAAATGGATTTCTGATCCACATCAATACGCTGATCTACACCTTTTCAATTACGCCAGGAAGAGTTGCACTTAGCTTGGCGCCTCACACCTAAAATCTTCTCAAAACGCACAATTAAACAGGGAACCTACAGAGATTAAACGGCGAATCTGCCAGAGAGGTGACTTACAGAAATGTATTTTCTTGGCCTTTTTCTTCTGATCTGGAGTCTGTTTGGCCGACAAGCCCGGCTGCTCATCGTCGCCTTCGCTGCTCCCGCTTCTGAGCTTCCTCTTCCTTTTGGCGGCCTTTTTCGTTTCCTTCTCCTCGCCGTCGGAAACCTTCGAGCTTCCCTTTTCGTCGCTCTCTTCGCTTTCCCTCCTTTCGGGCAGTTTTGGGTCAAAGTGGAAAGAGCCTGATAGCAGAGAATTTACAAACAACTTAGGAGCCGGATTGATAAACGAAAGACCCAACGTGATAACCATGTGGTATTTAAAACATTTTTAGATATTAAGTTTTACCGTCCATGAGGCTGTTGTGCAGCAGCTTCAGGATGGGATACTGGCTCATGATGACGTCTTTGAAGACACATTTCCAGAACACAGAGATGTGTTCCTTGTTCTCTTTCTCGATCCAGTCTAAGAGTTCGTAAACAGCTCTTCTCATTTTATCTTTACTTCTCACCCGCATCGTCGTCTGAACACACACCAAGAGACATTGAGAGAAATCAGAAATCGATCGTAAGCAAAATGGCAATTAAAAATCAGGGTTACTGTTTGTAAGCTTGGGTTTATATAAATTTGGATTTGTTCAGCATTTCAAGGACTAAGTTATCAGACAGCTGTTTCTCTGATGAAACTACAAGATGAATTAATTCAATTGAAATGCAAGAAACTTAGGATGAAACTTAAGTGACATTTTGAAAGTAGCACACAGGTATAAGCAGATTTTAAATATATAATTTTTTACTTATTTGTATTTTTTTTTTTTTACTAATTTGTAAGTATCTTGTCCCTTCCCTCCTTTAGGTTGCCATGGGTTACGCCGGATGTCCTTCCCGGGCTTCGAACCTGTGACCCTCGGAGCCGCGACCCACCTGCTCTGAAACTACCAACAAACTTCACTTCAGCTGCACGATGAACAGAAGCAGCTGGAAGAAGCAACTATTGATCAATTAGCGGTGAGGAGCGAACAGCAGGTGGACTGCTGGTATTCAGGTTGTTTACTCGATCAGCTAATTTGAATAAAATATCCCACGAAACCCGAGTCCGTGTTGACTTCCCGCGCGCGCTCACACACTCTTTCCTCTCGAGCTGTGGGTGTGTCCCTCCGCGTCACCGTCGCCTGACGCAGCGCGTGAAAAAAAAAAAAAAAAACAACAACACAACTTTACCTTGTACTTGTCTTCCGGTATCAGGTTGTGGTCCCGGAGCTGGTTCAGGAAGGTCTGCGGGTTTTCCATGCAGGACATTTCTGTTTTACGACAGTGGAAAAAGGTGAGCAGCTCTTCGGGCTCCAGGAAGTCCAGCGGGTCCATCGCTGGTCAGCGAGCAGGCTCTGCAGCGAACCGAGCTTCTTTACGGTGAAATGCAATGAACGCCCCACGCCTGCTGCTGCTGCTGCTCCACAGCTTGAACAACCTGAAGAGAAACACTTCTACTTCTTCTTCTACTTCTTCTTCTTCTTTCTTCTTCTTCTTCTCCTCCTTCTCTTTCTTCGTCTTCTTCTTAGAAATATCAAGAAGTGTCCGGATTGCGGACGACCGGAAGCTCTTTTGAATGTTCGTGGCGGACCGTCCCACTGAAGCCTCCCTGTTCCTCCTCCAGTGACGTATCGAAAATGAAAATAGTTTCGGGTTGCCATGACAACGCATGGTGCCACCGCATCAAAGGTTACAAAGTAACCAAACAGAGCGAGATTCACTTGGAAAAAATAAATAAAAGACACTCGTAGAATTAATAAATTGCAACTTCATTCATAAAACGAGCAGAATTAGTTTTTAAAGGGAACTGCTCTGTTTTTTTTATTTTTATTTCCTCTCCTTTAACAAATGGACAAGTAAGAATAAAACAGGGTTTTAAATGTAAAGTGTAAATCTCTGCTTGATTTCACGAACAGTGCCGCGAATGGAAAAACATTTTCTGCTTCGCGTGGTGATGACGTCACAAGAGGTGCCCTGTTGATCTTCCGCAGCGCGCCTCGAGTCCATCATTTGAAAGCAAAAGTGATTCTCATCCTGTTAGAATTGGCTTGTTTGTGACCAGTCGGCCTAAATTATTTTAGCCAGTAACTGTGTGATGTTTCGCTAGCCGGTTAGCAAAAATCAGCTAATTTTCAGGGAGAAAAAAAACAATAGGACATGACCTCACGTGATGTCACCAGATCCATGTGCAGGTTGGTTTGTTTTCTGAAATGTTAACATCCAACAAAATAGCAAAACAAACAAAAAAAAAAAAAAAAAAAAAAAAAACTGTGACGTGCTAATTTATAGCCGTCAAACTATAGAGTCATATTTAGTGAGCTAGGTTTACTCACAGAAACATCTGGCAAGTAGGTTTACTTACTAAGATGTTAAAGGCTGTGTGGACTTTTGAAAAATGTTTCAAACATCTTGTTGAATATCCAGCATGAAGAAAAAAAAAAAGGAAAAGTTTCAACCAGTAATATTAGGATGTACTGAAAGTTGCCATGCTGTTATGCTGGTGGCATAACAGCATTGTGAACAAATGAGCTTAAAATGACGAATAATTGGAATTGCTGTTCATTTATTAAACGAATGTTTTTAGTTGAGTCGTCGCTTCATTAATTATTCATGAAATGAATAATCAATGAAATTATTTATTCATTATATGAATAAATTAATTATGGGCCCATAAGGATGCTGCCGTCAGAGCATTTGAAACCCTATCTGCTACATTACAAAACGGGCAAAAATATGGGACACATGCTCAATATGGAAAATATATAATTTATTATCATGGATTTTCCTCAAGCTGCTGACCGTCGAGTTTGTCCAAATCGTTGTAAACGACGTCCTCGTTCCCGTCCTGGCAGGTCTGAACGGCCGCCAAAACGGTTGCGAGGCGTCGATCCAAAGCAGTCAGGTGTGGCTCGGAGAGGAGGGGGGCCACGGCTGAGAGAGGATCCTGGGCCAACGACTCCCGCATGACGTCACTCAGCCGAAAGTCGGGACGGGACAAGAGCCTCAGGCGGAGGAGGGTGGAGTGACGGATTCTGTGGAAAAGGAGCGGAGGGTGGAGAGAAACTGACTCTGAAGTCCTGAGCCTTTCAGCGACGCGCAGTGCTGTGAAAACGGTTGTTTTTGCTGCTTTTATCACACTTAGACGATTCAGAACGACAAAACTCTTAGCATCAAACTGAACTTGATCAAACACAAAGCGATGATTTCGATCAGTTTCGTTCCGTAATGCTGTGTTTTGCGCACACCTTCCGAAAAGTTACCCTACTTCCTGCTGTCAGACGGGTTCGAGTGAAGTAAAGAGGCCGTAACGTTTGAATCAGGCGTCGCTCAAGATTTCTGATATGGTTTTGAACAGTGTAGCTGTTACAAAAAGAACAGCCATATTGTTGATGTAATGTTTTCCAAATACATTTCACAGCACGGCAGATTTGGTTCTTCGATTTTCCTCTTCTTATTTTTTATTTTTTTAAATTGGATTTACCTGCAACACTGCACCAGAGGAGCTAAAACAGACGGCTCGTCCTGAGAATGTCGCCCGAATCTAAAGAATTATTAAAAAGCTGCTTTTAGAGACAACATAGACACATCGATTACCAGTCGGAAGCAACAGTGGCGATCATTTTAAGTGACGACGGTCATCTTAAAGGCGACACTCACGCCCGGCCGTGGTCCAGGTGAAGGAGGAACGTCTCGTTGCCAAATTCCTCAAACGTCTCGTAGTGATGCCGGTCCATGTTGCCTGGCAAAGAGAATAACCAGTAACAATAAGGCTTAGTTTTCCCCTCTGTCGACAGCTGGGATGCGTTTTCCATCCCAGCTGTTTTGGCGTCAACGTCGTGAACCGACTCATGAGGAAGTCCAGCACAGCCATGTCGATGAGATCCACCAATCTGCTGCCGCGGTTGTAAGGAGGCGTCTTCTTCACCGTGTCACAGTAAGCGGCGTCCTTCTCCCACCTGGGGACAGAAAGCAAACGGTAATTAACACATTTGTGCCATTTACACAAGGCCGTAAATACCGGCAACAACTGCAATTTGCTGCCAGCATTATTCTGCACAAATAAAGTTGCAGATTTTAACGTTTTATGTACTTTCAGTCCTTCGGCTATTGGTGTTGGTTTAATAATAGAAAACTGTAACCATAAACTTTTGATAACAACCGCCATCTTGCAGCGCATAGATGCATCTCTGCTCCAACACCACTGAATCCAATGGACAACTTGCTAAAAGGCATTTTGAAAACTTAATAGCATCCAGAGGACTGGACAGAAATGCAGAGCTGCACCTTGCAGTTTTCTCTCCCACCACTGGAGGTCAGTGTAAACTCATGGTACTTTAAGACAACCCTGGTGTAGATGACGCCTGATAGTATCGGTAATGTTCCTGCCATACTGCTTTTTCCATGAGCAATGGTGTAAAAAAAAACAAAAAAAAAAACACAGCAACTATAAAATAGTTCAGGAATATGAGAGAATATGCAATATAACCGCCGAAGTAAACCAAGAAGTGAGTTGTGTCAGCAGCAGGTTATCTGACTGATATTCCTTACAAAAACATTCATCCCCCTTGAACCTCTGCACATTTTGTCATATTCAAACCACAAGCCTCAATGTATTTCATTAGGAGTTTATCTAGTAATAGTGCAAAGTGGTGAAATACAAACACACGTGTGTTTTTCTTGTGTCTCTTCAGACACAGCAGAGAATTACAATCCAACCTCGATCTAAAAAGTACTGAGTCAGGAGCCAAATGGACTTCTCAAAAGCAATCCACTTCCTTGTTGTGTTGCTGTTTAGAGTCGAAATTTGACAACAAACTCCTTTATTCTTCGCGTGTAGGAGTCTACCTACTTTGCCAGCTTTGTGCGGCTGTAGGACCGTCTCCACGGTGACCTCCAAGACCTGCGGGGGGCCAGGCTGAGGTCGGGCAGCATGGTGGCGAGGGACACCTCCAGCGCGTGGGGCCGCCCGCACACCGGGTGCTCCGCTGAGCAGTAGTACTCGCACCGACCGTAGAAACACACGTTCCCGGCTGGAGCGAGCGGACAAGACGCAGCGACGTCAGGAAGAAAGCAGCCTGGGGCTCCGCGAAGGAGCGGCACGCGTCAGCAGATCCGGAGGGGTGGCCCGCGCGCGTCGCCATACGCACCTGGGGAGGTGAAGAAGGTCCTGGAGAGCCTCTCGTCAGTGGTGACGTCTCTGATCTCCGTGGTGACGTCGATGAGTCGACCGACCACCGGGGGGATTCTGTTAAAGCCCAGCACTCTGTGACGTCGAAGGGAAAGTATTACAAGCTGGCGCAAAACAAATAGTGTAGTTTTTGTTCCTAAGCAGAGTTATACATAAACACTAAAACAGCTACAGTCTGTGGCAGTGAGCTCTCACTCAACAGCGTACCGTGGCGGGGTTTGTTGGCAAGCTGCATCGCCTACTTTCTTCCAGTCATTTCATCGGCTTCTGCTTAGATCTCATCGCAGGTCTGTTCGCTTTCAGATCTCTGTTCTTGCAAAACCTGATCAGGTTCTTGCTCATTCAGCTTTGCGTCTTCCGGTTATGTTGCTCATTTTCCAAACGAGAGGCTAACCAGCCAGCTGACACTGACACAAAGCCTTGTTTGTCGCAGCACTTTCTGACTCGTATCTCTCTGCCATGCTTATGCTGAACTGCATTTTGAAACCGACCTCTGTGACGCGTCATTTTTCACCCCAAGGGAAACAGGAAGTTGTGTATTACTGTCTAAAAGCTCCTAAGTGTGTACACGAACTCAAAGAGTGCTTCAGCTGCCTTCCCATAGCTGCCGATGATTGGAATAAGAGTTGCAAAATGAAAACAAGCTCCCTTGTTTTTATTTAGTGGCAACAAATGCAGTGAGGGCTGCGACTACAACCTTTCGTTCAGTGATGTCAGGCTGAATCATCCGTACCTGTCGAGATGGAAGGCGGCGATCTCTGCGTTGTGTCGCTCAAAGTCAGAGAAATAAAACAGGTTCACATCCGTCTCAGCATCCCTGGATTGTCTGCGGGTGACACAAAAAAAACACACAAAAGTATGTTGGTTTGTTTTTTTTTTGTTTGTTTGTTTGTTTGTTTTTATTGAAATAAAAACAGCCTCAGAGTTTCCAGTCAGAACATTGCATCTTACCTCATGGGTTTGAGCAGAGCCTGGCCGTAGTTTGGGAACGACACGAGCAGCTTCAGCTGGGTGCCTCCTTTCTTTTGAACTGAAAAATAAGCATCGGACGGACACAGCGGCGGATAAGCGATCAAGTGCGGCGGCTGTTGTCTTCCGTCTCTGCTTTCGTGCCACAGCGAGGCGCAACGCTGCTGCGCCCGTTAAAGACGGGATGTGTGTTGTTGAGGGAAGAGCAGCATGGATTGCGAGCCGAGAGGCGCGATGTGTCTGCTCCTCCACATGGTGGCACATTACATAACGGAGCTGCTGCTCAGCCGTCTATTTTCACTCTGCAGACAGACCTGGATGAACCGATCAAGCTGATCCAATGAGTAAATTCGTGAAGTAGGATTTGACAGCGCATGTTATTAATGTGGAACCTTTTAGTTATTTCTTTTTCTACTTTTTTTTTCCCACTTATTTTTTTTTTTTCATTTTTAGGTGTTTTAATCAGCTTCCTCCAAGCTTCAGAAAATGGGTATAAATGCAATTCAGCCTTTTTGTAGTCAGAAGTAAAATAGAAGTTTTGTAACCTCACAAAACAAAAAGTTATGGTGACGAAGTGATGTTTTTCTCTGGATTTAATAATGCATCACGGTCTTTGTCGGAGGCTGCAGAGTCGGGTCTTCACTGACCTCCAAGAACTCAATTACGGGCCGACTCGCCTCCTCGCTGTTTGCTTCTTAACCCTCTTCTTAGCCGAGACCCTCCTGGGCTTGTTCTGGTGCATTTAGATTTATTTCCCTCTCTCTTGTATGTCGTTATGTGTGAATGTGTGGATATGGTCCTGCGGCAACGACGTCCTCTCACCCGTCGCCGTGTTTACTCACCGGCCCCCAGGATGCGCTGCGTTGCCAGGTAATGAGTCAGCTGGGCCAGGTTGAGGTCTTTCCTGTCGTACAGCTCCCAGCGAGAGATGCCCAGGTGGAACCTCAGCCAGGGAGGGTGGGTCTCCTCGTCTCTGGTCCAGGTGACTTTATCATAGCCTTCCTCTTCACTGGCGCTTTGCCTGCAGATAAAGAAGGTCCAGTGTTCGTACAGTAGCGTGTGACAGAGTTGGTCAAATGCAACTTAATAAAAGACACGGTTACATTAACACCTTATGTTTATGTTTGTCGAATGGCTTGTCTTTTTAAATGTCTGTAATAGTTTTAATTGTTGGTTTAAAAAAAAAAACACTCAATGGGCGGGCAATGCCTGGAGTATCTGGACTTCATTTGGACCATGAGAATTAAGACTTTTAAGATTTTTTTTTTATTTGACCAAAAGAAAATATTTAAACTGTCCATGTTTTGCATGTTGCAGTTAAAATTTGCACGCTGCCGCTCTTAAGCTGAAGACTTTTCTTGCAACGGCGCCAACTCCAGGAGCAAATCTGGTTGCATTTCTTGAACGGGAAAAAACTCACAAGGTTTCCCACTCACAGGAGATTTCGTCACTGCCGATATTTTGGGTAAAAAAATGTGAAAAATCCTACAACGAAATGGAAATCGCCCGTCAGGCTCTGGTGTGAGCTCCATGTGGGATTTCGTGACAGAAAGCAAAAATCATTAGATTCAAAACAAAAGAAAAAAAAAACCCTTAGAATTGTAAGAATTTGCCCAAAGACTCCTAATAATGAATATGTTTTTTAACTTGCTCCAATTTGAGGTCATGAAATCATTTGGAAAGGTCATAACTTTAAGGAGCTTAATGATGGCGATCTTGGTCGTTCTCACTAAGAAACACTGAAGAAGTCAATTTTTCTGTCCATAAAACATGATTTTCATTGAGGAACTTGTTATCTCTAATTTAATTCTCTCAGAACCAAAAGGTCAAGCATCTTGACCTTTTCGCCCGCCGATTTCTCGTCCCTACCAGTCGCTGTCGCTGGTAGGCGAATCGGAGTCCCGATTCGCCTTTTCTTCCTTTTCCGCGTCCTCTGCCTCTGCGTCCGTTTTCAGCCTCAGCAGCCGATCGTCTTCCTGCAGTTTCGGGCGTGGCAGGTTGTATAAAGGATGCCGGAACAGCTCCTGCAGCTTGGAGCGCCCGCTCTCCGTCGGCCTCGCTTTTCCGACTCCGATTGGTTTCTTTGCCTTCTCCGGCTCCTCGCCGAGCGAGTCGTTCCCTCTGTGGTCCAACGTGGCGCCGACGCCGGGCTCGTGACGAGCCCCGCGTCGGCGGCCGTCGGCTTGTTTATTCGAGGCAGCAGAAGAAGAGGAGGAGGAGGCGTGTGAGACGGGATCTATCCTCGGAACGGCGGACCAGGAGGAAGTGGGAAGGACGCAGGCGGACTGGAGGACGGAGAGGCAAAACAGGGCCAGGAGAAGGTGGAGAGTCAGGGACACACAGGCCAGGCCCAGGTAGATGGAGCGAGTGGACCGCTTCAGGTTCAGACGCACCATGCTGAGAGCCAGGAAGGAAACAAACAGGAAGTCCTCATGAGAAGCCCGTCAAAGTGTGAAGTTAAGAATCTAATTTAAGATTCAACACGATTCAGTTTTATTTGCATCGAAGTTTAACTGATGGAAATACAGTTTCATAAAGAAAAGACAAACAGATTTGTTCCGTTTCTACTTACTTGTTGCACTTAAATGGTTCAGAGAGCCAAAAGAAAATGCGTTTGATTCTTAACGATGACTTCGTTCAGTAAGAAATGAAAAAGCCGCCAGTTTCCCCGGGATAACGTTCTGCAAACCACGCCTGGGATTTGACTGCTGCCAACAAAGTCAGCTGAATTCAACGTGTTGGACCAGATAAAGATTTCAAAAAGCGGCACGTCGTGCTGCGATCCGCAGGAGCTGAGGGACAGTCGAGATGTCGGTGATTTCAGGCAAACACCGAGACGGTCGGATGTGTGGCTAAGCCAGCTGCCGCGATCAAAACAGGCGTCTCTGAATTTTGCACCTTGAAACACTTTGGCAACATGAATGAAGGCGGCCATGTTGGATTTTGAGGTTGGGGTTGGTGAGAAACTTCAGATTCCAGCAGTGGGAAGTTTCACACCGAGGGACATTTCTGCTAATCCCTCTTAAGACGTTGACGTTTATCTTCATAAGTAGAAACTGGTGTAATATTTTAACCGTATTCTCTAATTACTTAAATCACAGGCCACAGAAAAACCTACAAAGCCAACATGATGTCAGGCTTTTGATGAAAAGTATTTACTTTGTCCTATTTGGTAAATTTCAGGTAGCGCTTCTTAAAAAAAAGAAGGAAAAAAAAAGTTTGCCAGCTTCCAAACAGCATCTCAAAGTTTTGGTGCAACGATTACTCAACACAGTAAAGTGGATTATTGTGACATTTTTTTGTCCTGCCAGTCCACTGCGTGTCCTCCTGCAATATGTTCTCCGAGGACAGAGCTGAAGCACAGCAGACAGGCGCATCCACACTTCCATCCATATTCATATAAGTCATACAGAAAAGGTCATTTGCATCCAATCAAAGAGAGAAAAGTTTACAAGGAAAATCAATGCATTATTTATCTAGCCTTCAGAATCTCCTGCAGCAGAGAGGAATAATTTAAAAAAACAACAACAACAAAATAAAAAACCCCAGAAGGAATAACTTACGTTTCTTTCCCTTCGAGTCCACCTCTCTCCTCTCCTCTTTGTTCCTCCGGCGGGACAGAGCTGCACTTTGACCCCCCCCCGGGCCACACCAGTTAGGCCGATTGTTTGTTTGCCCCGGTGTGGGCCAATGCGGAGCCAACGGTCCAGAGGAGAACGGCAGGTCGCGGTGACTTGTGTCGGCGTGACCCACGGCCGGGTGGAAAGCAAGAGCAAAGAAAAAAAAAACAAAAAAAAAACGCGCCGCCAAACACCCGTGTCGCACGGCTCCGATCAATGCAGGTCAGCAAATATGTGCAGGAGGAGGCTGACACTGTGTCGCGTTATCAATCTGTAATAACTGACCCTCTCGGTTTGTCAAATCGGCACGTTTCGACATAAAATACGTGGGTTTTATATTAAATATTGTGCTGTCTAGCACAATAATGGCATATTTTCAGCTTGAAAACTTAAAAGTTCAGATCAAACAGCACAGGTGAATGGAATCCTGCTTTACTTTTACTCTTCAGTTCTTTCTAAAGGTTGTACTAACACTGATTCCTGTCAGAGTTGTGGCAGGAATCAGGTTGAACCACGATGAACGCTGGTTTCCTCCTCAATGGCTGTTCCGCTTCATGAAGAGGAAAACGCAACACTGAGCTCAGCATCCGACGTGACGACTGCATCTCCATGAAACAATGAGATTTATCCCATTATCAAGTCAGAAGATGCAAATCGTACTGATCACGACCGCCGACTGCTTGGGCCCAGCATGGAAAATAATTAAAGGGGCAATGTTGTGGAAAATCAGTTTTTTATTTACTGTTTTGGTTTTACATCACGTCGATAGAGGAGCCATGCTGCGGCGAGTTTCAGAAAGAGCAGGAGTTTCTTAAAGAGGCAGAGACGCAATTTCAAGGCGTTTAATTCTAAAGTCAAATTCCTTTAAGTCACATTTTGACGTGTTCAGCGTTTTTATAACAGCCAAAGGTGACATAGCTGCATGATCGTGTTACAAAATGCAGAAGAACACCAGGCTGGATTTCCAAACCCAAAACCTGGGAATGCTCTTCGAGACGGGACACCGTTCTGTTACTCTGCTGGTGCTTCAAATTCCTCTTTTCATCTTTTTTTTTTTTTTTTTTTTTTCTTTCTTGCTATCTCCTCCTAAATGCAAACAACTTCGTTATGCAAAAAGCCTCACTTGAGACCTGGATGAAAACGGAGGAGAAGTGTCCTGTGTTCACCTGTGAGGGATTTCCAGCTGCACACAAACAGAAACGCGCACACAGGCTACTGGATTAATATTCCAAAGAAGCTCAGATTGCATCAAATATTCATACCCCGAACACAGTCTCCCTCCATCATTTTTTTTTTTAAGCGACAACTCCTTTTTAACGAACCACCGGCTAAACCTCCAGCTGCTACTTTAAGGCATGTTTTCCCCCCAGACCTTCACCGTTTAGTTTGGTTCTTTTTCTCTGCCGATGAAAATAATATTTAATAGTCTGTTGCTAATTAAATTGTTTGGATTTTGCGCATCATGTTTTGTTGGGGGGGGGTATTTATGTGTTACAGCAGATCCCAGTGGATTTCATCGATGTTTCTGAAGCTTGCATGAACAAGTCGTGGGTATCATACGCAGCCGTCTTTCAAACATCGTAAGTGACGAAGGGAACAATTCATTGTAGAAAATGCTCTAAATAAACATCAAGCCTTGTAAATCCTTGTGTGTTTTCCAGCCACGTAGTGCTATTTAATAGCACAACCTAGTAATTATGTTTCCGGTAGGGAATTGATACTTTTTTACCATTTAAGCTTCCAGACAAGCTGCAAAACGCTTTCGCAGCTTGTCTGCAAAGACAGGTGACATTCTGTGTCAATGTCACCATATATGAAATGCATTGTCCTGTGCCTGTTTCTGCTGTTGAATTATCATTATGACGACACGCCTATGCTAGGAAGTGAAAGAATATTGAAGGGTTGCAAGACCCGGTTGGAGTTAGCTCGTCTGACGTAGCGAGGTCTGACACGCTTCTCCCCTTTCTGCAGAAAGACAAGTTTTTTGTGTCCTTGTGATTCTTTCAGAGTTTATTTGAAGAGTTTCCTTCAGGTATTATTAAACTGCTGCACTTACCAAATAGGAGTAAAAATAAATTTGACATCTCACCATGGCTCCTCCATCGACCCTTTAGCCACGTTTTTACCAGCGTCGCACTGAGAAGTAGCGCCGATAACGAGCTCAGCGGAAGCACTGCTCCACCAGGTGTTTGCTAATAGCTGCGGGCTAGTCTGAAGGAGCGGAGCGAGGGCCGCTGTACGAGGCGGAAGCTTGGAAACGTGGAAAATGCATCTCCGTGTCATTTTGCTCAACGGTTGCCACGGGAAATGAAACGATTTCTCTAAAACGCATGAAAGAATCAAAGCAGCATTCCAGCATGATGTACACCTAAAAAAAAATAAATAAAAAAAAGTCAGTTTACATCATAGTGCCCCTTTAAACAAACCACATGTTGCAGTAAGGTTGCACCAAAACGACCATAGAGAAAGGAAAGGGTTCATTGAGATGTAATTAGGCCTGCAGAACGTTTATACAAAGGAGTCCTGCTCACTTTGAAATAATTAGGTGAGAAATGTGTGCATGAATCTACTGCTTGTTTTCACCGCAGGTTTCGGAGCGTTATCCGGCTGGATTATTGCATCTAAGCTCCTACATATTTGAAGAATTATCAGAAAAAGCCAGAGGAGTTTGTTCAGTGTGGTCGGTTTCATTTTGTGAAAAGCACAGATCTGATTGCAGGTTGTCAGTGAATCGCGGCGCAAAGTGGCGCCTCTTTCCTCTCATCACGTCCCCTCTCCCGTTCTCACGGCCTTCTTCCTATTCTCCCCACGCAGGAAGCGTTCGCCGAACGCTCCCATTCAGGCGGCGAAAGCATCCTTCAGAAGCTTTGAAGCCCGGTCTCCCTCTCCGCAGTCGTGGCTGAATGTGGGTTGCTTGGAAACGACCCAGAATTTGACACCTAATTGGGCCGCGCGTGCTCCCCCCCCCGGTCCCGACGGTGCGGGACGACTGGCGGCGACTTTGTTGTGCAAAACCCAGGATAAGCAGACAAAGTGAATGTGAGAATGTGAGATCACATCTGGCTCTCCGGAGGGAGACGCCGAGGGCTGACCGACGACAGACAAAGGGAGCTTTGTGGATTTGTCGTTAGTTACGCTGGCTAGTTACCGGTTGTTGATGAGGCGAGTGAGCCGTCGTCTGGTTTTGTTTGGAAAATTAGTGTTACTACTTGTAATATTAGATTGGCGTGTGTTTGAGCGTGTGTTTCATGAAATCTCCTTCTTGTTGTTTTCCAGCTGCATTTTAGCCACTTTATAATCAAGTAACTGTGATCAAGTTGTGATAAAATGCAGCACAAATCAAATATGACTTAAAAGAAATTTGACTTCATAATTTTGTCTCGTAAAGAAACTCAAGAAGTCATCGCAGCATGGCGTCTCTACCAACCCTTTAGCGTCATTTCATCAGCGTCGCTCTAAGAAGCAGCTCGTATAACGAGATGCGCGGTTCCGCCAGCTGCTTGCTAATCGCTGCAGGCTAGTCTCGAGGAGCTCACCCGAGAGGGCTGCTCTTTAAGAGCGAAGCTCAGAAACTGCAGCCCTGAGGCGGGGCTCGGTGGTCGCCACGGAAGATTCGAGGAGAAAAGCGACACTCCCGGTATGTTTTTGACGACTATGTCCCTTTATCAAAAGGCACATTTACGTTTCCTCTCTCATCTGCTCTTGTTATTTATTCCCCTTCACCTCTTTTTATTTCCTCTCCTTCCACCGCGAGGCTGAAGAGCCCGACGCCTTTGACTGCGTCGGCTCCTGCAGCTCAGGCGGCTGCCGCTGAACGCCCCGAATGGATCGCCTTTAATAATTCATGTCGGGAGAGAGGCAGAGGGCGGGAGGCTGGGACTGAGGTACGGTAGATGGCTAGCAGGGATGAAGAGACACGGGTGACTGCTGCAGAAAGTACAAATGCAAACAGAGAAGACCAAAACACAAACGGGGAGGCGATGGAAGCACGATGGAGGGAGAGGGGAGTGCAGCAGCTCTCCCAGTATGCCACTCGGGAGACATATTGACTCAAAAGCAACACGTACAGCTGATGTAAAAACCCAGGTGACTGTGTTTGCAGGCGTGATGTTTCTGTCCCGTCTGTCTCCAACAACCTAATGCTCCACTTCTCGTCCGCATCCATCAATAAGCGACAGCTTGCGAGATAATCCGCTCTGGGGGGTGATCTGTCATTTGCTGCGACTTAAGTCTGAGGACGGCGGCGCTGCGTGACCAACAAGAACACTACACACTAATGAGAGGAGAACAAAAGGCGGGCAAGCCTTCGCTGTAGTCGGCGTAATAAGTTTCAAAAGAAGTACAACGCGATTCTGACAACCCAGGTATATTTTTGGACGAGAGTAGAAAACAAAGGGAAACTAATTATTCTTGACAGAGCAACTTTTTGAACTAGAAACGACTCGATCTGATCACCACGAATCGTCTCTAAGTAACGACCAGATTGTAAGGGGGTTGTGTTCAGGGGAAATTTTCCTTTTGAATGTTTTTGTGCTTCTTCAAGGTCTTTACTGCTTCTAGAAACAGCAAAGTGCTTTAAAATCTGAAGAACCTTTTGGTTCTAACGTTAGAAATCAGCAGCCACCGAACCTCATCCAGCAACGGCTGCTGGAAAAATCATGTTTTGCAGTCGACTTGACATCCAGGAACCGCCACTGTGTCCTTGACGATGCGTTTGGAGAGTTTTTAGAAAGTGTTGAAGGGAGAATCATTTCAAAATAGTTGTAATAGTGTGACAGAAAAGCAATAAGACATTATGTGTCTTATGATCTGCTTCAGACATTTGATTTATGGAGCTTTTCGGGCGCGTGAAAGTTTCCTGAATTAAAAAAACAGGGAGAGATGTTACAATCGCCAAAGCGCGGTGGCGAGGAACCGTGCTTCTGATATTTCATCTGGCGTCGTTAGCCGATGCGTCGCTGCTAATCGCAGCAAACGTGATTCCTGGCTGATGAGTTGGACTGAGAGCTCGACTCCTTCCTGAAGGATCCATTACTCGTGTAATGAAACGAGACTGGAGACCCGGGTTGTGAGTGTGGGTATGAATTCTCAAATGCAGAGCGAAAAAAAAAAAAGAAGAAATAGCCAGAGAGGGAAGGGACTCGTTTATAATCTCCTCAGGCTTTCAGTAAAAATAAAAAATTGGCGGAATGGATCTGAATACCTGCCTGTGTCTCGAATTGATTTCGAACAGACGGCATTCGGAGGCCTCTAGTCTGGATTTCTCACTCCGTGAGTGTTTTCGTAATCTACAGCGAGGTATTACAAAAAAAAATGTCCGACTCATTGCAAGCTGGACGGGTGTCGTCCCGGACGCCTTCGTTCCAGGCCGCGTTTGCCTCCCTGAATTTTCCGGCTGCCGTCTCACATTAGCACAAGCCGCTCGTTCTCTCACCCTCCCCTCGTCGCTTCACACTCGTTCAGCTTTGTTTTCTCGTCGTTCTCCGACTTGATTGGGAATGCAGCGCGGCGCCCGCGAGAGACTGAAATATTGATGGCCTTCCCCAAACGCGACGGATAATTTGATTGGGAGGTGGAACAAAAGCACTGGAAGCAGCCAAACGCTGTAGAGGACAAAAACCTCAGGGAGGCGGACAAGAGGCGGGGAAGACAAAAGTTGGAGCGTTAGATCAGACTAAGCCTGCTTTACTGATGCTTTTTCCAGGGTATTTTCTGGGGGATGCATTAAGTACAATCCTCTTCCTACTGATAAGTTTCCTGCAATGTTTAGAATAAATATGATGCTCCATCACCTAATCAGGCAGGCAACCATGGTCATTTTTTTTTTATAAAGGTACAAGGTGCAACATGAACAAAAAAGGTGTAAGATTGATCCCCGCAGAGGAATTGCGCACGCACCTCCAAATTGCGCATTCACCTGTTGAATGGACCCGAACAAAACTCAGTTTTTTCAGGTGGCAGCTGGAATGTATTTTCTACGTCAAAAAATGCTGATGCACTGGAATAAAATACTGACTGAATACCGAATAAAATTTCCTCCTCCAAAGCGCTCTTCCTTGATGTATTGGAAATTACGAGGTAGACTAGTTGTTACAGAAAAAAGGAGTCACTTTAGAGGAACTGACATCACTGTGTACCAAACGACCTCAACGTTAACGTCAACCTTCTCGTTCTTCCAAAAATATTTCTACGTATCTGAAGCTGTAAAAGTCTACAAAGGACGACAGAAAAATGAACGCGCTCCAGATGTTCTGGCTTTCAAAAGGATCAGACAGAGATGTTGCCTTATTCAGGACGTTTCCCGTCTGGACTGTACAGTGAAAGGGTTGTAAAGACGGGGATATGAGGACGAACCAAACAGGAAAATGCAGCGATTTGTCAGACTTGAGTTTAATTAAGGACAGTAGCGAGAGCTCGCTGGAGCCGGGTAAAACAAAGAACAAACACTGTAACAAATGAATTAATAAGGATCGGGGCTGCAGGCCAGAAAACCTAATAAGAGTCCAAACATAAATCCAAGGGGGAAGCGAAGGATGTCGACTACGGCGCGGCAACGAGCCGCAGAGGAGACGACTGGCTTCGCTCTCAGACGTACGCAGGTGAAACCGAGGCCAGGTGAGGAGAAGTCAGGCCAACAAAACACATTAATGGAGATTAACGGCGCTTCACTGGTGCGTTTGCTCCATGCAAACCGAGAAGCCGCAGGTTTGCATGGAGGAAAGGGATTTTCCCAAAATGGAGAATCTAGAGAAAAAATTTGGTTTGCCGTGCGTCAGTGTTGACGACGTCCAAAATGATTCAGAACAATGACACAGCACGACCTAAATATTCAAAAAATAAAATTCAGACACAAAGAAAGAGAACAAAAGCTAAATTACATAAGAAAATGAGCATAGATCTAAGCAGCTGGAGTTCATTTGATATTTGTTATATATGTATGTTTCCTGAAGCGAGACGTTTGTTGAATTATTCCAGTGAATAAATAAACAAACAAAACAACAAAAAAAAAAGTGACAGCTTCAGTCTCTCTTTCTGTTTTAAATGAACAACCAGGCAGAGGGTAAAAGCTTTAACATTTAAAGAGAATAACATAAAATAGTTGCACAGGAACGCCGTTAGCAATAATCATTCGTTTCTCAGTGAAACAAATGGATGCGAATCCCTCAGAACATCAGAGGTCGTTTCAAGCATCAGTGAAGCAGCAGCGTCGAAGCGTCGTTGGCAGACGAGCGCAATTTATCGCACGCCGCCTCGAACGGCGTTGTGTATTTTTGCAACGTTTGCCTCGCGGGGGCCAAACGGATCCGGCAACTCTTGTTCTTTTTGTTGCTCACGCGAAGCCGAAGGAGCGCTAAATAACAGAGCCGCTGCAGAGCAGCGAGGGATGGTGGGAGGATGAAAGATGCAAAGTGGGTGACGAAGAACGGAGGAAGAGCCTGTTCCTGTCCAGATGGAGCCTCCATGGGAGTTTGGACCATTTGCAGAAAATGTGTGTGTGTGCGTGTGTGTGTGGTCTATTGTGTGGAGAGAGAAATAACTGTAATGATTCTGGCATTGGACCAATTGGAGGCTGAGCAGTTTGGATCACAAAGTACTTTTTCTTGAACATTTCCGACATGCTGGAAATGTCAAGGTTTTCACGAGAAAATGTTACATCGATGCAGAGAGTCAATATTCAGAGTATTGACCCGTCATCGTTTTGCATTTATTGATATGCTAAATATCAGTTTACGGGCTAAATCCTGGCTGGCGGCGGCGGCGGCGGAGGCAGCCCACTGCAGGGAATTTCTACTTTTAAGAAACTGACCTCAGGTTGTCAATGAAGTTACGATTTGAAGATTTTTTTTTACTGTTATCTGAAAAAAATTAGGTTTCAATGCTCTGCACACATGGTGAGATAAAATGTATGTATATATAAATATATATGTGTCCTATATTGATGCATATTTGACATTCTTTTGCAGTTACCACAGCTCTATGAACTAATGAATCCAAAATAATAAATAAAAACCGTAAATGACTATGATGTGTCGTCTGGATCCTCGGGGTGTGATGAGTCATTCTTCAACATGTTCTTCCTCTCTCTTTTTTTTTTCTTTCCTTCTTTTTTGAAACATTTCAAGCCGCATGTTTCATACACATTCCACTTACTAACATCTTTTTTTTCGATTTTCTCTTCAGTTTTCAGAGATAAATTGTTTACATGTACTTTAGGCCTTGGGTGACGGACCGCTCTGTTTGATTTCATTTTTATCGCTCTGTCAGGATTCCTCAGGGCTGCGAATGAGTGGTTCTCTACTCGATGTCTAATCCCAGCAGAGGCAGCTGTTTTTTTTTGTTTTTTTTTTAGTCACTTGTTAAATCTGCAGATTGATTTGTAGAGAAGAGAAGAAAAAAAACAAAAACAAGCCATTTCAGTTGGATGCCTAAGCTTTGAAAAACCCAGAGGCTTTTGTACTCTTGGCTGTAAAGAGCCGACTCGCCCTTTAATTTACTCCCAGGGAACCTCATGCACTCTTCATCGAAGATGAGCGCCGACAGACCAGTGGGCATGTTTGATGTTTGCGTGAAATGAGTTGCAGTGGTGTCAGTAAGCACAAAAAAACAAACAAAAAAAAACCCCAAAAAAAAACCGATTTGCTGGATTAAGATTGGACCGCAATCCCTCCACTCCCAACGCAGGATTAGACGGCGACTGGTAATCTGCAGGGGACGTGGATGAAAGATGGTGGTCAGTCTTGCCGGACAGGGAGGTTTAACAGAAGCTGGTGAAGGGGCAGGTCAAAGGTTAAGACATCGCTGCAGTGCTGCAATGTGCCGTTAACTTTATGTAACGGCGAGAAAATGTCAAACACTCCCACGTTTGGGCTCGTTTGCTAAGTTAAAGCAAAAATAGTGAACCGTTCAGAGATGGAAATTGCTTGAGTGATCGTTTGTTTCCTCCCACATTTCTCATGAGTTTGGCAGGAAAACACACCGATGTTGTAACTCGAAACAAAGCAGTTAGTTGTAGCTGTGGAAGGCAATTTAAATAAAGAATAAGAATTAAAAAAAAAAAAAAAAAAAAGGCAGATTGAATAACAAACACATTAAACTAGAGCTGATTTTGATGAGGGTCGGCTCACCGCCCTGGGAGGCATTGTGTCAGGGGATGACAGATAAACATGAACATCCATAAAAAAAGGCTCTAGGTTATGAGCTAAGCAATGTAAGAAAATACATAAAAACATTTTTTTTTTTAAGTTTTAAAGGGGCAGTGTTATGTCAGAATCGACTTTTCTGCGCTTCACATCATGTCATAAAGTTGTTCCCTCATCAGAAACACCAGGTGAAGTTGCTTTAATCCTTTCCAGCATGTTTGAGAAATCCTTGCGTCTCCCGTGGCAACCACCCAGCTGTGCAAAATGTCTGCTCGGATCTAGTGCCAACCTTCGAGTTGCCGAGCTTCGGAGCTTCCTTCTCACACAGCGCCCTTCCCCAGCGCTGCTCCTTCAGACTAGCCAGCAGCAATTAGCAAACACCTGGTGGAACTGCTGAGCTCGTTATGCGAGCTACTTCTCAGTGAAACGCCTCAGCCAGGTCGCCCACGATGTCGCTTGTGTATTTTAAGCCTGTGCTGCCTAAAGAAAATGTTTGATTGGAAAGGTTAGTTGGAAATGCGAGGCTTTCGCTTTAGCCACAAATTTAGGATGCTAAAGACCATTTGTAGTTTGAGTCAAACACAATGTCAACTCTTTTTTTTTTCTTAGAAAGCAGCAAAACACTTTATTTAGAGCAGCATTGACACTGCTCTCAATATGAATAAACGATAACCAACGACAGCATGAAAACTTTGAACGTTGTCAAATTTACAGACACTGCATCTAATCTGAGATTATCTCCGTCTAACTCTGGCAGTGGAACAAAGACGTAAAAATGAGGAATTTTAATAAAAGCACTTAGTAAAGTTTCTTTTATTTAGAACATTGCATTTTTGTAAAGGTGACAAAGTCTGGCCTTGTGTGTGTGTGTGCGTGTGTGTGTGTGTGCGTGTGCGTGCGTGTGTGTGTGTGAGACATAGAAATACTGTCGCTGCTGCTGCTGGTCTGTTCCAACCGTTTGCTGCATTGACTGCGATCGCTGAATAAAAGAAGAGCTGTCACACTCTGAGGCTTCGCTCTCTTTGATTCTCTTTGAGTTCTTTTAGAATCGGATAAATGGTTCTTTTCTTTCTTTACTGCAAGAATCTTCAGATGTCATCTGTTGCCCTGTTTTGTTTTGTTTTTTGTTTTTGTTTTGTTTCCCTCCCACTCCACGATTCTCACCGTTTCCTTGGCACACGACCGAGCCCAGCAGGCTTCGTTTACGTAAGTCGGGGCTTTAGATGAAAACCAAATGACCACATTCCTTTCTCCAAAATATCACAACTTTAATAAAGAGTCAGAGTTTTGTACACGGCACGTGTTCAGAACAAGACGACACCATACAGGACGCGGACGTCGACGGCGTTTGTGCGATCGACGTCGGATCGTAGAGCATAATGGCAACAAAAGCATCTTTCAGTTTCATATATTATAAACACAATGGCAATACAATAAAAAGAAAGGAAAAATAAAAACAAGCCCAAAAAGGCTCTGGCATGAGCCGAGCAGACATCAATATCAAAGACGAACGGAGGCACGACGAGACGGTTTGGGCTTGTTCTAGTGTTAGTTCGGTGGCACCGTGCAGACGCTTCAAGTGTTTATGACGCTGTAAAACTTTGATCAAACTGCTTTCATCTCGCAGTGTCACCGGGGACCTTAACGACGCTTAATTGGCTCAAAACATCTTCAGGATATTAAAGATGGCGACGGTAGACGGGTACAAACACCCCTGACAGGCACTTTCCACCGTGAGTAATAAAACAAAATCAGCTTCTTCTTTTTTTTTTTTTTTTTCTTCTTCTTTTTTTAAGAAAGTTCTTTGAGATAAACAATTTGTTTATAGGAGTTAGTTTAGCATGAAGGGAAAGAAGAGTTTGGCAAGGCATTCTGACTCTGCGGCGTTCATGCATGGAATGTCTTTTTTTTTTTTTTTAAATGGTGAAAACATTTCGGATTCGTTCACCAGGAGCTGCGTTTCCGTTACGTTCTGTCGGCGTTCCCCCAAATCCACAAACAATAATGACCAAATTAAATACAAAATTTCTCAATTGTGAGGTTTTCCTTCATTCGGAAACACGTGATCGGGTCGTCCCCATCACTTCCTGTCTTCTCCACTTTGAACTATAACGTTTGGTTATTGGTCACATGACTCGTGTGACGCGGGGGAAAAAAAGATTTAACATTGCATTTTTGCAAAATACGCTGAATTCGATACTCAAAAAGACTTTCCATCAAAAAACGTGTGAATTTGCAAAATGACACGGTCAACGGGAAAAGCAGCTCCTGATGCATGGAGGACATTTAAAAGCATTCACATTTTACAACTTTGAACATTGCATCAACATGTCTGATATAACGTAACACCACATATTTAATAATGGGGGGAGAGGGGAGAAGAGTTTAGGTTAGCAGTTCTCAGAAGTCGGTCAAGTTCATAAAAGTCACTCAGAAAGACAAACACAGCCACCCTGCAGGAACCTGATCCGCGAAGACATTATCAGCACGAGATTACATCATGCAGAAGAGAAAAACAATGCGACGTCATCCACATATGATCCATCTTCCCCCTCATCCTTCCTCTGGCTTTCATCATCCGGGCCGCCGTCCGCTGCTTTAATACTCCCGACACTTTCTGCAACGTTTTTCACCTTGACCCCGAGCTCTAAAGCTGTCGCAGCCCTTAAATAAAACCGCTTCAGGCCTGCTGCACAAATGGAGGGATTCCCGATGCCCCCGATTCAGCTGCACGCTTCCCACACGGAGCTCTCCGCACACGGACGGAACCAGAACTCGGAACTCATTGGATTCCAAGAAGGCGATTTGAGTTCGCAGACATTAATGACGCTGGATTTTTCAGTCATTCGGAAAACAAATAAAAATAAACAGACATACATCTTACAAATTAGGACATGAAAAGAAGTTAAGATGTTAACCTTGGCACTGCGCTTCGAGAGGCTCGTTTCCGCTAAACCTCGACTGACACCGAACCGAAAAACCGCTCATCAATTTGTGGCACCGCCTTTGCTTAAAGAGGCCAAAGCCATCGAGAAATTTTGTCAACGTGTTCCTGGTCTGCAACCAGGCTTCAAATCAACATCGATGGGAACATCGATGGCAGAACCAAGCCGGTTTCCCGGCAGGATCGTTGCCCAAACCGTCACTCTGTCTCTCTTAGCCTGTTTTCTTCTCAGTGTGCATCAATGCGGCCTTTGTCATCTCTGACCCAGATGCTGGGTTTTTTCTTCCCCCTTTCCCTTTTTGGGGAGGAAAAAAAAAAATGTTTTAAAATCGTTTCACCTTTTACTGAATATCCTCCACAGTCTCATTTATGAGGCAGAGGAACAGCAGAATCACTGAATCAGACATTTTAAAAATCAACATCAGCTCACTTCGCTGGCTCTGACTGATGCGTTAAAATGCGAAAGCATTGATGCGTTAAAATATATTTTGAATCTTTTACAAAGATTTACCATTAGAAAAGTCACAATTCTGCATCATGTAAAAATGAAATTCCAGGGAACATTCAGACTGAAAATCAGCATAATTGAACATCTGCATCCAAATTCAGGGGCCGCGAAGGCGAAAGCGCTCCGAATTCAAAGACTCCTCCTCGTCCCCCACACGTTCGTCCTTCGTCCTCCTGGATGTGAGGGACGTCGAATCCTTCGCGCTTCCGCTGACACCCATTGAAATCGTTAATCTAATTAATCAATACGATTCAAATAGATCGTGAACGGAGGACAAAGGAGCCCGGGAGCGTTTCCAGGCGACAGGCCACACGCAGACGTAAGGGTTGAATCGAAAGGCCAAACCGTCCCAATTTTCCCGGCACACGTCCTTTGAAGAATGCGGCCCCTGAATTTGAACAGTAAACAAGTGGGCAGAAAAGCCAGCAGGCGGGTAAAGCGTAGATTTGATTTTCTTGATCAAACTGTCAGGAGGGTTGCTGAGAATCTGAAATCATCTTCATCTTCCTGTTCTGACTTCAAACAAAGCAAACGCGAGCTTAAGCATTTTCTCGTATACAGTAACTCCGACTCCAGCTGCGTTTGTGTGTAGATAATGTGTGGCTTGCGGCGCAGCCGCAGAAACACTCCAGAAAGGTCGCTAAGATCATGACTCTCTTGTGTCGCCTTGCTGTTTGTGGTTCTTCTGACATTCTGAATCAGGGTTGGTTGGTTGGTTGGTTGGTGGACTGAATCTTTCCTGCGATCCCTCTCTCCGCCCGGTCACTGGGAGCTTTTGCTGTGTTTGCTGCAAGGCTCCCCGGGGTCTTTGGTGGCTCCGCCGTAAACTTGCACCGTGTTTTCGCTCCAGACGACCACGGCGCCCTGAGTCACTCTGCTGCAGCGGGCCAGGCCGGCGACCTGGGCGGACGACAGGACCCGATCCCACAGGCCCACCTGGGACAGCTCCCCGACGAAGGCCTGGGTCGAATCGAAACTGCCACCCAGGGAATCCTGGAGAGGAATTAAGACTCTTAAAAAGAGAGACACTTTTTGTCCCCAGCACACGCGACTCGTTTTTTTTTTTTTTTTTTTTTTTTGCAGTCTTGCAGCCTTGGGCAACCCCTCAGCTCTGTGGAAGTTTAAGCAGCTATTCGATAGAGCGGAGGATTATTATCTTCCTCTAAATGTTATTTTCCAACAGTTTGTGGTTTTCTGAACAAAATTCACATATTAAACACCCAATGTTTACCCAAACTAAACCTCAAGTGCAAATCAGCCGTAAATGTTCGTCTTTTAGCTTCAGAAATAACAGAAACCCACGACTAGAGTAAGGCTGCGTTCACACTGCAGGCGTTAACGCTCAGTTCTATATATGCGACATGTGTGCCATCTCTCATGTGAACCGCAAACAACATATAAGTGTCCCGCCTGCGCAGTAGACGCCGCAATAACGTCACACTTAGTGAGCATGCTCAGTGTTTGAGGAGGTAGATATGGACGCTGATGTGTTGCAGCGTATCTTGCGGTTTTAAAGTTGTCCGCCATGGTTGTTGTTTTGCTTCCCAACCTGCAGTGGTGAACGCAGTCGTCTTAGCAACTTGGAAACCAGCAACAACAAAACCATTTCGTCTTTCAGTCTGACTTTGAACATGAGAAACTCACCTGCTCTTGCCCGAGGACCAGCTCTCCCCCGGGCCTGATGTGGTGTCCCGGGGCCAGTCCGTGGCCCTCGCCCCTCAGCTTTCCTCCCTGGTAGGCCTGCCACGCCCCGCCTTTCTGGCTCCAGCTCACGCAGACGTGCTGCCAGCTGCCCCCGGAGAGGTTCAGAGGCAGCTTCGCCACCTACGCGTGGCAACGGGTTGTCAGGACCATGCGGCGTCGTTTAAAACCCGCGCCGCGCCTTTACATAGCCGCGCGCAGAAAGGCGACAATAACACAGCAGGACGCAAATGAGACGCTGAGACGCAGCAGTGTGAGGAGATTTCCGGATCCAAATCCGTTCTGCTGCTGCCTCTCCAAGCTTTTCCCCGGAGGAATAGATTACCATAATGACTTCTACAAAATACAAAATATATACATACATCACAGCTCCGCTCTGCATCGCCGAACAATGCTTTCAAGGACTTTATCTTCCATTAAATCACACGAGCAACGTATCAGACGAAGACTTCGCCGTCCTGTTGCTTTAACGCCGATCCAAAGCAGACGGCCTTCTTCACATTCGCAGATCGCTGACACACGCTTCAAATCATAACAGGGCCCAGAAATGAACTTCATACAAGTTCGCTTGTGCGAATGAAAAGACGCTACATCTTCGATTTAAAGCGAGCAGAACAAAGAGGAGGAAGCGACTTCACTATGACGCGCACTTTAAAAGATAAAAAGATAAAAACAGACACTTTGAGGCTGATCGGGCTTGAAAGGAGAAATCAAAAGATGGTTCTTTCAGCGTTGGGGTGGATTTGTGTCGATGGTGTGGGAGAGTGGAGCTGCCAGAGCTGGGAAATAGATCCAGGAGCGGTGGAGAAACTTTCTTGTTGTAATGAGGTTTGAAAGAACTCATTAAAACTATTTATTTTCAGGAGAATCAATGGGGGGGGAAAAAAGAGGCTGATGATAAATTAAACTCAACAGAGCTTAAAGATTTTTGTGTTTTTGACATTTTTTTCCCCAAATTTCTCCCCTATGGTCTTTCTTTTTTGTTGTTGTATCTTACAAATTTGAATTGGAGGTTAAAAAAACAAAACATAAATGAATAAATAATAACCCTGCGTATAGGAAAGGACATAATGACAAAACTTTCTGAATCAGTAGGTTTTCTCTGAAACGTTTTGTCAGGATCCTGGGTCGTTTTGGGCTTTGATTTATTGATTCCAGTTTCATTATCATTCTGTGTTTCTCTGACTTTGATCAGGTCAACCTCGTTTCTGTTTCTGCTTTATTGTGTTTCTTTGTAACTCGAGTTTAATTATGTCGCCTGCTCGTTCTTTAGGTAAAGTCATTTTGTTTCTGTTGCACATTTTCAACAACAAGGCATTTCAAAGTACATCTTTAGTTTTAGATTTACTTCCTTGTCCGCTGTTTACTCTCCCTCGCCCCTGCAATCAGGTGTGAATTGTTCCCCATTCACTCTCCCCATACTTAAACACTTCTTCTTCTTCTTCTGTCACTCTTTGCCTGTTCCTCCCACTAGATCCTATTCTCAGTCAGGCTTCTTGTGCCTTTGTTTGATCCTGATGTTATTTATTTTTTTGTTCTCCCCTGGCTCCCTGTCCTCCCATGGTTCATTGTGAACCTCTGTTCATTTTTTCATCAAATCCACAAAAAGTCTTCTCTGCGCCTCCGCCTGCTGCATTCGCGTCCTCTCAACACAACACGACACGTTCGCGCTTCCTTGAGGTGAAGTCGGAACGAATGCAGAAAAAAAAAACAAGATATTTTTTTAGGTTTCAAAATCTCCTAATAACATCAAACCGCGACATTTTTCCTGGAGGTCGTCACTCCAGCCGATGCCGGCCTCGGTTAAACATTTCGCTTTTTTTTTTTCCGGCTCTGTCCGGACTCCGTACCTTGTCGTTGACGAGCAGCTCGGCCGGAGCGCTCCGGTCTTGCAGGAGCACCAACTCGTTCGGTTGCTCGGCGACAGCGTAAGACAGGGGCGTCCCCATCCCCGGCGCGGCGGGCCGCAGCCACAGGCAGGCGGTGAAGGCCCGCAGCTTGGGGACGGCGTGTCTCGTCAGGGCGAACATGTAGTCGGTCCGAGCCGGGAAGGACAACCTGAAGCCCTCCGGGAACGAAAGCCCGGCGACGCCTTTTGGAAATACGGAATGGAAGAAAGTGACATGCGAGTGAATTATTTTCCATGCACTTTAAAGGAACGTTACAGGATAATTATGGGCTTTTTTTTATTTTGCACCGGTTATATTTCCGCAGCTTCGGTGTCATAAATCAGAAGGAGGAAACCTGGCTCTCGTCGTGAAATGAATAAATCAGTCATGCTGCTCCCTCTGTTACCGTCTCCAAATAGAGCAATTAAATATGCGCACAGTTTGCTTCCCTCTCTGTGTGTCTCTCTCTCTCTCTCCCTCCTGCAGCTCACCTTCCTCCAGGCCTGAAATGCGGTGCTGTAGTTTGCTGATGTCCTGGTCAATTTCCTGTCTGTGTTTCGCTGCCTCCAGCCTCAGGGCTTTCCTCTCCTTCTCCAGCAGCTCCACCTTCCTCTCCAGCTCCTCCTCCAGGTCCTCCAGCCCCCAGGGCCTCTCCGGAGCGCCGCCGCGGCCCGGGGAGGCTGACCTCTCCGGGTCGCCCTCCTCCTGCGACGCGTCCGAGGACTTGCTGTCTGTGCGGTTGTGAGAAAACGGACCGATGTCTGTCTGCGGAAGGAGGGAGGCAGAAAGTGGATCAGAGTTTGGGGGCTTCGCCGTCTCTGCGAGCACCAAAGGATTTATTCAAGAGGAGTTTATGTAATGCAGGGTTGGCGAGGCTTGATGCATTGTTAACCGGCTGCTACATCAAGGATTCTGTTTTTCTCTAAATTAAAACCTAAAGACAAAGAAGTGGTAGATTTATCCCAGTTTTACAATACTGCACTATGTATTGGGGATCTGCTTAAAAGGGGGGGGTGAAAATGGCAGTTTTGTAAGCAAGACTGCAGGTTGGAGGCTTCCCAGTCCCAAACACTGCTAAGAAGAAAATGTGCAGCAGCAGGAACTGGCATCCAGCTTAACGCTGAACAGACTGATAGGAGGGGGGAAGGTCACTGCTGTGCCTTTCTGCAAATGTTAAACCGTTGCTCTAAAACGTCGGTTGTGTTTTAACCGTCCGTGCCGCATCCAGGAGCTGACCGCCGCTCGGCGCTGAGAAATGCTGCAGAGGTAGAGCTTTTGGTTTTTTTTTTTTTTTTTTTTTTTTTTTTACAGCGCCAGACTTGATTTTATACGCCGCAGAACCAAACCTTACGTTTCAGATCAAATCTCAGCGACTAGCGAGAAAATATAGATCTTCTTTTCACCAGACTGAGCTCGGTGCGCAGGTGTGTCGGCGCTGCGTCTAAATCAAATATTTATGCCCTTCAAAACCGTTGCATTTTGCTCCACTGCAGCCACAAACTTCAAAGTGTCTGTTTGGGTTTTCCGCGATACACGATTGTAAGATTGAGAGAAATTGATGTTTTTCTTCTTTTTTTTTTTTTTTACAAATAAGCATCTTAAAAACATCCGAATGATTTTATTCAGCATGACAGAGACTGGACCCCCAGCTATTCACAGATTCACCGACTTGAAGTTTGTTTTTTACCATACAATTATTATTATTTTTTATTTTTTTAAATGAAGCTTTGTAAGATTTAAAAAAATCTAAGCATAGAGCTACTTGACACACTAACTGGCTTGTTGGTGCAAAGCAGTTAATCCAGGATCACCATCTTTCCTTCCTTGATGCTAACTGGCTGCAGCCTGACGAGTGGAGACCAGCAGATATTAGCTACCATGGTGTTGCTAAGACATTTGGATTAATGTTTCAGTGCATGGATGTGCTATGATTTAATCCGTTCCGTTGTGTCTTGAGCGTCTCTCTCCCGCTGAAAGCTGAACCTCCTGTCTTGACGTCTCGCGCAGTAGATTTTCTTCTGCTGGAAACCTGCATTTAACGCCACCAAGCTTCCACTTTACATTTCTGAAATTTCATGTTTGCTCTTGCAGAAAACGACGGAGCCCTGCCACTGTTTGGAAAAAAACACATTTGGCCTCATCAGACCAGAGCAGCTGGTTGCTCTGTCCCCTATGTGATATTTGGAAAGCTGCATCGAGTTATTTTCTTCCTGTGAAGGTTGGGTTTGATGAGAGTCATGTTCTACGCCACCTGAGCTTTGGATCTGTGCAGCTTTCCTAAAAGTTTCCTTGTGTCCCTCGGCTGTTTGGATCAATCGCCTCCTTGTCCGGCCTGTCGGTTCAGATTGGTATCGGTCTTTGAGTGGTCGTGCCGTGCTGCTGGTTGATGAACTGAGCATCGCTCTGTTAGCTGCTCAGCTGTTAGCTGTAGTGAAAGACTACATTTAGATTGATTTCTCTTTAAGCGTGTTTACCAGAGGGCGATAGCATTTCTGGAAGTAAACGCTTTCGACGGGAACATTTCAATTTTCTTTCCTACCAAATGCAATAAAACTCTCATTTTATGACTTACCCCCCAAGTTAGGTAGCTGCTTCTCTATTAGGAAACAGATGTAGAAGGCATGAAACTTTGCGCTGCGTTTGACTTTTAAGACGTTTACGTTTTGTGCAAATCTTGGTGCTTAGTGAAAATGGCTAAAAAAATGTGCAAGTCCAGTGTCGGGTGGTTTAAATGTAGCTCCGATCTTATTGTTGGGCCAAAATCGTCACATGCTGCATGAGCGCTTAAAGGCATTGAGAGTTGTTGGTGCATAATGGGGGAAAATATGTAGAAAAGAAAAAAAAAAAAAAACAGCTTAATCTGAGCCGGTGGAAAACATCTCTTTGTCCGACTCAAGCAGGTCAAGTAGCTCCTGTGTACAAAACGGCGGAAGAGGGAAAACGTGTTGATGAGGGAGGAAACCTGTGAAAACCACTGATGAAACACAAGAGGCTGCAGAGCGAAAGGCTTCCTCGTTCCCTGGAAAGTGTCAGAACGGGGATATCGCACGTCTGCGTGTAGAAACAGACGGAACAAAGGAAATGACCCACACAGTCACGTCCTACATATAACAGCAGGAGGCGCATTACAACACCGGCCCACTCTGTCACTCCTACCAAATATGGGCACGCCATGAATTATGCATTGCATTTCTTTTTGCCCGAAACGGAGCCATAAATCACTTTATCCTGGTCCAGTCAGAGCTCGTTTCATGTTGCTCTGCTGTATTTTCGCTCCTTTTTTCCTGCTCTCTCCTCCTGCCTCCACATTTGTCTTTCGAACTGACATTTTATCCTCCTATATTACCATGAGGAAAATGGCAACCTTTATAAAAACTAAAAAAAAAAAAAAAATCCAATTCAAATATCCATTATCACTGAGTGACATTCATAATAACATGATTGTTACTGATCTGTGATGATTGGGCTTTGGAAGTAGCTCATAAATCCCTCCTGGTGTCAAATCATCTGTTTTTTATCAAAGACTGAAGACATTTGATTTACTAAATGTTTTGTGTCGTATTACTGAACTGATATGAATTCCAGGTAAGATTATGTGAAACAGTTTCCCACCGAGGTTACGGGTTTTCAGCTGGGTTCCTCTGTAGTTTTTTCATGATCTCCTGGTTTTTCTTTTCCCTTTTCAGTCTGGGTTTTCGACAAAACAAGAAATCCCGGACTAGCCCCCAAGAAGTCCCCAGTGAGCAACATTTTGTTGAAAAGAGATTGGTACATCTACACAACATGTGTTTACAAAGCCATGGGCCTTCATAAAATATATCTTTGCCTTTATGTATAAAGTTGTTAGGGTTAATCAAATGAGCTAATGCACATTTGTGCTAAAAATGCTCATCTTGGTTCTCAATACTCAATCAAGATGAGGTCCGGCTTCCCTGAAACAGCATAATAAAACTGGATGTCCAGTTTTTAGAATAATTACAGTCAATAATAGGCTGAATCTGACACACAGGGCTTCCTCTATGCCTTTTCACAGATTGAACTGATTGTTTTCTACTGTAATTAGGATAAAACTGTGCTATCCTAAATTACATCTGACTGTAGAGTAGAACTGATTTCACTCATTGGTTCATTGGTGACTTTCTTACCTCCAGTCTGTCTATGCGGTTTGTGAGTTGTGTGATCGCCTGTTCGAGCTCAGCCACAGTTCCCACCATGAGCAGATGGACCCCGTCGGGCGCAGAATCCGGGCTGTCCCGCACCATCATCCGCTCCAAGTGGGTCTCCCCCTCGGCTCCCTGTCCGCCTCTCAGCGAGGCGGCGTTCCCGCGTCTGTCCGGGCTGCCGCTTCTTCCCCCGAGCCCCTTCTCGCACTCGGTCAGCTTCCCCGACAGCTCCCTGATGGTCCTCTGGTCGGTCAAGATCTGGTCCTTCTGCTGCAGAACCGTCTGCCGGAGCTCCTCCGCCGTGGTGCGGAGGTAGCCCCAGTCCTCCCCGGCGTACAGCGACGGGTCGTCCGCTTGCTGCTGAAAGTTCCTGGGGTTGCAGCCTCCGGCGGGCAGCGGGGTGCAGACGAGCCGACTCACCGCGGGGTCGTGTCCCGTGAGCCCACTGACCCCGTCCGCCCCGCCGAACCCGACGTTGAACGTGGGCGCTTCGGATTCGGGCGTTTCAGAACCGTGGAGAGTTCCCAGGGAACCGGGCCGGGCCACGGAGCCCCGCGCGGCGGCGGGAGTCTGCGCCACCGCGTCCGGATACAGGAGTGGTTGTCGGCCGCGGGCTGCCGCTGCGCCGCGGCCGCCTTGGAGGAGCCGGTGTGGACGGCCGCGATGATGCAGATTACCGCTCCGATGAAGGCCACCATCCCGGCGGCCAAGATGACAACGATGAACTTCAGGGTGGCGGCGGGGTGGGGGTGCCAATCAATTTCCAGAAAAACCCCGAGACGTCAAAAAACAACACTGTTTCTCTGTGGGGAAAGCAACAGCTCCAAATGCGGCGAAAGAGTTGAATAATTAATCAGAACCAGAACCGAGAGAGGGGAGAGCGCGGCTCCTGACGCCTGTCGACAAAAACAGGCGAGCGGAAACACGAGTTTGGCGGCGCAGTGAAGTGATCATGGAGGCGACACTCAACATCGCTCTTCGCTGGGACGCCGCGCCAAACGCTTCCTCTCCTCCTGCAACGCGCATGTCGGCTGGTTCCGGCAGGATGCAGCCTATTAATACTGAGACCGAGCGAGGGGGCGAGAGATGGAGGAGAAGCGCAGCAGGACTCCCTCTGACGGAACACGCGCTCTGACAACAGGCGCAAACCGCGTGTCTGTCAGTGTTCAGCTGTGGAGAACACTCAACGTAAACATGTTCAATTCCACACTTTACTCATTTCTCTGCCTGTTTGCGTGCAAAAGAGAATTTATTCTCTGTGTCTGAGCCTTTAAAACCAAACCGGAACCCATGCAACTTGACGGTTTCTTGTCACCAACTCCAGTTTATTCAACTGGGATTTTAATAGGTCTTTCGGAAAAAATACATGAGTGGAAAGTGAAGTTACACACAAGCAAAACACCATAAGACAGTGAGTCATGTCACATCCGGGTTTTAGGCTTCTTTCTGTTAACATTGTGACCATTTGGCCATTGTTGATTACCAGGTCTTTCCGTTGCTGAAAAGTCTTGTTTTGCTCTATTTGTTGTGTTTATTTCTCCTAGATTATTTGCGAGGCTTTTTTAATGTTGGTTCTAGATCATGTCGAGTTCCTTCTCTGTTAAATTTCATCTTCTCTCAGTCTACCTGTAATCATCCACCTGGCTGCACCTTGGCAGCATTCACACTCCTCAGGGTGGAAGCCCTTCCGCTTCGGTCGCTCCCTGCTGGATCCTTCTTCACTTCCCTGCATGTTGGTCCCAGGTTCAGGTCCGAACCGCTCTGTTCCGGTCTTTTGAGTTCTGTTTGGTTTTTGTTGACTAGATTCAGCGTTTCTTGTCTGAATTTTGTTTCAGTTTCAAACCTACACTTTGATCTTAAGATATCTTCTTAAGGTCTTTGCTCATTTATTCTCATCTTATTGATTCACTTCAACCAAATTTTAACCGATTTCTGAAATAGCATTTTTGCTTATCATTTGGGCTTTTACTTTGAAATCATAACCTGACTGGTTGTGGTTTAGTTGGTTTTTCATCACCATTTACAGGCTGTGGTTACAGCTAACCTTAAGCAAAGTAGGGGGAAAAAGCAAACATGTGGTCAGATTGGACCAAGAGAAAGTTTAGCAGCCTATAAAGAAGCCCTCAGATACAATCCCTGCCCTGCACCGCCCCAGTGAAACATGGTAGTGGCAGCATCATGCCTCTCTACCCTTCACCATCCTGAAAGAAAGGCTGCAGCAGCGGATCAACTCGCAGCAGGACGATGGATGGCTCTGAACATACCCTGGGCCAAGCATATTTGAGTTAAAATGGTCTAGTTAAAGTCCAGAGAAGAAATGTGAACGTGCACAATCAGAGGTGGCGCCGTGGGGATCGTTTGTCACATCATCCGTCCTTCCAGCGATGCGCAACTTTGTTTTACTCTGGCACAAAAAAAAAAAAAAAACATCAATAAAACAGAAGAAGAAGAAAATCAAGTTTGTGCTTTTGTCTTCTTTTGGAAGAGGAGGCGTGAAAACCTCGGATCGTGATCTGATCGTTGCCTTTTGCATTTCCAGCCCATTAAATCCTGCTTTTTATACGACGTGCGAAGATTCACAACCAGCACGAGAGAGAGAGCGCGAAGCGGCTCCAGACAACCAGAGATCGATAATAAATAAAAAAAAAAAAAGTCACGAGGAAGTTTTAATTTCACCACGCTCTCCTGGCTCACGCGGCGCGTGTGTGCGCGCGCGCGTGCGTGAGCGTGATGAAGCGACGTAATTAAAAAATAAGAAAGGAACGATGATGATGATGATGATGATGATGATGATGATGAGAAGGAAGAGGTGCAGGAATTTGTTTCAAATCAAGCTTTAGATCTAACAAGAGAGGAGGATTTAGGATGAGGCTGTTCATCAAATGGGTGCAGCAGCAGCAGCAGGAAGAGATTCAACACACAAGACTGCAGGGATGAAGAGAGAGAGACAGAGAGAGAGAGAGAGAGAGAGAGAGAGAGAAAGATGATGAGAGAGAGAGGCTGTGACCTGCAGAGAGGATGGAGGGATGGAGGGAAGAAAGAAAGAGGAACATTAAACAGTCTGATGGGAAACAGTCAGGCTCTTTAAACCGCCTTCATTCATATGCAACACGTAAACTGGGAGAATCCTCACTGCTCTCCAGTCTGGACGGAGTTAAGATCAGCGCAGACTGGCGACTGACTGGTTGACGTCTGTCTGCTGGGAAGGAAGACTGAGCATAACAGGGAGCAACAGAGAAAAGGCTCTTATAAAAGGAGGCAGCGCATGTCAAAAAAAAAAAAGAAAAAAAAAAAAGCGCCGATTTCTCTTTTTTACCACGTCAATTTCAGTCCACGGAGAGAAACTCCAGAACAAAGAGCCGAGCTGAGTCTGTTTAATGTTCTGCTCGTGTCTCCTGTTGGTTTATTGCGCCATCTGCTGTCCTCTCCCGTTTTCACGCTGCTGCTTCGTTTCCTGTTTGGACCCCCACACGCCACACTAATCAGATAAAACACTGCACGGGGGTTTGCACCCTGTTTTCTACAGGCGTCAAGAAAGAAAGAAAGAAAGAAAGAAAGAAAGAAAGAAAGAAAGAAAGAAAGAAGGAGAGAAAGAAAGAAAGAAAGAAGGAAAGAAAGAAGGAAAGAAAGAAAGATAAAGAGGAGTGATTCAGTCTTGCATCATCGCCTTGACTGCAGTGAGTTCACAGGGAGTTCACGAATGCGGGCAAAAAAATAAAGCAAACACGAGGAGGAAGTCGCTCTGGATAAAGGAGGGCAGAACCGAGCAAACAAGAGCCTTCAATAAATCACGGTGGAGGCAGTATGAAGCTGTGGGAATTTTAAAGAGGTAGTTGAAGCTGAATACAGAAACAAAATAAATAAATAAAAAAAAAAAAAATCATTTTCTGGTCAGAAAATCCAAAGATACAAGCAGCTTCATTAGTGATGTGCATAGATGGACACTAGGTGGTGCTAGAGCTCTTGAGATTTTCTGTCCAGACAGAAAAAAGGGCCCTTCTGAAATGTTTTTGTGTGTGTGCGTGTGTGTGTGTGTGTTGATATTGTGTAGTGTGTGGCCCAAAGTAACATTTCTGGGTTAAAACGTCCACACATGATGTTCAAGATGTCCCTCCAATAACTCTCACCACTGCCTCCCAAAACTCATGCCAGTGACTTTCATGAGTTATAGTGGTCCAGTCAAAGTCCAACTCACCAAGCTGTGGAAGACTTACGAACACTTTGACTGTCTTTATCCAATCTGACTCGTTAGTGGCTGTTGGTGTTTTTCTCTCAGAGTCGTAAAAAGTCAATTTCAGTGTCGTCACTGGAGGACAGCAACGTTTGGGTCAGTTTTATGAACTTATGGAACTAAAAAACTGACAAAAACAAGGAATGACAGATATGCTCTATGGGATCTTTGTTAGTCAGCTCAAAATAATGTGATAAATATGATTATTTATTGACGATCATAACAATAAATGTAAAAGAAGCCTAGATTTTTTTATGACTCGATGAAAACGGACCTCTGATATAAAATGAATAAAACATACAGTGAGTCTTGGACTCATGCACTCACACACACACACACACACACACACGCACACACACACACACACACACACACACAGCATGGGCCAGGCCAGTGTGTTTTATGGTTTAGCCATGTTTAATTATTTACTCCTGTCTTTGTCAGACAGGGCTGGTGTTGGTTTCCATCACACCGGGCCGCCTTCTCGCCTCTGCTCCTCGTCAGGTTCGATCCGGCTCCACAGGCCTGACTGGTGGTCCCCGGGATTTTGTTTGCTTTTTTTTTTTCTTCTTTTTTTCTTTTCTACTGACTGCCGCGCCATTCTAGATGCGAACATGTCGGGAATTAATGGCGACCAGCTCCACCGCTCCACCTTGGGGATTTACCGGGTGAGTGACAAACTCAGAACTCGTGGGCGAGAAGGAAGGAATCACTTCCACTAATCGCACGTGTTCCTTCATCCCAAGAACAGTTTGAGTCTTTTGGTTGTCAGAGAAAAATGTGTGTACATCCTCACTGATTGAATAGAACGTGTTCTGGTTCTGAACCCACTCTGGGTGAGTCCAGACTCTCTCAAAGTTTCTTGTTTTCCTCGCTTGCTGTCTTTCAAAATTCAACCAAACCTTCAGTGAAGACCTGCCTGTGCTTTTCTAACAGAGTCTGACTGACGAGTTCAACCCCAGTCTACAGAAACTGGTTTCACTGGGGAACAGCTATGCCCACGCCTTCAAAGGTAAGGAAGGAACACAGGAAGGAAGGGAAGGACACAAGTAGTCATAGAGGAAAGATAAATAATTGAGAGAAAGAAAAAAAAAATCAAGATGTAAAGGCAGAAAAGAAAGTTTGCACGACCCGCATGGTAAACGATGAAATGAAGGACGAAGGGAAGAAGGTGGGAAAGGAAGCAAAAACGGCAGAAAAGAGCAAAGGAAGGAAGTAAAAGAAAAAATAAAGCAGGAGAGGAAAATCATAAGAAAGACGAAGGAAGAAACAGAAAGTTGATGTTCTTTACTTTCACCAGCTCTCTCTCTCTCTCTCTTAGAGGTGAGTTATTTCGAAGGAACTACTGACGTCATCCTCTTCACCCAGAAGGAAAACGCCTCTAGTTTCATTCGCCATCAATAAAAATGAGCTGCAGCCGTAAAGACGTAGAGCTCTGACCAGTTAAGAGACGGTAAACGCCACCATCTTTTAACTGGTGAGGCGTTCAGTAACGGCCCCACCGGCAGACATTAAATATAGATTAACATCCTATGTGCCACCTGCAGCGCCGCCGAGCCGTAACCCTACGCCGACGGCTTGTTTACTCAATCGATTGAGCTCTTCGCAGTGAGTCAGAATAATAATAATAATCGAAGCCGTTTTTATTGGTCTCAGATTTTGTCAGTTTTTCTGCGATTGTTGTAAAAACTGCGGCGTCGCAGTGACGACTGACTCCAGACTCGACTCCTTTCTAGTCTCAGGATTTCCCTGTATTTAGATCTTCCAGTCAACGCAAACCCAACTTCCTTGTTCCCGCTGAGGAAGCACCACCGCCGTGCTTCACCGCTGTGTACTCAGGTTATGGAGTGAAGTTTTTAGGTTTCTGCCACCTGCAAAAGTTTTGTTTTGTGGTTCAGGATCTTAAGAAACCAGAAACGTTCAGTTCTCAAACCGGGTTTCAGAGTGGATGAATTTCAAAATGGCGGTTTCATGTTTCCATGCAAACCATATCTCCTTTTTTTTTTCTTTTTTTTTTAATTGATGACGTCATAACTCCATCTCTCTCTCTCTCACACTTTCTCTATCCCACATGTGTCTTAAGTTTCACAAATAACAAAAATGGCTGCACTCTGTTTTTTTTTTGTTTTGTTTTTGGTGTGCTTGTGGGTCTGATTCTCTGGTGGTGTTACAGCGCCACCGATTGGCCTTGTACGAATTGTTCCCTGGTCTTCCTCCTGTTTCTTAATTCATGTTTTCCAAAAACCTACAACGCTTTTGTGCAACAGCTCGAATCGTACCGAGATTAAATCACACACTCGTGGGACTTCTTTACTAATTACATGAGCCCGAATAAAAGGGATGGAAATAACTGCACGCCACACTTTTCAGCTGATTCGTTGAGGAAAAACATTTTCTTTCCTAACAACCTCCAGTTCTGCGTTTGTCACACAAAGTGCAACTGAAACGCGTGTGTTTGTGTCACAAATGTGGAAAGTAAAAGTGATAAAGCTCAAGCAGACGTGAATGCACTTGTTGCAAGACTCTGTTGATGAAGTGTCTGTGTGCGACAGACGCGCCTCTGAAAGCTGCTCTTTGCTTCTCTGTTCCAGACCTTGTCGTCAGCGGCGAGGCTTACTTCACGGCCCTCTCAAAGATCGGAGAGAACGCTTTCTACTCCACGTCGTCCCGCTCCCTGGGTACGTCGCCGCGCGGCTTCGCCGGGACGCGTTTGGGTTTGTTATCCGGGTCACTCATTAAACGCGGCGTCAGGAGGATCAAAGTTTAACCTCGGGCCGTGTTTTATTGCTCCCCCATGCAAACACGGCGGCGAATGCGCAGTGCGCGTTTGCTGCGGATTTCTCTTGACGTGCGTGAAGAAGGTTTTCCACGTTGTTTAGCAGTCGGAGCTTCAGGTCATTCTGGTTTCCAGCTCAAAGGCCTGGTGGGAGTTTTCTTCCAGTTACTCTGAAAGAACAGAGGAATGTTCCTTTATCAGTGCGAAGGCTTGTCAGGTGTCTGGTCTCTCTGCTGTCATTACAGAAATGCTCAGAGCAAATGTTCTGTTGGCGTTTGAGCCCAACAAAAAGTGAAATTAGCCGACAGTGACAACATTATACCACCCATATCGGCACAACTAGTAGAAATATGCGCAGAAGCCTTGAAATAAATGGTTGTTATGGCGACTCGGTGCCCCCAAGCGGATACTCTTCGCTTTAGAGTGGCTCTTTTTTGCCTTTCTTACCATTCTGTGGTGAAAAGATGCACCAGTGACTTCCTGTTCTTAATCCACAGCAGTCAATATAACGTCGGAACAATCTTCACCTTGGGAGCAGATTCAAGCTGGGAGGTTTTTCCATGATCTTGGAAGTGCACTTGTAGGAGTTTTTGCTCATTCAGAGCATCTCTGAGGTCGGACGCTGTTGCTGGACACCTCGAAATCCGTCCTGTCGTTTCGAGGTTAGCGCTCCGCGTGGTCCAGTTAAGGTTTCCCACACCGTGGTGTTGCCTCCGACTCTTTGGATCGGACCAGGCGATGCGTCTGTTCGACCAAACTGCGCGTAGCTTTCTGAGCAAAAGCTTCAGTCGTGACCCCAAACCTCCAGAGAAGGTAGAGGGACCGACAAGAGGAGAACTTTGATTTTAGCTTAGCTGACCGGAGAATAAAGCTCTGAACGACAACCTCGCATAAAAAAGAAACATTTTACAGATTTATTAGTCGGTAATAAATTATTTACCGCCTTGAATTCGATTACGTAGCCGCGCCACGGGTGTCGAATGTATTTTAACGCCACAGGTTAATGATCAGTGAGTGAATCCGCTCATAACAAACTGCCCTCTTATCTTCAAGGAGACGTGCTGATCCAGATCGCCGACAGCCAGCGGAGGCTCACCTTGGAGCTGGAGGGAGTGGTAAGCGACGTCAACGTTGATCAGATTGCCGGGGGGGGGTTTTTTGTTGTTGTTGTTGTTTTTTTCTTGTTGACAGCAAAGCAAACCGTGTTCATCTTCTTCCAGTTCCGCAGCTTCAGTTTGGAAGTCCTGCAGATGATGGAGAGCAGCGTCCAGCTGGACATCGACTACATCTCAGTGAGTCAAGAGTCGGTGTGACGAGTAAACGTCGCCGCAACGACGATGCAAAATGGCAAAATGACAGTCGAAAATAATCTCCCCTGACCTGTAACTTAGATCCAACAATCCAGCTTCACTTCTATTTTCTGGAATGTGTTACACTGTAAAAAACAAAGAGTCGGCTCTAATTTACCGTAAAATACCAGCAGCCGCGGTTGCCAAAGTTTTACCGTAAAGGCGGTAAAACTTTTTATGGGTGAACAATAACAATAACTTGTTATGGGTAAATGCAATAAATACAGTAAAATCCAGTAAAAACGAATACAGATGTTACCCGTGAATAACAATAAATTCCGTAAAAATCGTCGCTCGCAGTGACGATTGTTTTTTTTACAGTGCTAAGAAAAGAAGAAATTAAATAAAATTACAAGGACACAATTGTACATTACAAGAATAAAGTCACAATATTTTTGAGAATAAGTGGTGGTGTCACCAGAATAAGCTCATTCAAGAATAAAGCCATAATATTAACAGGATCAAATCAAAGTATTTCAACTGTCTGGTGATGTAGCAACTCTATTCTTGAAACACTGTATTATGGCTTTATTTTTCCATTTGTTTTTCTCTTAAATTGACCCTGTTCTGATGCAGTTATTAAATATTCAGACAGAATTATACCAGAAGCTGAGCATGTAGATTCACAAGCGATTTCTTTCTTTCAACGCAGTGAGGCTTTTATTATTACAATGTTAAAATCAATAGTTACAAGTCAAACAACGAGATGAGATTGTGGCTATAACGAGCTTGTGTACACTTTGGATCAGAACCGTGCCTCGGGTTGATTGCGTGGTTAGGAGAAATTCTGATCCGAACTGTCCCACAGCACAGCAGGGCGACGTACGAGAGGGAAGTCCACAAGCAGGCGGCGGCGGCTCAGCAGAGGCAGCGGAGAGGAGGAACCGGGCAGGTCTGCTTCTTCACAAGTGGAGCGAAACGCTTTGCTAATGTGTTTGCCGCTGGGTTTGATGCATATCTGCACCGTCCGTCCTCAGGAGTACCTGCATTTTCTGAGGGAGAGCCACCAGGAGGCGCTGGAGGAGGAGGCGAGGCGGTACCGCTTCCTGGCCGAGAAACACTGCGGCCTCGTGCAGTCCTTGGGCCTCCTGATGAGCAAGGTGCAGTTTGACGGCGACTCCTGCAGTCTGAAACGGGAGGAGACGATGTTCGGCTCCAGTGGTCCCTGCGTCTCGCTTTTCTGATAGCCAGGAATCGGTGACGCTCCCACAGCAGCGTCACAGTTTCCACAGAAAGAGCAACTGCATCATAACAGGCTGCGTGTTTGACCTCTGGACCCGTTTTTATGACCCTGCAGTGTGAAAGCACTTTAATGTTCCACATTCACAGGGAACTCCTGAGGAATGAGCCGCTCGCTCTTCTAAAGACACAAGTTACACTAAAACAGGTGGAATAATATCACATTTACACTCACAGTGACGGATTGTTTTAAACTGTCAGACTTGGGAGCTGAAGTTATTTCTCTCTCTGCAACCAACACAAAACGTTGGGGAAAAAAAAACACACACAGCTTGTGCGTTGAAACAGTTGATCGCAGTGGGTGCTGCCCTCGTGTGGCCACACGGTGCAACGCACAAACCCAGTTCCAGACACCTAAACACGTGAAACAGTGAGCCTGTGTTTTTACAACTTCTTCATCTATTGGGCGTGTTTTGCTTTTTTTAAAAAAACCCATAATCAATAGTTATCTTTTAAAGCATATCACACAGAGTAAAGACAAGCAGACGTCAGTGGCGTGATGAGAGCAACGCGACGTCGCCTCTTCTTGTCACGGATGTGGCCGACGCTCAGGCGTTGGCAGAATATTACTCACTGCTCTTATCTTAGCGGTTGCTAATTGCCAGCGTCCTCAACAGTATCAATATTGACAAGTACTAAACACACTCTGACTAATTTAATTGGCTGTGACAAAAAAAAACAAAAATCAATGGCGGGATCATAAGCTACTCCATAACTGTTCAAAGCTGCTGCTTTTCTCAATTCAGGCAGCGAGGAGCTGCGCTGCACTCCTAGATCTATGTTGTGTTATCATTTATGCTTTGATTTTTTAAAAAATTTTTTTTAATCATTAGGGTTGGGGAGTTCTAGTTAGTAATCAATGGCTTTCTGTTTCCCTGTTGTGTCAAAGTGACCCAACTTCCAATCTGACAGGAAAAAAAACAACTAATTTTTGTTTTTCTAACAGAGGGTTAAAGGCAAAGTCTGAAAGTATCTATGACAACCATTACATAACATTCATTTGAATGTTATGTAGACCTGAAAAAGGGTCTATCCTGTCATGCCATTACAAATATAAACAATTTTCTGAAGCTTGTATCCACCTGAACAAATGCTCCCAAATTAAACATTTCACTTTTATATTGAAATTATGCTGCTGCAGTTAAAGTTGAATTGCTTTAACAGGAGTGCTGCTATATTTGGCCTGATGGAGGAGAAGGACCACGCTGCTCACACCTTTCTTTTTTGTGTGACAGATGTCGGGGCCTCTCCTGCAGAAAGCTGATGTCTGGACGGACGAGGTCGAAGCCACCAGGCGACCTGCTGCCGTGGACAACACCGTGAGTTCAGGCGTGTCAACGACTCGCTGGGGAAACAAACCGCCAAGTCCGTGAATCATTTATGCAGAGCTGCTGCCCAGGCTGAACTGGAAGCCCTTCAAAAACTTCACAGCAACTCAGCCGCGGTGCAGGAAAACCCCATCTGCAGGGAGGGGAATCTGCATTGCATCCTTCTCTGGGAAGGGAGGAAAAATTCCAGTTTTTCAGTTTCAGCTGCAGGAGCGTCCTCTAGTGGAGGATCTGTGATTCAATGAGACTGGATTGCAGAGAGGATTCAGCCTTGTTATCCCCTGTCATTGTATTATTATAACAAGGAAGATTTGAATCTGTGAATCAAACATTCACAGATTATAAGTCCGGTCTTGACTTAAGACTCCCACCGATTTATCCACATTACAAGTTTAAAATCTTGCACAAAAAAAAACAAAAACAAAACTAGATTCTCACTCAAGATTTTATTTAATCTAAAAAGACCTCCAGCTGGAATTACAACCAGAGGTCGATGCAGGGATTTGTCACTTTCCTTCCAATCTGTACGCATAAAAACCCTGATACATTTACAATTGTGGTTATAATGTAAAATATACATATATCTATTACGAAGATGTTTTTTCTTCAATATGGAAACAGCCATGGTGCTGTTAAATTGACATTTAACAGCACCATGTACATCATGTACCACTGGACTTAGGAACGAAAACGTGTTTGCAGGGCGGGATGAGGGCGGAGGACGTCAGACAGATCCGAGAGGAGATGACTCTGGGCAAGATACCGTCAAGGGGTGAGTGGATTTTATGGAAGAGAAAACATCACCATGCATTTCTACACACCGGGAGAGACTTTCCAATAGGTGGACCTGTTCAAAAGTTGGGCTTTATTTAGCCGTCTGGTAATTAACTGCAGTCAGCGGCGCTGTTGGTGGAAATCAGCTCATCTGAGAGGTTCGTAATTATTTCAGTCTTTTTCATCCTCGTAGTTTTGCAAACCGCATCCTCGTTTGTCTAATCATTTAACTCTCTTATCTAAAGTTTAAAAAAAAAAAAAAATACATAAATACGTTTGGTCCCAGTGATGGCAAATCAACAACCGACTAAAAGTGATCTCCACAATGTCAAACACCCTTCCTCTGTTCAGGAGGGAAAACGGCACCTTGTGGAGCTCAATCAACTGATCTGCATCTCCCGCTGCTGGAACAAAAGGAAATTAGCAGTCAGCTCAGAGTCCCAATGCATGTAACTAGGAATAACAATGAATTAGAACTTTATCATGCAAATTCGAACAGGAATTTAAAAACGGAGCTCGGTCTCGTTCACGTCTCCCAGTGCATAATTTCGGCTCTTTATCGGGTAGATTTGTGCTCCAGCTGTAACTGTGTTTCGCAGCGCCGTCCCCGGTGGGAAGCGTTTATCGCTCCAGAAGCGGCGGCAGAGGCGGAGGCGGAGGTGGAGGCGGAGGCGGAGGCGGAGTTGTGCCCATGAGGGCCAAGGCGGCCCACCAGCCCTCTGGCTCCAACCCCACCCTGCTGCCCTTCTCCAGGGGGCAGATCATCACAGTGAAGACCCGGCAGCCCAGGAACGGCTGGCTCTACGGATACGCCGAGAGCGGCTCGGGGTGAGGCGGCGTCACCCACTGGTGAGATTGACGCTTACAAATCTACAACTCCTGGTTGTCATCTTTGCTCCCTGTCGTTCTCAGTCAGGGATGGTTTCCAGCCTCCTATGTGGAAGAACTTGATGATCCTCCGCAGTCGCCCAGCACCTGGTAAATAACCTAAAACTCTTTCCCCCATTAAAATGATCATAAGCATAAAACTCTAAAACAAAATACATTGAGTGAAGCGTAGATTTTTGAGGCTTACGCTGCCACGCGAAGACGTTTTTGGACAATTTCATGCTCCATCTCCGTCAGGAAGAGTTTAGGGATATAGCTTCAAAATGGCCGCATGCCAATCTACAAAATAAAGGTCAGCAAAGAAGGTGATGAAGGATGAGTTCGGTGTGAGGAAAACCGTGACCTCATAGTACACCTTTGGGATGAGTCGGCGCAGATACCGTGAACAAGGTCTTCCTGTCCAACATTAGTGTCTGACCTCACAAATGCTCTTCTAAAAGAGTTCCCACAAACCTTGTGGAAAGCCTTTCCAGATGTGTTGACGCTGCTGTGGTTATGTGGTGTATGTGAAACACAATATAATTGAAAATTATATATGTAAAAAAGTTTGCTACAGGGAAAACTAAAGTCCAAGTTTTGCGAATATGCTTTCATCTTTCACAATTAGCAACTTTTGATTCAGTGTCCGTGTTAAATCTTCTTTAATTCACGCTTGCCATCAATTATGCGTCTTTTATGCTGCAGAGAAGTTTCAAAAAGATAAAAGTCACAAGAGCTGAAGGAATTTTGTCTTACTGCAGGTTACTTTTTCTCTCTGAGAAAACATCCAGGCTGGCTAAAATCCACTAAATATTCGTGGGAAAGTGCTTTTTGTGAAGAAGAACAAAGCTGGCAGAAATAAAATCACTCAGGGAAACTATAATTGCTTCATCACTCCATATAAATTTCATAAATAAGCACAACTGGATAAAGTGACTAAATGAAAGGCCTGAGGTTATAATAATAATAATAATAATAATAAAAAGTACAGATCATGTTCATTTGCTCCAAGGCTGTTCTTCTTCTTATTTTGGGGGCTAATCATTTTAAAACAGGGTCAGTTTCAAACTTGAGTCTGGATGGATAAAATGAACTACTTACCATATATGGGTGACCCATAGCTGTGGGAGAACCCACAAGAAGCTGCTTAGTCTTTTTAGTAAGCAGCAAAACTAAATTTGTGACAAATTCGACTTTGTTTGAGAACAGTTGTTTCCTCTGTCCGTAGCCCAGGCTTAAAGCCCTCTGTCCCAATACAATGGTTTTCATGTTTAAGATTTCTAAGGGTCAAACGGGGAAGATTGTATGAGTTCTGAGTTGGCATTTCTCTCGTCTTCACCCAGGAACCACACTCTCCGAAGCAGCGGCAGCATGAGCGACCTGCTGGACCAACCAGGAGGAGGGAGCAGCAGCAGCAGCAGGACCAGCAGCGCCATGAGCAGCGTGTTCGAACTGCCAAAACCCAGCAGCAGCATCAGCAGCAGCAGCATCAGCAGCAGCAGCAGGAGTGGAGCCCCACCTCCTCCGCCTCCTCCACCCACGCAGTCCTCATCCGTGAGTCCGATGGAAATGTCGTCTTACTCAGAAAGCCATTAGGAGTCAGCCAGAAACGGCTAAAGCGAGCGCTTCGACGATGACTAACTTTGAAACTTTTACCACGGTTGAGATCTAAAATGTCATTAACCAGTCGAGGATGGAGGTTGTTTTGGTGTTTTTATTATTGTTATTTTATTTTAATTTTATTTTTTTTTTACCGTCGAACATCTACTAGCACAATTCATGCAGAGCGAGTTTGGATTCTAGATGATGAAATTCAGATGTTCGTTTCCGTCTTGCTGGTGAGGCAGCACGGTTAAAGAAACCGAAATGACACAACCCTGGACCATGGTGGATGTGTCGGATGAATTTGAAAATTACAATTTTGAAGCTGTTCTTTAAAGAAAGTAAAAGAAAAAAAAAAGAGTTATGAAAGCTAATTTTTGGGGGATTTATAAGTTGTCTTACATTCATAAACTCTAAGCAGGAACAGCAGCAGCTGCGTTTCCATAACAAATATGCACAAAGGTTTGTCGATATCCTGCCAATGTCAAGAAAAACACAATTTTGCAGATGAGGTGTTTCTGTTAAATAAGAAATCAAATTAAAATTTGAAGTTGCTAATTTCACAGAAGAGCTCTTGATTCTACACGTCCGAATGACACAAACAACCTTTTGTGAACTTTGTCCAAAAACAAATCGTCATTCTCCTGCCACTTCCTGTCATCTTCTTTGTCGTTTCTGTCAGTAGCGACTTATGTCGATCACGACTCGTATGATGCAAAAAAAAAACAAAAACGTTTTCATTGCAGTTTTGTGAATTGCATCTCGAAAAACCAACTCATCCCAGCACAATAACGTGAACTTTTTCAAATTGTCATGTTTCCATTGAGAGAATTCATTTTTGTGATTACAATTTGTGTAGTCGTTTGTTTTTTTTATTGAGCACACAAGATCCCCTTTTGCAACTCCATTGGGTGAGAAAGAAAACAGGCACAGGGGGAAAGTTAAGTACTTGTACAGGATGCTATTATTCCATCATGACCCTGTCCAACATTTGGACTGCTTATAAGCAGCGCTCTCACTGGGACAGAAACAAAAAAATTATTCATCCAAAACTCACCTTATCTTTCATTCAATTACTAATATAATTTGTAGTTTTATTAATGCATTTTGCCTTTGAGGACATTTGTAGTCTTGAATGTGGCCAGAAATGAAAACGAGTTTGATACCCTGCCTCAAAAGAGCCGCGAACTCCGCCTCTACGGTGGCCGGGATGGGGCTCCTGACATGAACGGTAGCTGTATTTCACCCGTCTGTCCACCAGGGGCGCTGTGGCAGAGTGCTGTTCTCGATGACTCCTCAGCCGTCGTTCTGGTGGACGCAGGGCGGAAGCTCCAGCTGCTAACGACGTGAGCCCAGCGGTTTGCAGACGTATTGCTGCTGCTTGGTTTCCACTGTGTGATGCTGTTTGCTACTCAACCACACAAATAGGCCGATTAAATGTCCTCACATGTGCCAATGTTGTTGTTACAACGACCGTCTTCGTTGAATTCGCTGTAAATCTGCGGTAGCTTAAAGTTAGCTTAAAGCTAACGACGTGAATGAGAAAATGAATATTTTGTATTCATTTGTCTGCATGCTGCCTGTTACTTTCTCCACTGTTGATACTTTAAAAAATTAGTCATGTGAACACAAAGTGAAGTATGTGTGTGTGTGTGTGTGTGTGTGTGTGTGTGTGTGTGTTTTGCATACTGCAAAAAAAAAAAAATCACAAAGTGTTTTTGGTCTCATTTTAGTACAAATATCTCAATACACTTGCAAATCAAACAGAACTAACTGACATGAAACTTAAAATCAAGACATAGAAGTTTGTTTTTAAACAATAATACCTTAAAATTGATGAAAAATGCTGGTTGCACTTGCAGATTATTTCACTTATTTTATAGGAAAAACATCTTGGAAAAGAAATAACCAGTCAGTGGAAGTAGTAAAAAAAAATTTCCACCAACATTAAGGAGTTATTTACTTCTATATCTTCATGTAAAGTTTCTTGTGTGTTAGTTTTGTCTCATTTCAAGGCGTGCTAATATATGTGCATTAGAAACTGGACCAAAAACCTGGTGGTATTTTGCGTTTTTGCACGACTTGCAGCTGGGCCTCCATCAGTGTGTGCGTGCCATCTGTGTTGGTGCTCCCTGCTGACCTTCTCTAACCTCTCTTTCTCTCTCCACTCTTCCTGCAGAAGTCGCAGTCAGGGAGATCGCAGAACGAACTCTTCCCGAGGTAAGAGCAATCGCCGCAGCCTCGCTCAGAAAGTGGAGAACGGCTGTTGAAAACGAAGCCAAATCGTGACTCTCTCTCGGCGAATCGTGAAGCCATTAAATCTGAGAGCTATAGATGGGGGACACTGATCTCAACCGCTCTTACATTTAAGGGAAACCATTTCAGCCGCAGACGTTTGGGAACAGTTCACAAAACGATGTCTGAAACGCCTTGGCCAAATACAGGAGCAATTATTTTTAGGTACACACATTCTTTTTTTTTTTTTTTGTTCTCACATCTCTTCTCTCTCTCTTTCTTTCTGCTCCTCGTCTTCCCGCCTCGGGTTCCTCAGGGGCACCAATCCATTCGCCACAGTGAAGCTGAAGCCCACTCACACCAACGACAGATCTGCTCCGATACTCTACCGCAGATGACTTCTCCACCGGGGAAAGAGGCGTTTCCGTTTAGTTTGACAGGTGGATGATCGGAGAAGGCTGCTTTATTGAACCACAGCATCATCTGTGTGCCATAATGCCTTTTGACCAAAAAACAGAACAAAACAAACCCCATATTTCATCCATCCATCCATTTTCCGTCATCCTTCTCCCTAACGGGGTCGGGAGTTGCTGGTGCCTATCTCCAGCTAACCCCATATTTGTTTTTTGTTTTTTTTCCCCCTTACATTCGTACTCAGTCCTGCAGATAATCGTGACCTGTTTTCAAACTTGCATTAATTTAACCAGATCATAGATCAATTTAATGGAAGTTTTCTTGACAACTGTTGTCATGTGAATGAGTGACTCAGTTAGTCTTTTAACATTTTAATACCTCTTGTGGGGTTTTTTTTTGTTTGTTTTTTTTTACAATTTTTTGTATTGTTACAAGCACAAACTTCAATGTGTTTGATTTGGATTTTATGTGTAAGAGCAGACTTTGTTCATTTTTTTGGGGGGCGGTTCTCATTGGACGGACGCGACACGGAATTAAAATGCTGCATCGGTTTTTAAAGCTTGGTTTGGACTTTAACGGGCCACTGAAACAAGAGGTTCCTCAAACAGCATGAGCTAATGGTCGGGAACTTAGAAACCCACAGACATTGCTACAAAATTTCTAAAGAAACATTGGATTATTTTTACTTTTTTTTTTTTTCTTTGTCCAAAAATGTTCCGTCTCCAGCTCCAACTTGACAAATTTGTCTGGCAGCGAATCAGAGAGATGAGAGGGGCAAAATAACGTTTTCCTGAATTTCCCCAATGTTGTCAAAAATAAAGGCTTTTTCTGTCTCCATCTTCAGTAAGTTATCGTAGCATATTTTATAATAATGACTAGGGGGGGAAAAAAAAACCCCAGAAAATTTAGTTCATGTTCATTCAGCCCCCCGTTTTTTGAACTTTCCCGCACCTTCTGGCGTGTTTTTCATTCTTCTTCGATGTTCTCCAACTTACCAATTGGGCAACTTTTGAAGGCAACTGATTGCGTTTGGATCCTGTTCAGCAGAACAATGAAACAAATTACCGCAATGTGAAACAAAGACCATGAACTGTCGCATAAAGTCGAAGTAAAATGCATTGAAGTTTGTGGCTTTAAAATGACAAAACATGAAAAAAAATCGACACCGATTTTGGGAATCAGATCAACAACATTTTCAAATGTATTCAGCTGTAAATAGCTTGTATAGCTCTATATCAATTCTCTTTTGTTCCTGATTTTTTTTTTTTTCCTCAATCTCTACAGCTCTATTTATATCCAGATGTTCCAATCTAAAGTTCTGTCGCTAAATATTACATGTTCTGGAAAACGAAGGAGGCAGATCGTGTAAAACTCTGGTGTTATGAATAATAAAGCTGTGTATTAAAGGATAACGTCACGCCATCTGTCTGGGACGATCACTGATTTGAAATTGGCTTTTCCTCACTGCCGATTTCTGGGAATATTAATGAATCCTGCTGCATTTGTTTTCCCTCTCTAACGAAGCGAACTAATGGGAGTTTGATGCAGCGCGGCTGGAGGTTTTCATCACCGTTTCAGAAATAAGCTCTCGTTTTTTGTCGCCCCAGTCGTCAATGGCTCCCAGTTTTAACGGCGCGCCGGAGCAAGTGGTGAACTTACAGACAGTCGGTGCGGATCAGACCTTTTTTTGCTCAGGCACAGCAATGGCCTACTAAAAAAAAAAAAAAAAAAAGACCTAAGATTCCCGCGGTTCTTATTTGGGTTCTCCACTGGGCATACTTAACCTAAATTGAACCTTGCTGTGAATCCAATTGGGCTAATGGTTTGACAGCAGCCTGGCTCTTCTGAGGAAAGACTCCGGCTACTTGGGATGTTGTGGCCTTTTTATCTCGGCCTGTGGATGTACAGCCACAAATCAGAGGTTTTTCTCGGGTCGCCTGAGTGGCTTGTTTTACGGGAGTCTTTTGCAAATGAGGGCTAATAAGGCGTCACCTCTGACCCGCCTAAGTCTGGTTGTCTTGAGTAACAAGAAAACCAGGATCAAGTCGACACAGACTCGCCGAGTTGGAGCTTTTAACAATCAGTCGATGTTTTCACCACAAAATGGCTGGACTGCGAACAAGTTAAATGACTTTGAAGGTGAATTTGGGGCACGAGTTTGAATTTATTCGGTGTTTTCTCTTTATAAAGTCCAAACGAGGAACAAAATACACACGACACCTTTAAAATGTGTGTGGCTAAATATTGGGTTAGCAAGTGGCGTTTGGTGTAATTCTGGCTGGAGATTAGTCTGATCAGGTGGCAGAATTAACCAGGTTTTAGTTTAATTCGCTCCAAATAGTTTCAGAAATGTTGAGAGAAATCTAAATTTAGACTGCTGGGATTATATGCGACTTTGAAACATAAGAATTGGACAAAATGATCCAAGGTTCCTAAAAGCCTGTCATGGAGTACCAGCTATTTTGTGTTTTATTTTTTTTTCCAAATCTTTGAATTTAAATCTCATATCAGCAGCTGCTGGTTCAGGTTGTTCAAACGACACAGTTTGGACATTTTTGAGCTTGTGTGAATCGGAGAAATTCGTGTTTGCCCGAAGGATGATGTTGATCGTTTTTAACGTTCATTCCCAGTGTCGATGGAGTGAGTGTAAAATCCTGACCTGTAGATTGAAAGCGTAACATATGAGAAGACGACGTCCAGACTTTTTGTATTTCACTCTTTTATTGTCTTTCACAGCTTGACTTCTGCCTTCGTGTTTTCGTTTTGATTTTTTTTTTTTGTACAACAGCTCACTATCGGGGGATAAAGTGACAGATGGAGAGCAGGTGGACGGACGGGACGACGGCGTGAGAGAGGGCAGGGGCCTCGGTGACGTCGACGCAGGGAAGAGAAGAAACGAGCGGGTTAGACAGACGGCGAGGTCGGGAGGTCGAAGGAGATGCTCTCTGTAAATATCTACATATGCTTCAGAGTTACAAACTTTAGTTGCAGGAGTGTCTCGTATCTATACATGAACAGAAACGTGAAGAGTTTGTATAAAAAAAAAACAAAACAAAACAAAAAACGGGATAAACGATTAAACTGCGGCGCGGGACGAGCCTGCGGTGTTTCACTTCGTGGAGACAGCAGTGAGGCTGAGGTTAAAGGGATGGAGCGCTTGGAGCGGGTTCTGGCCCGGGGCGGGCCGCGGTGAGGTGGAGGCGGCGGGGGAGGGGGTGGAGGGGGCGTGAAGTCAGGACGGCGAGCGAGGGCTGGGAGGCGATCCGTCACGGCGGTGGGCGGCTGCTCATTCCTTCACCAGTGCGGCGAATTCTGGGGAAACAGAAAGCAGGCGAGACCTTCGAGTTAGTCCCGCACAAACCGGCACATCCGTCCGTCCAGAGCGGGACGGAGGGACGCGGCTGCTTCATCAGACGACAAGTCAAACTTTTTCTAACTCTTGGACATGTTTTTCTTCACTAGGTGAGATAAACACTTTCTCATCAAATTATGGTTTTGACACACAAATCCTTTGGGGGTTGAATTTTTGTTTTTTTGTTGCTCGAGTGGCTTAGACATGTAATGAGAGAGAGGTCAAGGGTCACCAGGCTGGGATTCGACCAGCCCTCTTTCTGTGGGCCGTGCTTCACCCCCAGGAGACCTTGAATTAATTAATTAAAGGGACAGTATTGTGTTTTTCAGGCACAGTGTTGTTTTATAATGTACTTGATCTAAGCTGTAAATGATTGATATATATATATATATATATATATATATATATATAAAATCATATGGTTTAAAGGAAATTTTACTTCCTGATTTAGCGCCTTGAAACTGGGCTTTTAGTGTCGACACTCATGCACAACAAAAGCTTGTGAGGTTTGACAAAACATTACAAAATAAGCCAGAGGAAAAAGACATTGTGGGAAATGTATGCCTTCAGTCCCAATTGGGTCTATTTTCCTAAAGACAGGAAGTTTCTGCTGGAGGAACGTTTTGCCTCGTCAAGCTGCCTCTGCGTGTCTTTGTGAGTCAGACATTTGCGGCCGGATTTCGTTTTTACCATCGATTCCAATCTTGCCGTCTCCGTCCTTGTCGGCGGCTTTTAAAAACGCTTTGGTTTCTTTGTCTGTCAGGTCTCTGCCATCCTTGGCAAAACCCTTCAGGACGAATCTGCCGGAACAGGAAACGGAGGATTCAGTCAGGAAACGTGCCTCAGACTTCAGCGGCGTTTGTTGTATGGAGTGAAAATAGTCTCAAAACACCCTGTGCGGCGCATGCAACGCTGGACTTGTAGTCCGTGTAAGCATCTTTGTGTGTAACTTTGGATACACGCACACAGACACACACCGCACACCCAGGTATTTTGAGACCATTTCCACTCCATAGATTTGTGCGTTGCTTTTTCTTTGCTCTCACTTGAGCTCCTCTTCCTCTATAAAGCCGCTGTTGTCGGCGTCCAGCACCGTGAAGACCTTCTTCACGTCGTCGGGGGATTTGGACTTCAGACCAACGATCTCGAAGAACTTCTTGTGGTCGAAAGAGTCAGCAACTTCAGAAAGAAAGACAAGACACAGAAAATGCTTCAGCATCAGAACTCGCTGCGTTATCGCCGCGCTTTCGGCTCCGTGATACGTCTTCTAACACGAACAAACGGGACTCGCGGTCCACGAAAGATTAAACGAGCCGACATGCAGAAGGAGGCGTATTTGGGAAAATAAAACGAAGCCTTTGACGTTAGTAAAGAACCTGCGGCTGGATACATTGCGTATTAGTGTGATTTAATCTTTGATTCTCTGCATTTATGGCAGTAAAATTGATCGACTTATCAATCACTAGTCAACCATTTTTGTGGCTTCGATTGGGGGTTAATAAAAAAAAAAAAGCTAAGAGACAAAAGTACAAATGGTTTCCTCCTCTTTAATATTCTGTCCACAGCGACTCGTTTGCACGATTTTCCTCTAAAGTCAAACCAAAAATGGAGAAAGAGAAACCCGGAGCTCTGGAGCAGCAGGTTTCCCTCCTTTAAATGTGATTCTATTTTTTTTAAATAACTCTAACAATCATACGGTTCGATAGATTAAACTGACAAATTAGTTTATGGAATAGGCTTTTAGTCTATTCCATAAACTGAAAGCCTTCTTGTCCTGAAAAATAAAAATAAAAGTAGACATGCATACAATTTTTATTTGCTCAGAATACATTCCCTCTGATACAAAAGACTCGGCTCATTTATGCAGGGAGGCCTCTCTGCTGCAAAGTGAATTGATTTAAACAGAAAAACACGGAGTTCATTCCAGAATCGTTCTGACCCCTGGAAGGATTTGGGTGTGAAGTGATGTTTTAACGTGCAAATGGAAACGTTAGAACACATTCCTGACCCGAACTCGACGAAGAATCTGTGGGGTTGAGACAAAAACAAAACAACCGATTGAATGAAAATGGTATTAAATTGAAATCTGCATGTAAAAAAAAAAAAAAAAAAATCAAAACCCGAAACTGTGATCCTACTCCAAGGTCTCTGCCACGCAAACAAAACTTTTGTTTTCAACAAAACTTCTTTTCAATTTGACTGGGCCATGAGGAATCCGAGCTGGATTTCACGGATCCGCCGGGAATGTTTCTTTGTTTTGTTTTGTGGGGTTGTTTGTTTGTTTTTTTTTACCTGCAAATGCGTCGAGAGCTTTCTTGATGTCGTCGGCGTTGAGGATGCTGCTCATTGCCATCTTGGCTGGCGGAGACAACAGGAAGGGGAGAAAAGGAAGGAAAGGGGGAAACAGAAAGGACAAGGTGAAAAACAAGGTTAGAGAGAGAGAGAGCGGGAACTGAAACGTTCTCGCGTTACACCGCTGTACGCTCCAGAAATGGAGCAGGAAATCAGGACATGCGAGAGGGAAGAGATGGGTGACGAATGGATTGGAGACAGTTTAGAAAAGGTGTAACGCTAAGGGCGGCTGCGGCAGGTGCAGGTTGAGGGAAACAATGAAGAAACTAGTTCATTGACGCCTGCTGTGGATCCCGACATCTCCAACAAACAAATGTGGAAACGACAGACGTGCGTTTTCCATCCCAGCCCAGGCTTCTGCTGTCTCCGAAGCTCTGCTGGGGGATTTCACCCGTCGACACGCAGAGTCTCCCCTGTGAAAGCCGAGCCCGCCCGCCCCCCGACGGCACTTTGGCTTTTTGCTGGGTGTGTGACTGAACACGATCGCCACTCATGAAGTCGTCACCCTCTGGCAATGCCCTTTTTCACCTCTTCATATTGCGGCCGCACACACAGCAGGAAGTCAGGACTATAAAGGGCGTCTGAGGGAACGAGCAACAAATTGTTGAGGGGAAACATTTCTGCGTGACCTGCAGTCATTAGATCTGACATGATTTCTGATTCAACTATTTGAGTTAACCTTCTAGTCGTAGTTGTTTTGTGAGTGTCCAGTGCGACGCCGTCGATGGGTACAATTCGAGACGACTTGAGCCAACAAAACCCACTCCAAAAGACTGATGACAGTTTGGGCCAAAAAATGTCATGTAAAAACCACTGAAGGGCAAAAAAAACCATAAGAAAAATTTTTTTTAAAGCAAAACCAACAGAGTTAAGTCAAGCAGTGTTTTCAAGTTTTGCGCAGTAAGTGTGAAATGGGAACACTTATCACACACTTTCATCAGATGTCCACTTGGCCAAGCAGAGAAAAACCCCGTTCGCTGCAGATCAGAGCGAAGGAAAGGAGAAACTGAGAAATATTCACGCTACCACTCGGCTTTACTGACACGCCATCACCGGCTATTTGAATTTGACACCACATGGTTATGTTTTGGTACATTTTCTGAATTTTTGTGCAGAAAAAAAAAGCAAAACAAAGAGAAAAACAATGACAATTGCTAAACCATGCGAGTACAGCCTCAACACGCTGCTGACTTTCGAGTGAAATGATTGTTTTAATATTTTTACAGCTTTAGTGTCGCTGTTAATAGGCGATTTGCATGATTGCGCCATGATGGGAAAAAATATCCCACAATTTTTCTTCTAAGCAATGACCCAGGGAAGTTTTAAACTATTGCTTTTCTAGATTTCTGTCGAAGCTAGCTGCGCTGTCTCTGCCAACAAGTCCATCAGCCATTTTTGGCAATGCTTATGAGCTTTTTTATTTATTTATTTTTTTTTTATCATTTCGTTCCACCTGCATGATTTATGTAGTTTTTTTTTCTGCTTCAAACACAACGCAAATTGGGGATTTCATGTTAAAAAAAAACGAAACAAAAACACGCCAATCAAGCAGGGCGGTTCAGACAAGAACGAAGGAATAAGTCAAGTGTTCCTGACTTTATGAAGTAGTTCATAGATTTTCTCCTCTGGTGTCAAACTGCGCTCCGGTGATGTATGAGCATCTGCAGAGGCTTGGTGTTATCTACTCCGCTAACACCCTGCTGCACACACACAGATCAATAATGAACAGTGCTTAACTTGTGTGGGCCACACATCCAGTCCTCTGTCACTGTAAAAGGCCCGTCTTCTTCTCTGACCTTTAGCGCAAAGATATCCCTGCGGGGAAACAAACAATTCAAGACAAAACGAGGAGGAGAATATAGATTCACCGCACCGTGCTGCGAGTAGAACCGTACGACGTCAGTACGTTCACCCAATGATGTTTGTTATTCATCGACAATAAAAGCAATGAAAGTCTGAGTAACGTTATCCAGACGTCACCGGATTGTGAAAAAAAGTGGAAAACCTCATTACGGTATGAAGTCGCACCACTCCTACGTCCTAATAAATAAATAAAAAATCAAATTCTGTTGTTTTTTTGGAGATTCCTGCATCTCCACCATCAGTATCAGCCCTACTATATGTAACCAGGGTACCTGTAAATACACTCATAAACCCGGTTTTGCTTTTATTTCACCTACTGGTTGTAATTCTCGTTTTTTGTCAGCGTGTGGTGCTGTTGTATCGGAGAGACCTAAAAGTACCGGAAGTTAATTTAAAAAAAAACCCCTCTCGTTGAGGTACTGCGGCGCTGTTACCGGTGAAACGCAAAAGTGGGACGAGGCCAGTCGGAGAAGACGACCTCATGGCCACGCAGGTGAAGAATCCAGATGTCCGGTCATTAACTGCATCGTTACGAAGCGGAAGTGATGTCGCTGACGTCACGTTTGTCCCCTGTTTGTTATCAACAGTCTTTTCTACGTCCACTTTTAATGTGGGCAGTCTGTCAGACAAAGGCGACGATTTAACCTGAATGTCAGCTTGCAGTGGAGTTTTCACTCCATATATGGTAAACAACTATCAATACACATTAATGGCGGATCAAATATCATCCGCGCTCTTGTCTCCCAACTCTACTGGAGTTTCAGCTTCGCGCCCTTTTCAAGAAAATAGAAGATTGTTTCCCTCTTGAGGATCTGAGTGTCCGTGATGCTCTCGGTAGGTGTGGGAAACCTGAGCGGTCCCGCGGCAGCCGCCCAGCTCCCCGGTCCACTGGAACAGCTGCATGAGTGTGAACGTGTGTGTATTTATACTGAAGCACCAAGACGACTTGTGCCAAGGAGGCTTAGAGAACAACTTGCCTCCATTTCAAGAAACCCGAGCTCGTCCATGCTTGGTGTTTGTGAAAGTGGCGCGGATAAAGAAAGGGGCGTTCGGAGGGAGGCGGATACTGCTGCGTCGGCAGAAAAGAAGGATTAGATTTCACTTTAGAAGATTTGAGTTTTTGTTTCTGCTAACTGTGATGGTTCTGGCACAAACCCACCGAACTATGGGCATCGTTTCGTAGGATTGCGTGGCTCGGTAAGTTGGCTTTGTCATTTCAAGCTTCATCTGAAGGCCTTAGATCAAAATGAAGCCGCATCCCAAACATTAAACGTCACACGAAGCTCTGGTCAAAAAAAAAAAAAAAGTCTATAACCCAACTAGAAAACCCACTGAGTCATTTCCTCCACTAGAAAAGAGAGGTTAGGTGGGAGAACAATGATCAAACGGGCAACTATTAACATGACCTTTATAAGGCCGTGAAAAGAGGAAAGCAGTTCTTTAAAACCACAAAAAATCAAGTATTTAAACCTTTAAAAAAAATAATCACAGCTTGGTTCAGAATCCAAACACCTCAACACACCGTGTGCAATCCGGGAATAAAACCCGACAGAAGCTGCAGGCGTCTTTGAGCGAGCGTCTTTCAGAAGGACAACAACCCCTAATCGTAGAAATGGTGAAGACGGAGCCCTATTGATGTGTGAGGACGGTCCAGTCAAAGTCCAGTCTTGAATCCAGCTGGAATTTGTATTGGTTGGTGATAAGCCAATAAATCCATCATCAAGTCAAATCAAATCAAAATCACATTTACCTATGAATTTGCCACATAGAAAGTATCACACATGCAAAAAAACCCCCATAAAAACTGTATCTAATGATGCTCTTCAAAGCAGCAGGATACAACAGCAACATTAGTGGCTCCACCTAGTGGTGTGGAGTGATATAACACAACAGGTGGTTTCACCGGTTTTAAGGCATTTCCATGCCTTCCATGTATACATAACATTTCCACAAAGAATGACACCAGTAGTAAAGTTAATATTTCTTTTTTTTTCTTTTTTTTTTTGCAAATTTGATTTTGCTTTTCCTTTTTTTCCCCTCTTTACATGTTTTTCAAAAAATTTGTTGTGAAACATAAGAAAATCAAAATAGTTGAATTCAAAAGATTTGAACAGTTTTCCAATAGATTTTGTAAAAATAGAAAAAAAAGGAAAAAAAAAATTCTTATAGCTTTTGTGGCTCTAAGCTAATTTTGTTTATCTGATAAAATGATATTTTTGCTTGAAAAGCTCACTGACCCCTGGTCTGGACAGATAAATTAGAAAACAAGAACGACTTCAACAAGCCATTCACAAAGTGATAAGAATATATATATTTTATTTTTAGTGAAGGAATTTCATGTGAACCGAGTCTCATTTTAAAAACTAACTCCCTTTCAGCTCGGGCTTTATTTCCTATTGATGCAGTTTCAAACAGGAAGAGAAAAACCCGCAGAGAAACAAACACCTTTATTGTGCGCGCATGCAGCGACGCGCCACTGCACAAAGAGAGAGAATCACTGCGGAGGCCCGGGGATCATCCGGCTGTTATCGCCGCTGTCCACTGTTTAATCCTCTGGCAGGTTCGGCACAGGAACAGCAGTCAAGCACAGGAGGACGAGTGTGCAGAGCGGAGGCCGCGGACAGGTGCAAAAGTACCGACTTGTTTTCAAATCATCCTCACCGGCAGCTTTACAGCTCGTCAATCTGATCACTGTTGGTTCTTGCCTTCGTTGGCTGTGTTGTCCTGTGTGAAGCTTTACGAGATTTTTCTAGGAAATAAGACGTAGAATCGCAAGAAAAGCACAATCCTGGAAATCAAAAATAAAATAAGAAGCAAAAACAATTTTTTTTTTTTTTTGAAGGTTTTCACATTGAGAGCATGTTTTGTTTTATTTTGAAGAGCAAATTTACTTTGGAAACGAAAACATAGTTATCCTGGCTTTGGCTTGCAACCGATGAAACATTATTATATTTCCCACAATTCCACATTTAAATGTGAATTGAAATGTAGTGAAAGAAGCATACAGAATCACATTTGCATAAAATATTCCAAAACAAATGAAAAGTTCAGTCGATCTCACACCGGAAGAACGCTATTTAAAGGCGCCGATGTTTAATTCGGACACTTCGGACGCTGCTCTGCACATCGACCGAGACTTTAAGGTTCAGTCTACCGTTGTTTATTGCACTTGAGTTATGATTCACTCGGTCCACTTCATTTACCATTTGGCCTAACCGAAGCCGTCAATGCCACGTCGACGAGAGACGCTTTTCCGGCCCCCAAAAGGTGCGACTCAAAACGTGTCCTTGGAAAATTTCAAACAAGAACAACATAAAACTGCAACTTTTACTTTTTAGCTCCACGAAGCAATTACTGCGCCGATACGCTCTCGCTGTATCTTAATCTGATCTGCTTTAATGAAGGAGGACGTGAAAGAGGCTAAATTGCCTTTTAGGACATTTCTCCAAAGACTTTCATGTTAATCTCTTGCTGTACTTTCTTAAAACCACTTCGAAACGTGGATATCAGCCTCGCGTTAGAGTGACCCGGCTTCCCCTAAAATGTCTTTTTTGTTTGGTTTTTGTTAAAAAAAAAAAAAGTTTTTTGAATAAATTAGCTGCTTCAGTTAAGAGGATGAGACTCCACAGCTAAATCATGCCCCTTGGTTTTTTACCTTGTTACTGGCTGGTGGACGGTTGTGGATGTGGGTCGGGTCGGTGCAGCAGGGGGAGTCCAGTGAAAGATCAGAGGCTCTTGCTCTTTGTTTTATACATGTCCTCCACAACTATTTTTGGGATGAAAAATGGGCTCCTGGCGGTGATGTTCTGCCGCCGTATCGCCTTCCAGCCCGGCTCATGCTAATCAAACATTACTATTAATAATCGTCCATCTCCAGCCCCCCGTTGATCCAGACGGACTTATTGGGCCCCTCCTCCGCTCGGCTTTTCTCCTCCTCGTTTTCTCACACCGCCTCCCCACCCGGGGGGGACCTTGTCTTTGTCCTCTGTTCCGCCTCGTCTCTGATCTCCTCTTCTTCTCTCTCTCTTAAACTTTTAATTTTCACTTTTAATTTCCATCAAGCGCTTGTTCCTCTGAGGCACTTGGTAACGTCGGTGAATAATTACGAGACCTTGCTCCATCTTTCTTCTTCTTCTTCTTCTTTTTTTTTTTATGGCCCCCTCGAACTCAAAGTGTAAAGGATGAAAAGATGCGTCTTGAAATGAACTCGAGCTGCGAAGCTCCACTGAAGGTTTCTGATGAGGTGAAAGGTCAAACCTTGACTCGTAAAGAAAAGACGAAGCACGATTTTACTTTATCTGGTCATAGATCCTCACATTGTAATAACCTCAAGGAGTCAAATAAAAATAATTCCTACAAAAGTATAAAATATGTTCATAATAAGCACATTTATTTCCAGTTAAAATTGGTTTTCATTTATTTACTTTTTTTTTATACATTGTATGATTGTTGCTATTCAAACGTGTATATTAAATATCAACATATTTGGAATAACAATAACTTTCCCCAGCTGAAAAAAACAAAAACAGGTTTTTCTGAAAAATTATAGAACATTTTCTATTTTACAAACAAAAATGTTCTTGTTTTCTCTGGAAAATTTCAGAAACTAATATTGAATTTGTGGGTTTTTTTCTTGCAAATTTTGGACTTTCGATCAGAGAATTTCACTTCTCGTCAGCTTAAACTGGCTCCTATTTAAACTGCTTAGTTCAAGATTAATTAAGTAATTAAGTTACTTAATTGTTCAGTAACTAGTAACAATCAAGTTACCAGTTTCTTTCTTATAACTTCATTCCACAGTAGTTACAAGTAAGTTGACTTTTCTGTACATCAAAGTGGAATAACTTCTTTCAGCCAGCTGACCAGGGGTGCTTACCAACAGGTGGGGGAGGGGCGTACAAAATATAAGAACAAAATGTACCGAGTCCTACTTCCTTCTTCATGAAATGTAAAATAAATAAATTTGCATCAGAATCTGGGTCAGCTAGTTTAGGCTCAGTTTGGAGTCGAGCTTTAAGTTTTGTTTTTTTTCTTGAACATTTTAGACTTTTAAGAAATTATCTTTAACAGTAACGGCCTTGGAATATTTTGGCGATTAAAGTTCACCTCCAAAACTTGAATGATTGATTGTTCTGAATCAGCAGCTCTGTGAGCCCAAAACAACCCCATAAAATAAAAAAATCAATAATTTCCTTGGCGTTTTCCTTAACTAAGAGTAAAACTCCTTAAATAGAAAATAAAAACTATCGAGGATTCCTACTTGCCCAAAATGTGACAATATTTTCTCTTTCCCACTGGAGTCAAGAGGCAAGTGGGGAAAAAAAAGGTTTATGTGGAAGACAAAGGTAGATAATAAAAGAAAGACGATAAAATAGTGATGATAAAGGGAAGAGCAAGAGATACATGTGAACTCAGCAAAAAAAACAAAACAAAGGGAGGAAGAGAAGGATGGATCCGAATGAGGAGGAAGGAAGAAGTGCTGGGAACAATCTTTGCCTCACGTCCATCCAGTTGCAAAACTCTTGACGTCGTGAGTTAAAATAACGATCCCAGTTGTCCCGCTGCCAGAAATTACTGGCCTGTCTCCACGTTGTCGTGGCTCGGTTTATTAGTCCGAACTCGTCGATATGTTGCCTTAGAGATCGGAGAGCTCGTGTGGAGACGCGTCTCCGAAGTGACGGGAATACAAATGTGGAACAGAAGCCGCTTCAAGCACGACTCATCTGCAGTCGATCGCTCCTGGCTGGCTCGCCGCGCCAACGCAAACCGTCTCCGGATCGGTGGCGAGTTTTTGAACCAGGACGTTTGAATCCGTCATCGGAGATTTTGACATTACAATGTAGTAAAGCAAGTTATATGAGTCTAAACTGCAGCGAGGTCAAGGAATGCATACAGTATAAACAAACTTCCTGTCCTCTCTGTCTCACTTTGGCCGCATTCATTTCTTAACTCTGACTTTCCTTCCAGAACCGGGACTTAAGCAAAACATTCGATTCCACGTCACGTAACCCGGGACAAAGGAAAATGACTCTTTTGGATCAACCAGGGAAGGTAAAGTGGAGGTTGTAGCAGAATTCCTTGGAGGAGACAAGAGAGCGACGCTGATAAGACGAGGCGTGGAGACAGATGAGTGGAGTCCTTTGAACTGGAGTGCAGGTGAGCCAACATCCCGCAGACGCACTGCCGACTACCAAGAGATAAAAATAGCAGGGTTTCTCTCTTATCTCCAAGTTTTCTGCTTCACACAATTTTATTCATAAAAGTCTAAGTAAGAAAAAAAAAGAAAGTCTTTCTAAAGACGGTTTCAGTTGGTAACAACTGAAGTGGCAGATAAGAAACATTTTTTTAAACTTAATTATTGCTGCTCGAATGTTGCATTTGCATCGATTTCTTTTTTTTTTTTTAAAGCTTCATGCTGAATTACTGATTCGCACATCAAACCTTCTGTTAAAACGGCAAAATCCTCATTTTCCATCCGTGTTCTTGCATCGAGGTTCACCTTAAATGAGCTTCTGATGAAACGTCAACACAAAAGGACATAAAGTCCTCTGAAAAGTTTCTTCCTGACTCATCCTGCTGTCATTCACGGCTTTGTGATGCATTGTGGGAAAAAAAACAACAACAACATATTATCGGGCGAGCGTGTTGATACTGATGCTCCCTCGAGAAATCTATTTAAATAAAGAGTTAATGACGCAATTTGACCTTCGGGCATTTTTATGCAGCACAACTTTCATCAGTGGCTCCATCTTTGTTTACAAAATTGAAAAAAAAAAAAAGAGACGTGTCGGGTATATTAATAGGCTCTCAAATCCTTCTGGACGGATGAAAGATTTATTACTTTTGCTGGATGAAAAGCAGGAACTCCATCGCAGGAGGCCAGTAAACCGACTTCCCCTCGTCGGCCGATTAGATCGAAGCCAACAACACATTTAAATCTCAACTCCCAGTTAACTTGAACCTTTAGAATCAAAGCTGCACCTGCAGATCGATTTATCCCATAAATAATCCAAGTTATTTACCCCACATGTCAGAGGTCACAATGTTACGAATGTAAATATCCCTCCTGCTGCTTTTACGGCTCGATTAAGACGAATTTAACTCTTTTGGAAAGTATTTAGTTTGGCGTTGAGGATTAGCTGCAATCGGCAATCGTCCCGCTGCGTTTCACTAGAAAACCTTTTCATCGAGCAGCGTCAGTTTCAGCCGCTGTTTAGGAACGCTTTATTTCATCTAAACGCAGAAAATGCAGCGTTCAACATTCAACTGCTGATCAGAAAATGCCTTAAGAGAAATGAAGGGAGAGGAATGAGTAAGAGGGAAAAGCGCTTGCTGGCAAAAATAAATGAATTAAGTGTAAAGACAGCACAAGACAGTGCCAGTGTCTCTTTCACAAACATGTCTGTTTGTGAAAGAGAGAACGGAGAGAAGAGTTCAAACGCTCGGCTTCCTTTGACCTTGATGCCGCTCCAGCTTTGCCCTGAGTCAGCACAAGTTTCCTGCCATAGAGAGTGGAAGGAGGGAGTTTGTTCAGAACGACGAGAGAAACGTAATGGAGAGGTAGAAGAAAGGAAACGAGAGAATGGAAATGTTACAGAGAGAGATGGAAGCAGAGGAAGATTTCAACGACACAGCAAAAGGAACTACTTCCTGGATGATGTGAGATCTGGTCCAATAATTGCTCTTTCAGGCAAAAAAAAAAAATAATCATGTTTATTAACATTTCCCTCCTGTTTCTGGGAAAACATCAAACCCTGGTTCATCTGCCGCATTTCCATGCAACACATCTCGTCTCCGGGCCGTTGCCTTGCACCGACTGGAAACGTCGGGCTGCTGAGAGTCCAGCGGCACCAGGAGACTCCCGAGTTCTGACAGAATGATTGACGCGCCTTTGCAGCGCGGAACGGGTCGGCGTTCTGATATGGGAACAAGAACGAGGCAGAAGAAAACATGTAGACGGGATCAGGGAGGAGGCGGCGTCAGAGGGAGTGGGATATTGATTACTGTGTCGGCCCTGTGATCTGAACGGTGCGGAAGACATGAGCTGCCGAAGCAACCGGGTTGTCAAGGTTCCTCCGTCAGCCCCATCTGGACGACTTTCATCTTTTCAGAGCCGTCAGAGTGGAAGGAAAGTTTTTGGAGCTGTCTTTCTTGAAAACTTATTTATTTTGTTTGCCTTCTTTTCACAGCGTTACACATTTACTACTATGTTTATATATATATAACTTGAATTCCTTTCTTAGACAGGAACCCAGTTCCTCCATTATTACTATCATTATTATTATATAGAGAACCAAAACCAGATCCTGAGCTCCAGAACGGAGCGTGGCATTATACACGCCCCAGAGGAGCAGCGGCGCGTTAAGTTCGGCTTCAGGAAGTGAGTTGTGGGCCGATTGTGTGATTCGCACAGTATCCATTGCTTGCCCTGGCTGGAGGAATGGTGTGAATTCAGACAACAGCTGTCTGGGCATATTTGAGGAGAGACTTGTGGAGCAATATGAGATCCAGCACCCAGAAATGACTGTGAACGTCATAAAGTAGCGCATGCAGACCAAAGTGAGGAGATATGAAAGTTGATTTTTTTGGGGGGGGAAAATGCTTTAAATGATTAACCAGAGCTTTAGAGCAAACAAGAGGAAGAGGATGAACATTGTTTGTTGTTCCAAGAAAACTTTAGATTAAGGGAGAGAAAAAAAAGCAAAAGGAGGAAAACAACAACCAGTAACTTCTCAAGAAAATCTACTATCAATAACAGACCCCAGGGTGTGATTGTGGTCAGTGGCATCTGTAGACACGGTGTTCAGTTTCTGCTCAGCATCCTTTGAATGTGACACCATGTAACCTAATCTCTGGCAAACTCGCTGTCGGCTAATTTTACCTGCAGTAGTTGGACTCCGATTAGACGGTCGAGTTTCACGTTTGCGGCAAGGCAAGAAAACAAAAGTTGTCAAAGTTTTTAGATTGAAACCAATCCAACTTGAGCCAGGCTGCTGCCACGAAATATCACTGGTCATTTTCAGCTTCTTAATAGAGGCCGTGAAAATGTATATGTTGTACATTTATTCAAAAGATTTGTTTGGTAAGTTTGGAAGACATTATAGAAGAAGTCACGTTTGATGTTTGGACGGAGGGGACACACGGCTAGCGCTACGCCGCTGGTGAAACATGATGTTGGCCCATTATTCTGTGGAGAGGCTTTCTGTTGGCAGGGACAGTGATGCTGCTCAAGAGTGGATGAGAAGATAAATGGAGCTATATGCATGCCAAGACCGGCGTGCATATGCTGGAGTCTGCAGACGGATCGGGATCAGTGCAGAAGATTTGCGCGGCCATTGGAAGTGTGCTGGACGCATCTAAAACATGAAGGACAGCCGGTCCAGGATGGTTGGATGCTGCCTTTTCTGTTGCATAAAAGTAACAGGATCACTTTAAAAGACATACCCATGTTCATTTCTTGCTTTTTGTTCAACTGTATGTGTATTGGTATCATAATTTTGCTAGATTCTGGGCATTAATGGTAAAACGAAGGCATTGATATACTAAAAAACACTGTGTCACCCTTTTAGCTCTCTCATTTTGTCCATTTCTGTCTTCATTTGCAAAACCAGTGCGTCTCCCAAAGAGTCACTGATATTGCATGTGAATAATAAATCTTTCAGCGCTCACCCACACCGCAATGGAAACGTTTATGCATTCAGAACCTCATCCAGCTCTTTTCTTTTAGAAGAAAAGTTGTGTTTTATTAGAAAGGTGAGTAAATACTGCATTAAAGCTGGGATTTACCTGGAATGCTGCCTGGAGTCTCTGAAACGTCAACATTTCTTAATGGTCTAAATTTCAAAGTTCTGTAGAGTCCACAAGCTTTTGGGGGGATTTTGTACCAAGATAAAAATGATGAATAGATGGTCGGGAAGGAGAGCCTGCGTAGACGAAGGATGGCTCCACCTAAAGCTGACCTTTAGAAAACTAATGCAGCACAATGCTGTTTTCTAACGACGCTCTAGAAAACAGCCTGGAGGATTTATAGCTGCACTGACACACAAAGGATATTAAACTATGGACTATAGACTCATCTTTACACCACTATGACTAACTGGACTACCAACACCCGTCTGCCTCTAAACACTGACTGGTAGATGGAGATTTGTGGTTGCCATGCGAGTTCCCAAGAGAAATGTAGACATTGAACACACTTCCAAACGTTCAGTTCATTATTTTCTGTAGCCAAGAGTCCAAGGCCCAGTGTCCGCTGATGCAAAGTCCGGCGCTCGAGAACTGCTAGTGTTTCAGATCCATCCGTGATCCAGTACTGCTGAATCAAATGAATGCCTCGTCAGGAGGCCTCAGGATCCGAAGGACGTGCTGCTGTGGGAATCCAGCCATTTGATTCAGGAGTGCCGGAGAGCGGACGCACTCAATTTTGAAGGCTAGTTGCTCCTCCGGCATGGACTTACCCACTCCTGGTTTTCACATTTAGACAGTTTTCTCTGCTGCTTGGATGTCAAGAGGTGATACAGGTGCTTACCTCCTCCCAATCGCATTGTGATCGCCTGCGTCTAATGATCCGCTCGACTTCATCGGTTTTTCTTTCTTTGAATATTTGTCACGTCCTACAGAAATCGCCACAGCAAGGTTGTTCTGTACCATTTCAGTCGATTGGGACAAGTCGATAAAGGTATTGCTGAACGACGCCAAGTGATTCAATAACACCTCTCTGCACTGAAGCAGTGTGTCCAAATGAGACGTTTATTAATAACACAGTCTACACATTAAATAAAACACGTTTCTCAGTCAAAGCAAACAGCTTGGCATTCTCAGGAATCACAGCTGTTTTGAGTCATGGACAAGATACCATCTGCTAAAAGCTTGTGGTAATTACAGCGAAGAGGAAAACAGGAAACCAGCAACGCAGTGCAGAAGTTCAGTGAAAGCATTCTCTCTGTCACTGCGGCGTGAATCATATTCTTGTGAACGATCAAAGAAATAAATGTGTTTAAAGTGTTTTAAAGCAAAACTATTGCAGAGAATAGAGGGAATTCCTGTGCTTCCTGAAGTCTCTTTTTTGTAATTTATTGAATATGTCAAACCTACCACCATATAAACCTCTGTTCGTGTACATGTTAATCAGATGAATACAATTTCACCCTCTTGTATTTCTAATTTGCCAAACACAAGGATGAGCTGAACCAACCCGTTGTTCTCTGATCAGAGTTCAGATTTTCAAGGTACATTGAATGCACCATAACTTGATACATTTAATACTACATATTCTGCTGTGATCAAATATTTTTAAATTATTTATAGTACAATACCCAGATAACGTAATGACATCTTCAATGTCGAAAGCACCAAAAGGTAAACCCCCCCCCTCCACAACAAAACGACGTTTGGATTAAAAACCGCAGTGCAGATCAATCGTTTCAACTCCACAAACTGCCAACATTAGCGGGTATTTAAGCATTCATGTGTTGCACAGCAAAGCAAAGTGGGGCCTCAAAGATACCATAATTAAATCAAGCTAATGCACTGGCATCTCATGTGCATTGATCCACTCCTTGCTAATGACCCAGACTTATGAAGCGCACGCCTAACAGGCTCAGTGCAATCTGATTGGATAATCCAGGACCGGTCAGCCTGCGCATCCAGCGGCAACCGAAAGGAGGCTTAAAGAAAGTCTGAGGAAGGATGTTGCCACATGCAGTAACACTATTGTCATTTAAAAAAAGCACTATATAATTTTTCAGAATCATTTTTCCGTCATTAGTCATTTTGAGAGGATTGTAAAGTACGTTTTAAATCTACATTTATTTTTTGTTTGTTTTTTTATGCCATTAAGCAAGTAGAAATTGTTGCTGATTTAACTTTTGCATATAACCAAAAGTGGCAAGTAAAACTGTAATTTTGGTCTTGGAAGCTTAATGGCATTTAAATTTGTGGGGAGGAGACAAAAAAAAAGGCTTTTTAACAAAATCATTTATGCAAAAATATGAAAAATGTTTTAATGCCCGAGACTCACCCACCACATTTGGAGATTAGAATTTGATTAGATCAATATGATAATATTATTCTAGCTTTTTAAATACATAATCAGTTAATGGAATTTAAATTGAGTCGTCACAGAAAAGTGAAATTGATTTATTCAAATTACTTCCATAAAAATCGTGGTTAGTTTCCTGCAGCTTGACTCCCTGCTTCAAACCAACATTCCCTTCATCAAGAGGCTTGTGCTTTCAATGCAACGTTACGCCCAGACGACATTTCTTGAAACCTGGCGGGAACAACGTGCTACGGTCTAATGAAACCAGGCTGGAACTGTGGATCTTAGTTTTAAGCTTATTCTTCAAACTGCATCGTTTGTGAACATAATCAGTCATTTCGTATGACAGCAATAAGTAGACGTCGTATAGACACTTAAAAAAAAACAAAAAAAAACACAAATCTGTATCGTTTATGAAGTTCCTGTAGATGTTGCAAAATACCTAATAAGATCATTAATACCAAACAGATGGGAAATTCATAATTAACGACCACCATTCATTCTTGCACGTCTTTGGCGTGGAGTGCTTATATCGTGTCTCTATCTCTTCCATTCTGTAATCCACAAAAGGCGATTAAAATACCTTCTGAATCTGATTAGATTTAATCCAGTTTGTACTGTAATGATCCAGTCTGGACGAATATACAGTGATCCCAGGTTTTTTTTTTTGTTTTGGTTTTTTTTTTTTGTTCAAAGACGGTTAATCGTGCAGTAATCACGTCCTCCGTGTTCTTGTCCTGTACAAAAACATGGACCAGTGACTCACGTGGCTCCAGCAGATGAACGATCAATACTCTGAACTTTTGCTGTGACTCGGCGGAGGGGGATTTAAGGGCAGCCTGTGTTCAGCAGCATGTTGGCAAAACCTAACACTTCAGCATCCGGTGAACCCGTGTGTGTTATATTCTGTGCATGTGCGGGAGTTCTCGGTTTCTCGTGGCTGGAGAGAAATCGAGAAAGCAGGTAGAAGTATAAACAAAGAAGCAGGCAAAGCCCATAACCAGTTGTTCTATTTCGGCAAAACGGGCGTTCGTGTCAGACCATGCATACGCTCCTTCGTCTCTTTGCCTCTTTTCTAACTCAGCGACACACAAACACGGAGGAGGATCGGGGTGGAAGGTGTGATCTTGGCTCTGGGTTTGCCAACAAGGCCTCCTGACACAGAATGAAAGGCGACAGATGAGGCAGGTGAGGAGAGGAGGAAGGAGATGAGGAGACAAGGGAACAGACAGGGGCAATAATCAGGAGAGGCATGTGATCAAGTCGAGGAGGACGCTGGGAGGAGGTGTTTGGATGAAACAGAGAGGGGGACGGCTGAAAGCTCCCGATTAAAGAAAAAACATCAGCGGACACTAATTGAAATACTCAGCAGTGACAGTTAAAAAAAAAAATTAAGAACGGTCCTCTTGAATTATCTTTCGTCCTTTTTGTCGCTCAGGTTCAGACATTGATGCGTCTTTAATAGCTTTGTAAGTCAGCCTGTCCACCAGTACAACGCAGCCACTGAAGCATGGATGCCACTAGACCGTGATGTCATCAGCAGCAGGTCTCTTAAGTCATAATTCACTCTGTAAAATCATAATTTGTCAAAACTCGGAGCCTCGTGTTTGACAAGCTACCAACAAATTAGCTTTGAAAGTAAAACTTTTGCTCACTGACAAATACTTCTGCCGCACGATTATGCATGCGGTAGAGAAAGTGGTATAAAGAGGCCGCAGTCCTTAATCCCTGACCATTTGCTGCATGTCTTGACTTTCTTCCTGTTGAACTAAAAAAAAAAAAAAAGTCTGTATCTCACGTTTGTTTCAAATTATGCCAAAGGGAAATAATGTTGAGGCATTTACAACACATTTGACTCTAACGCACACAGTTTTGATGAAGATTCACTCAACTCAGCATGCCAGATGCTTGAAACCGATGTCCTGACTTACTTTATGAGGAACATTGCAAATTGTCATCTGATCGCATTAGGGACTCTAATAAAGCATTTGAATCAGATTCCCCGGATGGTCACTGGCTCCACAGATACTAAATAATAGACCAAACAAGACATGACATCATAGTAAAGTAACATCCTTTATCCTAATGCACATTTACTATTCAGAAAGAAGCAAATTTAAAAGGAAACCAATGCCTCCAAGGTGTGACAAGTTTTCCATCACACCTTCACACATACCGAGAAAGACGGCGGCTTTCTTTACCAGTGCCACAAAAGAGATATTCAGTGTTATCCATTTCTTGTGTCAGTGGTCATAATGTGCCTGATCAGTGAATATCTTTCCCCTCATTTTCCTGTCCTCTCAGTCTTCCCCGTGGTTCTTTTCTTCTTGGTTTGTCTCGTTTGTCTTTTGCTTCAGCTCCTCGGTTACCTTGTCAGTTCTTCCCATCTTCCCTCTTTTCTTCCCGTGTTATGCCGACATGTCAAACAAACGTCTCTGAAACGCCTCCGTTTCGTTTCTTTGACGGATGGCAGTCACGTCGAGGGCCGCGATGATGATTTTCCTCACTTTTTCTCATTTCACCACGATGCCGTCCTCCGCTCAACCGAGACGGGATAAAATCGCTGGCCACGCCTCGGCAGGCAGGCGTCTCCTTGCATATCAAGCAGTTCCCAACCCGGCAAACGGGACTTTGCTGGGTCACATGCAGAGGCGGGGGGAGGCGGGGGGAAGGAGTTTACTCAAGAGGCGACGGATTTACCGGAGAGCGTCTGCAAGCTCTGCGGACAAAAATTTCAACCGTGTGCGGCGCCGCTCGATGCTGGAGTGGTTCCTGACCACATTTGAATCAGATTCCCCGGATGGTCACTGGCTCCACAGATACTAAATAATAGACCAAACAAGACATGACATCATGACATCTCTTTGTAATTTCAAGAAGAAGAAAAAGCCCCGGATCCATTTTCATTCCATAAAAAGCTAAATCGCCGGCTGGAGTTTGGATACGCCAGGCCTGTTATTACAAGTCCGGGGCGATGCTTGTGTCAGCTTGTCACGAGCTCAGGGTTTAATTTTCACAAGGCTTCACAAGTGATGCATGGTGCTGAATCAGAAAACGACCTGAAATAGTGAGAGTGCTCACAATTAAGCACTTCAGCTTCAAAGTTTATTTACGTCATTTGGAAATGATTCTTTTCATCACGACTCGGCATTTTCTTTGGTATATCAGAATTTCCCTTGCCATACGTAGAAAAGTTCCCAAACAGTGAATCTATTGAGCTTCTTTCGCTTAGACAGGTAGCGAGAAAGACGAACTTCATTTGACAACAATTACTTTTTGAATTGCAAGAGATGCTGGCAAGTGTGGAGGATTTATCTGTCCTCCATGCCGAGTTCTCTTGATGTATGAGGTTGGAAAAAGAGTCAGTGAGTTGAATTCATGAGTTTCTTTTATTAATACCAAAATATAGCCGGTCCATGAGAGCTAGCAGAACAAAATGGCAACCAAGAAGAGTTTGCGATCTCCTTTGTCAGGCGTTCCCTAGTGTGTAACCCTAGCGCTAACTAACATGTCATTTCCTTTAGCTTCAGCTTAGCAACCAGCTAAAAGAGATAGAAGGGAGACAGAATTATTTATTCTCAACACAAGCAAAATACCAAGAAGAAGTAGTTCTTAGTTGTTGTTAGCTGCAGCTCCGCGCAAGAGGCGGATAGAAATAAAACCAGAGCCGAACCTGAGTGTGTGCGTCCACAATTGGCATTAGGTTGTGCTTTAAAAACTTTCTTTGTTTTTTTTCTTTTCACAAATCTGGCCAAAAACCCACGAGTCAGAGAGGAAACATTAAGCGTAAGCGTGTCCGGATCCCAGATCAGTGGACAATAACAGACGGGTGGATCGTAAAGGTTGTGAAGCACTTGGAGTGTTACGGGAAACAAAGTTGGCAGATTAATAAAATAATGCAGAGTTCAGCGAGGAAAGCAGATGAAAACAGGCCAGGACCAACCGGTACCGGGAGCTTAAGTTGATAACAGATTATTTTAAAAAGTCGTCATCCGTTTGTATGTTGTGTAAACAAAACTTTTGGAAAATGTATTAAATTGTAGTAAAACTTTAGATCCGTGCAAAATGCAAAAGGCCACAGAAAGTAAAGAGTGTGCAATAAAAAATTGAAAATGCTGAATATAAATAGAGACTTTTAAATGAAAGTGAAAAGTGGCCAAGAAGTAAAATAAATAAATAAATAAATAAATAAATAGTCAAGTATAATGTTGAAATATCTTCAACATTTCTTCTAAATAAAAAATAAAATAAAAAAGTGAAACGGTGTTCGATAGCAACTCAATGAGGATCCTTCTCAGTCTTTATCGCTTTTTTTTGTTTGTTTTGTTTTAAGAGTCGAGCTCTTTGTGGCTCGACTCGATCCGCTCCGAGATGAAGGAGCAGCGTGTCCCGGCAACCTAAATGGATGCTCTCGTCTCTCCGCGTCCCTCCATCCGTCTCCTCCCTCTCATTTAGCCATCCTTCTCTCCGTCTCCTGTCGCTCGCGCTCTCTGCTTCCCATCGCCCCCCATTAATTTTATGCTTTCATTTTCTCTCAGCGGGCACACGTCTAACAAGCCGGGGATCATCAGACCGTCTTGGCAAATTTTGCTTCCGCCCTCCCCTTCTCACCTCCTCGATGCCCCTCCCCCGTCTAACCCTCCCCCCCTCCTGTCTTTTTCTATTTTTTCGCTCTCCGACTCTCCAGATCATTTGGCCCCGGCAGACAGCCTCTTAAACTCCAGGTGTGCCACACTGAATGATGACCGCAGGAGAACCAGAATGTGGCTTGCACACAAGCCTGCGAACACACACACACACACACGCACACACACACACACACACACACACACTGAGCAGCCAATGGCCCCATCATTGCACCAATGGTTCTGTGCCAAGACTTCCTTTCTCTTTCTCCATAAAGATCATCTTTTATGCATAAAGCCTGAGTTATGATATCAAATTTAGACAAAAGCCCCTCTCTGACGGATCATAGCAAAAAAAAAAAAAATCCCCCCAAAAAAACCAAACAAATCCATTCAGTGCATGAAAACCAAACTAAATTTAACTTGAGTGTGTGCTCTACAAACAAGTCTCTCACAGTCTTTATGAGGGTTTTTTAGTCTGTGTGTGTGACAAATGTGCACCAAGTGCCATTTCCCCCTCCTCCTCCGGGTTCTCTGCCAAGTGATTACTCTCTCCACCTCGTCTCTTTTATTCTAATTCCAACGGATAAATTCATCCGGCTGATTAAAGAGACAACATCATCAATACTGCGCCATCACGGTTTTGCCTCTCGGCTCAATGAGGCGTTAAAAAGCTGCTGTTATGTTTTTGCAGGGGAAAATGCCGAAAAGTTATGGCGTCCATAAAGGCGTTTATGAGAGGAATTATTTAGCCACGGATGAAAGCAATCGAAAGTTCCACCCAGTGAGGAGGATTTCAAAATAAATCACCTTTTTTTTTTTTTTTTTTTTAGTGCGTCACTGCCCGGCTTTCTAACGATTTTTAAGGTTTATTATTGTTGCTCCAGGAGTTCAGACTTAAATGTATATTCACACATATTTGGTCCAAACAGACCAAAGTTTGAGAGTTTGAGTCCCCTGTTGTTCTGGACCGTTTGGGTCACGATGATGAAAATGAGCCCCTCTTTGTTGCTAATGCTAATGCTAATGCTGGGAGCTAATAGGGCCGAAACATACCCGACCCGCGTGTTGCGGATCAGAACACGCATCATCGGCTTTCGGTGGCTTTTGCCAATGCTTTTCCAAAAGTTAGAAATACAACTAACTGCTGCAGTTTGTAGCAAAACCGTCATCGGAGGAGCTACTCTTGACGTTCAGTTTTAATTCAGGAATGCAGCTAGGAGGGCTTCCAAAGCCGTGCTCTCTCCCGCCGCCGTCATTTCTGTGGTGTGAGACGATGATCGTCAGCCGTCCTTTGTTGACAAGTTACAGCGCGCTCACAAAAAAGCACAACGTGAAAGAAAACCGTACCAAACAAAAGAGCGAGCTGTAGTAGTGATGCTAGTGTGCATGCACGTCCAATGGCCTTTAGCCTCCAGCAAGACAAGACAGGACGCTCCACACTGAGACGGTTAAGTAAACCAACGGCGTCATAGCAAAGGATGTTGGTTCATACTTCACACAATCTGCAGTTTGTGAACAGCGCTGGTCTGCGAGGGTCTGAAACCTTGCTGCAATTTCCTTTTTGCAGTCGTAATTTGAATTTGAGCTTCTTTTTGCCCGTTAACCGATAGAGGTAATTTACGACCCTCGACCCATTTGAATGCCTTCAAATGAAGGACGGCTTTGCCAACATGTAGCAGAAAGTCATTTTTAAAATCTGCGCTCACACACGAGTGGTAGACTTGTGCATTTCGGCTTTGAGCACAGATGACACCGATTCAGAGTGACGGTCACGCTGTTGTGTTCGCCCACGACTTGCGGATGCAGTGGCTGTGGAATCCGTCCGTTTAATAAACTTTGACCTCATTTTGTCGGCACATCGGCACCGGGAGCAACCTGTACAGCAATTTGAACCGAAAAGAAGCAGGTCCATTTCTTCGGGAACGTACGCAATCTCTGGAAAAAGGAAACTACTCGAGTCAGCTCCTCACCGATGCGTTCCCTTTGGCCATGAAATGTCCGTTCCTACGCGTTTCGTGTGATTGGTGTCACCATGCTGCAGGCTGCACGTCAGACAGAGTGATTCCCTCCATCCTGTGTCACCTTATTGTGATGCCTCTTCCTTTTTTTGCTGTCTTGTTCACTTGTTTTATTCCTCAGCTTTGCAGGAAGGAAAGCCTGCAGGCCACACACACACACCCGCGCACACAACGAAATCAAGCATGCACTCTTTTTCACGGAGCAGGTAAAAAGCACACACGCTTACAACAAGACAAGGTCAATATGTAACATTGCAATGAAGCATGAGATATGCTTGCAAAAAGTTGACAGCCAAGGATCAACAGCAGCAGAGCGGGTTGAAATTGACAAATTTCAGGATTTATCCGTTTGATCCCAGTGTTTTGGACCAAATTAAATGAAGCCTGCTCACACTCCTTTGAGTCGCCTTTGAGCAGTTTTGAAGTCAAAGCCGGCAGAGGAGCTGAGGAGCACGAAGTACGACCTCCGTCTGAACATTCAGTCCGACACGTTTGTGTCTGCTTTTGAAAAACATTCGAGTTCGGCGCGTCGACGCTTCGGTGAGGTTCGACGGGTTTCCTGTTGCATCTTTCTCGCGGGGTCGTGTGCATCGGAGTCCGTGTCGCCCCAGCAGAAAATACTGCAGTCTTCGTCATGCCTGACTGGCTCACAGCAGTGTGATGTAAGGGTCTTTTTCTTTTTTCTTTTCTTTTTTGTGTGGCTGCTGTAAAGGGAAGGAGGTTCGCTTTTACTTTGATTCGGGTGGAGGAAAATTAATCGAATAGGACAGATGTTGATTATGTCACGGAGAATGCATGTGTAATAGCTTACTGGTGTAGCGCTCGGGGCAACGGGACACAAATACGGTTTGGGCACAGAGTAAATGGGGTCAGGGAGAGTCATGGATGCGTCTTTAAAAGACACTCGCATCCTGTGGCCGACCTTTTTACATGGTCTGACATGCAAAACAAACGCAATCGCATATTCCGCTACGTTCCCTTTAATGTTGGAGAATAAAGGAACAAAGAGCATCTGGAACAAACTGGTTAAGATTAGCTATGCTCTGATCCAGCACACAGAGAGCTCCTCGGGGGTAAATGGCAATAAAACCCATTTTTGATGATTTTAATGAGGGCTGATGGATTTGGAGACGTGACTCGCCGTACGCAGCAGAATAAAACAGCATCGCCTTGTTAATGCCCCGCCACTTAATTAAGTGTCAGTTTCTTAATCAGTGCCGTCCGCAGAAAAACACGGATATTGTCTTTGCTGCGAGAGTGGTGCCAAGTGCTGAGTCAATGTGCCACATGTGGAAAGCAAGGCCTCAGCAACATCATTACCATTATTTTTAATGGACTTTCTGCCTGTGTGTTTAAAAAGCAAATGTAGTTCTGGGCAAAAATCCAGAAATTTCAATTAGTGCTGGCGTATCATTCCGGGCCAGCAGGTGGCAGTGCAGCCGTAACCGTACGACCGTACAAGAAGACGAAGCACGGCAAAGTTTTAGGTGTTAGAGTATCGGATGAGATGAGGTTTTAATGCCATTTTTGGCTAAATTTATAATTCCCGTTTTCTCCGATTCAGCAAATCCCCAGCTTTGTTTTCAAGAATCTGATATCAGCGTCGAATAATTAGCTCGGGATTTGACTTGACGTTTGAAATGTTAGCTTTCGACGTTTTCATGCTTGTCTCATTGTAAGGCGATGCAGACGCCAAAAAAAGGATTTAAAAAATTTTTCCTTTTGTGTTAAATATTTGTCCCAGTCCAAGTTTGAGCTCCTTAATCATTTATATTTTGGAATAAAAGCAATAAATAAAATGCAGTTCAGGCATATCGAAAGTTTCTGACAGTGGGATACAAAGACTTCATTTCTTGAGGAATTAAAGCTCTCTTACTCAAACAGTTTTAGAACAAAATAACTTGACTCGATACCAATTTGCAAAGCTTTGGGACAGCTTCATTAGGTGAATAAATCAGCCTCATTGTTAGAGAGAACAATAAACCTTGTAGAAGTCGTCTGTTTTCCACGGAGGTTGCTTTTTTATCTTCCTTCTTTCCAACTTTTCCTCTTGTCTTACCCTTTTTCATGTAGCCCTCCTTTATCCCCATTTTTCGTCATTCACTGCCACCGTCTCAGTTTCTCATTGTTTCCGCCTCTTTTGTCTGTTGAGCAGCTTTACTTCGCTGGGGATGCACGTATTCGGCTTCTGTGGGACGCGTTCGCTACCATCCCCTACTCTCCTCTGTCCTGCAGCATCACAGGCAGCAGAAATAAAGAAAGCAAACCGCAATTTGTATTCCAGTCCAAGTCTGCGATGCAAGTGCAAAAAAGGAGAAAGGGTAGGTGGACAGAAAAGAGACAAGGGGATGTTTAAGTAACAGCTGGAAGACTGGTTAAACTGTGCGGACAAAAGGGCAAGCGCTATAGGCTCTGAACGACAACATGACAGCGTCTTGATGCTATTAAGAGGACGTGTGCAGCAACTTGAAGTTAGGAATTAATCTTGACCAACATCCATCGAATTTCTCAGTCATTATCTGAGTGGCTCCACAATGACACAAGTCTTATCTGCACTGCGCTGGAGGTTGTTCGTGTTTTACAGGATTGCCTAAATGTAGTCCTGCAGTCTGTTTCCACACACAGTGTTTGCAGAACGAGAGAGAGAGAGAGAGTACACGGGCACCGGGAGTGCTCATCATTTTTGCATTGCGCATGAGTGAGTAGCACGAATCACAACCGCAGAAATGCACACAGATGCCAATTTGTGCCATTTGTGCCTCTGCCTCTTGCCAGGGAAGCCCGGTCTGCAGCTTGCTCTCTTGTCACTCATGGCAGCCCCTGCAGTGCCCTGTGTGGGGAAACAATCGAGCGGAGCGCCACTGACCTTGCAGCAGAGCGCTTAAGCACTTAAAAACTCACAAAACAAAGCAAGAGTTTTCATGGAACAACAAAGGGAAGTCCCAATTTAAGCTCGCTTTGGTGGATCGTAAATCATCAGTGTAGCCTGGCTGCATCCCGCGTAACGAAGAGCAAGATTTTGTTCAAAAAGTTAACGTTGAAGAACTGGAGTTGAGGCTCAACTGTATCAATGTCGAGCATCTACTGAAAGTGGTACACTCTTCCTGGGCATGTGCTGATCCAGGAAAGTGACAGGATTTCAGCTATATGTGGTTTAAATAGAACCATTGTCACATCTGAACAGAACAGTTTCAGAAAAGATTGACGGGTGAATCTAGGAGTGTTGGCCTTTTGACATGAAGCTCATTTTGGCAAAGCCAAGAATTGACAAGCATAAAAAGAGTGTATTTTCACGACAAACCATGGAATCCTATGTTGTGTTGGTCACAAAGATCATCTGCCCTTCTACATCCAACTCCAACTGCTTGCCCTTACTCGCGTTGACCTTAATCTGCACTGTCACTCCCTTAAATGTAGCTGCATGATTACCCCAAAAAAGGAAAATAAGCTCACCATTGGAACCGGTGCCTCTCAGGGGCTAAACATGGCCTGGAATATGACAAGTCTTAGCAGGATTGATGGATATTGTTCTCAATGAATGCGTCTTTGCAAGGCCGCAGGAAAGGCCTTGTCATTCGTGTCATGGATAACACTGCTGGCTGAGCTGAATGATGGCTCACTTAAAAGTGTGATTTGTCGCTAGATCGTTACTCAGCGTACCTCAGGTATATGCGCTCTCAGTAAGGTGAAAACAGTAAGAACCAACCAAAATTTAAGAAATTCCCCAAAGCTACTTAAACCAGCTCCAGGCTTTGTGTTGTTTTTTTTAAGTAGGCACACCAAAGCCTCGACTTGCCATCTGACTCGAAGACATAAAAAGAGAAAGTTCAAAAGATAGATATCAGTTCAAAACATGTTGGTCTTGTCACATTATGTACACAGTGTAAAGAATGACATGTTTCTGAAGGATAATGGAACACCTTCAGAGTAACAAGCAGGAATTGAGATTGGTGTCAAGACCGAACAAGTCAAGACAAGATAACTTGTCCTTTATTTTGTTGTCTCTTATTCATAAAGGTTTCTGTGATGTACTCAAGTCTCCTTGACATGTTGACAAGTTACTAAATGATGGAACATATAAAGGATATATATATACATATATATGTATATGTATGGTTAATGGACTGCGACATATTACTAGCTTCAGCATGTTTACTGTTCTAAAGTCATCAGAAAAGTCTACAAATTATCCTCTGACAAAGTAAAAAAGCAGTCAAAAGAAATGTCAAGAGTTTCTTTTGATCTTATCAATTAATGGTTGTTCTCTAAAAGTGATTAGATATTTCCCAAAAAAATAATTTCTTGTGGAAAATAATTAATATAACGGACTAATTACAGGAGAGTATTAGTACAGATCATAATGGGCTGCAGAAGGTTTCTTTAATTACACGGAGAGTTCAATGCATCTAAAAGCACCCGTCTTCTCGCATACACTATGCAGTTGTCATGAAAGTATCCCTTGCACCAAATATTAAAGTAGCATCCCACACAAGATGCCACTGTGGCTGTAAATGGTCTCCAGATCCCTTCCCCTTGGCACGACTATGAATGTACACCGTCCCTTGTCCAGAATAGAAGCGATGCACCTCTAAAAACGTTTGGAACATGTTAGGAGTCTCCATTTTCAGATTGACCCCGGCAACTTCATTTTCACAATCAACATGTGCTGTCCTTCAGGTGGCACTGAAGAGGTTTGCGCTAAGTCCAGATGTCCAATGTCCAGAGAGGAATCCAGGCAAATATCATCCTCCCATTGTCCTTGGAAGCTCTCAACTACCTCAGCAATAAACTTTGCCTCCTCCCCAGTGGACAAGGTGATTGCTGTGTTGAAATCTTCAAGATGTTTGTTCCCATCCTAAGTTGTATAATTTAAAAAGTAACATTGGAGTCTCCTGTTCATTGTTGGCTAACGTTTATTGACCAAGAAGCTGTATAACCTTAGGTCTCGACGCTTGAGGACAGTACATCTATATATACCGAGACATTGCTCCCCATAGATGGCTACTTTAAGTGGCTTTGACAAAATAGGTCACATCATCATCCAATTAATTTTCTTTTTCTAAAAAAAAAAAAAAAAAAGGGAAAAGGAAAAAAAAAGACCAGGCTGAAATAACAAGAGACCTCTCTATCCGTTTTCTGGCTCTCTGTCCCATCTGACCGCGGGTTTGTTAATGATCTCATTTAAGGGGTCACGGATTTTCTAATTGGAAATGGGCGGACTCCAGTTGCTCTGGACTGACCTCGGTGACAGACTAAAGTTAGTGGTGACTTTTCGTCCTCGTTGAATATACTCTAACTCCTGTCACACTCTGTGCCCACAAACACGCCCAGTCATTTAAATTACTCAAATAGCCTTTGACCCTCCCCCGAGACGGAAGCGCCTTCCATTCAGAACATTATGGAGAGATGTACTCAACACGTGCAACCCATGCATGTTGGGCTTATGAGAAATAAGCACCACACACACACAAAAGAACAGAGAGGAGTTCAAACAAGCTGCAGTGGTAAAACTAAGAACATGACCTTATGTCCATTGCAAGTCAGCAAAACACCTGAGCCCTTCTGCTTATTGCAGGACTGAGCAGGAACCTTCACATGACTTGACAAAGTCCAGCTGTCTGGCCGAGTACTATAAACTGGCACACACACACACACACACACACAAAACCCCGCTGCATCGAACAGATTCTGTTTCCTCCACACTTATGATGCCTTATTTAAAGGCTGTTGGCGTGTGATGCCTCTCTAATGTCTACAGATGCACACAGACAAAATTAAGCCACAAACAGGCAACAAGGATCACGTTTTACATTGATCAACGAGCGTATCGGCCGGCTCATCAAGCTCCTCGGTCGCTTCGCACAACATCTGTCCTTGACCTTGGCGGCGGCGTCTGAACGGTGAAAACTCTGGGGAGTGAGGATGGCTATCACAGCCTTCTGTCAGGGACCTTTACAATAACAGGAGCATCCACTGATGTGTGCGCGTGCTGCGTGATTGCAATAGCATGTCATCTGCGCAGCTTATGCCTTTTCTTGTCTGCTTGCTGAGCTTTGCGTGGATTGAAGGAAAGCTTGCTGCATAGCTAACTAATATCAGCTCAAGAGAACCATGGAGCTCTCTTCTCCAATTTTGATCAAAATCTACTTTAATTAATGTCATTAAAACAAAGGGCATTGCAGGGGGTTAATTGCGCTTTTCCCCCAAAAATATCAACGCAAAAGGAAATTCTTCGAGAGAGAGACTTCTGCTCTGCAGCGAGGAGTGACGGAGTTTTAATCATCCAGGCAGCCTCTTACACCCCGGTGACAAGGTGGCTGTATTTTCAAAGGAGATGAAATGAGAGGAAAAAACAAAACAAAAACAAAAAAAACTCAGTATGTGTGAAACTAGAAGAAAGAATAGGCCGAAAAAAGAAAGAGAGACAATACCTTAAATGCCGGATTGTAGTAAATAAAGGTCAACCAGAGGAAGGAACAAGCTGAATCACTTCCCCTTCTGACTGCTGGCAACTCAGTGACCCCATCCTGACATCTCTCACTTTCAATCATGAGCCCACGCAAACAGCTACTCCTCCATCTTCCTCCATTCAGGCCCCCTACCAGCGCACGATCTCAACCACGCTGCACAGGCCTGTGCAGTGGAGGGAGGGAACGTTGGGAACCAGAGGCCAATAAGCAAAGTATCTATGACCTTTGTGCCATACATACGTTTGATGTTTTCTGTTATTATTATTATTATTTTAGCAGCAACAAGAAAGATTTTCAGAGTTCATAGGAGAATGGATGATGGAGGTAAAGTTTAGCTTATCATAACGTGATGGTCCTGAGGTTAGACGGTCATTTTTAATGCCTGCATTGACACAGTCTCTTTTTAAAGATCTTTTCTTGCATTTATCCTGAAAAAGGAACATTTAGCTGAACTAACAACAAGCACTTTCATTTTACTTACAGAAGCTGTCTACTGATTATTTATTTATGTATTTATTGTTTTTGTGGTCAGAGTTCAACAGTTCAAAGTGTTTAGTGTAAAGTAAGTCCAGGTCCTACTGTCCTCACATTCTCTAAACATTCTCAGGTGGAAAATCTTCACATACACCAGTCCACACGTTTTCCCTTTGACCTTTCAGTAGCTCCCATTAGCACAGCTCACGCTTTGCACTGGCAGGAGTTTTATGTGATCTTTTTGCAAGCGAGGCGGCTCCTTTGGATGCGATTATGAGACATTAATAACACATTTTACCCCTTTACGACTAAGACTTGTCCTTTGCTAGTTTAAAAGCCATCTCCTGTCTTAAAACCTCCTACAATGTCTCCCTGATTCACGAGGGAACAAATAAATACTGAGGTTAAACCTAGACAGGTAATCAGAGATAAACTAGCTCTAGAAGAGATTCAATCTCCGAGTTTGTCCTTTGCATGATGCATGAACTTTAAACCAGAGTCTGCTTGGATTTCTGTGCCAAATGACGCTAAATAATGTCCAAGAACCACCTTTGTGCATATTTGGCATGTTATCACATCATTACGTCTACAGGTATGCCAGTTTGTCACAGTATTTTTTTGGAAATGTTGCACATTTTGCTGCATGGACGCTACAGCATCAAGTCGCCGTCAATACTTCTACAGAGTAAGCGACTGCTGCACAATTTACTGTAAAGCAAAGCAAATGTCACAGCAGTCACTTCATTACATAATCGCACTAATCAGATGCTTTGTCTGCACTGAGCAATAACTCTCAATAGTTCCAACACATGACCACCAGGAGGCGCTCATCCACTACAACGAGCACTAAAAGGGTAGCCTGAGACGAACAGGTGTGGAAATGCATACCCGTAATCCAAATATAACTTGGTTCAGTGTGAAAATTAATTAACAATAAGAGCTTGCTGTGACAACCTTAGGAGCAACAATGGTTGCCTTTGGAGCTTCAAGTATTTGTCATAACTGACCATCAGTTTTTTTTTACTATGAAGGGATTGTCCCTCTTTTCTTGTCACAATTAGTTAATTCAACGACACATCGTTTCATGAGCGAACAGCGTGTTTGGTGACATACCATGCCATTTCCAGTCCAAACTTTGACTACACCATGCAAATATCCTAAGTTTGGCTTTCAGAAAAACCATTCAGCTCAGAGCTTTTGGAGTCATCACTCTGAACAGCCAAGTAACCAAATCACAAAGAAGTTGGAGACAGAAGCTTAACACAAGTAGTGTTAAGCTACTTTAACGCTGCCGACAGAGATTTATGAGTGGTAGACGGAGTCCCAAAGAGAGACCAGTTCATAAAGATATTTTAAAAAGACTTAGCATGAAGATACCACATCCATGAAGCAACTGATGAAAGCTTATCACAATAATCTGGACCTTTAACTCACTTTTTTCAGCCATATAAACACAACTGTGTCCTGTCATCTGTACCATAAACCCCCACAAGTAAGTTTCATTTCAGTCTCTAATCAACGTTAAAGCAGGCTAATTACACTGCTTGCAGATATTGCTTAAAAGTACTCCAAGGTGAGACGGTGTTAGTGTGTGTGTTAACCCATCGTTCAGGGCGAGGGACTCAAATTAGTGGGTCAGGTGGAACTTGGTTTAACTATTGGGATATTTGCAGATTTCTCCAGGTGTACGTTAATGCCAGGTCTACACAAAAACCCTTTAAACACACAGACATGCGCATCCACTCAGTCCGCCTGCTTGACTTTTGATTTTCCCAGTCACACCCCGCGGCGAAATTGCGAGGTCTCCTCCCACAGGAACATCATTTCACACCTGGGTATTTCACACTTCGCCGAGCTTCATCCTCGTGAAATCAGCGAACTCCCAAGAAATCGGGTGGAAATATTTAACCATGTATCAAGCGCGACTTGTGTCGTTAATGGAAAAGCGGTGATGTAGTTTGTGGAGATGTGCGACGAGGTGAGAGGAGAAACCGCAGGAGCTGAAAAGGAAAAGGGGATAGATAGAGTATAAAGCGTATTCTCAGTGTCCATTTGTTTCAAGCTAATGTTAGAAGAGGCCATTAGTTGAAGGTGATTAAGGTGTCTGGAGGATAGGTTTTTAAAGAGCTGCGAAAATAAACTCAGACTTGACTGCTGCTGCTATTTGATCATGTGCTTCCTTGCAAAATGATGGGTATTCATCGAATCTTCTCATATTTCGTCACATTACAAAAGGCAAACATCGTGGTATTTTGCAGGAGAGCATGGTTTGGTTTTAGCCCCCTGAGTCAATACTTCAACCTTTTCAGCTGCTATGTCTTCTGTCTGTCCTGGGTTTGTACATCTAGAGACTGAAATGTCCATCTCGATCTGTGCAAAGCACCGCAGCATTACTCAGATTTAACGGATGGGTCAGTGTTCAAGACCTCACCTGGATTAGAGTCTGAATTTTCTCTGGGCCAGTTTATGAATTTGCCTTGACCTGATCAATGCCATTGTACCTGTGGCCGTGCAAAAGAGGCCAAAAGTCTTACTGCAGCCTTTGAGAGATCTGCAGTCAGCTCCAGGCAGCCTGACATCAACTTCATCCTCACTGCATATTTCATCACTTTTCAGAGGTTTTCTGTGTCCCAACAGCTGCCCTGTCTGACAGTCTGACTGATGCGAGGCTGGCAAGGGGTCATGACCCCTCACCAGCAGGCAAGGCAGGTGAAAATCTCTTGCCCAGGGACACAACGACAGAGGCGAGCGGAGCTGGGGATCGAACCCGGGGCGAACTCTTACCACCGTCGTCACCACTCTGGACGGGAAAAAAAAAAGAGCCCTTCTGAAATCTTTTCTCTTTTTTTTTTTGTAGAGTATTAATGTGTGGCCTCAGGCGGCATATTGCTATTGATTTGAAATAGATGCAAATACATGATGTTGGACACTTTAAATTACACACAAGTCAACTGTACTTACCAATGGGGTGGCTCGTTCCAAAGGGAGCTAAATATGATCACATTTTCCTTCCTTCATCTCCTTAAGTTTAGTCATCACCACCTGCACTTTAGCTGTAACCTAATGATACCTCTAGGTGGTCAGATAAATGTATCAGATATAATAATGAATGTCTTTTAAAAGGGTTTAGATATAGGTTTAAAGAAGCGCTTATCTCTGTCTGTATCTCTCTGTCGGAGAGCCACAAATCCACATCGCCGTCCTGCAGCACTGAGCCATATGGACGGCGGCGCTATAGATAATGTTAATGTACCAGAGCAGACGCCGCGGCTTCATTCAGCCATTCTCTCCCAAGATTCACCTGAACAGGAATGTAATGTCCTTTCCCCCCTCCTTCACATCTACCCCTCTTCTTTTTTTTTTCCTGACAGACACACACACACACACACTAACGCATGCACACTCTAACGCAGCGCTCAGGGAACCAATCAGCACCGACCGTTCGCTGGTCCTGTTTGTGAATGGGATCGGTACGGGAGAGGAGCCGGAGGAAGAGGAGGGGGAGGAGGAAGAGAGGGGCAGGCGCCGATGCGTTTGTAGGCATGCAGAAAAGATTTATCAGCAAGCAAATTTCTTTCTTTTAAAAACGTTCCTGGTCTGGTTTCTCGTTGATCCTCGTCCTCTCCAGCTCTTAATCCCTTTCTATCTTCTCTGTGTTCGTGTCTTTTTTTTTCGATGCTGCAATATATATATATATTTTTTTATTTTTTTTTATTTTTTTTGTCAGTGCTGCACTAAAACAGCCTTAATCGAAAAGGTTTTCCCTCACTTTCCTCCTCGCACATCATTACTATCATGATCCCTCTTCATGTTCTCCACACTTTCCCCCCAACCCCCCTTTTGCCCTCTCTCTACTGCAGACACCCCATCATCTCCACACCTGTGTCCCGAAGCAGGTTCCGGCCAGGGCAGGTACAGCGAACACGCACTCAACGAGACACTCGCGCAAACTCCTCAGAAGAGACGCTTACCTTCTGTGGCGAGGTCTTTTTGTCCGGGGAGCTTCTGAATCGTCAGCGGTTGGACGAGGAGGGGCGCCGAGCCTGCGAGCTTCTGGCAGCTGGAGAGGAGTGAAGGACAAGGGAGGAAGAGATGGAAAGGGTGAGGAGGAGAGACAAGAGGATGCAGAGAAAAGAGAGAGAGAGAGAGAGAGAGAGAGAAAAAAAGTGGACTAGAACAATCCAAGAGAAAGAGGAGGGGAGGAGGAGGAGGAGGAGGAGGAGGAGTGCTCCAGCTTGCTGGAGGTGAGATGAAGGGGAGAAAGAGAGAGAGCAGGGGTGCACTGGGTTGGGATAGGAGGGATTCCAGCGGGTGGTGGGATGGGGAGGTGAACTGATGAAGAAGAGAAGACTGAAAGAGCAAGAAGCTAAAGACAGAATACCCTCAGCAACACACTTGAGGTTAAACGGGGAAGGAGGCAGATTAAAAGTAGAGCGGCGGAGAGTTTATAGGGACGCACTCACAGAAGCATAATCACTGCGTAATTCACGGGAAAGTAAACGCTTGGTACCGGCCGAGCGCCCCTTTATTACAACTGTAAGCTTTAACGGGCCGTTACAACTCATGTCAAGCCATCGCGATGCCGGCAGTCGCTTGAGACAATCAATTCCAGAGCGCAGAAAATGTCCTTCCATCCATTAAATCACGCCGTAATCCAATCTGGAGTCGGTGCGACGCAGTCCAGATTCTGCAATCAACTTCGGAGCGATAACTTATAGCGGCTCGGAGAGGAGGCACGGAAAACAGGGTGAGGAGAAGGAAGGAAGGAGAGAAGGAAGGAAGGAAGAGTTTGTGCCGACGGTTGACGCCGTTGGACACAACAAGATGAAGACTAGCAGTTTAGCCTTCAACTCATTTGATGAGGGACAGTGAACCGGAGGCTATAGGACAGAGGAGGAGATGGAGAAAAAAAAATGGTTAAATGGAGGCTGTGGTGTCACGCAGCAGGAGCCTAAAAGCACTTTATAGCTGTGGGTTATAGATTAGAAAACAACTGGCCTCTGAGCAGAGACACGTGCCAACAGAAACACACCCAGGCCCAAACCGTGAGAGAAATAATCTCCTTCTAAGATTATTTCACTTCCAACGTGACATTTTTCCCATAAGTTAATTTTTCTGCCACTTTTTCATCAATTTTCAGGGATTATTTTCTTAAAATAAACCTCCATTAATTGCTAAACTATTACTCGTAAGTCAAGTTTGTCTCATTTGAGGTGTACTGAGATATTTGCACTAGAACCTAAACTAAAAATACTTGGTAAGATTGAGTGTTTTTGCAGGAAAAATGACTTTCTGTGATGATAAGATCCTTGCCAGATGAACACGATGCAGATATTGTTGCGCCTTTTCTTCCGCCCATTCATTCAGTCTTATAAATGTGAGCGCGAACTACACAGCTCGTGCTAAACTGACTGCAAGTATTTAGATGAATTTCAGGGACAAATAATTATGTTGTTTTTTTTTTTTAAATGCCCAGATGCTCATTTATAATTTAACTTCAATGCACGTGAATAACAGAGTGCTTCATATTACGCCCTATTTCCATTGATGGAATTTCTGATTTCCATTTGGGTCGGTCGAGTTTTATAAGTTAGTCTAATTGGAGCCAGAGGCCAGATGGCCCATTTTGTAAAGCATTAATCACAATATGTGCGTATTATGTGTGTACCTGTGTCGGGGCAGCGTCGCGTCGCAGGCACAGAGGCCTCTGTGAGTTTTCGGTCCGTTTGCACCTCTGGAAATGATTTGAGAAAAGGTGCCAACTTCATCTCAACTCTGATTCATCCTAATAGGGCACATATAGAGAATGAAGTCACGTTGCTGTTTCTTGTTTTGTCTTTTGTTTTTTTTGCATTTTGTAGCAGAGACTTTGCTCAGCTGGTGACAATTCAGTTTTGCCAAGGTGACTATTTATTTACCCAAGGATGCATTAGCTAAGTGGAAGCTGCAGCTCCGCCGAGGTTCTTCAGAGCAACAGACCCGGTTGCTTTAGTGCATTACAGATAGTGGAAGTACCATTTACACACAGAAAAATAAATAAATGAAAACCAACCATGCCGAGCGTATAAACACAGAGCTTTGAGGAACGCGCTTTATCCGTGTGAGGCAGCACCACAAAGCGCGGTCACTCTGGCCGCGGACATTTTGGGAGCTAGATGGACGTCGTCCAGGAGAGGGGGACAGGGACGCGACTCGGGCGTCGGTCCAGCTTTGAAGGATTTTTGCTTGATAATCTGCTGAGTTTCCTCTGACCGTAGAGCTGCACCATCCGAGGAAAGGCACCGGGTGCAGCAGCGTGTTAAGGGGTAATAAAACGCAACTCATTTGAAGTCAATTATAACATCAAATACAAACAATAACAAAATATCCATCATTGCTTCAAGGCTTTCTCTTGTGTTTTTGAGTGACAACCTCAAGGATTTATGTTTTTTTTTTTTTTTTTTAATTTAATCTAATCTAACTGTCCTCAACTTCCCTACCTGGCTGTGAAATCAGCACTGAACCAGGGTAATGTGCGACAGACCGTGTTTTTGTTTTTTTGGGGGGAGTTAAGAGAGATCAAATAGTAGAAATAGTCACTACATTTTAAAGCACTCTTATGCTTCAGATACCCCACACATTGGCAGTTCGTCCTTCCCCACATCTGCAGACGCGCCAGCCATCGATCCAATTAACTCAAATTACCTTCTCATTAGCCTGACAGATTCTTTCACTCCACCCGTGCGGTCTGTGTGTTGCGAAAGCCGCGTCGTTAAGCACCAGCAGCAGCAGACCGGTGTAATCTTGCCGATCATAATCTGTTTCTAATGGCGACACGTGTCATTATTGTTGTGGGCAAATGTGCCTCTTTGCATTTGTCATCAACCTTTGTTTTGACTCTACCCATTTATGTTCTCTGGCGGCTCTTGATATTTTCAGGGTAGGTGCTGCAACAGACCGAGAACAAAAGTCTAATTTTTAAAAGGTAATATTTATTGAAAGTAATACAATTCAAACGGTAACCGAGACGCCGAAACTACCAGAGGACACTGGTGGAGCTAAACAGGATGATCTGACGAGCAAAGCTAACCAGCTCACAACTGCCTGGGAGATTATTAGTGACCAAAAGGAACTTCATTTTCTCAACGTTTGAAATTAAATGAGCGTAAAGTAACTACTGTTTCAGGTCAGTTAGCAATACCCAGATTATTTCTCTTTGATCAGATTGTTTTTGAAACAGTCAGATGTCTGTCATAAGCTTCTTGAACACAACATCTGAGTTAACAGGAGGCCAACTTGCGAATGTCTGAAGGCAGAAGCTCCCTCTTTGTGTCATATCATGGAAGATATTGAGACAAATTCGCCATGCTATGTGGATGAGAATCATGAGCCTTCGTCGCCAGACGCTTGTTGAAGCTTTAGTTATTTAAAGAGTTCAAACAAAACAAAACGCAGACCAAACCCGATGTGAGCGACGTGTCCAGAATTACCAAAGATAATAAATGTGTCTGTGGATCGAGCTCAATCATGAGACCGTCGCTTTACATTTACTTTCACACACCCTGCAAACAAGGCAACATTTTGCTGTAAATATTTGAAGAAATGACTTTGTGCAAACGAAGAGCTCTGTTTGAGCCGAGGATGAATTCAGGCTTCTTCGTATGCAAACACTGAGCAGTTATTCTTCCTGTGTTATTAGGAAAATAAAGGTTTGCTGCAGAGTCACATTAACTCATGCGTGGCATGTAAATAATCCAAAACATTGCCGGCGGTACTTCCCCCTCAACGTTGTCACTATTATGCCTCGACATGCAGTGGATTAAAGCTGGGCATGTAAATATTTGGTAAAATTCTTTTGTGTGTATTCTGGTGGTTATTTCCCCTACTACATCATTGACTTTTACAAAATTCAATTCAGTTTATTTGACTTAAACAAACTAAAGACACAGCAGACCTGAATCTGGTTCAAACGTAAGCCGGTAAACATGACGGAAGAGTGAAAATGAAAAACAAGAGATTTAGTTTAAAGTTTTAAATAAAGAAATAAACCAACAACATGTGCTTCATCATTTACTTGCATGTTTATGTTAAATGAACAATATTCAGTATCTTGACTGCATTGCATGGAGCTGCTAAATGTTTTTAATAGTACATAAAGTAAAGTACATTTATCTCAGAAAGCTGTGCAGAGTTTCTGCAAACTGTAACCTTCCTTTAATCCATACCAAATTACAGTAAGAGAGTCCACTTCACTGATAAATATTTCTTCTTTTTTTTTTTTCTTTTTTTTTACATTTTTGTCCTTTTATCCAAATATATACTGAAACTATACTTAAGTATAATTATTGCACAGACAGAATTTGTGATTTGTGTTCTGTCCATATCAGACTTATTGGATTTATTTGTGATTAAATATAATTCTTTAAGAGCGCACTGTGGGCGTCTTGACACTGCTGTGGGAAAATGCTCCACAGTAGCAGATCTGATTTGTCACCACTAGGAGGCACAGTTGAGCCTTAGATTGGCACCCTGAAGCTTTATGCTTCTTCCTCATCATTAGTGTGCAGTTTAGCTCTTTTAATTTGCACTAAAGACATTAGAGAACAGAATGAAGCCTCTTAACATAATTTGAAAAATTGTTTTATGGGGACATTTACTGTCTCATGTTATTTTTTAGGGCACCAGACCTTTAAAAAAACAAAAACAAAAAACGGACAAAATCCAAATCTGCAATCAGAATCGCTCATACGCTGGTCTCACATTCATGTGTGCTCATTTCTGCACTCTGTGGTTTTGCATGAACATATCTTGAGTTTTGTATATTCTCGTATATTTCTTAAGAGCGTGAAGTCATGAGATGTTGAGTTCCTCATTTCTTAGAAACACTGACTTTTTTTCTGATTCTCTAGAGAAAGCAGCTTCCCAGCAACAACCCTGGACTCCAAAGAAGCTGTAATGCGAGACACTCATACTTACTGTTCTGCATCAATTGTTACGTCTGCTTAAATTTAGTGACAAAACTGGGTTGCTCATACGCTATGTAGTCGTTTTAATTCAATCGTGCATGTTGCCTTTATCAGCATGTAGCTTTCTTTCACTAAACGGCGCCGTTTCGTGGAAACAAACGAGTCAAAAGCAAAAAACAGAATTGAGAAATTGGTCACATTGGTGTCTTCGCTCCTCAGCTTTTCTCATAGAGAGGTGTGAAAAGTATTTGCTGACAGGAAGTGTCACGGCTAAAAACAAAACTCATGAAGGGTCAGCGCATTTCTTTATAACAAACTGCAGAGCTGATCGAAGTAAACGACCTCGAGTTCGATACTTGTTGAGCGCTGACGATTTTATCTGTTTAAATTCGTTCTGGTTTTGACAGTTTTTTTTTTTAAAACTAATTTCGAGGTTATTATCGGCTTCCATCTTTGTTGCACAAAAGTTCCTCAAAAAGAGGTTTTAAAATGACTATGTACTGCGAATATCAGCGTTTATGAATGCGTAAAGTCCGTGCAAGTTGGGGAAAAAGAGAAGCAGAGAGACTTTCACAACCCAAACAACACAGCAGGAAGGTAGAAATTCATCTAAGAAAAAAAGACTATTTAAAAATTCTAATTACAATTTGAAAGAAAAAAAACCACAACGTTGATGCATTAAAGCTTCAAATTTCACTACAAAAAAGGCTATGAAAATAGTTATAAAATTACCATAAATTAAATACTTAAATGAAATAAATAATAAAGTTTCAATTGGCAAATAAATCACAGATAAATCACTTAAATCGGTAGCAAAAACTAATTTCTTTAATATAAATTCTGAGTTATTATTTTGGGACAGAATTTAAGATTGTGACCCAGACTGGAGGAGAGATTATCACCAGTGTTACTAGTCTTCACAAGCCGCCATTTTGAATTTTACCACAACTTCGTTCGAACTTTTCTGTCTCTTTTACAAGGTGAAAAAAAATTCTGCATCATAATATTCTCTTTAATTTACACCAAAGAACCAGCTTATTCACTTAGGATAACATTGGCCTTTTATTTGCCATGCAGCTAGCTTAAGCTAATGCTAATGCTACTTATTGTCAACATTCACTCTTTACCAAAGAACTGCTCATAAACTCAACGGGAGAGATTTGTAGTGTCACATAAAGAGTCCAAATTTAGTTTGTTTTTGTTTCAAGACTATATTTAATGTTTACTTGTGTAAATTATGCCACTTTTGTGCAACATCAAGTTCTGTTGTGTCTGTAAAGTAAATATGTTGTCTTCTATGCATCTCCTAACTTAGCGTATCTGCATTGGGTTGTGCAAAGTAGGTAACGTCACGGTTTTGTTGTGTCCATCCGAAAAACAGTTTTACCCTATAAGGCCATTTGTGACGGTGTTTATTCTTCCTCGTCTTTTAAATTAAATATAGTTCATTTAAAACTTTTTTAGAGCTCACGATGCTGTTCCAAATTCACAGCCAATGTCTTATTTATTCAGAGGCCAGGATTGTTTTTCTATTTTGTTTTGTTCAAACATAACTCAGATTGTATATTTTGCAGGATTTTCCTACAGTTACATGATTTCTAAATGTTCTTTTTGCATTTCCACCCTGATTTTTTTATTAAGTTCATCTCACATTCTGATTAAAAATAAATAAAAATCTCGTTTTACCTTTTCTAACTTTGTGAAACCGTCCCGCTAAGTCGGGACAAAATCATCCTGCAGCCTCTGCCAGAAATCTGAAAAAGTGATTTAAAACTTAGAAGTTTAACCTGTGACGTCACTGGAAAGCGCAGTAAGAAAGGCTCCAGCCATTTTCCAGAAAGAAAAAAAACAAAAGCGAACGCGTTTAAGAAAGCAGATCTGAAAAAAATCTCTGTCGTGCTGCAGTTTCTAATTTTGGTTTTGAGGAATTAATATTTCTGCAAAGATTGCTTAACGTGCTGCAACGATCCAAGTCTCAGTTCAACTCTTAAAATAAAAACGCTGTTCTCCGCTTTGGCGCTTCTTCATCTCAACACACGAAACGGGTGCAAGAACTGAAATTGCATTGTACTCTAGGTGTCATGAGCTGGTGAATGTGTGAATAACGTGAGCCGGTAATGACTGTGACAGTCCGGTTATTTCAGTTCTGAGATGAACGATAACAGAACCAAAAGTGTTAGAAGCAGGACAATCTGACTCAACAGTATTGGCTGACTAGAAAGAGTCACGCCAGATAAAGGAATCTACTCAATCTGGCGCTCGTTTTTATGGGGGAAATTATGGCAAACCTCACAGATGTAAACCTTTTTGGTTCAAAATATCGTTAAATTTCACTTAAGAAAAAAAAGATTTTTTTTAATAGTAAATCCCCAAATTCCTACATGACGATGTAGCCTGCTTTTTCCACTCCAGAAAATATCTGAAATGAAAATGTGGGTAAAATAAAGATTTGTATCTTCTGAATAGATGCATGGTTTTGTATTCATAATTTTAAGAAGCATTTAATGACATCATGATTTCAGATGGACTTCAAATGTCCATGTTTATCAATAGCTTAGCACGTAAACGGTGTCTCATGGTTGCTATGGAGACTTGGTGACCTGTCCCCCCCAAGAATATTTATTTATTTATTACTTGTTTATTCTTATTTTCCTGTTGAATAAATGTTTTGAAATTAAAAATTGGTGGCTGTGAGATTATGCCATTACAAGATAAAAGAAGCTTAATTGTGGCCAGACAAATAAATTCACCTGTTTACATCACAACCTTTAAAATAATTACCAAAAAAAATTAAAAAAGTTTGTTTTAAATTTTTTTTTTTTTCAAAAAAACCCAAAAAGAATCGTTTCCGCTCTGATTTTTTGATCCTTTCAATGTAAATAATTTCCTCCGTCGAAGATGTAAAACCGACCAGAAAACGAGTGGGCGTGACGCGCGCTCTTCAACACTGAATGAACACACTTTGAAGACGCGTCGACTACGCCTACCTCCTGCTGCTGCTGCGGCGCGCTCCGGTCCGCTTTGTCAAGCATTTAGAGTCTCGGGTTGGAAATATCTGAAGTGGTTCGGGTGAGACAAAAAAAAAAAAAAAAAAACACAGTAAAAGGAAAACAACTCTCCGTGATCACATGTCAGTCAGTGTCGCTGGTAATATCTCCTGAGTGTAAACATAAAGTAGAGCATCCTGGCAAAGTTTCAGTTGCATGTGGCATGAGCCACATGAAGGATGCACGCTGCCATCTCAAAGAAATGCGGTCGGTGGTTGGGCGTTTTTACTCACGCTTATCTTAAAAGTCCTGCAGATTGCGATCTGTAATCTACTACGTGCTTGTGCACCGACAAACGGCTGAGCGACATCCCAGAACAACGCATCAGGTGCTGGTTTCCTTCGACGTGCGCCGAGGTTTTAGGGTTTTAGGGTTTTCAGGCGTCTCCTCAACAAAGCAGCCGATTGTGCCGTAAAGACAAGCTGAGACGCTGAGAGTCGGTCTGGACAGAAAGGGGAAGCTGAAGCAGTCGCACAGGAAACTCCCACAGAGTTCTTGTCAGCGATCACAGGGAGCCATCAGACGAGAAGGAAGGAGTGACGACTGTCGGACAAAAGGAAAGGTGCTCCTCAAACAGAAAAACCAAGTAATTGGGTGAGTTTTTTTAATATTACAATATATTCAGGTGTTCATGCAGTCAGATCATAGATGATTATCACTGTGTATGATAAATTAAACCTTGTATTGATTAGTGAAACTAAATATTTCTCTCAATTAGGGTGGATTAGACGATGTTTTATAGGTATAAAGTGAACAGTAATAAATGTTTTTTTTACTATCTTTATGCCTCTCTTCATGTATCTCTGCCTGATGGTTTCACATCAGAAAACACTGCAAACATCAACAGGTTTTTTTTTTTACTGGATTCCTGATATTCTCTTTGTGGGATTCCCCCCAACCTGCTACTGTAAAACAGCAGCTAAAAAGGTAAAGGTCACACCCGAGAGACCCTCCAAAACCCCTCATTTACAGAGCGATATTGTGACTTCTTCTCTGAAACCATTTGATCTTTATGCGCCGTTTCCCCTTTTTCGAGCTGAAAATTTAAAGTGTTTCTCGAAACGATTTAAAATCGTCTTAATTTCAAAATGTAATCGCGGGGATTCGCGGTGTTTGTTGGAGTCCTTGCATCACGTTTCGCTAAATCAAAGCGATTGAGGTTTTAAGTCGAGTAAAAACATACACAGATGATTTGATAAAAGATTTTATCATCTTTTTTATGATTGATTACAGCGGCAGAAGGATTCCATTTACTTGTTTTCATTTGTACATTTTTCAGCAAATAAATGATTTTTAAATCACATATTTTGAAAATATGTGATTTTTAAAATATGTTTATTTCCGAAACCCACAATAACCGAGACGATCGTTTTTGTCTTGTGGCTCGAGGTTTTCTGTTGTCTTTCCCTTCTTGTTCATTTGAGGTTGAACTATAATCTTATTCGCAAACGCCTGCAGTAGTAAAACTTTGAAATAATGCCATGTATTTATTTATTTACCTTTCTCGTGCTAGTGTGTGTGCTCCCTGAAGCGTATGCTTTTTTTTTTTTTTTTAACTCTTTATAACATGTGAGAAAGAGAGATAAGAGGAAGCCGGATGTGTGGCCACATCCCACAAAAAGCATACAGTCAGAGCGGAACATTACTGGTGATGTGGTCATGAATCATCTCTATATTATTTCTAGTAAATGGACCGTTTCTCTCTCTGTCTGTCAGTCACAGCCACGCTACTTACACATAAACACCAGCCTCACCTCTGAGGCAAGAGCGTCTTGACGATGCGAAAGAAACGCTGCTGATCTGGATCACAGAAAAACGAAAAGAATCGAGGCTCCGTGAACCCTGAAGGGATGGCTCTCCTCCAGGTCTTGATGTGGTTGGTTCTCCCGAATCGGGCTCTCCTCTCCGGTCCGGACCACTGTGGCGTTCGTGACGGCAGCAGCTCAAACGACAGTGAGTGTCCGTCTGCAAACAAATATTAGTAACAATCGTTTTAAAAAAACGGCAAAAAGAATGGAAGCATGTTTCACTTATTTTTGAGACTGGCTACCTTTAGATTTACAGTGACGTACAGGAAACATAACTTATTTCGAGGTTAATCATTGTAATTTGAGTTTATCTGCATCATGGCAAATATCATTACAAGACAATTGAAAAGCCCGAATTGAATTACATATAAGCGGAATACCCAAATACGTTAAGAGTAGCACCATTTATATATTTCTACTCAAGTAAAAGTAACAAGTAGTCGTTTAAGAAATGATTCGAGTTAAATCAGTTTATATTTTTAAATTGCATAATCAAGACAGTCAAAAATATAAACTTATTTGGAGAAGACCAGAACCGAAATGATCCAGATAAATAACATAATTACACAATAACAAAAACAAAAAAAGGCAAAAGAAAAAATGTTTCAAATTAATTTCTGTCAGCATAAAACTCAAACATTTAAGAAAAACTGCAGGTGTGTGTCTGTGTCTGGTTAATTTTTGGTTAAATATGTTTGTTCTTCGTTCAGTGAAGCTACTCATACTGTAGAAAGACATTATACTCACATAAGAGAATCAATACTTCATGGTAAAATTTCTGAAGTAAAAGTAAAAAAAAGTACAGTAAAACTTTTTTTTTTTTGTAACCAAAATGCTACTCAAGTAAATGTAGATAATTACAATTAAATTCTGGATATAAACCTTTTCAGGGTGACGGTTAAGGGGTTAAAACAATTCTGACCTTGCCCCTTTAGTTCCCTCATATACCCATTTGGGCAATGGCGGCATCTCGTGTGCTGGAACCGGTGATTTGGCCAGGGTGCCAAAAGTCATTAATTATTATTATTAGCAATAAATTGGCTCGTCTTTGTCGTTCTGCAGTGTCGCCTTGGCTACAGTCCTTACAATGCCACAATAACTACAAGACCCATGTGGACTGCAGATGGAAAGAAACGACCAACACGACTCTGCAGGTCTGGCTGAGGCGAAACGATGGAAGCAGGTAAACAGAGCAGCCTGGACAAGAGAAACATTTATAGAAGTCACCTTCACTCTAACAGATTGGTGTCTATATCTACGCAGTGAGCTCTGTGTGCCTTTTAAAGACGAAAGAACAACTGAGGATGGAGTCGTCCGGTGCAGATATGAAACGCTTGTGCTTGGCATGGGAGTCAGCCATACTGTCTTCTTCATGAACAACCAGACAAGGAGCCTCTGCTCGTCTTCCAAACACACATCTCTGGATCTTGTTCAGCACCGTGAGCATCAACTGGATGTACAGCAGTAGATCATGTAGAGCGAAACTGAGCCTCGCAGTGATGGTGGTGTTGTTTGGTGGTGTTGCACAGTGAGGGCACGTCCGCCTGGCGGTCTGACTGCGTCTGAGGACAGCGATGGCAGCTACCGGCTGAAGTGGTCCAGTCCGTATCCTCCATCGTCCTCCCTGAACCAGAACCTCTCGTATCAGCTCAGCTTCAGGACGCAGGTCGAGGACGGGTGGACTGTAAGCTACAAACACAACAAATCACCACGTTGATATATATTATCTCTATAATCTCTGTGCAGCAGGGGAGAGTTTAGAGTCGTTTTGGTTTTTTACAGTAGAAAAAAGCGGCACACTAAAATGGCCAATACTTCAATAACCACACTATTTACTTATCTGAACAAAACACATGGATTTGTTTGTTACAGCCGTTTAGGGCAAAGGCTAATTTTTCTAGTCGCACAACTAGCTTGATTAGCTTAGCTGCAAACAACTCTATTTTTACCTCTATGCTAACTCTAACTTATTTATCGACTTAAAGTGAAAATGATTTATTTCAAAGCTTGAACTAAGTACGACGTGAGACGAACAAACTGACTGGTCGCCCTGGTGGGTGTGGCCACCAGTTGGCTGTCGCCAACTCTGTTGCCTACAGACCACAGAGTTGCCTGACAGTCAACTCTGTTGCCTACTCATAATAGACAATAATGAGGCACAGTGAGTCAGTGCTATTTAAATTTGGTTTCACACCTCTCTACTCAGACGAAAGCTGTCGCAGATACCAGCATGAAACTGGAGCGGCAGAAGCTGCTTCCCGGCCACAGATACAAAGCCAGAGTGAGAGCCAGAGCCGGCGTGGGTCGGTGGAGCGAATGGAGTGCTGTGGCCAGCTGGAGAACAGGAGATGGTGCGTGAAGTAAAGAGGAAGCATAAATCCCCTTTGAACTTTTCCACACCGTCACTTTGCGACCAGAAAACTTTGAAGTTCACACTGCAACATGGGAGAATGTTTCTGCCATCATTCGAGAGCGCACCTTTTCGGTCTGAAAGCAGGATTTCAGTCTGATGTGTGGTCCGACAGCTCTGACTCGATCTCCAAGCGTTAGTGTTAGTGTTAGCCTGCACACTAAAAACCAACAGATCATAGGTCCAGCACTGACATCGAGGGACTAAACATTAATCAAACCACATGAATGTTTTTCCACTACTTTCTGTTGGTCTCTACTGCATAAAATCCTGGTAAAGTGATGCAGTAACAAACAGTTTTGCTTTCTTTTCAAGCTTCTACCTTCTGGGTCTTTTCATGGTTATGGGAACTATGTCTGGTGTTTTCCAGCTGTGTGGGCTCACTGTCGTTTTCCTTCCCTTTCACATCAGTTCCCTCTTTGGACTGTGTTCTGGACGGAGAGAAGGAAGTGACGTGTAGCTGGGAGGTGAGCAGAGAGCTGGCGTATCTCGTCACCTACCAGCTGACCTGTCGGCACGACCCGACGGCACAGTGAGTCGAATTCAAAGCCGTAGACGCGCCCGCTTTGTTCTGCCGCTTCTGTACTGACGCAAACTTCCATCCTTAAAGGTTTGAGGGATGTTGCATGAACCCAGCTGTGAGCTCGGACCCCAGAGGGACAGAAGTGAGGTACAGCTGCCCTCTCTCCGATGTGGACCCTGAGCGTCTGCAGCTGAAGCTCAAGCCGGCACACAACGCTAAGACTTTTGAAGCGTACAAACACAGTGAGTACAGAGAACACAAGAGGAGGTGAGAAGTGGTGGCGGAAGTCCCTTTGTGCTTATCTGAGCAGATCAGGCTAAATTAAAAACACACAAGGGGGTGATAAGACCACAGGAAGCAGTGCAAACAGCAGTTAACCAGGTCCGTGCCATGGTTGTACAGCAACCCCCAGTGTTTGATTTGTGCTATTACCTCTAAATCAGTACATGGGACTCTGATCAGCCGGATAACTTGGGATTAGTCGCTGATAGGTCACCATAATGCAGTGCTTCTCAATTCCAGTCCTCAGGCTCCCCTGCTCAGCATGTTTTAGATGTGCCCCTATTTCAGAACAGCTGATCCAAATGATTGCCCGACCTCTTCTGCAGGCATCAAGTACTGCAGAAGCCTGTTAATCACTCAGATTCAATCCAGTTGTGTAGCAGCAGGGAAACACCTAAAACATCCAGGGCCGGGGAGCCTGAGGACCGGAATTGAGAAGCGCTGCTATTATGTTAAATACCGACCCCTAGTGGACGTTTTTAACCATTACATTCATGTTTTGTGTTTTTTTTTCTTTCGAAAATATGCCTGTATTATATTATATATGATGCACATCAAGAAATGTGTTTTGCAAATACTTTTATGGCCCTTTTTCGCGGCTTGTCAGATCACAATCACAATTCCTGATTTATTTTAATAGCGTTTCATGATAATGTCTGAAACATGTTGATTAATAACATGACATAATGAGCAATTAGAAGAAAAATAGTACACCGTTTTCCAGTAAAAATTGTAAAAGTCCTGCATCCATTTGGACGTAGGTGTCACTTGTTTACTTTAGTGGCTTGGGAAGGCAGTTATGCACTATTTAGGGTGAAAAGAGGAAAGGTTGCTGATTTCTATAGATGTGAAAAACGGTGAGACTTTTGCTTCCACTTAATAATTACAAAAACTTTTGCGAAACACCGCGTACGACGTAAATGGTAGGGTTACGCAAAGTATATTTTCAAAAGAGCGACAGAAATGTGAACCACTTGTACAAAAAGATCTGTTAAACCCCATGTTTTGACTCAAGTTAGTTATTTTATGTTACAATTTTTTTCCCCAACAGTCCGTACCAATTCGCCAGTGCAGGTGAAAGTGAGGGACAACAACGGTGACTGGGTGGTGGAGTGGTCTCCACCCGCTGTGGCGGCTACAGAGCTGTTGTACCAGGTCTGGTATTACAGGACCACGGATCAGGTGAGAGGATTTCACGTCTCGTTTTCATTTTCCCCGCTTTCCACTTCGCTGCTAATCACCGCAGCAGCTTTGGAAAACGGGCCCGAAAATTCACAGGTTGCGCGCTTTATTTATTTCTGCCGCCAGGGATCCTCGGAGCTGCTGAACATTTCCAAGGGGTCCATGCAGGTGAGCATCCCGGGAACGTCCCTGGTGCCGCTCCAGGACTACGAGGTGAAAGTGAGGTCACTGGTTGCCCCTGGAAAAGGATCCACCTACGAAGGAATCCCCTCAGAATGGTCTGAACCTGCGAACTGGACCTCAAATAAAGGTGCTTACAGTATTAGTGTGCGCAATGTTGACGTTTTCCTGCTGTTTTGTGCTTTGAAACCCCCCGAAAAGCTTCAAATGACATGAACAGGACCACCTCTTTAATCTGGTTTCTGCTCTTCGACAGCCGCCTGGTCCGTCTCCAGACTGATTTATGTCTTCTGTGGCGTGATTGCAGCCGCCGTCTTTCTGACTCTGTACCACGCTATTCCAGTTTGCCGGAAGTAAGCGCTGCCTTACGTTGACTGCAACGTGTGAAATGCAGTAAAAACAGAAGCCAGAATTGATTTTTAAATGTATGTGGCTTGTTTTCAATTAACGCCCGGTCATGTTTTTCACCATTAAGGGAAGTTGTGATGTGGGTGGACTCGGTTCCCTCTCCAGGCAAAAGCAAGATCCTGTCTGAGATCAGGGTGAGACTGGATTATTTTCTCAAAGTGACTAGTAGTGCATAAAGTAATGCAAAAAAAAAAAAAAAGCATTTTCCACCTTTCAAACTAAAACTGTTTTAGTTTTTTTTAATTACTAAAAAAACTACTAATAATGCCATTACTGCGTCCAGCCACTCGAAAACTTAATTTTGGCTTTTTTGAGTCTTACTACTGTAATTTAGATCATTGTGCTGTTGAAGAACCAAGGTTTAACTGGACTAAAGGTTCTATACTGATGATTGGATGTCCTCCTAAAAACATTTCTGCCACAGAGCAGAATTCATGACTCCATCAATTATGGCAAGTCTTGAAGAAGCAAAGCCTCACACTACCACCATGTCTGACTGATGTGCAACTTCCTGAAATAATATTTCCCCTAAATTTTTGGGGATCATCGAGATTTCTTTGGGTAAATGCGAGATAGGTCTTTGTGTTCATTTTGGTCAGCGATGGTTCTGATCTTGGAACACTCCCATGGAGGTCAATTATGCCCAGTTATTGAATCGTGAACTCTGACCTTATTAGAGGTAGTGAGGCCTGCAGACCTTTAGATGTGTCTGACTCATTGATGCACTCTTTAGTAATTCTGGTTGAACTTTCACCACTGCTGTTTTTGAACAAGTGTTTCTTTGTGAGAGCTGAAGTAAGTTTTGCTTCAATTCCACCTTTTTCTTCCGATTCAGTCTTCCTCGTCCCCGACCCTCATGCAGAGCGAGAAGACGTCCATTTGTAGCGTGCAGCACCTCGACCGCGTATCGACCTGGTACTACATTTCACACTTTACTCACACGACGCCACAAAAGCCAGATAATGAATGCAGCGACAACTCAGGATGCATTCCTCTGTTGATAGCCGATGCACTCTGCCGCTATGGCGATTGAGAAGAAAGAGGAAGCTGCTGAAATTGTGCACCTTTTCCCCACCTTGCAGCTCCTCAGAAGCTCTGCTTTGGCCGAACACGAGCACTGAGACGACGTGCGCCGATCAGAGCAGGAGTTGCTGGAACTGTGATGACCTCCCCTCCCCTCTTGACAAAGATCACGACTTGGACACGTCGTCCTTGAGCTTCAGCGGGCCGTACATCTTTTGTCAGGTCAGCTACTTTAAAAAAAAATAAAGAACAACAGAAACTGATTAATAAGGAAGTACTCAGCGTTTGTATAAGGCATCAAATGGAAACAATAAAAATTTTGTCCTAAAAATCCGGCAAAACGTGTTATGGACACTGACTCACCTGCTCTTTTATTAAGATCTGTTTAGTTGTGTTTCAGTTGAATCCTTTATAGAAAAGACATAATGTGAGATGGTAACTCAGTGGATTATAAGCCTGGCGGGCCACCAGGCTTTACTTGTGCCCTCACCAGGCTAAAAACTTTTAATGCATTTAAATCTTTTTAAAATGTTTGCATTTTTCTAAGACCTTACAGTTCCTTTTCAGGTATTAATCTCCCAATTTTCCAACAACATAATTATGAAATGATATTTTCAAAATTTCTGCCAACTTTTGACTCAAAAACACAACGGACCACTGGATCAATGACACCCAACCACCGGGCTTAGCAAGTTTTCTATAGCTTTAGAGAAAACATTATCCTGTCACGATGCAGCAGGACACACCAAATCCCACCTCAGTGATCTGTGGGATTCATACATTTTTGATGGGAGCGTGTCAAAAGTCTCACACATGCTGAAAAATACTTTTTAACTTCCATTGTTTCTGGCTCCGCTACAGTGTTCAAGCTAGCTTTTATGTATGAATAATAACCTGAGCTTTAGCTTCTGTTATTTTGGTGTCTGTTGTTCTTCCGTAGAAGCCCTACTACTTCCACAGACCTTTTTTTTTTTTGTTGTTGCCATTTTTGTTCTGGCGTTTTGTTTCAGAGCTAGCCTTCTGTCCTGTTAAGCTGCTACATCCTTTAGCTAGCAAATAACAGCGACACAAACAGTGACGTTTTACATTAGGGTTTAAAGCTAGCCGTCAAGAAAGTCGCAAAATGTACTTTATAAAGTACTTACTGTCCACTTGCTTTGCTTTGCAGCTGTTTAACGCGTTTGCGTCTCTTTCACAGGGATCGGGACAAATGTCGATGGAGGTCCAGCAGGAAAAAGTCAGCGAAACAAAACCGGATGAAGCCGTGCCTCTCTTCCCGGCGCCATGTTCTCTCCGTGACAGAGATTACGTGTGTCTCCCCAACCGCTCTCTCTCTCGGTCCACAGAGGACCTCACGTCCCACTGCGACTCGGGCCCGAAGTGGTACGACAGTCCTGAGCAGGACCAGCAGCACCTGAACGCCACACCGCGGCCCGCTCAGTCTGACAGCCGGTCCGGCGTCGGAGAACCCGCCGTTAGTGGTCAACCGCCTGATTACACGGCAGGGCCACTCCCCTCCTGGCCTCAAGAGGGCGCTAACTCGGGATACTGTCAGCTCCCAGCACCCTTCACGGTGACGTCCCAGTGAAGCGCCGCATGCTAGAAAAAACTGATTGACTTTTTGTAAGCTTCTACTTTATTTTAAGCTATTCAAGCTATTAGAGGGAAAAAGTATCTTGTTGTCTTTGCACATGTTTTATATTGCCTTTACTGATTTTAATTTTGTAATATGTAACCACAGGGTAAATAAAGTGTTTCATATCTACAAATATTCCAGGCAGGAAGTATATATATATATGCTGCTCAAAAAAATAAAGGGAACACTTAAATAACACATCCTAGATCTGAATGAATGAAATATTATCATTGAATACTTTGTCCTGTACAAAGTTGAATGTGCTGACAACAAAATCAATGTTGATTGTCAATCACTTTTGCTTCCTAAGTGAGCAGTTTGATTTCACAGAAGTTTGATGTACTTGGAGTTATATTGTGTTGTTTGAGTGTTCCCTTAATTTTTTGAGCAGTATATATACATATATATATATATATATATATATATATATATTTAACAAACTGTCGCAAAGAGACGGAAGACCAGTTAAAGTCAGAACATTGACCCTGTGACCTTTTTCAACATTGTATTCCCTGTACAGAGCATTTTAATTTCAATAAAAGTTAAACAGACACACCAATAAGACGAGCTGGCATATTTACTGTCAACACTGTCATCACTCAGATCATGATCAGACAAACAAAATGAAGTTGTTTCCGTGTCAGAAGGGGAACCGTTTAATTTCAGATTATTATCTCTGGAGGCCTCAAAAAAAAATTAAAGCTATAGTTCTATAATTGTTTGGAACAGGGGGACGATTTACATATTTCGTCACTTTCCAGGGAAAAACTTTGGTGCTTTTCATTGGGGTTTGATGTGACAGTTTGGAATCCGGTATGCATTTAATTTGATATGCTATACGTATTTAAACACTAAACCTATACGTCCACCACAAATAGCAGATTTATCGTGAAACATGGCATCCCTACAATGAAACACGGCAGTGGCAGCATCTCGCTGTGGTTATTATTTTTCTTCACTTGGATCCGAGAATCTGGTCAGAGTTGTTTGGGAGAGCAGAATGGTTTGCATCAAACCTATTTATGTGTGTTTATTACAAAAATACATAAAACGCCACTTATTAAACGCCTTCCGCTTCAGAATTATGCCCTTTAAGTTTCGGCGCGCAACTTAATTTTCCAATAAAATACATTTCATTTTGTAGTTTTAGCAGGAAGGAATGTGGAAAAGCTCCAAGGGAGTCATTGAATGGGATTGCTACGCGTCCATGTCGTAATTCATGCAATGAAAAACAAAATCCCTTTTCATAAAAACAACAGCAGGTTGGAATTCCAGGCATTCTGATGTCAACTTCCTGTGTTTCGAGCCCGTTCGAAGGTACAACTTCCTGTACGATGGGACTGACGGGCACTTTGACACCAACTACCCTGAGTCATCACATTGCTGGCTCATATTTTACCCACACTGTAACCAAAGGGAGGATGAGTGGATGTTTTTTCCTTGCAGGGAGGGCTTTTCCAAATTCTCTGAGCAAAACAGATTCCTTCGTCTTAATCTCACTTCAAAGGGCCATTGTTTCTCCAGCCGCAGATGAAGGATGGATCCTTTTCATTTTCTCTTGCTCGTTTTAGAGATTTGAATCTAGTGTGTTGAAACACAGGGGCTTGATTTGAGGTGCGAAACGCAGGATCTCGGCTTAATGAGAAGGTAGCTGCACGGCCGTGTGTGTGTGTGTGTGTGTGTGTGTGTGTGTGTGCGCGGCGTGTCCTATTTGTCCTATTTGACGGTCCAGCGGAAAAACAGGAAAATAAAAGTACTGGAAGGCGTAGGGATGCTTGTGTGACCTCCTGCTTCCTCGCAGCTGTGCGTCAGGGAATCCAGTCCTGTCCGAGGTCATGGAAAAGAAATATCCTTTCAAGGTAGACTAGATCATTAGAGACATTGACGTTTGTATGTTTATATAACACAACTCCTGTGTCAACCACTGCATCTACGCTGCGTTTGTTGTGTAATTGTAACACCTTGCTGTTTTAGTATTGCTTGGACGCTCTTTCCCTGAAGCGCGCCACATGTTTCAACGCCTTTCGTTTCACCATCAAGCTCATGAGTTGTTGTTTTTTTTCCATTTAGCTTGGGGAGATTTACACCAATTTACATCTCCAATGTTTATTCTGTCTTTATGGATTTCAGCTGAAGATAACGTTGAAAGGATCTGAGTTTCCGAGTGCAAACATCACGGTGCACTGAGAACGGCTTGACCTCAAAAGTTCCTCATATGTTATTTCTCTATTTAAAATATGTCTGTTGTAATTGGGATATAATTTTATTAATCTGGAAGATATTTTCACCTCTCCTCTGATTTTCCAAAACGTTTGGTCTACATTGTCGATTTGGTTAGATGTGACTCATGGACTCTTCATCCGAGCCAACGGCTCGGGTTGGGATGTGACGGTGGTATACCTCAGGGATTGGTTCTGGTTTTCCTCTTTTTTCCATTGCACCCCCCCATTTTCCAATTTATTCAGAACATTGGAGTATATCTGTTCATTTCCAATTGTTTATCTTCCTGCATTTTGGCTACACTGTAAACGATAAAGGTAGTAATGTATTGGATTTGAAGGATTTGTGAGCATTGTCAAAAAACTGACAAACCATCAATCAAGATTCTCAAATGAGTAACAAATAGTGCAATCCAACATTATTTAAAGTAATGCATGCGTGTCATCATGTTATTCCATTGGCTGTTTGATGTCAAGGTTCCAGTGTCGCTGAGACCTAGCGAGGTCTGTCGTCTTTCGAGGTCAATCGTCCATGACCCGCACCATGTCTTTTGTCATGGCCTCTGTTTCCTCTCTCGCCGCTGCGGAGGCTGATCCCTGTTTGTCGCAGTCAACAAGCACGTCTCCACGCCGTCTTTGTTTGAAGTCCTCAGGAGGCGGGGAGCTGCACGGACACACATGGAAACACAGGCATCCCACCTCAACGCTAAATTTAGAGATAGCCTGGTGTTTAGAAGTATCGCGAGCGTGTGAGTTTTTCTGTAGCAGAGCCGGTTGAGTACCTGAATGGTGTAGAGAAACATTTGTAAGAAGAGCATCAGAATGCAGAGCAGATACCATCGGAGTTGAGCATCAGGGTTTAGGGGTGTGCAAGTCATTGCTCGTATGATTGCAATTGGACAGATGTATGACTTCTTGGCATGATGGTACACGTGCATAGCTCTGTAGCTCACTGCTGACTGGGGAGCTTTTCAAGCCAAACGAGTCAAGTAGGTAACTGTGACAAACTACAAGGAGAGTGTTTTCCAAAGTTCACCTTCAGTTCCTAAGTCTCAACTTTTTCTCCCTCTTTCTCTTTCTCTCTTTTTCTCCGCACTAGGCAAAAATCATTGAACCCACTTGCAACGAAGCACTCAGTTCAAGTAGGCGAGGTCAACGTGAGTGCATTACTCAATGCGATGCTTCTGGATACAAGATGTGTTTGCAAATACATAAATAATGCAGTTTAAATATTGACGCTCCAAGCAAGTGGCTGTGTGAACTACAAGTTTAAAGAGCATATATCACGAGCTTTCAGAACCAGAAAACAAAACTGGATGGTACCACCTTCAAACGTTCATGTTCAATTGATTAAGATATGTGTTCCAGTGAGATTAAAAGTACCTTTTGGGAATGACGTTGAAACAAATGAACTTTTCATCAAGCCTAACTTTCTGGGGTGAGTGGAAAATCACCGTAATGAACAGAAGTAAAGGTTCGAAAGCACCAGTTCCTGTAATTTATCTATATAAATATCATGGTAATCACAGAACAATCTGTGATTCATTTGTAACTTTCAGAGGTCCAACTGAAAAAGGCCATTTTTCAGTGAATATGTTGAATTTATCCTTTTTTTTCTTATCTAGTAAAGGTACTAAGAGCAGCACCCTTTAACTATACATCCTTTTGATTCTGTATGCATAGGAAATCTTTATTGACCCCCACAAATGGTTTTCTGTCAAGAACCTTTTTCTCCTAATGATACCCCTGAATGATTATCTATGATAAATAGCTTCCGTTTTTTTCTTCCTCTGTGTCTGAGCCAAATGAAGGCGAGCGTGTTGGACAGCATCTCCAGTTGGACAGCATCTAAATATCTACTCCAGTCAACATATGTGTGTACAGTCAATCAATATGTTGATTAGTAGTTTGGAATGAAAACCTTACGAGTAAAACCGGGGAAAATAATTTTTGGACAGAACATCTGTTTCTGGTGGGAATGTTTTTAGGTAGAACCTGAAATTACAACCTCCAAACAATGCATGAAATTTAGTTTGCTTAGTTCTCGTCACTAGTGACCATTTTTTTCTGAAGTAAAATACAGGAATGATTAAGATCAACATGCAAACTTTTAAATAATACCAAAACCTTAAAGCTTTCAGAGAGGTCCAAGGGAATTCTTTCAGGTATTTTTGAACATTTGTGCCATTTTAGATCCGATTAAATTCAGTAGCGTTAGGCTAAGTGTGTGCAGAGACACCATTGAATACATTGAAGTGAACCGGCGATGTGAAGCCTGTCATTATCTCTTGTCCTAACAGCAACCATAAAGGGACTTACGAGTGATTAGAAAGGATAACTTAAAATATAGCGCCCCGTTTGGGATGGGGCGCGATATCACAGAGGAAAAACTGTTGCGTTTCATGAATTTAGCTGCATCGTGACAGAATATTTAAGTATCCATGAAGTTAGCATCAAGACGTTAATATTGTTTGGTTGAGAAAATCGTGTTAAAGATAGTGGCTGCTCATATGTGCTCCAGGGAACCACAACAAAACAAATCATCATCGTAAGATGCTAGCATGTTAATTTAGGATTACCTCACCCCAATAAAATAAAACGTTATGAAACACAAACACGATTTCCAGCTCAATTTAAAGATTCTTATAATCATATGAAAATAGGCAAACATTCTCTTTTCACAATTGCATATATTAAAACAGACAGAAATAAGTAACAGTTGTAAATTGGCATAAAGAACACATAGGCCGAGATTGTCAATAATTTAAGATGTTTGTCTGACGGTGGATTACTGGACACAGCAGTATGCTTATACAAGTCACTGAAAATAATGGCAAATATTCACAAAAATAACAGGAAAATGTTTTAAAAGTGAAAATGCATGGCCTTCCTGGATTCGTCTCAAAGAAATTTAAACCAATGCCTTGCAACGTGTTACAGACGAGCTTACGGAGAGCAGATTTATCAATTTTACAAGGTTCAATTCAGAGAGGAAGGTTGAGGAAACACATTTCTGAAACTTTTCATCGAAATGCGTTTGAGATAAATAACGGAGGTGCAGACGTGTACACACAGCACCACTGATTTAGACACAGAAAACAACCATTCATACATTTTCTGCACTAAGAAATTTAACACTGTATTTGACTGGGAGGTCATGGGGAGTTTGGGCACCATTTAACAATTTCTTTCTGTTTTAAGCCACAAATCCACAGAGATTTTTAGAAAATCTCAAGTCTCAGCACGTCGTCTTGGCAGTATTTCTACAGAACATTAATCCACAGTAATGGTAAAGACAAATAAATAAGAAACGTAGCGCAACAGTCCGCTCACATGTATATCTATAGCATTGATCCTGCAACAGAATTTGTGTTGGCACGCAGTAACTTAAAACTATTCACACACCCAAACTTTTTTCCACACTTTATTACATTAAGACCACAAACTGATCAATTTTATTCTGATTTTGTGCACAGTGATGAAGAGGAAGGAAATGGACATAGGTTTAGATTTTGCTTTTTTTTCTTATTCAAATCATATTTCTCTTTCAACCTACTTCTGAATTACACCCTACTTTGTGTTTCTCTGTTATAGAAATTCAAAGAAATGACACTGAAGTTTGTGATTATGTCACAAAAAAGTGGAAACTAGCCGGGTTATAAATACGTTTGCAATGCGATTTAAATGCTGTTTTTGTTTGCTAGTCATGTGTGTGTGTGTGTGTTACTCCAGTGTTTGCAATAAGTGAAATATAATTAAGTACGGTTAAAAAAAAAAAAAAAAAAACAACAAAAAAAAAGACCACTGTTGCTTTTGTGAGCTGATGATCGATATCACACTGAAAATTCTGCCCGTTTTGCGGCCTCATCATGATTGTCTTAAAGATTACGCAAAACGGTTAAATCCACTTTTGTTAACGTTTTAACCAAATATGCTTTATATTTCACCTTGCCAGTGGTATTACAACTTCTTCCAAAGAAACCTCCCATACAGTCTTGGTTGTCCGCATTGAAGTGCAGCGTCTCTCTTTCATGATATCTAGGCTTGGATCCACAGGAATTGCACTATTTTCCACAGTTCTACAGCGATGCCTCTTCGGTCCGACGCGGTCGCCGTGCTTCAGCACATCTTTGTCTGTCTTTGGGACTTCGGACGATCAAATGTTTGGGGAGGAAAGCGTTCTCCTGAGCAGGTCCGGCCTTGGTTCATATTCCCTTTTTTTGCCCTCGTGGTCCATCCAGGAATCGTTACGGGTTCAGCAGACAGTCGTTAGTAGTGTTACCAAGGAGATCTCGCAGGACAACCAGGTTACTGACAAATAAATACTGAAACCAAAGGAGTCATCTGGCTTCATCTTTGGACTATTCCCACCCTGCAACATGTTCTCCATGTGTCCCTGGAGGCAAAAACAAACAAAAAGGAAGACATGCTCAACATTGGATTATTTTTCACGGTTCTATTTATAAGGTTAACATGGATCGAGGTCAAACTGAGACTTTATCACAGTAATCAAACAAAAATGTGACAATATTTTTCGGTAACACTTTATTTGGCGGGGTCATTCTTATGCACGTCCCATCAAAATTTATTTTATTTGTTTTTTTTTTTGTTTTGTTTTTTTTGGCGATTTGCGCCTTGTTGAAAAAGATGATTGATGAGTCAGGTTACTGCATTTGCTCAGCTGGGAAGCTTGCAGTCAGTTACTTGACATCATTATAACTTAATAGTTACATAATCAAAGGAGTCAGTGGTTTTCCTTTGGTTTCTGCACCATGTAGTCAAGAAATATTTCCAAAAAGCTAAATATGCCTTTCTGCAAAATCTTTGTTTCAGCTGAGCAGCATCTGCTTTGGGAAGGACTATTTCAGACAATCTTGATCTCATTAAAATGACTTCAAATGTATAGAGGAACATTTCTGTGATACCAAACACAGATCTGTGCCCAGTCAGGATATACATCCATTTTTTTTTATTGTGCAGTCATCTGTGAGCTCACCTGGTTTTATTTCAGTCCTACATGAGCATCGCTCTCATTGCTGCCTTGCTGATCCGTTTGCGATTCTTCTTCATTCTTCTTCTGTGAGGGTTTGGACGAACCGGGAGCCTGGGGCCGGTCGGGGCCGGTGCTTTCTGCGTGGTGGTTGTGGCTGTTGTTGTCTCTGTGAGATTGGGGGGAAAAAAAACAAAACAAAAAAAAAACTGATTACGTTCTCTGAACGTTTAAATAATGTATCGTTTGATCTTGTTTTTTCAGTCAAAGTCTACTTTGTGTTTCTTTTGTTCTTCTACCTGGTTTCGGTGTCGTTGTATGCAGATGATGGTGCTTCCTATGCTGGAGATGCTGACTGTCTGTCTCCTTCTCTTTCAGCCTTTCTTCCTCGTCCTGCCTCATTTTCTGCTGTCGCAGTAATTCCTTCTCTTCGTCCAGTCTCTTGTGGAGAAGGAGAAGCTCTTTTCTCTCAGCCTCCAATTTCTGTTCTGCGATTTGCGACATCCTTTCCACGTCTGGAGTCTCGTTTTCTCTCCTTCCTGCCGGCTCTCGAGGCTCTGGATTCGGCTCTTTGGTTGGTCGGGCCCTGCTCCTCGCTCTCTCCATGCTTTCCTCGCTAGGATCCAACATGGCTGGAGAGTTCTCAGCGGCACCCTTAGAGAGTCCAGCAGTGTGGCTCTTAAAAGATTTGGATTTGTCATCTGACCCCAGAGGGCTGTGTGTTTGTGTGTGTTTGTGTCCTACTTTAGGGTGATTCCCTTCTGTGCTGTTGAACCCATCTTCTCCCAACTTTTCCTCTGCTTCTACATCCACATTACCCGCCGGGGGTCCTGCATTGTCTTTAGAAACCTCCTCATTCTTCGTCCCGACATTTTCTCGCGTCTCCGTTTGCTCTTCGGTCCCGAGAAGTCTGGTGAAGTTATGATCCCAGTGCGGAGGAAAGAGAACGGTCTCCTCAGACCGAGTCGCGTCGTCTCCTGCAAGACTGTAGCCTTCTCCAGGCTGAGGGAAGGCGTCTCCTCTGGGATCCCAGTGCTGCCCCAGGAGGTGCTCCAGATGAGCCCTCTGGTTTGGTTTCAGCTCATCCAGCTGGTGGAGTTCATCTTTGGAGTGGACCTTCACCTTAACAGCAGAATACAAAAGAGTTTAGTGGCTGTTGGAGCTCATAAAACAAGTAGACGGTGATAATTCATTGCTTTTATCCAACATTTGTCTATTTGCATTTGGTTATACTTTACAAATAAGCATGCAACTAAAAGGCGTTAGTTGCTTAGTGGGTTTGCTAGCATCTGTGTACACAGACACAAACCCAAGTATTTACCTCCGTCTGCCAGATATTATGACACGAGTCAAAATGTAGCTTATTTCTTTGGTCAGAAATAACAGTCTAGGTTATGGAAACTACTACAACTACTGAGAGAAAAGTATTAAGTTAGTTATTTTCAGCGTGAGGCGTCAGAACAGGAATAAAACCTGTCGAAAACGTCGAGGTAGTATTTTATTTTCTCATGCTGGTTGTTGATTCAGGCAACAGATTACAGCAAAGTGTTTTGAAATTATAGAGTTTAAATAAAGTGGCATTTATTTATTAATAATACCAACTATACAAATTGTACTCTGCTTATTTAACTGTAAACTTTTATATTTTTGAGTAAATTTGCATAGGTTTTTTGTCTGACGTACCGGTGCCAACAGATTTTCATTGTATTGCTTTGTGCAAACGACAACAGCACATTTCTGAAGCTATCTACAAATTCCAATATATCAAGCTAAATTCAGTTTACAACATCAACTGAAAAAGATTTTGACTGATCATTTCTAGTTTTCTGCCACTTTTTGCAAATTAATCCCACCCAGCACCTGATCACCGCAGTCTCTAACAGTAGCAGGTTTCTCTACCAATAGGAAAAACCTGTCAAGAAATCCAACAAAAGGCCTTTTATTATCATTGCAGTGCCACAACAAGACTAGTCTGCCTTTTAGCTACCTCTGTTCATGTGTTCTTGCACAATGAAGCTGCCAAAGCAGAACCAGCGAGTGACAGTAGCGCCGCTGGTCACAATGGGCCACGGCTCACGTCGACCCCCCACTGGATGCCTACTCACCGGCTCAACTGTGTCACAACCTTTCTAGGTGTAAAACTCAAACTCCACCCTCTAGGCTGCCTCTTCTTCACATGAATCACACAGAGGTGGTAGGAGGAAAGCTCAGGCCTCAGTGATTTGTAAAAGAGTGTTTACCCGACACGTCGAGTCGCAGGATAAGCGTTTGATTGGGTTTGATCATATCTGCTGGAAGCAAACCCAATCTAAGACCAGATTCTGTTAGAATGAAGGATCTCATGCCAACACCAGATGTTGTTTGTCAATGCCCTCAGGTGTTAAGAGTTTACTCAGCTGGGCAGTGAAACTGATTAATATATTCTGCAGCCTCGTTATTAAGGTGAAACCGTTTCTCGGGACGAACACGCAGAGTAAAATTCGTACCTGTCCTTGCGCCGGTCCCGGGCCGAGGGTCTGGTTTCGATGCAGGTGGCTGTGCAGTCTGTGAGAGGATTTCTTCTTGAGCACAGCGGGTCGCGGGGCAGGCTGACATCTGCACTCCACGTGATCCACGACCGACACCACAGCCTTCGCATAAGTGGGTCTTTTGTTGATGTACTCGATCTTCATGACCTGGAGAGGTGGAGAAGAAGACGGGAGTCACTGGGAGGTACTCTGAGTTTAAGAAAAAAAGAGAAAAAACGTTTTGTGGGGACGCTAGGACATGGGTATATAAATGTATGCCTTTTTGTACTCAAAAACGAGCCGCTGCCAGGCAACAAATGGAGGTTAATTAACCTGAGCTGCAATTTTCTGTTGCTTCTCAGAGTGAACTACTTGAAAAGCGCAGAGAAATAAACTGCGGAGCATTTTTTTTTTTTTACATTTTATGCATGACTAGCCTCTTCAGTGACTGGCTGGCTGTAAACTAAAACTCTTATTTTTTTCCAGTCAGTGAATGCAACATGAAAACAACACTCTTTCATGTGGAAGTTGTTACTGAAGGAAGATGACTCAAACTGAGATCATTTCAATTTTAGTCAGGCAATATTTAAGAAAATGTCCATTACAGTTTTTTTTTTTATATACAATTAGACAATTTTTTAATTTATGTAAAAAGTTACAAAAATGTTTTGCTGTGAATTACAATTCTTATTCTAATTTACTTTCAGATAAGCTCAAAATTTGAGCTCTAGAGGGAGTTAAAGCAAGAAGGCTTTTCAAAAACCTGCTGAAATCTGCAAAAAGCAATTATGAAACAGCAATTGTAATTGCTCCAATGCTGACAATTTTTTCTACTGATTATTAAAAAGGCTGCATGCAATTTACAGCATGCCATAAACGTACGTGAATGTAACATTTTACAACAGAATGCTTCTTTCTCATTGTTTTATTATCTTTTGGGAGGTACCTGTCATTTCCTATCAGAAACAAAACGTCTTAAAGGGAAATAATTGAACACATCAGGCTGTTTGGGACAGGAATCATTTTTTTGGGGCTCAACTCTTCCTACTTATTGATCATATAACTGAGCATGCTCATTTACCTGCAAGTATCTGGTGTGCGTGACAACGGGAACGCACTGCAGGCTCTTGGTGTTGCAGCAGCCAGAGCAGCGCTGGACTTCCACACACGGCGGCCACAGCAGAAAGTTGGCGTTGCTGCGGTCCAACATGGCTCTGGTGACCTCGACCACTTCCGTGCGAACTTTACACTGAGCCTGCTGGGCGGGCTGAGCGTCTGAGGGACACAAACGCGACACGCCGCAGCGTCAGGTTTGATGAGCCAGACAATGCGTACTTCTGAGAGTCTGAGTTTTTTCTGTTGTTAACACGCAAGGACGTGTATTGCAAAGAGACACCGCCTCGGTTTTATTCAAAGATTAGCAAAGGCCAGTTGTAGATCACTGTCTGGAGAACAATGAGGACAAAAAGGCTAATGGGAAAAGATTTTCCCTCTGTCACAAAAACTATTAATCATCTTCCAGACGGACTGACAGAGCATTCTTTAGCCAACATAACGAGTTTTCTTATAGGTGAAGCAATGCAAAAATATATTAAAAAGAAAACGATCGCAACAGACCTGCACAACCAATTAAAGAGAGGTTTGACTCACCGAGGCTCCGTGGAAGTCTGTGACCTCCGTTGGCTGCAGAGTTGGCTTCGTCCTCATCTGAGACGACGACACAAACATCATTTATCCCGTTAGAAGATGACAAAATAAAATGCTCACTGTGCACAGAAACCAGGGGTGGAGCATCATGGTTCACTACAGCTGTAAAATGTCTTGTTTTAATGTTTTCCTTTTGTCGTCTTTAACCTTTACTTTCCCATTTTAGTCCCACTGAGACCAAAGATCTGTTTAATGAGGAAGACATAAAACTTAATATCAAAGTTTTTATAGTTAAAACTCCTCCTCATAAGGAAAGGGCAGAACCAACTGTGGTTTTTCCAGCTGTGTGGAGCGTAGAGTTGACATGGTGCTGCCCCTCCCCTACCCATTGCTGTGCACTGCCTGTAAGCAGGTTGAGAAAAAAACAGAATAAAAAATGGAAAGTTTGGAAACATTTCCAGTAACGGAAAACCTGAGAGTCTTCCCGCGGTCAAACTTTTTTTTAAAACTACAGTTAAGATGCAACAGATGTGAAACCACAGAGCAGCTGGAGCAACTAATTAGCATCATCTCACTGTGATCATGTTTCTCTACAAAGAGCACAACAATGAGGTGTATCATCCCCTCGTTAACGATTCTGCTTTGTATCTATGAGTCGGCGCTCCATTAATCTGTTATTTATGGAACCTCGACGACATTTAAACGACTCGAGTTAAAAAACTAAACTATTTTAAGTGAATCTACACCATTGCTGTGTGCTTGGTTAAATAAATGGGACTAATTTTGACTCAATTAGGCTCAAAATGTTCACAAATACTACATAATCATAAAAAAAATAATAATAATAAATAAATAAAATAATAAAATTATTCCAGGATGTTCAGCTTTGTGAGAATGCTCTTATTTCGAAATGATGTTTTGAAATATCAGAGCCAGTAAAGTTTCCCGAAATATGACAGGAGAGGTGAAATGAGCATCACCCGACCCTTCGCTTGTGTGTATTTCCATGTAATGTGCCAGGGACGTGCAAAAACTTCATAAAACATTTTCTTTTTGTCTAAAAATCTAAAAATAAATCACATTAAAAGGAGGGATCTGAAGAGAAGCTGAAGTGCATTACTGGATTCAGATGCCAGATTACTGAAGAGTTTTGCTTCCACTTTAATCTTAAATTTGATTTTTAAACCGATTCCACGTTGTCTGTAAGATGGGAAAGAAAGAAAACAAAAGCTTTGGGTCTTTACCTACGGAGTCAGTGAGCAGCAGCAGCTGGAGGTCCTCTATGGAGTTGATGGGACCGTTTCTAACCAGCTCCACCAGGGCTGCAGGCAGAGCGTCCTCCTGAGACACGAACCGAAAGAAATCAGCCCAAATAACAAACCCAATGACTAACGTAAAACCAGAAAAACAGACGTATTCAGAAGCTCACACGAGCATCAAATAAATAAATAAACCAGTAGGCGATGGGGGGGAAAACCGCAGCACTTCCGCGACTACAATCGTCTTTAAAAGCCTCTAACCAAATATTTCCAGAGAATCACACCAGAAACCACTGAACGGCTCCACTTTGTGATTCTAGAGATTTGACTGTGGGTTTAACCCCCCCTTAATGGGAAAGAGACAGCCTGCAAGGGAGGGGGGAATTAACCAAAGTAGACACACAATGGTCACTAAGAGCAGGGTGAATGACTATTGGCGTTGTGTCCTCTCATCTGCTAACATTTAGGGGTCAAAGGAGCAGGCGAGGAGTCAGGAAGTGGGGGAAGGAGTGATACGGAGGGAGGACGAGAGAAGGGAGGTGCATCTGGATAAAAAAGGAAGAAGAAGGGGGGATAACAGATGAGTAAAAGAGGGGCTGAAATGGACGAGAATCAGACGAGAGTCGAGAATCTTAACTTTGGTTCCAATGGGGTTTGGAGACGTGAAGCTCATTTTGAACTGCGATTAAAGCTTCAATGAGTCCTGAAAGTGCAACTGACTACGTTTCATTCAGAACATAATAAACCCCAGCAGCTAGCAGCCATCCATGCATGAACATGTACTCTCTCTCGTTCTCCCATCCACATCCACCCTCCTCCTCCCTCCGTTATTGGTCGACTTCCCGGGGAGGCAGCGGGGGGAAATGCCCGCTGTATTCCACTCGCATCCCTTTCCACCGGCTCCACCGAAGCCCCTGAGGAGTCATCACGATTATTTCCCCCTCTCTGCCGACGGAGCGCGCCAGCCGGCCCGGCTAATTATGTCTGACGGTAATTACGGGGTGTGTGTCTTTTGTTGGCCGCGGTGCCTGCTGTCGCTGCAATTTGTGTCCAAGCAGGAAATATTAAATAAACACCTCGGGCTCTGGTAAACAAACACATGCGGAAACACAAATTGTGAACACGCGCTAATTGTGGCGAGTGTGCAAATAGGGATAAATAGGACAGAAAATGTCAATGAAGCGTCTGCTTTATAGGTGGATTTTATTTGGTGAAGTAATATTATAATATAGAACGTAATTGAGAAGGAACATCAGCATCTTTCATTCATAATTGTATGAAAAAGATGTTTAGGATGGCCAACTCTTTGTAACGCAACCTTTCACTTGTAGACTTACCACAAGCTAAGCTTAACCTGAATATTCTCAATTGGACTTAGTTTTGGACTTTGACTGGGCCATTCTTGCACATGTTTGGATCGAACCCAGAAATGACCAACTGCGCTCCTCCACAGCCACTGTCAGTTTTCTGCATTTGCTCGAGTTCATTGGATTCAGGCAACATCTAAAGATCCACTAAATCGCCTATAAAGCTACAAAATATCTAACAAAAATATACATCCCGGTCCGTTTTTTGAACCAGGACAAAATGTGAAAAGATACGTCCAAAAAGAAACCTTCAGATTAAAAAGCAGTTTCTGTCAATCACATGGCATTCTTCTAAATTGTCCTTCCTTCCCACAAAGCAAACTATGTTCTGCTGCAGATCTGCAGCCGTCCAAGTCTAAACCCCCCCCCCAAAAAAACCCCAATTTTGCCATAAACCAGTTGTTATCGCCTGAAGCGCCATCCCATCTCCCTGCAGACGCCCTGAGGAGTCCCAGGTACGAGCAGCGGCTGCAGCTCCAAAGGAGGAGGAGGGAGAACGTCTAATCGTAGATAATTATGGGGGTCGAATTTGCTGGCGGCAGCCACAGCACATGTGGGAGGTTTCACACGCAGGCCCAGAGAGCGTGCCAACACGTGCGCGACAGCGCAGCGTGCAAACGATCGGCGGTCCAATTCATCCCGCTGTCACAGTTCAGTTTACCTGTGGGCTCGGGGAACAAACCGGTCGGCTGGCACAAGAACGTTTCAAACTTTTACCCTGAACACATAAAGACAGTTGTCAAACTTTCTCTCCGAGTTGCAGAGCGCGCATCGGCGTTCGCGTCCCAGCTGCGAATCCTTGATCTTTTAAAATTAGGCCCGGGGAATTCCTGGCTGCACACCTCAAAGCTTCAGCAACTTTCCACCATGAAGCACTTTCAGATTTGAAATTCCCTTTCTGTGTGATGCCGGCCTGAACGACAGAAAATGAGAAGACGGCTTGATGACAGGAAGCTGAAGTCATGCCTCGCAGATCAAACATCTATCTTTTTGTGAGGCTCTGGAAGCGATCTGTGTATGCAAAAGCGCACCGTATGGATGCGCTTTTTATGTTTTTACACCAGGATGACAGCGTGCGTAGCGCCACCTCCCATGATCGACTGGGTTGATCTGCACGTCAGCCCAGTTTAGATCTGGAGGTCAGTGGAGAGGACTCGCCTGGTTCAGATGAAATCTGCAAGCGGAAGCTGATAAAAATCCAACCTCTTATCAGCAGAGAAATTTCTGCCTGTTTTTCCTTTTATTTCTGGTCAAGGCTCGCTTGACCTACATAGGACCCCTGGTGTGGTTTGGATTTCCTGTTTGAACAGAGCTGACGGTCAGATTTCACCCATTTCTCTCTCTCTCTCTGACTGTTTCGTGGAGAAAACTTCACCTACAGATTAGTGCTGTAATGAAGCAACTGTTGAACGAAAATGGAGACTAAAAGTTAAATAGGGCGACCTTTGGCCTTTCCAGAAAGATGTCACAGCTTGACGGCGCTACGTCCGGATCGGATGCACGCTTCGTGCTGATGGGACACAAGTGGGGCGGCTTCAACCAAACACAGAACCGGTTTGTTGGGTTAGAGAGGAGACAAACAGAAACCTCCATTTTGAACTATGTAACAACCTGGACCTCCTTAGTAGGTGTGAAATCATCTTAAGATTTACATCCAATCAGTTTTAATGCAGGAAAACAGAAATAAAAATCATCTTGTCTTCTGAGCTGCAGGCGTGTGTGTTTCGTTTCCCTACGTGTGGCGCAAACCCGCTCCACAAACTGGTCACAGTCACATCTTCTTCCTGTTGCACAGCTGACTACTGAACTAACCTGTTCTCCCAACACCTGTGTGGTCTTGTTCCTGGTACTCCAGCTTCCCCAGGTCATCCAAAAACATGCACATTAGTTTTAACTGCTCTCTCTTTATCTCTCTCTCTCAGGTGTGTGTGGGTATAATTATTTATGCTCTACCTAGTCACCCCTCCCTACAATCATTCAAGAAAAAAAAAAACTGGACTCCCAAATTGTAACCCAGGAGTTTGTTAAGAGGCCTTGAACGCATCACGTCCAACCACGTGGAGGCAACAGCTTCAAATCAAAATTTTCTCCCACATGTCGTGTTTTGGGTCTAAACAGGAAAGTCAAGGTGGGTTTGTTCTCTGTGCCAACAAACCACCTCACAGGGAAATTATCAGAAGAGTATGTTGAAGCAGGTGCACTTATTCGACACGTCTTTTGACACATAAACATACTAAAAAGGTAAGACACAAAAAGTTTAGCCTATTTCGAGGTTGTTGCGGCGACAGTTTTACTAAAGTTTAAGGCGTAGCCAAGTTTTAACAGGTGTCAGTAAAAGTTTACCGGTGATTTATTTCCTTTTATACATAATATATATATATGTATCTTACTCACCCCGGCCACGCCAAACCGCGCACACGCCGCCAGCCACGCGAGCAGCAGCAGCTGGACCCACGAGCTCATCTTGCTGCCCAGCCTCGAGCCTCTCCAACGGACCGGGCATTTATGGAGGCGCGAGCGAGCCTCTCTCCTCAGCTCGGCGCGCGGAGGGGAGGATGAGGAGGAAGAGGAGGAGGAGGAGGAGGAGGAGGAGGAAGGGGGACAGCGGCTCGGCTCGCGGAGCTGTGCGCGCCTGTGAGCTCCGTCCCGCGGATGAAGACGAGCGAGAAGGCGCTCCAATCTCTTCTGTCCTCCTCTTCAAAAAGTAAATCCTCGGCAGTAACAAAGCTCCAGCTTTCTTTTCTTCTTCTTCTTCTTCTTCTTGTTTTCAACCCAATATGCGTCTCTTAAAGTCACCAAGGGTTCACCTTGCTCCGCGTTGTTTCGTGGGGGGGAAAAAAAAAAAAAAAAAAAAAGAGAGCTGGTAATTAAATTGGAAACAAACAAACTGAGGAACGTTCCTGTGCCAAAGGTCCAAAACTCACCAAGACGTACGGATGAACATGAAATGTTCTTTTCCTTTTTTTTTTCTTTTTTTTTTTTTTTTAAAGTCTCCGCTTGTCAGTATGGCATTTTAGAAATAGTCTAAAGACACAAAAAGTTACAACCTAAAGTCCATCCTCCATTAACCGTGATGCGACTCAAAAATCCTGCTGTAAATTTACTGCGGCAGCTCGGAGTGGTAGTTTGCGCTCTTCTTCTTCTTCTTCTACTTGTTCCAAGGAGTCTTATCAGAGAGCAAAGTGCTGTGCGTCTCCTGCCCTGGACCAGCCTGATTACGCGGCGGTGGTGCTGCTGTTGCTGCTGCTGCTGCTGTGAGGAAGGGCTGGTTCCCAGTGGACCCCAGTGCTCGACCTGCTCCTCTCTCTCCCGCCCCCTGCCTGAAGAAAAGGCCTTTGCAAAACCAGCGACACCGCGGCTGACGCGCGGCGGCCGCCCCTCCGTCTGGATTTATGCAAATGTTTGTGCGGCAAAAAACGCCGAGTCGTTTTTTTTTTTTTTGTTTTTTGTTTTTTTTTTGCGCACGCGCTCGCTGTCCCGGTGACTTTAGCGCGTGCTACTTAAGATAAGCATAAATGGGAGTGTGTGTGTTATTTATGGAAAACAATATTCATTTGTCGTGTAATTTCCCTTTTTGAAGGGGAAATATTTGACTTATTCCTGCTATTTTAAAGTTATTATAAAGTTATATTGTTTAGGGGGGATAAAATATGAAATCCTATTATGATTTTTTTTTTTTACACACTTTTGTCTGTGAACAAAAAGCTGGTTTTATGATCTGGCGTCAGTATCAGGGAGCAAATAAAATAGCGATGAACGCTGGGAAATGAAGTCTTTTTTTGTTATTATTATTTAAACAAACACCAGTAGTTCAATAATAGATTTCAGAGCTAAAAACAGATCTAAAATTCCAGCTTAACGTGTTTATTAATAGAAAAATTGAAAGCAATTGACTTTTTTTAGTTATTTATTTATTTTCTTTACACAAAATAAAACCAGACAAACTTCAAAATGTGATTCTCAGGAGACGGAGTTGAATCCTTTTGGTTGATTAGATAAAATAAAATAAAAATAAAGTCAAATTTGACAAAGGATTTCAAGCATCTGTACGTTTCAGCCCATTTCCACAATCCCTGTTGGAAATGCAGGAGAGTTGCTAAGAGAAATTTCCTTTTTTTATTATTTTTATTATTATTATTATTATTATTCTCTCCATTCATATCACCTCCAGCCGACCTATCAGGACAGAGCAAGGTGTATCTAAATATCACAGGAGTTATTCTAGGAGTCCTGACCTTTGATGGTCTCTCATGTTTAGGGAACATTTCTGGACAATGCCTGGCTGCACAACGAAGGCCCAACAATAGCAAATTAGCTTGACGATGTTACATTTTTAATGTTAGGAGACATTTAGTTGTTTTTTTTTTTTCCTAAAAATGACTTAAAGTGCGTTTCTGACTGAAGATTCAAAAGCACCTGCAGCATGAAGTCAACATTATGGACTTATGTTGATTTTAGGCTTTCAGGTTCAGAGGCCTACTTTTTTTTTTTTTTTAGCAGGAATTGATGACACGCTTTCCATTTTTGTTTAAACTGGAAAAATGGATGTAAAAGTTGCACTTATCATGTCAAATGCGGCTCAGATATATTTGGGGAGATGCACAGCTTCAATCTGGTCCCACGTCTTTGGAGAGATTCAGAGGAAGAGTCAGTCTCTACTTCACATCCAGTTATAAATCCAGCTTAATCCTGGCTGAATTTATGACCATTCCTCTCGATTGGTTGGCGTCTCGAAAACAACTTTCAGCCTGCCTGACATTCACAGCCACCCACGGATGGCGCTGTGGTCAGGCGAAGACAAAGTTCGCGCTATTCATCCTCAGGAAAGATCGTCTGGCGTAGTCAAGGTGACGGCTTCGAAGCATAGAAAACTGCACCGCCCGTCAAGCGGCGTCGTGTCAAGTCGCTGGCGGGTTTTGGGGGGCATCGCCGTCCTGCATAAGGTCAAAGAAAACCGGAGCGGGAGGCCTTCACCTCAAATCAACAATCGACAGCTGGAAGGTGAAGAGCAACGATCATCCTGCTCGCACACATTCAACATCTGGAATTGGTAAAGCATTTTAAAATCAAAGCTAACTGAAAGGCCTCTGCAGCTTTGTGAAGCCCGTTTACCGGGTATGCATGTATTCAATACTGTACATGTCGTTTCTTTTTGTCTCTGTGTGGCTAAAGGGAAATCCACAACAAACTCGAAGCGGTCCACTCAGTTCTTGCTTTTCGAGCAACAAATGAAAACTTAACCTGCCGCCCGCCAAAGGCGAATGATCGGTTTAATGCAAACCTGTGGTCTGCTCTGCAGCAGGAATGTTCCAGCATGCCATTCTTCCAGTTTCACCGTAGCCCCGGCGAATAATAGGATGCCATTGTTTTTCTAACAAGACTGGATGGAGGAAACGGCATGAGCTGTGCGGCTATATTTACACCGCGTTTCATATTTGTACGCTTCGCCAAGGCCACTGGCAGTTCGCTGGCTTGGGATACCACAGCGCCGCGCAACACACAGGAAGTAGTGGTGACGTTAAGGGAAGCGGTGACTGTAGCTGCTCATGAATATTTAAAAGCGGAGCTAATTGCTTGCACACATTTTGATGCTTTAAGTTGGACTTTTTCATGCGACTTTTAATGGATTGTTGTTGCGTCTTTAAGCTGCCAAACGTGTAAAATCAGATCAAGTTCAACTGCAGAATCGGCAATGGTGGATTGGACGACGCAGAGAGATGCAGATTTTAGCTTCATGTTCAAACTGTGGCTGATTTACGACTGTGTGTTTAGTTTCTAAGGAGAGGAAAGAGGAGGAGGAAGAGGATGATGATGAGGAGGAGGAGGAGGAGGAGGAGGAGGGGAGAACAGGTTCCCTTCTGGAGGCAGGGTTTTTCCCTGCATTCATATCTCCCTGCCGTGGATTTTCCTCAACCCCCCCGACACACACACACACCTGCGACTGTAACATCCCACCACCATCGCAGTGAGAGAAAGACATCCATCATCCACTTTTTTTTTCTTTTTTTTTCCTGACGACAATTTAATAAGAAACAGAGAAACGCGTCGGAGGCACCTGTACCGAGCAAACAGCCGAACTCCTGCGACCCGTCACATCGAGTCCACACTTGTTAAATTCAAGGAAATTAATGAGATCCCGACCTCGACTGCTGCACGTCTCTACACACACACGCACACACACACGCGCGCGCGCACACTGTGCCCACGAAGAGCGAGGACAGAAGGCCCTCTATGTTAACAAACCGAGTGAGAAATGACAGCGCTCGCTCAAACATTTAGGAGCTTTTCAGAAGATCCGGTGAAGGTCACAGCACCCTGAACCAATCCTCCATTCCAACAATGGCGGCATTTGATTTCGTCCCTCGTTTTTTTTTTTGTTTCTCCTCTTCCACTGAAAAGCTCCAGTGGTTAATTTGACGCGGCGATCGCATAGCTGAAGTCAAACCCCCTCCCTCCATCTCCATCTCCATCTCCACCTCCACCCAGTGTCTGGTCATCTTTTTTTCTTTTTTCTTTTTTTTTTTCCAGCCGAAGAACAGGAATCGACTCTGTTTGTGTCGCCGCGTCTCGGCCGAGATGCCGCTTGCTTGGTCAGGACGGGTCGTCCCCTCCAATTAGTCGCAGGGATAGTCTGTCTCCGAAGCGTGTCTCTGGGATCGTCGTGCAACAAGCCATCGGTTGACCCCTTCCCAGGCTGACCGTTCCCTCCGGGTCTCAGGTTGCTCTGACGCAAGAATGTGGCCGAATTAGGTCAGAAAATGAAGGAGAGTTCAATCACACGCAACGGCATGTTGGGGAGTTTGAACATCAGCCAAAGGCGTTTGAACCAGCAACTCAGGATATATTGTACTAATGTACAATATATCCTACCCATTTATGTAAAACCAACTTTTTGTGAGTTGTACACAATGTTATAATGTTTCTCCCTCATCAAAAACACACCTGGAACTTTGCCTTGATTCTTTCGAGTCTCCCGTGGCAACAAAACGCTTGGCAGGAAGAGCGCCGCCTTCCAGGCTTTTTCCAAGCTTCCGCCTCACAGAGCTCTCCTCCTCCACTGCTCAGCTCCTTCAGACTAGCCAGCAGCAATTAGCAAACACCTGGAGGAAGTGAGCATCAGCTGAGTTCATTATAGCATCTAATTCTCAGGGACAGGCTGGGAAAAACGTTACTAAAGGGTTAACTGAGAAGCGATGTTGTGATGGCTTCCTTGAAAACAGAGTCAGAAAGAGCAGGAGTTCTCTTCATCTGTCGGCATTTGCTTTGCAGGCTTGCTCGATCTCTGCTGGACGGCCACTTGCTGGTCCAGACGTCGCGATGACACAGCGAGCGAGCGAGCGAGCGAGGACGGACCACACCGAGCTGCCGGCGTCTAAACACCTCGGTGAGGAATGCCATGGTTTTGTTCAGCTCCAGGAATCTGTATACAGCAGCATTCCTCCCCTCCCTATCCTGCTGTACAGGGGGACTGTGCTGCAGTGGCTCTAATGAAAACCACCGGCTTACTGCACTCAACCACAACGTATAATTAATAACACTGCACACACGCGAAAAAAAAAAGTGCCTTTCTTTACCTGAGCTCTGAGTTTGTTGGTTTTTCTTCTGCCTTTCAGTTGATCTAACAGTTTGTGCCAGCTTTGGTCTCATGGTTTTATGCACAAAAATGCTCGACTCTAGAGCTGGCATGAGCACTGCGGCGAAGCTGGCTGCTGCAGGAAGTCAGAAAAGTCACAGTTTTAAGCTTCCGTGAGGGATTGCTTCATAAGTAGCGGGATTATTTGCTAACCACTTACATTATTGATTTCAACAACCGTTCACAGGGCTGTGGTTGCAACAAACTCGACTTGTTCCCAAGAGTCCGTTTCGACGGTACAGTGACTCGCCGCATTCGCGCCGCTTTGATTTTTATGTTGCAGCCACTGATTTCAATGTATTTTACTGGGGCTTTATGTGACGGACCAACACAAATAAGTTCATAACTGTGAAGTGGAAGCAACAGATTTTATTTAGTCATCAAAACTGTGAGTTCACTGGAATTCAGTCCGTCTAATTCGGTATTTTGTGGGAGTTTTTCAGGCAGTGCCTGTGAACGTCCAGTTTTAAAGTCTGTAATCGAGTTCGGGTCGGGGATTCTAACACCTGAACCTTTTTATTTTTTGCAGCCTTCAATGGTATTTATTTTATTTGATGAAAAACCCCCTTCATTTAGATCCATCCACAGTGTAAAAACGAAACAGAAACGTCTCTAATTTAAACTACCGGTAGCTGTGGTTGCCAGTATTTTTACGGCTTTTAAAATAGAAGTGCGGTAAAATTCATATTTACTGTAAACTACTGTATTTTTTTTTTATTTTTTTTACATCTTCCCATTAACTGTGACCAACTTTTCTGTCTTTAGGATTTTACCTGCAGGCTTAAAAAGTTCAGTTCTGATCTCAAGTGAGCATCTTTTCACACAAGTTTTCTTGTATTAAACTTTAACCAGGAAGCTCTACGACTTTCTTCCACCAACCGCTTTCTTTTTGCCACTTCCTCATGAGCTGTGAATCTCTGCAGCTCCTCCAGAGTTAAACTACGGTTATTTTGCTCCCTTCTTCTTGCCTGAAGCGGCGGTGTGAGTGGACGGCCGTGTTCTTGGTAGGTCATCGCTTCTCCTAAATTTGTTTTCGGGTCACAAATAGAACAGTTCTCGGTTTATGTAGGGCTTTTAGAGTGATGCATGCCACACTTTTCAGCTTTCCATCTGGAAAAGTTAAAACCATGTGTCATGTTCATGTCCTCTTCAGGAATAATTTTGAAACTCTTTTTCAATGTGAGACCAGAAACCCCTAAAAACCCAAAAGAGGAAAAAAAGAAGAGAAAAAGAAGAGCAGAGTTTCCGGATGAAGCCACAGAATAACTGTTCCAGAAATAGAAAAAGGGGGAAACGGGGCCGGAATACAGGTGTATTTGTAACCGTCGGGTCTGAAACCGAACGCCTGAGCCGTGTGTGTTTTCATGGCGAGCCTCCTCCCAGTCATTCCTGTTTACAAGGTTACTTCCTGAAGATGTTGTGCATGTGACACGCGGTCCATCATCTGTTATTCCGCTCAGTGTGTGCGCTCGGGTTGTGTGACGGCTCCCGCTCACGATGCGGGGGTCACAAAGGGAGAGAGAGTGAGGGTTCGTATTCAACATGACAGGCTACGTCAAATTAGTGTGATTTGTCGTGTTCAATCTGATTTATTGCGTGGCAGAGCAAACTTACAAACCTAAACAAAAAAACCCCAGAAGGTAAAGAAGATTTCAGAGCAACTGCAAAATGATTCTTTCAGTAATGACTGTGCTTTTCTCCACAGCTGCCCATTGTGTGCATGTTCACATCCTGACACAGAGAACAGGACATTGTTTCTGAGAGGATCGAAATGCTTCGTATGTTGTCATGAAATTGGCCCACAGGGCCGTGACAAAAAGACCAGTGTGGGAACGGGGCACACTTCCCTCTCTGAAGTAATTCAAAGTGCTTGCTAAAAATAAAGAAAAGGCAAAAATGGAGACGCGTGACTGCCGTTTGCAGCCGCCGCGAACGTTACAGCGGATCGGAGAAGACTCTGTTTCGTTCTTTGTACGGTTAGCTGGCGTGAAAAAGGAAACGCAAATTCATCGGTGAATAAAACTGGAAGCACAAATGAAGTCATATTTCACTGCAGCAGCTTTAGAAAGAAAGACTCCGGTTTTTACATCAGTGCATTTCTTCATTTGAGAACATAAATCCCAGGCGGACTGGGAAAATAAAAGCATCTGTGGTGTGGGTTCACACAAATGTCCACCTGTGAAAGATGTGACACATGTAAAAGCACATTTGGAACGTTTCGTGGTAAAAACCCAGTGGGTTCACATGTTCTCGCATGATGGGATTCACATGTTCTCACATTGGTTTTTACCACAAAGTCTTCCAAAATCACGCATGTGCCTCACTTCAATTCACATGTGAACATTTGTGTGAGCCACATGTGTGGTTTTTATGTGGTACCTTACTTTCACATGTGATCTAAGATTAATCTTTTTACATATTCAGTTCAATCACCTGATCTTCACATGGAGCAAAATCTGATCGGATGTGAATATGTGCGGTGTACATGTGCAAAGTATGTGATCGAATGTGAAACACGTTGAAGAGACCATGGATCACGTGAAGGAAATACTCGCTCGCATGTGAAATCCACGGGATCGTTTTGTTTGTGACGTATTTCTTCTGGCCGTTCTTCCGAACTGTGGAGACGGAGTGAGCGTGCTGTTCGTGTGAGACGCGCTCCCACTCAGAGATGCTGTGCCCACACTGAGCGCAATCATTTCAAAAAGTTTATAATAACTGTAATCGTGGCGAACGAAGATGGATGGGAACTCGTGTGTGTCTTGCCAAAGCGCAGAGGACGGAAAAATAATCCCTCGGGTGTCAAACTGTTGCAAAAAGAAATGGCTGACATCTCGTCTCCTTCGCCGTCTTTTGGCGCAGGAAAATGAAAGATGAAGACAATCATGAAATGTGTGAGTGAGGACATGTGACTCTCCGTCAACAACGTTGGCTTTTTTTTTTTTTTTTGTCTCGTTTAAATCTAAATTCAATTCTGCCGTCTTCAGTCAAGTCGAACCGTGAAGTCATAGTGCAAATTATCTTGATGTTTTATCTCTTTAAGTTTCCGTCTGTATTTCTTTGTTCTTCTGCGCATCCCTGAAGACGACGTCAAAGCAGCTTTTACCCAACACGGCGGAGGAACTGTGATGCTGTGGGACATCACAAAGGATGTGGGAACTACGGCGCCACAAACTCTGTAACAGCAGGTCTTTTGATTAAAAATGTGGTGACTTCTACCAGAAAACAAAAAAAAAAACAAAAAAAAAACGAGGCCGTCTCAGTCCGGAGGCCTGAAGTCTATAGATGAGACTAAAATAAGAAAACATAAGAGACGACCCAGGACTCTATGATCTGTAGAGACAGTGCAGACGCAGCCTTGTGACATATTGTAGAAGATGGAGCTTAAAATAAATCAAACCGCGTTGCGTTTTCGCTCGACTTGCCTCCATTTGCACGTTCAGGAAATGTATTTACTGAATGGAAGCCACAGTAGGCAAAAAAAAAAAAAAAAGACAAAAAAAAGAAGTAATATCAGCTCAGGATGTCGCAGGTAATTAATGTAACAAACCCCCAGTTGACTGCCGTGTAATTTGGAGGCGGTGATCTTTGTTGAGTCGCCGTGATGCAGCTGCTCAGTAAAACTCGAGAGAGTAATAAATCACTCAGACGTCACCTTCTCAGCACAGACTCGTAGAGCTCCTCGGAGGAATTTCCACCTCAGCATTTTGGGATAATTCTGCACATATATACGTCTCTGTGTGTGTGTGTGTGTGTGTGTGTGTGTGTGTGTGTGTGTGTGTGTGTGTGTGTTTTAATAACCACCTGTGGCCCACGCACGCATGCAGCTTCAATCTGCCGTTATTGCACCAGCTTTAGGTATGCCTCAACAGACGAAAAGTGCCAGACGCAACTATGTTTTATTAATGCATCAGAGGGAATTATGGGAGTGTGTTTAAATAAAAAAAAAAGAAAGAAAAAGGAGAAACTGGTCGATGCATGTTCTGTCGGGTCAGGTCCATTGTAGTGGCGCAGGTAGAGGAAGAAAAAAAAAAAAAAAAAAAAAAAGGAAGAGTCTTTTTCTGAAAGGAGCCTAATGGTTTAACAGGAGGAGGAGAGGAAATGAGAGGAGTGGCGTTAAATGAGAGGGTGAGAGCAAGGCGCTAGCTGTTAAAGAGCTAGAGAGAGTGGAAACGGGGAAATCCAGGCTTTACCTCCCAGAAGACGAGAGCAGGAGGGGCTGGGTCGGGTTTAGGAGGGCGAGGAGGCTGGCACGTCTGCAGATATCAAAAATGTCTGGAAAGTTTGTGCGCAAGACTGGCTAATAGATAGGAACTTGAGAAAAAGCATGTGCATGTCTGTTAAAACTAATGCAGTCGATATGAAGATATTTAGATTTTTCTTTTTTTTTTTTTTACGTTTTATCATCTTGCTCCTCTTAATTTCACTCAAAAGTGTCAAGCTGGTTCTCAGCTGCTGCTGTTGCTGCGGGTCGCTGAGGACAAACACGTTTGGCGTCTGTGGCACCAGCGATTTCCATCGCCTCCTACTCTTAGATACAATGAAAATTGTGTCTGGAAACAATGCCATCTGCAGAGACAGAGTGGGAAGAAACTTTGGATTGGCCCAGTTCTGTGCCGGGGATGTTTTTGTCTGAGCAGCTGCAGCGGCCCAGGCCCTCTACGCCTTGTTTCTGAGGAAGGGGTGTTCACAGTGTGAACTAGCTTGGGGGAAAGACTTGGGGAAAAAATGGTTATTCATCCATTCGAAACTACAGCCGAGACGTCCAGAAACCCACAGACCCAACACTTTGGGAGCAAAATGTAGCTGTAAAGCAGAGCATCCAGTCAGACGAGTGATTGATCCGATGTAAGATCCAATATGTCGGGCTAGAAAAGTGGCCTCTTTGTAGAAAACAACAACCTTATCAGACTTCACTAGACGAGAAGGCGGTGAAAGACGCTGATTTCCAGCACTCATTGGACGACAGGTGAGGTAGACCTGGGGTCAGGTTGCCATGGAGAACGGCGCGGATACAGTGCAGTGGTAAAGAAACAAGAGCATCTTCAAAACAAGGATTAATAAGGAAGTAAGGATTATCGTTAATCAATTGTACAGTCCTAGTGACCAATCAGAACCAACTAAACAAAAAAACTGGGATAGAAAATTAGGGAAGCCAACAGTGACTCAAGTTATGCAAAACTGCTTTAAAATCACGTCATGAACAGAATGGAATGAATGAAGAACAAAAACATTGATTTATATCATCGTATCTGAAAATTGTAATGTGTCGTTCATATTTTTTTGTGAAAACCTTCTCGTATTTCCCTGCAAATGTTGAAAAAAATAATTCATAACCAGGCCTTGGTGTTGAAAGAGAAAGATTTACCAACCAGCGTCTTTCTGTATGAATGAAGCTATGGGGAGTCTTCCTCTTCTCTCATCCACTTGTGTGTCATGCAAAAACAGTCCCACAGCATGATGATGCCACCACCATGCCTGGACTCCTCTTAACATATTTCTTGTCATTCTGGACTAAATGGCTTTAATCTTTGTGTCTTCTGACCGTCTCGTTTTCCCCAGAATCCACCGCGGTTTTCTGTGTAGCAAAAGTCTCTTCAATCCACCATGTTTGATCAACCAGGGGCCGAGAACCAGAGGTGGTTTTCACTAATTAAGTGATTTTTGAAGGTTCAATAAATTCGAGCTGATCAGGATTCGGGAGGGTTGATCAATAGCCATTGAACTACCTGAAAACTAGAAATGAACAACCTTTTTCACAACCTCGTTAGTCTGACGCTTCGACCGGATCTTTCCCCCACTCCCACCCCGGCCTTCTTCCTGGACTCCGCGCGGCTTAAAACGCTTTCTGCTCTTCCCCTCCTCATCCTGCGTCATCTTCCTCTTTCCTCCTCTGGATTTGTTTGTTCTCCTTCGGCTCCCAGGTGTTTTCCTGCCCGGGGCTTTTAAGCGCGCGTTCCGCTCTGACTCAGGTAGCGCTCGCGCTGACGGCTTTCCCCGGCCCGCGCTGACCCCGCGGCACGGCCACTCGAGGCGCAGACAAGAGCGACGGAGCAAAACGGACACGAAAACAGACACGCAGACGGCGTCACGCCGCGTCGCGCGCGCGTGCGGATGCGCGCCGATTCCAGCTCCCGCCTTCTTTCTCCCACTTCCAACAATAACACAACAAACCTGGCTTCCTCCGCTTGAGGGAACAATGGTAGGATAGCTTTGATGGCCAGAGGTAGTTTGTTGTAGAAACTCGCTTATCGGCCCCCATCAGCCAGAGATCTTGGCAGCGTCCCACCGTCAGCCGGGCGGGTTTTTTTTGTCTCTAACGAGGTCCAGGATGTCAAAATGTGTGGAAAATGTGTGCGCAACAATGGCTGACAGATAGGAACCTGAGAGAAGGCATGTAGCAGCGAGCTATTTTGATTTTTCGGGGTTTTTGCGTTTTAGCGTCTTGTTCCTCTTGATTTCACTCAAAAGTGTCAAGTTGATTCAGGCCTTTTTTTTTTTCTTCAACGTGACATTCTCTGTGAACACGCAGGTTATCGCAACGCCAAGGCTTCGTTTAGCTCTGCAGGAACATTCGAGATGGGAAGAGAAAACTCCTCCCGGCCGGCTCACTCCACGCTTCACAAGACGTCGAGCGCCAGGACTCCTGGGAAATCCCGAGAAGTCCGCCAGAGGATTAGCCACACCCACTTCAAGTTTCTGACCAATCACATTACAGGTGGACACAAAAACTGTATGGTTGGGCAAATGCGTGGGAAGAGAAAGCGGCTTGAACTCAGAAGTTATTGGTTTTGAAGTCGCAAGTGTAATAAATCCTGCATTCATTTTTTTTTCTCATGATTACATTGGAAACTAGTTATTTATTTTTGTTGTTGTTTAAATCATTTTTCCACAAACACCAACATCCCAATAAAGACAATATATAAATCTGACTTTTGTAAAATAAATAAATAAAAAATACAATTCTTTGCTTCAAAACCTAAAAACTCTTTTAAAATTACCAAACTTTCCCAAATTTTAGATCTTTATTTTACTTTTTTGAAAAACTCATCTTTTCTCAGAAGGTCATGGAAAATTTGCTGATCGACGTTTAAATGTTTTTCTTCGCCTGCGCGATAAAACTCGGAACTTGTTTGTTCCTGACCTGCCTTATTTCAGTGCTATGTGCTCTTGTTTTCCCCATTTTGAAGAGTGGCCAGGATTAGACTCGTTCTGATCAACGTTGATTACAGAAACGCCTGTTTTGGTTTTGGTTGATACGTTCTGCCGCGTTTTCAAAGCGGGGAGTTTTGCTTCCTAATGTGGGATTTTCTCCCCACTTAATAAATGTTTCCCATTTAGAGCTGTTTTTTTTTTTTTCCAGTTTTCTCACTGATAGATGAATTTTACACATTTTAACAAAGGGCACCAATAATAATGCAGGGTGTTGATCTGAAAGGACAGGCCGCCTTTCAGATCGAGCTTCCTCTGCCTGTGCATTCATACCAGTCATCTCTGTATCTGAGTGCTTTGTGAAAGCTACTGTGTGTGTGTGTGCGTGTATGCGTGTGTGTGTGTGTGTGTGTGCTGCGTGGGCCAAAGGAGGCAATGAGTCACTTCACACATGCCACCAGGACACAACAGCTCCCCCTGTTGCCAGGGTAGGGAAAGTCCCGAAGGTGTGGGTGTATTGTCCAGGAGAACAGAGCGTCCGGTGACATCATAGAGCTCCTTTCTCCTTCCCCCGACCGATGAGGCAGGAGGGAGGGACAGGGGTAGGAGGGAGGGGGGGCAGGGAGCAGGTGGAGGCAGCGGGGTTTCTCATTCGGGGGTTTTTTTGGTTGTTCTCCCTCTTTCTGCTGGAGAGAGTTTGGGAGGAGGCAGAGCTCATCACTCATTCCTGAGTTGTAGTAATACTTTGCAGCTCTCGTCAGCTCTTAACTTCCATGAATGGGCCTCTGTGTTGCAAAGCCTCCTGTCCTCCGTGGCATTTAGCAGCAGGGCCGACTGAGATGTGGAAAGAAATCCCCACTGTTGTGCAGAAAACGCTGCAGAAATGCGCCCGCATGCGCGTCGAGAAGTTTGCTTTCGTTCATCCCTTCAAACGTTTGAGAGTTTTGTTGGGATGTCGCCGCAGAGACAGAGACCCGGCGGCGGATAATCGTGAGATGGACGGAAGGTTGTAAGCCGGGTTTCAACAAGAATATAAAAAGTGTGGCATGGCAAGGATCAGCTGTCATTGCAAATACAGGTGCAATATTTTTTGGGAGGGTAGGACTAAACCAGATATTCCTGCTCATTAAACAGTCAGGAAGAGATTTGCTTGCATGGATTTTCAATTCTTAATGTAATACAGTGCTGGACTTTGACTGGGCCGTTCCAGTTCTTATCTAGTTGCAGCATCTCTGACTCCATTACAGTTACGGTGCGTTCAGGGTTTCACTCCTCCGGCTCTCTTTTTCTTTTTCTCAAAGTCTCTGTTAACATTTTCCTTTAAACACGTCACATACAAGCGCATCCGTTCCAATACGTGGTTTTTTCCACGTTAGCAGAATCGTCATCGCAGCGTCATTCACTCAAACGAGGCCAATAGTTCGGTGAAGAATTATTGAAATAAACAAATAAAATTTCCCTGATGTATAACATATCAGTCTAAACAGGAAAATTCAAATAGTTAAAAAAGGAATTGGGTAAAGTTTACATAGATCTATTTTTATTATCATCCTTATTTATTTCACTAGTGAAGCTGGGATAGCTGGTAAAGGATTCCCATACATTCTCAAATAACTTAGTCTTTAGTTTTCGCACTTAAGCTGCCTTCTTTAATGCAAAAATTGTTAGCATTTTTTTTTTTTTGTCCCCCCCCAAACGAGCATTATTGAGGATTGTACGACTGCCGTAACTTTAAGCTTCCAGCACAAATGTGCGCAATATTTTTTTTGTGTTCTGCAAACGTCAAAACAAAACAGAATTTTACGCAGGACGGCCTGCAACTAAAGTCACACGTGAACAGGTTTGTCTGTGCGCTAAGTCACTGAAAAACATTCTGCGACGGCACCGTCCCAGCACTTCCTGTTCTGTTCTTCGTCTTCTCCGGCAGTGGTAACATCCTGGTTGTTGATCACATGACTCGAGCTGCGGAAAACGATTGTCCGCTGCAGTTTTGTGAAAAATCCTATACTTTGGGTATAGCCCTAAAAACCCTCACCCTGTCGGCGCAATCACTTTTTTTTTCCATTCCTCGCTTAACTTCCAGGTTTCCACCAGTCCCGCGCCATTTTTGCACGCGAGGCAGAAATTAATTTCAATCTTTCATTGAAGAAACCAAACCAGATTAAAGTTTTCCATGGAGCTTTTTGCCTTTGTGCGAGTCCCTCAAAGTGCGAAAGCAGCACACATCACTTCGAGCCTTTGTAGTACGGCGGATCGGGCCTCGCGTGCCGTATACACAACACACACAGGACGGCTCTGGCGCGCGCGGCAGACGCGCACGCGCACCAACGGAGAGGAAACTGCAACACAATGATAAGGCCTGGGAACACAATGGGCTCAGCGGTGCACAGACAGAAGCCAGGACCAGTTTAGCTCCGAAAGGTCAACAAGCCTCTCCAGGCTTTTATTCAGTTCCTCCAGTTATTATTGTTCAGCCTTATAATGACCACTACGATGGCCTTTATTTTGCAAATGTGGGAGCCATCCGGAAATACCAGCGAAATATGAAAATGCAAGCTCAAGACGCGAGAAAGGTGGGGAGAAAGGTTACTTGTACATACTGGGAAGGTGGAACTTCTTTGACGGATGGGTCCGTCGGACCGGACTGGACCGGACTGGACCACAGTCCTCATCGGCTGAATGAGCTGTGTCCGTTTGACAGACAAAACAACTCCAAACGCACCAATTACACTAAATATTGTTGAGAGTTCAAATACCATTTGTCATCGCATGTGCTCGATTTGAAACAACGCAGTGGAAGCACAAGAACCCAAACGTCCAACCCCCAGAGACTGCGCCGTATTCTATCTGCTGCTGATGTAAATGTACATTTTGAATGCTTCTCCTCGTGTTGCAGTTTTTATGGAGAACTCTTGATCCGTCAAAAATCGGCATTGGTTGATCCGAAGGATGGGGAAACGTTAGCTGTAGTGAGATCTGTGGCTCTCTGGTCAAAACTTGGAGCGTGGATGTTGTGGGATCTGCCACTATTGACTAGCCCGAGTGCTGGTTACCATGGAAACTGGAGGCAGGCTGATAGAGAGGCGTGTCATGTTTGGGTTTTACCTTTTACAGGTAAAGGTGATTTTATTTATATAGCGCGTTTTCAGCAACAAGGGAATACAAAGTGCTTTTATACAAATGATTTTTAGATGATTTTTTGCCTTGATTGACGCTGAAAGTAGGTTTCAAACATGTCATAAAGTGATTTATTTTTCCCACATCATCATATTTTGTTGCAGTAACTCTGCTATTTACAGTTGTACAGCTCACATTGAAGTTTGGTCGCAATATTTGTGCACGTGAACTAAAACCACTGGTTTTCTAAGAGCAAAACCTCATAAAACAACCAACAATAACTCTTGCCGTCATGTAACGTCTGTCATAAAAGCCTCAGGCTCAGTTTAAACTGCTGCAAAATTCTTTGTCTATTGTACATGTCAGGCATTTTTAAGAACGTCTATGCTCATTGCTGCAATGAAATGTTTGATGCTGACATCATAACATCCTCTGTGGCGATAAAATTCCTACAATAAACGAATCGGATGGATGTAAAAAAAGCTTTGTGAGTTCAAATAGTGGCAGAAGTTTTTTAGCTGGGGGGGTTTTGGTGAACATTAGGCCAGAGCCCATTATGTGATTTTTCTCCTTTGATAATAATCACCGTGGTGGTCTCTTTCACATCACAGGCCGCGCGCCGACAAAGAGCCTTTCCCACTGATGTCACATTGAGACATCGTCAGTTCAGGTCGCTGGCGGCGCCGGCCTCCGAGGCCCAGCTGAGGAAATGTCTCGCCGCTCCTCAAAGCGAAACAGAGAAAAGACCAAAGCAGGCCGCCGCCCGCCACGAAATGTCAGCGTTCTTACATAATCCCTCCAACACGACACCGTCTCCCCCGCGCCGAAGCCGTCTGACGGGGACGAAAAGGTCGAGGCGCTCGGCGAGCGTCGATCAGAAAAGTTCAGCGGAGTGTTTTTCTTTCCCTTCAGTCAAAGGGTTTCTCGATTACTTCGCATTCTTTGCAGGCGGCTCATGACGCCACAATAGTCTGAAATTGGCTTAGAAAGTTTTAGAGTGTGCAAACTAGACTCTGGCAGTTTTGGTCGCAATAAAAATGAACATGGCATTCCATTTGCCTGATGGGAATTTCCTGCATCTAATCCAAAAATACATCCTCAGCAAGAGGTTTGTCTTTTTTTTTTTTTTTTTAGAAAATGATTAAGACTCAAAGCAATGCAAACCTCTGGAGACAGAAGAAGCTTGGGATATTGTTGCCAACGTCTAAAAAAAACTGCAGATAGCGTCCATTTGCTGCCACTAGCATGCAGTTCCTTGCATCTTAAAAAAAACCTAAACAAACTAAAGCCATATTTAGAGTTGTGTGTATCTCGTGTGAGGTGGGCGAGAGTCTGTAATTGGAAAGAGATGTTTTTGCAGCTATGATGAGGGTGATACTTTCTTCCATATGAAGTCTTTCAACTTAACAAAAGCAGTAATCTCCCCCAAAGAGACAGACAACTGGAGCCCTTTAAATACTAATGACTGTTTGCTGATGTTTTCGGCAAACACCCGTCTCGATCCAGAAGAGACAATGACATTCCTTCGGGGGTTATTCATCTGCCGTTTCTGACGTCAGGAAAAGGTAAGCCGCCGTGCAAAATTCCTGAGTCACGAGACTTTTCTTCACACGTGACGGACGCGGCGGTGGTTCGGCCGTCGGGTTTGTTTGAGTTTGAAAAGGTGGAGACGTTCTTTAAGTCCTCTTGAGTTTTCCGTCGTCGCCTCGGAGGAATCTGCTTCTCCTCCTTCTCCTTCTTCATCGTCAGCTTTGGACCACGGCCGACTTCCGCTTTCTGTCAACAAATCCATGGCTACACATGAAAATAAATAAATCATTTTACTTCACTTCGTCTGCAAGAATAAAACCGGTCAAGTTCATTAACAGGTGAAAACTTAATTAGCGGACTAGACTGGAATAAATCCTTCGGACAGTCTTCAGGTCTCTCAATGGAGGCCTGGTTGCACTGGAGAGTGTTCAGGTTCGGATCAGCGTCAGTTCAGAGCTAGCTCAACATTAGCATATGCAAGGATAGGGAGGTCAAAACCTATGGATAAAGGCCTCGTGCAAAGACTGCGACTTCTAAGAAAAACACCAGGAAAGACAAAGAAATGGGCATTAAGTCCAAGGTTGGCAAAGTTTTCTAAGATACTCCATCCTCCTGATCACTATGGACGTTTGGGAGTTTGAAGAGCAAACCATGGGAAGTGTTGCGACAGCAGTGACGCATTGAGGGGAGTGGGGTTGCTTTTTAACTGAGGGAATAGCCCGGCTCAAAGTTTTTGCCTACAGCAGTAGGATCGACAGTTGTGTGATGATCAGAAGATTTTCCAGCATGATGGAGGACAGTGACCCAAGGTTAAAGTCATGAGAAATATTTGTTGCTTTGCCAAAAGCAATACAATATATCGGCATATCAGATATCGACCAAATATCCAATATTACTATGAACTAAAACAAAACAAAAAAAAAAACAGTTACTCTGTATTTTATTGGGCTTCTCTGTGTCAGAAGTGGAAAGAATGAGACAAAGAAGGATCCACTTTCCACAAATAAGAATCCGAAAAGCCGTGTGCGCGTTTATGTCCAACCCCTTTTACTCTGATACCTATAAATAAACCCCAGCGCAGACAGCAGCCTCCAGGAGTCCCCTAATTAGTCAACAGAGTCCACCTGACTTTAACAGGACATCCTCTCCTAAACCGCCTGTCTTGCTTCCAGATCCTGTTAGATGTTTGCAAACCTTTACATCATAACTAAGATGGAGAACAGGAAGTTAGTCATATTAAATCACCTCAACCGGTTGTGTTTTCTTGTCTGAGCATTGTTTTGTTTTTTTTGCATAAAGACAGCTTGTGTTTGAGTGCGCGGTGGCCCATGTTTGTCCCTGCGCGCATACCACCAGACCAGGAAAAACAGGCTGAATTGCAAAGGAGACTGTGTGTGTGTGTGTGTGTGTGTGTGTGTGTGTGTGTGTGTGTGTGTGTGTGTGTGTGTGTGTGTGTGTGTGTGTGTGATGGGATAATCGTAGGTGTATGTGAACAGCAGAGGGAAGGCATGCGTCGATGTCCCGTGTGCTTTTCGGCCTGCTTGTTGAAAGCTTATTTCTCCTCTCGCCATCTTGAGTCGCCCGCCATCGGAATCAGCACCTCTTCCCTCCCCCGCCCCCCCGGCCCCTCTGTCTTGTGCGAGCAACAATAGTCTATTCTATGCTGTCCCGTGCGACTGGAGACACACCCAAAGCCAAGGCCATGGTGCGAGGGGAGACCGCTGGCCGATGGCCAGCTGAGAGAGACACTGGCTCGATTCTCGTCTGGGACGGCAGATCCTGAGTGGACCGGGGAGCAGCGGGGGTCTTATCTCTGTGACGGCAGCTACAGAGGGAATCGCTCCGTCATTTGGCGGTGTGATTCCCCCTCACAAGAAAATGTCAAACTTTAGCAATTTATGAATAATCTGTGCAGATTACATCTGGCGGCCGACAAGCACAGGGTTAATGCGACGTATCACGATGTAAGCGTATCGTATCGGTTGATATCGATGAATAATTGATCCGATTTTTTATTTTTTATTTTTTTTTAAATATCTGAAATATTGCCAAACCCGTGTCGTGACCTTCCCTGTTTTTATTCACAGCTTTCACTCTGCGCTGTTTCTTAGCAACTATGAGTCACGGTGGAAAAACCTAAACTGCTGCTGCGACAAGTCACTCAACACGTCGTTGCCAGGTAACCAAAGAGTGAGTCAGTTAGTTGATGAAACCATCCTTGCCTCTTCATGTGGTATAAAGCCTCGTCTCAGTGGAACTTTGGAACATTTTCTTTAATCCATTGTCACATTTGTTCTGGGCAGATATTTGAACAGAAGATGATGATGACTCACACCACAGCTGGAGGACGGAGGCTGTGCGCCATCAATGATCTTCCTGAGTGAAACATGCACTGAGACCAGATCACAGTAGCTATGAATTGTGAAACCTTTCGGAAATCAAAAGTTTGTACGATTAAAAAACTGTTTTGTTACCTTTTGAATGTTGGTCTCGCCGGAAACTTTTTACATGTGAAGTTTGCTGCTTTGCAGTAGTGAAAATGAAATATTTTGAAAGGGAAACTTTTATGATCATCAGAAATTGTTAAATTATTTCCTTAATTAACTAACTTAACCCACAGCTTTTCATGTTAGCTGTGTCTTAAAGTCCACAGACTTCAATTTGTTCAATTTCTATGTGAAATTTGAGTGTTTTTGCAACCATTCCTCAGACAATATCACAGTAGAACGTAAAGGGGAACAAAATGGTTTGTCTGCAAGGCCCAAACAGCAACATCCATGTAAGAATCAAGAGCAAAAACTTGCAAAGCGGCAAAATGGCACGGATGACACACTTTGGTCGAGGACATTACTTCCAGGTATCGGCTCGTCTAGATTTATATCACGTGAGTGATCGCCTCTCCTGCAGGTCAGATGTTGACTCAGCGAACCTCAGCTGCAAAAATAAACATTAAAAAAATATTCTGGACCCATTGAAGCTGAATGTCGCTCTCTTTCCGATAAGGGTCAGCTTGCTTTATTGTCTAACTTAAATGCGACCCGACCGGCACACCAGTGGGACAGCAGCGCAGGTCAGCCTAATTATATAATTACCCCTTGTCTGATTGCCCTATGCAGCTGAGACGAGGGAGGGCCTTTGTGTGGCCGGAGGAATGTGATGCACTTGGCATTTTTCAGCGAAAGGGCAGCTTTCTGGCAGGCGCTGCCAAAGAGAGGAGCGGAGGGTGAGATCACGGCTGCTGATGCCCACTCCTCTGTTGGCTTTTTTTCTTCTTCTTCTTCTTCTTCTTCTTCTTCTTCTTGTTCCTTTGGGACTGCGGGCTGCCTATCTGTCCCAGATCAAGCTCTTGGAAATCTAGACAATTCCATCTCTCTTCTGCGCCCGTCCTATTCCTGCCAGTCGTCCCCCTCCTCCCCTCTGTCAGTCAATCGTCCTCTGCGTGCCTCCAGCTCCGAGAAGCCCCCTTCAGACGTGGAATGCGCCGGATAAGAAGAGGCTGGCGGGTCGCAGTGTGGCAGAGGGCCGCCGCTCCCCGCGTCTGATAACTCTCCTGGAGGCGGCCGCTCCTGCCGCAAGGATAGGAAGGCGTTGCTTTTGTTTCGCTGCGTGGATAAGAGGAATACCAGCGCCTGAGCAAGGTGTTAAGGAGAGATTACGGCGCAGACTCAAGCCTCCCGCAGCACCTTCCCTCTTGAGTCCGAGTCAAAAGCAACAAGGCCGGTGTCACACAAACCATGTTCTCACCACACCTCAATAGAAGATCCAGAAATGTATTATTATTTTTTTTCCCTTCTTCTTTGTCTGACATTTACATCAAGGGTCTCCCAACTCATTGCACGTCACTACTGGGGATTTTATGAAGCCTTTTCTTCTCACTAATGAAAACAGCGGGGTTAATGGTATTTTGGCGCCACGCTTCTCCTTCTGAATTCCTGCGCAGGAGCTCCTGTTGAATTCGGCAGCGTGCCGGGAAAGTAGACACATGCACACATTTTGTAGAGGGATTTACCAAAAGTACTCAGATACCATCACAAAATGCAACGACTTCATGATTTTGTTGTGCTGGAAAAAGACGGGACTGAAAATACTTGAATTTGCCGTTTAGCTCCGATGACTCAGATAAACAAAATCCAAATGATGAATTGGGGAAACGGTAAAGAGGTTCAGGGTAACTCTGGTTGACGGGCATCAACCCTAGACCACATGGAAACACTCACACACACACACACACACACACACACACACACACAGTGGTGGCACCATGATGTTGTAGGGATATTTATTTGGGAAGATGAATGTAAACCTGGAAGAAACCGACGACAGCGACAACGATGCGACAACCAGAGAGACAACAGAATAGTCTGGACTAAAGCATAGTCAAATGTTTGAACGGCCTAGTCAAAGCCCAGCCCTTAAATCTGTGGTAAGACACGTCTAGGTTTAGTCTGCGGACGCACAAAGCTCATTGAAACATGTCCTACCCTAACCTGCGGCTGTCACTGCTGTGAGGCGACTCTGCAAAGTTTGTTTCACAATTTGAGGGGTAAATTTAAAAAAAGCACACCACACATTTCAGATTCAAATAAACAAATGATTCAGAAATCATCCACTCTGCAAGCACACTGCAAGAAGTACTCATTGTGTTAATGGGTTTCATCAGCGCCGGTCCTTTGAAGACATTCACAGCCTTGACTTGGCCTAAAATGAAAATGGGTCAAACAGGAACTCCTGACAGCAGAACTACAATACAAGGGTGGGTCCGAAATCCCCAGCAGGACGGGTCAGGACTTGAGAAATTCCCATAGACCTTCTGGTCAGTGTGCCCACGCATCAAAGCCTCCCTTTGGCTATCACGCAGCATGGAGTATGTGAAAGAATGCTGTCGAGGCATAGGAGGACTGCAAGGGCTCCGCATTCCCATCACTAACACACACACACACACACACACACACACACACCAGCAAATTTTTACTGATATAAGTAAAACATGAAATTCAGGGTGAATTGCGGATTAGCCCAAAGTGTCGCTCAGTCGTAGCAACAGAACCCAAGACATTATGTTTGGGTAAACAGAGACGGTTTGAAGGTTTGAGCCAAGAGTGAGACCTCTCCCACCATCAGCCTATCTGTGGGAGATTCTTCCTTTTGCTCATCTTAAATGGCTCAGAGAATTTTTTTTATTTTTATTTTTTAACTGCTCCGGAGGAGTCTTCCTGATAAAACCTAAATATATATATATATATATGTATTGGCACGGAGGCAGATCTTCATCAGTCAGTGAAAGACGTCAAGGGTCAGGGTTGCTCCACAGCGCCTCTGCTGGCCAAGGTTTGACCCTGAAAAAGTCCCCCATCTAAACGGAGCCCTTCGATTCTCTCTGACTTTACATGTTCAAACTGAATAAATAAAAAAAATCAGTGGTAAGAAAATAGAACATGGATTTAAAAAAAAAAGAACATTTAGTGGATTTAAAGAACCAATTCTGATTAGAATTAAATCTAAAAGCGTTTTATATATATATAAATCAAAGGTAAATGGGGCCCCCTTGTGCTTGCAAGCGGGTACTGCAGTTTTTACACATCTCCAGAGATGCAGAAAACAAGTTTACAGACAAATGTCTGCATTTCATTTAAATACAAAATGTGTTTATTTTTGCGCATTTTGTGCTTTATTATCGCTCTGTTACTCTTTCAGTCGACGGCCTTTTTTGGAGTCTGCATACTCCGTTTAACGATTAACCGAATACTAAAACGGTTGACATTTTTTTCCTCTTTTTCTTTATACTAGATTCTTATTTTTACTACAAGTTCAAACAACCATCTCCAGCCCTCAGTGGTTAACGGCTCCTTCATTCGATCGTTTCTAAGGACAAACTTCCTCCCAGGCGCCGTTTCACCTCCTGCATCAGGCGGCAGAAACCACGGCAACAGCAGGCAGAATTAAAAACACTTTTATTCAACCGTCTTTCTCTCAACTTTGTCCATACGGGTATTAGTGTGGCTGTTATCCTTAAAGCGCCAGTTCGATCTTTACGTCCATCTTCGACTTAAAGGGCTCCAGCAGGGGGCGTATTTCTTCAGACAGGAACCTCACAACCTGGAGGACAGAAGAAAAAGGCAATTTCGCTTTGAGAACATGTTCCGAGGGAATGGTTTCTGAAACTTTGCTGTCCAAAATAAAAACAGGAGGTCGAAGCATCGTGCAGCGTCACGTTGGCCGTCTAAACGCACTTGCTGCGGGGCGCGGCCGATGAAGGTGCTGGGGTCCAGCAGGGCGTCCAGCTGGCCCAGGATGGGGGTGAAGTAGGGGTCTCTCTGGACTCTGGCCAGCAGGTCGTTGTCGCCTCCTTCCTGTTTCACGACGGCCGCCGCCTCCTGGGACAGGACCCGGATCTTCTCGTGGCAGTCCTGGAGAGAAACGAGAACGGTATCCAGGGTGACCAGGGAAGTCTCAAAAATAATAAATAAAAAAAAATTACAACAATTATAATGTGTTACTGAGCACTTTTTGCTATCCAATAATCTAAAAAAAATTGATGTTAAGAAGAAATCACTGAGCTTTTCACATGTCATTGTATTTAGGCAACAAAATATTTATTTTATTATTTTAAAAAGCAATCGAATTATTTGTTGTTTGGATATTTGAATGTATTTTTAATTTGCACAAAAAAATAAGCACTTTATTTTAAATCAGATTGATTGTCGATAAGTCAAATCATCATTCTTCGCAGCCCTAATCGGCTGATGTTGGTGCCGATATTTCATGCTTCGCTAACTTGCGAGCACTGGCTGCGATGAACCAGTACCGCTAAGTTAAGCGTCACCTGCCACACCAGTGCAATCAAGAAATGATGGATAGCTTATAAATAAATAAACTCTGAATTCCTTCAGGTTGTCTTTATCTGATGATCTGAAACGCCGTCCTACCTGTCTGTTCCCTCCAGCCTTCACCATGGCCATGATGATGTTCTCCGTGGCCATGAAGGGCAGCTCGTGGCGGATGTGCCTCTCGATAACCTTTGGGTAGACGACCAGACCCTCCGTGATGTTCTGCAGAGTGCTGAGGACGATGTCTGCGGTCAGGAAGGACTCTGGCAGGGAGATCCTCCTGCAGGTCAGCAAAAGAGAAGCGTGGAAAACGATTGTTTCAGCTCGTCTGAAGTGCAGATCTGCTGCATGCGCTGGCAATAATACCTGTTGGCGCTGTCGTCCAGCGTCCTCTCCAGCCACTGGACCGACGCCGTTTGCAGCGGGTCGGCCATCAGCGCCACCAGGTGGCGAGCCAGGCTGCAGCAGCGCTCTGCGCGCATCGGGTTCCTCTTGTAGGGCATGGCACTGGAACCTGCCGGGAGGGAGCGACGACTTCTTAAACCTCAAACTGTCTTACGCTTTTATTTCTGGACGACTTCCCGCTGTAACGTACAAAACGTACCGATCTGCTCTTTCTCAAAAGGCTCCTCTATTTCCTTCAGGTTGGCCAGCAGACGGATGTCCGTACAAATCTAAAGAAGAGAATCGACGTCATTTACGCGTGAAAACCACCAGAGGGAGACATTTATGTCCTCCGTAATACCTTGTGGACAGTAGAGCCCAAACTGGCCAAGCTGGACAGACAGTCGACGTCCACTTTACGGCTGTAGGTCTGTCCGGTCACCAGGTAAGCTCTGAGGAAAAGGACAAAGACGTTAACGTCCAGAGGCGGTTGATGTTCTCCGATCAGGGTTTGGATCACAGAGCTGCTGTCGGGACGTTCAGGACGAGATGTGAGCGCGGTCTTCTAACGTTTCGCAAGCACAACGTAATTTAATACGTCGGACAAATAAAGAGGGAAAAATGAGCCGCCTCTAGAGCTTAATCTTTGCATTACATCAGTTATTGATGCCAAGAAAAAAAAAAATAAGTAAAAGCAAAACATAAAAATAGCTTACTTTTTGAAGCCAGCCATTTCTGTCACCTTCCTGTCCAGCTCCTCCACCTGATGGTACAAAAACGCCATGAATGCCATCGAATCTCTTCCGCTGCCCGCCGCTCCAGAGACCCTCGTCTCTCCTACCTTTTCGTGGTCCCCCTGAAAGAGCTGCAGGAAGCTGGCCTGGGTCCCGGTCGTTCCCTTGACCCCCCGGAAACGCAGGTCGTCACGGGCTCGCCGCAGGTTCCGCATGTCCATCGCCAAGTCCTGCAGCCAGAGGCACGCCCGCTTCCCTACGGTGGTGAGCTGGGCGGGCCTGGGGCGCGGCGGGGCGGGGAGAGGAGGGGGAAGCAAAGGTTTGCGACGGAGAAACGTGAAGACTTGGGAGGAAAACATGTGGACGGACTCACTGGTAGTGTGTGAAGCCGAGCGTGGGAAGGTCTTTGTATTTGTCTGCGAAGTTTGCCAGCCTGTCGATGACCCTCGCCAGCTGGGGGAAGATTGAGTTGTTCCATAAACACAACGGACGTCGCGTTAAGTTCAAATCTGGCGCGAAAGCCGCGCAAAGTTAAATGAGGGCAGCTCTTCGTTCCGGCTCGCGGATTTGCTACAGAAACAGCTGAGACGCACGGCTGGGCGGGTGCGCTCGTTGTGAAACCGACATCGGAGCCTCACCTTAGGGAGGAGGACGTCAAAGCCATCGCGCAGCATAATGAGATCCTGGGGGAAAAGATGCAACACAACAAAAATAGGTGGAGAATGTAAATAAACACAGCAAGGTTTCTTCTCCGGTTTATGCAGTCGGAGAAATACTCACGGTGTTGTCTCCGACGTAACAAGACGTGGCTCCCAGGTGGATGATGGGGGCGGCGGAGGGGCAGCAGTGAGCGAAGGTGTGGACGTGAGCCATGACGTCGTGCCTGAGCCTCCGCTCCTCTTCGGCGGCCCTGGCGAAGTCGACGTCCTCGGTGTGGCTCTCCATCTCCTGGATCTGAGCGTCCGTGATCTGCAGACCCAGTTCCTGAGGGGGGGGGATTGAAGAGGCAGAGATGTCTCGACGCCAAGCTCCAGCGTTTGGGTTGGAGAGTTTCGTTTTAATCTGATGTCTACGATTACGGGTGTTTTTGAAGAAACAGAGTAGGTGAGGCAACGTCTACCGTTGCCACTACATGTCCCTGACTCCAAGATATATAAATGGAGTGAGTTTATTGAACACTTTCCTTTTCGTACTCAACACACAAAACGCTTTACCACTCACAATCTCCTAATATCTTGATTAGGAATGTTTCTGTTCATGGAGCGTCGATGGGAATCTGATAACGGCTCGATTATAGAGGAATGAGCAGCTTGGTCCCATGAGCACACTGCTGAAACCAGCCGGGATCAAAGGTCAGATAGCAGACAGGCCAGTTCTACACATTTTATCGACTGAACACATGAAGCCAAGACGGTTTAAAGCCAAATGCTAAAATAAAAGGAACTTTGACTGGGCTGCAAAGGTCAGAATTACAAATATACTTCAAGAGATGTCTCCGGTTACAGAAAAATACTGTGCTATATTCAAACAGTGCCTATCCTAGCAACACTCCAGTAACCCCAAATAGTGAATGTGAATCTGCGTGTAGGATGTCATGTGAGGCAGCACTCGTGAGAAAGGGCCTGTTAACGTTCACTTAGGCCCCTTCAAAGGGCAGCTGATCAAATTAGAAGAGCTCCAGAGTTAAGATGCTGTTGAACTGTGTCCTGTCTGGTCACATGACCTTGAGGGGCATTGGGAAATGTCAAATTAATCAATTTAACTTTATTTAATTAATTCCTCTTACACGTGAATAAATTGTGAAATATGTATCCGACTTTTTGAAAAAAGTGGGTTAGTCAAATCATGCACTTGTTTTGTTTATTCTCATCACACTCAATGATCCCTCATTGATTTTGAGATGAATGTTCAAAGATCAACACAGCCTGCAAGTGTAGAAACCGGGTTAAGTAATTATTAGTCGACTAATAAAGAAAAAATAGAGACGTCAGCCACTTTAAACATTCTGCATAAAAGATGAATGACTCTTCATTAGTGCAGACAAAGCATCTGCATAGCGTAAGCACGACATCTCAGTAGAACCTGAGCATTGCACATCAGTGGGGTGGATGTGGTTTTTGTGATGTCTCTGAGATGTATGAAGGGGTAATGACCTGTTAAAACTGCCAGAAAAAAGTAATCTGTAATATTTTAGTCGACCCAAAGTTAGTAAAGACGTTCTTGATTTGTCAGCATAACAAATTTTAAAAGCCAGTCAAAAATAACCTGCATAAACACAAAATGGCATTTGGGTGCAGATCTGATGCAAGATTTTTGAAATTCTACTTTGTAGAACTGATTTCAATTCAGACACTTTTTGAGCATGAGAGACTAAACAATAAGTCCAGACTTTGAGTAGGCCACTCAAACCCTTTTGTCATTTTTTTTACCTTATGGAGACCAAGAGAAATTAATTTATGGTTCCATCTTACAGGCCATGAAGCAATTAAACAGCCTTAACAGTTTAATTACCACCATATTTATTAAAATTAACTGGATGATTTATGATGACAAAGCAATTGGAGGCAAATACTGTCTTGAAGTATTATTGGGTTAGGTTTTGACTTTTTTTTCATTGCTTTTTTATGAATCTTCATAACTCATTCACTGGGAATTAATGACAACTATTTAAAATTAAAACGCATAATTAAACTAATCCTTTTAATCTGTTTGGAGCTTCCTGTATCATTTCTGTGTACAGTCATTGCATTATAAATAACAGAGGCATTTATTCAGTTCCTATTTTTATGGAAAGCCAGAAGTGCCTGTAGTATTTGGTCTTCCACTATTTTTAGACCGGGACATTTGAGATGTTTCTAAAGGTCGCAAGTCGTTCAAAATGGGACAAACAGCGACGTAAAAATCATCAAACCTTCTCCGCTTTGGCCAGTAGGATCCACAGCTTCCTCCAGGTGGTGAATTTCTTCTTGTCGCTGAAGTTGTAGGCCATTTCTTTGCTTGCATATCGCGACACCAGCGGAGAGCGATACTTCATGAACTCCTCGTCTGCCTCCATGTTTGCTGGACAAGACTGTCAATGAAAACTGTCAACCGGAAGCTTTCCGTATAAAAACACCAGGCGCCTTCCACGCCTCGCTTCTTTTTTTCTATGGCGGTTGGCAAGCGACTTACTAATGAGCATTACCGCCATCTACTGGACTGGAGTGTGGATCGGGATGCTACATATAAAATAAAATAAAATAAAATAAAATAAAATAAAATAAAATAAAATAAAATAAAATAAAATAAAATAAAATAAAATAAATAATTTGGAGTACGGACCACAACGCAAATATTCGAAAAAAAAAAAAAAAAACTTTGAATTTTATGAACTGAAAAACTCTCTTCTTAAAACATTATCAGAATTTAAACTACGTATTTCTACTCAATTAACACCGTAAGACACAGTGCTGCAATAGTGCAACATCTCCTCTCCAATCAAAAGAAGTTTGGAAGGTTCTTCTACCTAGTTTCTGTTTTCTCTCCAAACTTAGATGAAACCCCATTGGTCAGGTCTTAGAAAGCCATAAATTACCCCCCACAGGGTCATAAAGTACAACTTGAAAGCCTTTGGCTGAGGAAGGTAAGCAAAACATCTATTCAAATATGTTGGATGATCATTGCAACGTCATGCGTAACTTTGTACAGTTACTATTTTCACCGGAGCTCCTCGCATGCAGAATCGGGCAATGGGAAGAACAGGAGACAATGCACGGTGTTTAAAAAAAAAAAAAAAAAACTCTGGACCGGACTATTGTTTTACAAAAACAACAACAACAAAAAACAACAACAACAACAACAACAAAAAAACACATAAAAACGACATGTGAAGTTTGCAGGCGGCGCCGATGCCTCATTGTGTCTCTTTTGTTCATAAAGACAAAACAGTCGCGGTCACTTGAGCTGTACGTCAACGTCTCTGACATTTTGTGACTGGCATTTTTGATAAATATCACATGGAATCTGTTCGAGGCCGATCCGTGCCGATGATTTTCTGTTTCTGTTATAGTCGTAAGTATGGTAGATAGTCTTCGTAACTAAGAGAAGAAATTAAAAATAAAAAATAATCACTAAAAAAAATGTTATCTAAAACTTAACACCAAAGATATTTCTGACATCTTGGGCTTTTAATAATGAAGTAATATATGTTATAGATATGACAATATATAATAAGAAATTATACAAAATTAAAGTTTAAATAAATTTAAAAAACAAACAAACACCGAAATAAATAGAATGTGAAAAGGGAAATAATAATAATAATCATAATAATAATAAAAAACTCAGCAATTGAACAACACTTTTAACTAACCCAAAGTGAAATTTGACATTGCTGTTTTGTATTTATTTTACTTTCTTACAAAAATTCCCAAATATTGTTTCTTTTTTTTTCTTTTTTCTTTTTTGTTTGTTTGTTTGTTCCTAATCTCGACAACGACTGACTACCAGTATCCATCCATCCATCCATCCATCCATCCATCCATCCATCCATCCATCCATCCATCCATCCATCCATCCATTTTCCATCACCCTTCTCCCTAACGGGGTCGGGAGTTGCTGGTGCCTATCTCCAGCTGCGTTCCGGGCGAGAGGCGGGGTTCACCCTGGACAGGTCGCCAGTCTGTCGCAGGGCACTACCAGTATCCGAACTGGTTAACTTTAGCCCGCGCCCGAGGCTAAGACGCCACTCACAACATGGAGGACGCGCCGACGTTACCGCTGGTGGGTGAGGTCGCATCGCGACTCTTGGGAGACGCTGTACGGCATGCCGAGATGTCTTGGGCAAAAACGAACTCCCTGGCAACGGCCGAGCGCTAATGCAGCCGAAACGCGTGAAAGTATGACAACGACCGCTTATAAAAACGCCTCAACGGTGTCATTATGTTATAAGAAGGGCACACAGAATGTGTTATGCTTGGACTTTTTACTGTTTTGCCACCAAAACAGTGAAAGTGTCTTAATTGGCGCATATCGATGCTAATTTCCGTGTGGAAAATATCAGTGTTATATCTCCTTACTGCTATCTGCTATTTATAGGAGCTCTCAGGCGTTACGTAAGATCCTGTCTTGTGTTAATATTTATATGTATGAGTGCCTCTTTCTGCCTTGTGTTCTTTCTGTCTGCAGGGGTTATATAATTAATTGTGTTTGTATGTTATGCAGCACCTGGGGACAGCAGCCAGCTGTAAACAGAAGAGTCCTCCTCTCTCTCTCTCTCTCTCTCTCCTTCTCCTGCTCTTGTGTCTGACCCTCCCTCTCTCTCTCTCTGCGTCTATCCTTCCTTCCATCAGTCCTCCTAACTGCAGTCTGCATACAGGTCCATTCTGCTGCTCCTGCTGCTGCTGCTGGTGCTGGAGTGAGTGGGAGGAACATTTCCCCCCTCTTTGCCTCAAAAACCAAAATAAATAAGTAAATAAATAAATAAAAGAAGAAGAAAGAAATGACGAGACATCCTTCTGGAGCTGCAGAGGCAGGGGTGGATTTGGCATCCAGTTTCCTGCATTGCACAATGTTTGCCGTCTGCTTGGAGAGATAAACAGAAAAAAAAAAAAAAGAAGAAGAAGAAGACAAAGGAGAAAGCGTTGTGGACAAGGAGAAAGTGATACGCCGAGGAGGGGCTGAGGTGAGGAGGAAGCTGTGGGAGACACACAGCAGATCACAGAGGAGGTGCTGAGAGGCATGAGGGACGAGTGGGAGTCAAGAAACCGAGGATGAAGTGAGTAAACGCTGCAGTGGAATGAGGCTTAAAGTGAAAGTAGGAGCCGAGAAGCAGGCCTGTGTTCGCCACTTCGCTTTCTGAAGAAGCCGGAGGAAAGGAATCCACCGTGGAGGCGAGAAGGAGACGAAGGAGGGGGCCCGAGGAGGAGGAAGCCAGAGGTTCAACGCTCAAGATGGCTGCTGTGTCCTCTGCCTCTGACACCGGTAAGTGTCTTTTTCTTTTTTGTCATCCTTCTTCTTCTTCTCTCTCTCTCTCTCTCTCTCTCTCTGTTTCTGCTGGAACAGGTTCTGCATCATCAACCTTCATTTGACCACACCGTCCCTGGGAAAAACTCTCAGCTCTGTTTCTTTCCCAGTTTCCTCTAAATAGGGAAACTGTTGCGCCGCTTGGAATTAGCTACACGCACAGAAAGTCTCATCAGCAGTCCTCTGCGGGAGGAAATCAATGAAGTCTCCCCCCACGCATCCTCCCCACACACACACACACCCCCCGACTCCTCATCGCCTCATCCTCTCGGGGCGCTCGTCGCTTCTCCTGCCAGATGCTGAGCATCCACATTCAGCTCTGATGCCATTTCATCAAAATTTCTCCTTGACTTATAGCTCTTCGCTCAGGCCACTGCTGCTGATTATCATATGCCCTGATAATATGATGGGGTATATTATCAGGGCATGTGATGATGTCACACCTGAACAGCAGCACCTGGACGCACCTGCTATTCATTCTTCATTCAACCTTCTCTGCCTGGAGGACGGCACTCGGTCGTCTTCTGCGAAGGTTGACTCAAAGGGCTCTGCCTCCCTACATTAGTCACCACACAGGGTTTTTTTTTGTTTTTTTTTACACATTTTGGATCTGTGGTCCATTTGGAAATTTTCTGATGATTGACCGAAGATTCGACGACAAATTCTTTTCCTACAGGATTTGTATTTTACGACTTCACGCTCTCTTGGAACCAAGCGGCGAAAAGCAGGGCCGTTTCTAGCTTTTTTGGGGACCCTAAGCGAGATGCTGCTCGGAGGACCCGAGTGTATCGACAGAATCTGAAAGAGCAGGTCTGGACGTTTGACTCCGTTTAACACCGCAAAGCGTCATGAAGCTGCGTTCTGGTCTCATTTGTCGGTTTGAACGAATTCTAACAATTATCCGAGGCAAAATCGTTTTGCTAACAAAATTTGATGAAAGCGTCGCATCTTTGACAATAAAATAGATATTTTGAAGCGATTATTGTGGGCACAAATAACTGAGGCAGCGGTGATTTATTCAAAATCTTTCTGCCAATAGGAGACCACCGGAGCCGCCTCCCCCCCGAGCGCCGGCTGCTGATCCTCGGCGGGCCCCGATCGGGAAAGACCTCCTCCGCCAACACCATCCTCGGAGACGAGATGTTCGACGCCGGGACGGAGACGACCCACAGCAACGTGGGCCAGATGGAGATCTACGGCCGGCGGGTCACGGTGGTCCCCCGGGCCCGAGGACGACAACGCCGGCGCCGAGTCGGACAGCCCCGCTCGCCCCCCGCCGAGCCTGGACAGCGAGGGCCCCTGCATGGGCGCCATCCTGTGCCCTCCAGGACCGCACGCCATCCTGCTGGTGGTGTCCATCGGCCAGCCGTTCGGTGACAGGGAGCGGAAGGCCGCGGAGGAGCAGCTGGGGGCTCTGGGTGGAGGGACCTGGAGGTACTGCATAGTCCTCTTTAGCGGAGTGGACAAGCTGCCCAAAGGCGTGTTCATCGAGGAGCACATATCCAACACCGGAGAGGCCCTGCAGTGGCTGGTGGAGAGATGCGGAAGCAGGTAGGACGATAAACGGAGTCGGAGGAGATCGGTGACAGAACAGAGGTCTGTCGAACCGAACGCGTCGTCATTCCACAAGTCTGGTCCAGCGTAGCAGAACGGTCTAGATGTTGTGGAAGAAGACGTTTCAGTTTGATGAGGCAAAGACTGCCTTGGTGCGAATTGCTAAATACGGCAGGAAACAAACACTGCACGGTTTGCACGGAGCATTCTGTTGCTGAAACATGGTGGTGGCAGCCCAGTGCTGTGGGGAATCTTCAGCAGAGACGGGGGATTCTCATCTGTTAGAGGCGCAAGGAGAAATGAGACTCTAAACCTCTAAATGCAAATTCACACCACACTTTGTGCATTTTTTTATTTGTTAAAAAAAGAAAAAAAAAGAAACAGGTTTGGAAAACGATCTATTTGTGTCTTTTCGCAGGTACCACGCCTTTGACAACACCCTTAAAGACTCAGAGGAAAACACCCAAGTACCCGAGCTAATGGAGAAGGTGGAAGAACTGGTCACCGACAACCAAGGTTTGCGAAGCGACTCTGAGGCTACGACTTTAATAAACAGTAGCGGCTCTTATGCAGTATTCATGCGGCTTCTCTGATCAGTGCATTATTAATCCAGGCACCGTTTGTGTTGCGGGGGGTGGGGGGTGAGTTCTGACCTAAAATCACTCGGTGAATTATTAATCGGTGCCTTCATGCAGGCTGGTACTTTGAGGTGAACGAATTGATTTTGCTGGAGGAAGAGCAGGCCCGGCGAGCGCTGGAGGAAGAGCGGATGAGGATGGAGGAGCACGCCCGGCAGAGGGAGCAGATGATCGGAGGACCTCCCCGAGGTGTGTGTGTGTGTGTGTGTGTGTGTGTGTGTGTGTGTGTGTGTCAGAGTGTGTGTGTTCAAGAGGGTAAAGTGAACATATGTTGTTAATGCTGTTCAGGCGGAAACAACAGACCAGATGGGTGCTTAAGGGGGAACAAAAAAAAAAAAAAACCTTGATGTTTGATTCTGCTTACATTTTCTTCCTTTTTTTTTTTTTTTTTTTTACTGGGTGTCCAGAGTTGAGGCTGCTGCTGCTGGGCTGGAAGGGCGTCGGGAAGAGCTCGGTGGGGAACTCCATCCTGGGCCGCCGCTTCTTCGAGTCGGGCCAGGAGACGGAGCTGTGCCTTAGGAGGCAAGCGCTGGTGTGCGGCCGCCGGGTCACCATCGTCGACACCCCGGGCTGGGACTGGTTCTCGGTGAGCCGGACCCCCAAGCGGATCCGGCAGGAGTCGCAGCGCGGCGCCGCCCTCCTGCGGCCGGGGCCCCACACCCTGCTGCTGGTCCTCCCCGTCGTCTCGTCGCTCACGGCCAGGAAGAGGCGGACGCTCCTGGCGCACATCGAGACGCTGTTCGGAGACAACGCGTGCCTCCACACCATGGTGCTGTTCAGCTGCGGCGACTGGCTGGGGCACACGCCCATCGAGGAGCACATCCTCCGGGGAGGGCGGGAGCTGCAGAGACTGCTGGAGTACTGTGGGAACTATTACCACGTGCTGGACAGTAAGACGCCCGGCAAGGACAGGAGCGTGTCGCTGCTTCTGGACAGGATAGAGGAGATGATCAGGGAGAACGGCGACAGGGCCTTCCTCCCCATCCAGACCGAGTGGCGTAAGTCTCATTCTCCGAGTTCGCTGCTGTTCTTCTTGCCACAAAGGAGAGAAAAAAAAACGGGCATCAAAGACATGATGTGGAATCACCGCAGGCCTCTTGTGCTTCCGTTAAAACAGCGTTCATGACACAAATACAAGATCACAGAGGCCTGACTCGTATTTGATGTCGCAATGTTTCGCTAGGTGTTTGGTGAAAACTTTGGATGATAATAAAATGTGTAACTTTGTGGAAGGTTACAGTTGTTGCATGTGGTGGAAAAGTAACAGAATGACAGTCAAACCTTTTGGTGCTTTGATTTTGGCACAAGCAGTGCAACTTATCAGTTGAGTGGAGTTTTGAAAACGTGCCAATGCCTGCTAATGAACAGTAGCTTGTAAAGGACATGAGACCAAAGTGAGGTTTCCATCTCCAGCCCACTGGCAAATTGGTGTTGGGGGGGAAAAAAAAACCCCACCAAAAAAAGAAGAAATGAAGCGCGTGTAACACAACACTACGTAATAAAAAGAGTAAGAAAGACTTTAAAACTTTTATAGTTCACGTTCAGATATCGTGATGAATCGTCCGGTCAATAAATCAGCCGCCGTCCGCTTTCGCTCTGCCATGAGAGAACTGGCCGTCGGTTTCTAGGCGGTCGTTCATCCGGACATTTGAGTGCAGGTCGTAACGCCTTGCTTAGCAGTTTGCTCCAACATGTTCTTCCTTTAAGTCGAGTTTATTTGTACAACACAATTCAGCAACACGTTATGAATCGCAGGCAATTCAAAAAGTGTTGTTTTCTTTCAGCTTTCAGTTAAAAAAAGGAACTCCGTGTTTCAGCATCTTTGCAGTTTTCTGTATGTTTTTTCCAGATTAGTGGAGCATAGAAGCTGAATGCTATCTCTCCCCGTTTGGTTCCGATTCTGGGGACCCAGACTAGACCTGGAAGACCCGGGCGGTCTGGGAGGTTGACACAACGACGACAAATCTTTAATGTATTAATGAATGCATGTTGTTCAGTGAGTTAACTAACTAAAGCAGAATACAACGTCTATAGAATGAGGTGCAGTGTGACGATTTCAGAACTGGGATGAGTTTGGATGAGTTTCTCTCGATCTTCCTGAAACGTTCGTCCTCTAATCCTGAAAATGTTCTTCAGGTGATAGAAGGCCGACGACTTTGTAACCGTCTTTATGTGACTCTGAGTCGAGCCTGAGTCCATCTGAGTCAGGACCGCTGGTTTCTACCTGTAATAACTGAAGCAGATTGAAGTCTAACCCGTCTAGACTGGCTGTTTGGAAACCCGTTTGTTAAATCCGTCCCAACTTAGTAAACACACAGCTTTACTCTCCTCCTGAGCTGCCACGGCTTCACTGAAAGGAAAAGGAGTTTGTGTTTTGTCTCGCTAAATCCTATTAAAACTGACGTCGTTGTTTGTTTTTCTTTTCGTTTGGCAGTGAGCGAGGAGAGCTCTTATTCCTCAGACAACACCGAGCCGGAGGACGACTGCCGGGGATGCCAGCTGCAGTGACGAGGCGGCCCCTGGGGGGCGTTCCCCGTCTTTGTCTTCAGCAGACCCCAAGCATCACCTCATGTAAACCGTCACCTCATTCAAAGGGTCCCTCATTCTGAAGAGGTTCAGGGAAGAGCCAGAATTGAGCCATGTAGCTGTTTGTTTTAGAGACCATGCCCACTGTTCACTTAGCTCAGCCTTTACTAACCGGATCTGAATATCACTGGGAATAAACTCGGCCCTCTGCTGCTGTCAAAGAGACATCATTGTATATCTAGCTATGTTCACGCTGGGAATGAAGAGGGGGTGGGTGTGGGGGGGGATGCAGTCGGAGTGCGATTCCTGATTTCTCGAACTTCGGAAACTGTGCTCCACAAGTCGGGAGACGCGAGTTTTCGTCCTGCGTTCGCGTCCCGGTGACAGAAATTGCCTTCATTAAAGTTTGATCAGGGTCTGCTCAGGGAGTCGAGGGTTGAACTGATCCCTTCCGATTAGGAGCTGCGGTTCTCCCTAAAAGAACATGCGATAACGACTAAATTAATGTAACGCAGCGCATATTTTGTTGCTTAGTTCTTTTCTTTCTCAAGGAGAAGGAGAAAGGGGGGGGGGGAAGGGAACGACAGCCTCAGATCCCAGCGGAGCGGCGGAGGCCACGGCTACCGTCACGGCTACCGTCACGCTCCCCCGCCCAAATATCGACAAGGTAGATCCATCTCTGTGCCTCAGCCCGAAACCGCGAGAGCGAGGAACCGAGGAGCTGTGTCCACGGAGCGCCACGCCACGCTTCCGCATGCCACACACACTAAATAACCTCATGGACCGTCCGAAAGCCCAGGCAGGAGCTTTTGATACCTGCTAACCTTTTTCTACATCCACCAGACATCCGCTCCCGACATGCGTGGTGATGGGGGGTTTTTTTTTGTTTGTTTCTTAGAGAGAAAAAAAACTATTTAACAAAGACATGTAGATATATACTCCACCGTCCGCGGCATGTAAAGACACCGCATGCGAACAAACGAGTGCCTAAAGAGTTGAAGGCAAACCTCGCTTTCTTATTTTTCTGACTCTCGCTTGAAAACTGTGGCTTTCTCTGGCGTGGCGTTCAGAGTCCTCCCGCCTTCGCCCGGGAAAGCGGAGGGCGAAAGGGGAGGGAAGCCTGTTCGACACGACCGCCGGGCGGCCAAATCTCATTTTCTATTTCCAGGAGGAGAGAGAAAATGCCCCCCCCCCCTGACCCGCCCGGCCCTCTCTTGTGTTTCCACCGACTCCGCGCTTCTTCTCCTAGTGTCGTAGGCCGTAGCAGCACTTCAGTGTGACGAGCATGCCTTCATGATTTCCCTTGCCAGGATGTGGCGGAAGCGTCGCCCGAGCCTCGCTCTGTAATTGTTAACATGTTGTATAAGCTGCGTGTAGCCGCAGCGTTCAAAAGTGTGAAGGTCTTAGCTGTGCATTTTTGCACTGTGTAACTTCTACCACCGCGCCGCAGCCAAGGCGACGTCACTGACTGACCGTGGTGATTATTGTATCGTCATCAGTATTTTGTTCATCCTCTGACAACAATAAAAAGGTTCAAACACACTGGTGGGTATTTTTGGCCTTTGACTGCGGCGTTTGCTTTGACTTGAAGGTTCAGAGTTTGATTGTTTCTATTAGAGTTTTATTACAAAGTAGTGAATAATTGCGAAAACATTTTTATCTTGTCTTTCTGGCTGGAGGTTTCATGGTCTCTATGTGCATGCATATGTTCTCTCTGGGTACTCTGGCTTCCTTCCACACTTGTTAGGTTTAACGGGTTGGTCTAAATTGGTCTTAGTGTGTGTCTGACCCAATGATAAAATATCAATTAATTCTTAAAATTAATATTATTTAACATCTTTTCAGTCCCTCTGGGATTCTGGGATTTTTCAAAAAAAAATTTTTTTCTGTTTTATTTATGTCGGTCAACGCAACTGTTCATCATTCGTATCGATAATAGACTATAATCTGACATCGATTGAGGCCGAGGCAACTGTTTAGTTCAAGTAAGGAAGTTTTTGACGATTTTTGAGAAAAAATGCAATAAACTTCCTATCATCAGCTCAGAAAAGTGCTGGGATTTGTTGATTTTTGTGAATTTCGACAATAATTGTGAAGAATGTCAAGCGACTGATTGATATGATTTGGCAGTGAAAAGACAAGAACTGCATTAATCTGGTTGATAACATAATATTTAAGCAAATTCGCTGTTTGGTCTGGAATCTAAAGGGGCGGATTTGGCCCACGGGCCTCGAGTTGGACTCCTGTGCTTAAGACGTTTCTGATTTTGGCATCGTCCTGTCGATGAAAGGTCCGCCTGCTTTTTAATAACGCACTTAAGGGCAAGTCTTTGTCAAATTCAGGCCCAAGTTACGAAACCAAGCTAGTGATTTTAAAAGTTGCTTGGGGTTTTGTATGGATTTTTAGAGCTTGGGATCAACAGCATAATGTGATGCAGCAGAAACAAAATCATTGTCAGTCAGGAAGGCAACAGCAGGGGTCACAACCACTAAATAGGAGCTGAGCAAGCAGGATTCCACCAACACCACATTGCAAATGCAATCATCTTAAACAGAAACAATTTGGAAAACCTCTACAATTGCGGTTAGCTGCCTTCTATGAATCCGTACCCTGCAGTACTCAGTCAAGTTTTTCTTCCTCTTATCCCCCCCCCCAAGCCCTTTTTTTGTTTGTCCCAGGAGAAAATTATCTGCATATTTGCTCTGCACCATTTTCTCCCTGGCACACTTCCACTGAAGTATAGATCTCCCCCTTAAGCTTTCTGGACGGCAGCCCCGGCCAATTACTGCCCGTCCGCCGAGGGCCGGTTGTAAGATGAATGCAAGCATTTTTGTGGGTAATGCCGTTTGGACTTCGCCTCCGTCAGCATCCAAACCCAATTCCCCGCAGACATTGTGACAAATGTGCACTTTTTGCTCCAGATGCGCGGCTTTAACTACAGCAAGACGTTTCTTTTAGCTGTTCTGTTATGACGTGGTTGCGAGAGCTACATCCACCTGGAACAAACATTTAAAGTGTTCTTTTTTTTTTTTTTTATTCACTTCTCGTGACCGTCATTGGATCGAATGTCACGTGTGTTTGGTTTGCTGCGGGTCAGGCGGGCTTCGTTACCTTCCTCCCGTTCCACATTATTACCGGCTCCATGACGGATGGACGTCCACCAGAGAAACATGGGGCCAACTCAAGCCCCGCGGGCCGGATCCGTGCTTCAGTACTGTGTTATCGATCAAATCAGTGCAGTTTTTATGTTCGCTGCTAAATCATGTCAGTCAGTCCCTTAAGATTCTTGGGAATTGTTTTTGGAAATTCACGCAAAATCAACAAATCCCCGCCCTTCTTTGCGATCCAGTAATACGTAATTGGGAGTTGGTTGCAGATTTTTTTTTTTCTCAAAAATTGTCAAAAACTTACTTATTTGTACAAAACAGCTGCCTCAGCCTTAATTGGTATCAGATTATGTTCCATGTTAGTCCCACAAACACTTTTGATTTTATTGCAAAAGCAAAATTACAAACAGTATCACCAAATCCTGGAGGGACTGAAAGGATGTTCAATAATATTATTTGATTTGAAGAATTCAATGAGCAGGTTTTGTCAATACATTCTGGCGCGACCGGCCCTTTAAGAGCCCTTCATGGTCTTGATTTGGCCCAAAGCGAAGATGCAGGTCACAAACTATGACATAATAATGTTTACATGTGTCTGCCATGTGTTTAGCCACAGACACAGACCAGTGCATGAGTGTGATGTTTAAAGGAAAGGGTATTTGGGTTTGTTTTTGTTTTCACCAATAAGAAACTGAGAAGTGCAGCTTACGTTTGTATTTAGCCCTTTACGAGTCGGTACCATGAAGGACCACCTTTTTGGTGCAATTCTGTCATTTTTGCGGCTTGTTCTCTGCGTAAGCCATATTGGCTAGAAAGACTCCTTAAGACTTGACACAAATTTGTGGATACATTTATGTTTGGACTTTAACTAGGCCAATAAGCCGCCTCTTCAGTCTTGCGCAGCCTCACACTTCATGCTGTGGGTCGCCGTCATGTGAGTGACGGTTACTGTTAGATTTCCTCCACACGTTGCATCTTGTACATCGGCCAAAAAGTTCAGTTTCGGTCTCACCTGGTGAGACAACCTTTTCACGCTTGCTGTCGTCTAAATGGTTCGTAAAAAAAAATGATTGCGCTTGGCTTTTACAAATGTTTTGCAAACATGAGGTTCTATAAAGGGAGTGAATATATTTCACAAATCCGAATAAATGAAGCTCAGCAACTCGCACTCCTGTTTGCCCACTGTAGGTTTTATAGCTGTGGGTTCTTTTTCGTTTTTTGTTTTACTATTTGTTTCTTTTTTTCCTCTTACTGTCTGGAATGAATGTCGACCGACGCCGTTGGAGACGATATTCCACAATTTCCGGGCTCAAAATTTTTTGTGGTTTTTAAAACATTGTCTTTGAGAGTGCGAACTATTAACCTCGAACATGATTGAACAGTGAAATGACAAAAATCTAAAATTGCCATATTTTGACTGCAGGAACACATATAGTGTAAAGCAGCTTAGATTTGTTGCAATTATACGGTTTGTAAAAATTTCCCAAAATCTTTTAGTTCTTGGTTTGGAAATTTTGAGCCTGATTTAAATCCCTCGGACTAACCTAATATTAAAGAGGTCTTGGGACTAAATAGGTAGTTATATTGTTTATCTCAATGTTTTCACCTTTGACCTTTATGTCCACTTCAGTATCCCGTGGTTTAATACCTATTCACTCTTTTTCATTGATTTGAAAGAATATCTCGCTTCTCTACAGTTATTACAACAAATAGAGATGTCATTTGGTTTAAGACTCTTTTATTAAGAGATTCAGTCTACATACATACACACAAATTTTTAAAAAATATGTCTTATATTCAGGCTATAATGAGGTCCATAGCTGGGACAAAGAACATGCAAGTAGCTCCAGACAAGATTATATATTCTGGGTGGAAAATACTTTTTATTTTTTTTTTAGGATTAATACATGATAGGAGTATAATACCAGAGTTAGATACATGTAGAATTAGATTCCAAGACATGCTATACTGATAGCTTGGATTAAAGAAAACCTGCTGAATCCTTTTCATTTGCGACCATCTGTCATATATAGGTCTGACCACTAGGGGTCAGCACTAAGCCCCTTTTTAAGCCTCGTCTGGCGAACTTCCTCCATCAGCTCTTTCAGATACTCGATCTCCCTGGCCATGGATTCGGCCTTCTCTGTCAGCTCCACGTTCTTCCTCTCCAGCTCGGCGTGCTCCACCAGAAGAGAGCCTTGCTCGGCTCTCTTCTTCTGCCTGTAGCGCGTGGCGGCCGTCTTATTCTGCTCCATCTTCTTCTGCTTCTTGTCCCTTGGCGCTTTCGAAGTTGACCTTTCAGTTCCGCCTGCGGCCAGGGCAGACTTTAAATCGTCGGTGCAGGGGGAGGGTGGGCTGGCTCGGTGCTTGGGATCAGGGTAGGGCCTGCTTCTGGGGGACTTCTGCGGCGGAGAGGCCGGCGGGGAGCGAGGAGCGGCGGCCGGTGTGACCCCGACATCGTTATTGGGAGTCAGAACGAGGACGATGCGCGTCGGGGACAGTGAGAGGACGATCTTTGGTACCTGAGGAGGCACCATGGAGGCTACGACGGGCTTCACCTCGCTCTCGGAGATGTCCACCTCGCTTCCCAGGTCCAGCGTGAAGGCCGGAGAGGACGGGGAGTCGACCACGCAGGGGGACGGGCCGGGAGAAGCAGGTTCGGACTTAACTTCAAGCTCCTCTTGAGGCTCTGGGACCAGGAGCGGGGAGGAGGGAACTTCTTGCCCACCAGTGAGGGATTCAGACTCGCCTACTGCGGTGACTGAGGGCTCAGGACCGGAGACAGAGGGGACATGGGCAAAGGAAGCAGAAGGAGCAGTTGAGAGGGTTGGCAGGGGGAAGGAGTCGAGCTCCATGGGACAATCCAGGGAAGCAAGGAGATCTTCTGGAGAGCTGGGGGCATCTTCAACAGGACTGCAGGAGCCAATCAGGGAGTCCAGGTCAAAGTCACTTAGATCCACCCTCTCAGCCATCCAGTCCAGATCGCTGAGCGCATCGTCTGGAGACAACAAAAACACCATAAGTACCAATCTTCACGCAAATAAACATAAGACATTTCCCGTAATCACCTTTGCTGTCCCCCGAAACCATCTGACTCGATCTCGGCTGAACGGGGTGATCCAGCCAAGAGAGGGGGGGCAGGTCGGACTCCGTCCCGGCTTTGTCCCCGCCGAGGTCAAGAGCTGGCGGTGAGGGGGGAGGAGAGTAGAAAGGCGGAGGGGAGGATGAAGAAGAAAGTGCCGAGGAGGCGAGGGGCGACACGCGCCCCGGCGGCGAGCCTCCTCCGCCTTCCTGTCGTCCGTCTTTGTCAGGGTGAAGAATCGCGAGGTCCATGGCATCAACCATGGGAGAGGAAGGCCCCCAGAGAAGGGCCTCCATGTCTTCCAGGCCAAACTGTGAGCTTGTCATCGTCATGGTCATAGTGGTGGTTGTTGGTCACAAAAGGGGCGTGTGACGAAGTTAGGGTGGCGATAGACTCTTTTATGCTGTCAGAAGCAGCAGTGCTGAAGGTTTCCACGTGGGACCTGAAATATGAAACGCAAAGGTTTGTGGAACATTGTTTAAGACTTCATAAACATTATATGAATAAGAAATGTTTCATGTATTAAAAAAAAAAAGTTTATTTTGCAGGAACAGATGTAGCATTTTACTATTTTTACTTAGAACCTGTGCTTGTCGGCCATCATGTAAGAGGCAACCTCACATGGAAACCAAGGAAACCAGGGTTGAGTATAACAAAGTCAACTCCCACTTAACTAAATTTGCTCCATCACTTTCAAATGAGTGTTAACTATATGTCAAATTTAAATATCAAATTAACCTAAATTTACCTCAAAATATGGCAAACACCTAAATTTAATGTACATGTACCTATAAAAAAGTATATTTTGTGCTTTTTCAGCACTTTCATCACACTTGGAATTAAAGGTGTGGATGCAAAACCCTTAAACCTTGCTTTCCAATGATTACTTTTATATCAATCAATCTCTATCCATATGTGTAATAAGACTTTAGATGTTTTTATTCATAACTTTGAATGGAGAATGTTTAGCAAATTTTAAATAAATTATTTTCTCCTAAAAATAATTTAATGTCAGAGTGAAAAAAGAAAAGAAAATGCATCTATGTATGAAGTAAACATAAGAATTTATTGGCCAAAGACAAAAGTCTGCATATTGTATAAACACTGCCCCCTATGGCTGCAGTTGCGCTTTCCTTACATCACCAGTCTCCTTCCGTATTACCAGGCGTGTGACTCTGACGTCAATGCGCAACAATGTCTCAAAAACACCACCCTCCTTTAACAACAGCGGCTACTTTTGTTCTAATTCCACCCACAGAAAGCCGCCATCTTGACACAATACACACATGATCTGTTTTGTGCCACGTTGGCACCAGAGCATGGCAGACATTTGACAAGGACATAAAAATAGTTTGGTTTTAACGGAACTATTACGTACCTAACTGCATTACTAAGACCTGTCGAGCTTTATTTATTGATTTTAATAAATATTACATATTTTATAAGCTATGACATTAACGTAAGAAAAAAGAAAAAAACGTTTGAATAATCATTTTAAAAAATACACATCAAATAATCATACATTTCGCTTGCAGTGATTTTACCGCCCTTTACAAACACCCGCAGCCTTATCAGTCGGGAAGTAGGCCGGCCGGCCGGAACAGCCGTCATCGACAAGAAGTGACAAAAATGATACTTACGACATGTTTCTGAGTTAAGAGGCGACTCAGTGCACTGGCTGGATGCACTGTTTTGTTTGTTGCTGCTGGGTCGCGGCACACTTTTACACTGCCATTTCGGCAAAGACAGCGATGTCTAACTACGATGTTGCTCGGGGTGTTGTTCTTCTCAAAGCAAAATGGCGCCTGCTTGTAGAACGGTGGGGATATAGAGCTGAAGCGCAGAGCGGGTAGACGTATCCCTCCGCACACATCTCTCATATCAGTACGCCCACCAGGAAACTGTGGCGAAGAGATGGAGAACTAATTCTGCTGTTTATCATTACAGCAAAGAACTTCAAACATGATAATAAAAAAATATGTACATATATATTTACCCACCTCGAGACTAATATTTATTATTGATTACAATGACTGCAATGGTGTTTTTTTGGGGGTTTTTTTTTTTTTAAATAGAGCAAAGCCATACTGGAAATGATTGAAAAACTGGTCTTGCAAGTTTCAGTCACTAGACCTGGACTGGAGAGAATATTCTTTATCAAATTACAGCAACCACGTCTGAAGGAATTTGTTGCTGCTTAAAAAGTTTTTATTCACTGCAGGAGGAAAAATAGAACCCAGCTTATCTGGTTAAGAAGAAAAATACTTTATGGATTGTAATCTTAAAACAGTGAAACACAGAGCTGGCCCAAGGCACAAGCAAACTAAGCAGCTCTGCAGGCCCCCCAGACTTTCAAGGACGTCCCATAAATAACTGAATTTTAACACAGACTGTATTTCTGACATTTGTTTATCGAGAATTACAATACCATTAAATTGCATTTAGTTTTCAGTGCTTCTTTTTGTCAAAAAGAGTCTGGTCCCCTAGAATAAACTGAATGATATCACAGAGAAGAGAAATACCTGCAGGTTTCCCTCTGGAAGTGGAAGAAAATGGATGGGCTTTCCTTTGTCACGTTCTTTCTGATTAACTAAAAGTACACGAAAGATTGATTAAAAAAATATTTAATACGAATCAAGCATGAATTTCTAAATCACTGACTTGTGCAGGGGACGCAATCTTCACTGTCAAGATGTGGGAACTAAATAACAGAGCCACCATTTTTGTTACAAATCTGTTTATTAAGAGAGTGAAACGGTGACATTTTAACTCAGGATTTACTAAACACGCTGAAAAAAAAGTACAATAACAGAGTTTTATTTTTATGATTTACACTTTGAGAACTTAAATTAGTATGTGATTTATAACTTACAGGATGTGTTCACAGTGAATTTTTACATCCATGTCGGCATAATCTACCTGATTAAGGGAAGACAATGTACCTCCAAAGTGCATAGAACCAGTTTAGTCATGACTAACACACCATTTGTGGTGAAATAATGAGACTAAAATATACAAAATTAGTGATATGCAAGTTTAGCATATTAGAATATGTATTTATTAGCTAGTCTTTGATTTTGTAATAATACAAACGTTACAGAGCAAATTATTTCCACAATACAGCAAAAAAATAAGAAAATTCAGCTATGTGTGAAGTAAACATAAGAATTTATTGGCCAATAGTTAATAATAAATTAAAATATTTTCAATATGTATCCCTCACTCACAGGCACAAAGACACAGTAATCTATTTTTAAGTTAACAGTTCCCACATTTCATCTAGATAATTGAGTTCCTCTTGCAGGGTTTTAACCAGAGTGCCCACTCTGGCTGAAAATTTGCTCTTGTTCGACTTCTTCAGCTTCTGGCCTTTCTTTTCCGTGAAATACTCATCAAATTCCAATTCGAATTGCTTGAGCATATTTTCGGACGTCAGCCATCCAGGGTTGTTAGGAGACACCTGCTGGCTTTTGTTGGACACAGCCTTCGACAGCTCCGCCATCCTGAGCGCGTCCGGGTGCGCTCCGGCCCTGCTTAGCTTGCCAGTGTTGTGTCTTTGCAGCTCCTTCACCAGATAGAGGATGTAATTCAAGCAATGTTCCAGGTCGGCAACATCTGACTTGTAGGCATCGACAAGCTTCTCGACTGTTTCCCTGTTCACAATCTTCTTGTTGGCCTTGGCGACTTTCGCGGCAAAACCTCCGGCCGACGTTGCGACAATGCCAGCCCCAACAGCCGTCGCGATCAGTGAGGCTCCCATGGTAACAGGGGCCAAGGCGATGCCCACCACTGCGGTCACGCCTCCTACTGCACTTGTTGTACCACCAGCTATTCCCATGGTTTTATTTATTTTCTGCACGTTTTCCAGTTTTTCACAGATGGCCTTGAACTCGTCGAGGATCTTCTGTAGGGGTTCCTTGCGTTTCTTCATGAGAAGGTTGTAGAGACGCCGGGCTTTTCTCACATGCATGGCCTGCTGATAGAAGGATCTGCAGGAGAAGACAACGGAGGTGTATGAAAACAAAACTTTGTGAGAGTAGAGGAAAGGAAGTTGACAAAAGGGGCTCGGATGCTAGTTTGAATTTCTTACCTCATTTCATCCTCCATACTGAGGCCATACAGCAACATGGTATCAGATTGTCCTGGAAAGAATACGTGCAGACAGATTAGAGACAACATTTGAATATTTTTGATCAGTTCCTCATAGCAATACTCCCTTTTAACTACAGGAATTGGCCCTTTACCACTAGCACCCTAACAGTGCATAAGGACTCGGCTCAACTCTACTCCAAACAATTTGGTTGTGTTTCCATTACAATTGAGTAACAACTGGATAGATAGATAGATAGATAGATAGATAGATAGATAGATAGATAGATAGATAGATAGATAGATAGATAGATAGATAGATAGATAGATAGATAGATAGATAGATAGATAGATAGATAGATAGATAGATAGATAGATAGATAGATAGATAGAGATAGACTGGTCACAATCGGTCAGTCAATTGACGGTCATCGATTGACCAGACGATCAATGACAGTCTTCTGACATTGTGTTTTCTTAAGTGTGTCGAAACAAATGATTGATTTTAATTAGCTGTCAAATTCATTGGTTTATAATATTTTACGCAACAACATCACAAATTTTCTTGTAGTTTTTAAATCGAAAGGAACTAACACAGTTTGTCACCTTTAACCTTCAGGATAGCATAACAACTATCTGTAAAGACGTACTTACTGGACACTCTCTTTAACCACTGCAGCAGCTCCGTGACATCCTACAGGAAACAGATTATTTTCATGAAAAACAACGGCAAGAGGTGACGGGTAATTAAACCGCGTCTCAGTTCAGCTCCAGCACAGAAAAACTACTTAATCATCACTTACATCTTGAGTGAGTTGATATATGTCGCTGTAGGTGCTCTGGTTATCATCTTCATCACGTCGTGCATGTGTCAATAGCTAATAATATTTAACATGAATAAATAAATGAGTAAAATGTGTTTCTGAGTTTTGCAAGCTATGCCTGTTTTGAGGTCAGTGGAAACAGCTTCTTACCCCGTTGTAATGATAATCCGGTAAAACTATTATGTAGTCCTGAGGGTTCACGTTGTCAGTGTGTAGAGATGATCCTGAGCGAGGTCCCATGTCGTACAAAGACGAAGTTTCACTGCTCTGCAACAGACCACAGCGGATTCAGCATTCTAAGTAATTAGTGTCATTTTCTCAATATTGTTGACACTTTCAAACAACAGTTGAAATTCAGAAAATCGACAGCAGCTGAAAGGTGAGTTCAACGCATAAATATTTCTGACTTTCTATGAACCAGTCACACAAAATCCCATCAGAAAAACCAAAGTGTGCGGTTGTGATGTAAATTCATTGGTGAGGATGGGTTTTGGCGCAAACATCTTAATATTGTCTGCTAAAGTATTGTTTGGATGCAGAGAGAGCGTCAGCATGTTTACGTTTGACTAAAAACTAGAGAAAGTTAGTGTTATCCACCCTGAGGCTGGAGGTGTTATGATCTGGAGTCAGTGGCCAAAGTCACAAATTGTCAAATCAACAAATTGAATAAAAAGTCTCTAAAGCATCAAGCAATTTAAAAATTCTGCATAGAGAATTTGACTGGAGTAACAATAGTTGACAAAATAAAGGCATTATGTCAATCAAGTTGACCTGGAAGCTTTAATTCAAACATCAAGACAAGGTGAATTGGACTGATAAAGGAGTAGCTGCACCTCTTCTAACTAATTACCATTTTATGTTTATCTAGGAAATGAGTAGCATTGTCTACCGTTTTGCTTGACAGGTCCAACATTGATGCCCTGTGATAGAGATGCGATTGAGGCCTCTGTCTGTTTCTGTTTTCTCTATGCTAGAATTGAAAATATGGTTATTGCATTTGGAAAAGAAACACCTTTGGAATCACCTGGCGGGAAGGTAATTCCAAAGGTAACAACCAAAGGTAATTCTGATCAAAACGGTAATGAAAATATAAGAACAAGTGAAAATGTACCTTACCTGTGGGGTAGGATTTACTTTGTCGCAATAATGAGAGTTGATAGGGTCCAGGCGAGGAGGAGGCAGAGGAGGCGGATTCTTAAAAAGTGAATAGAAAAAGAAAACAAATACAAAGTCATGAAACACCAAAGTTAAATCAACTTTCAAGTCATTTACTACTATTGAAGTCAGGTATGGGTAGAGTATTTTGGGGAAATACCCAAAAGGTGTAGGTCATTGCTGTTTCTTCTATTTGCAAACTTCTCAAATACAGAAAAAGTATTTTAAAAGGAAACAAAAAGTTGTTCTGCCATAATACGTACCTTAACACTTGTATTTGAATTTGTTCTTGTGATATAATCCTGTGACGCGTCTGCTGCTGTTGAGTATGAGCCTTTGGACTCAGGAGCTAAAGGTGGAAGGAGAGCTTGGCGAGCAGACCGAGGTGTCATGTAATCGTTTGAGTTCTTCCCGTTTTGGTGACTCTGTTCATGAAATGACACACAAAAAATACTTACTGATATTTGACTGAAAAGGGTAAAAAACCTCGAAGATATAAAGTGCATTGATAAACTTGACCAGTTACTGGAAACTGAGTTTTTGCTCTACCTATAATGTCTTACCTCAACACTTGAGGTAAGACAAGTGTTACCTCAACACTTGAGGTAAGAACAAGTGTTCAACTTGAGGTAAGTTATACCTCAAGTTATAGGTATAACTTACCTCAACGTTGAGGTAAGTTATACCTATCCAACATTGAGCTGCTGTGATGCATAAGAGGGTGAGATGAAGGTGAAGCTCTGTGTCTGCTTTTCGCGTCTCTGGCCTAGAATTTAAAATACGGTTATTGAGTTCGGCCAAACAAACGGATGTTGAAGCTTTTTCAGAATTATCGTATGAGAGAGTAATCTGACCAAACTCATTATGGCAATTTTGGGGAAATACCCAAAAGGTGTAGATGTAGAGCATTGATGTTTCTTAGCACCGATGAGTACATGACACCGAGGTGTCATGTACTACATGGTGTCTACATGGTGTCTACATGGTGTCACCGAGGTGTCATGTACTCATCGGAGTTCTTCATTCTTTCAGAACTCTGGTCACGAAATGACACACAAACATTTTTGCGTCAGCAAGACAACGTGAGAGAAACAGACAAAAGTCAAACAAACATTCTCCGCTTACTGCATCGGTCTTTGTGTCGCCCGTTTTGTCTGAGGACTTAGCTGGGTTGGCATTGTGGGTCTTGTTGGTTCTGACTGCATCATAGGTTGAGTTGACTGTGCTAGAGGTGGTTGAACTGGATCTTCTGGAAGCTGTGTTAGCATTGGCGGTGGTTCCAGTCTCGTAGGTAGTTTTGGTGCTGCGGGTTGAGCTACTCGTGTTGTTGGTAGTCTGTGTTGTGTTGGCATCGAAAGCTGTTTTTGTTACATAACCTGTGACGGCGGTGTTATCGTTGTGTCCTGAGTTGATCGTGTTGGTGTAGTTTTCTTTGGTTGTGTTGTTGGTGTCAAGTTGGGGATTTGGTTTGGCTTTGCTCCTTGGGCGAGCCATAGGCCTGGGTTTAGCCTCTGGTTGATTCACATCTGGGTTAGAAGTCTGAAACAAACGGGTCAATATCACTGAAACGCATGTCTAAGTTACTCTATTTCTCCACATTTAAAACATCTTAAGGAATGAAGTTCCATTAAATTACCAGTAAAGCGTCCGGGTCTTCGTAGATAGCTTCAGAGCATATCCCTGAGACGCTCGTATACTCTTGCTTCTTGCTTCTCTTTGGGGGTTTTAGTGGCTTCAAAGAGTGAGTAATGAGAAACGTTACTTTAACTGAGGATGTTTTTCTCTTTTTGCAGCTGAAACCGATTTATCTCAAGAATCAACGCTAGAGATTTACTTAAAAAAAATAACAAATCTTTCAGCTCTGCATGCTTCAGGCACAGGAATTCAGAATTGTGTGGAAAATCATCATGATTTGGTGATAATGTAGCCTATTTTACTCTGTAGTTAGTGGTAGTTGTTTTATTTAGAACCAAAAGAATGCAGGACAATCGGCTGAACATTAAAGCTACATTTACTTGGTGTTTTGCCTTGATGAAGGATGCGACACAGCTTTATTTTAACTATTAAAAACGTATTGACATTTTGTTTTCATTTTCAAAACATGTTATAGGTTTGTGTTATAGCTAACAATAAGCTCAAAAAATATAATAAACCTACAGTAAATTTGTCATAATCTCGGTTTTCCCCATAAAAACATACTTTAATCACAATTTGTTAGGTTGCACAGCTGACCAGTATTTGGGTCAAAGCGCTAAATACAGAAGCCTACACATGGAGCTTGACAAACCCAGCATGCATTTCAACACCTCTTGTTGCATTTATGGCATTTCAAAAGAGACTGACTTTGCAGAGCGAGTTCTCACCTGTGTGTGAGGGACGTCAGTGGAGACGCTGCGATAGATTCGAGGTGGGAGTGCAGGTGGGACTGCAGGCCCAGTCGTTTCGCCTGTAGCCTGAGCGGAAATAGGACGCTGTTATTGTCTAAAAGTCGACCGAGTCTGTTGATATCTCAGATGAGCATCTTGTAATCTTGTGAAATGTATGCTTTTTGTGACGTTAACCTCAGCAGTCTTTGGAATGCTTTGTTCAAAACATGTCAATCAAACTTCTGGCGTCATCATTCATGAAATCATCGGCATGAGATCATATCAATGTTTGCACATAGTTAGAATGGCCTCTTTTAAGTGCTTTTTATAGTAGGCAAAGTATGTTTACGTGTTCAGAACCACTCATGCAAAGAGCTTTGCGGGAAAACGAAGGAAAATAAATGCATTTATTCATGTTAAACAAACAAATATGTCAAATTAAAGATGTTAAAATGTCAACAATAAAAATAACAATTAAATAAAGGTTCATAAACAGTTGACTCTGATCTCTGATGGTGCCTGGTGTGCACAAGGTTTATACCTGATGAGATTGTTTTAAAACTAATCATTAATACAACTCTAAAATTTGACAAAATCTTACAAACAGTAAGCCAAAGCAGAAAGTTCAAAACTGGTCTGATGGTCCAATTTCCTGCTGCTAGTCAGAATCCCGGCAGCTTCACTTAGGATGACTTGGATCTGACTCAAAGACCAAAAACTTTCATTACAATAAACTAACCAGTCTTAAATGAAAGCTTGCACCGGTTTTCCTTCAACTGTTTTGATGGGAAAACAATTGGGTGAAAATATCCCAGTGGACTGAGAATACACCCTTGAGGAACCCCACATAGGAACTTTTTTTTTTGCTCAGGTTTATAACTACCAAATGAATGTGTGCTGAAGACAGCAGTAAGATTTAGTAAGATACCAAGTTAGATGTTTCTGATTGATGAATTTTAAAATCTATGCCATACAGTTTTACTTCCTGTCATTACAGGAAGTTTTACTTCCTGTAATGAAGTCATTAGTGACAGGAAGTCACTAATGACTTCCTGTCATTAGTGAGACTTCCTAATGACAGGAAGTCATTAGGTAAACTGTTATTTACCTAATGACATTTTACTTGCTTTGGCTTAAAGTGCTGTCTAAAATGCAATGTGTGCTTTTTGTAAACATTATTGGATAATTTATGAAAGACATGGAACAATCTGATTGCATGGTGCATGCCTTGTTGTTGTTGTTTGTTTTAATTTCACAGCACTGCTTGAGCTTCTGTTTGCTTGTTTCTGGAATCCAGTCCTAACAGGAAATACTGCAGGTCTTCTCTGTAGATTAGTAGCAATAACATTGCCTCTAATTTTTTCCAAGAAGCACCAGTTTTATTTTATTCTTGCTTTAAAGAAAAACTAGGATGACGTAACAATTAACAAAAGAGTGAGGCTCAAACGGCCTTTTGCTACAGTAAATAACGAGGAATCCACCTTCATTAAGCATGTTGTGCAGTCCTCATAAACTCTCTGCAGGGTTGAACCTCAAGCCAGGAGTTAATTTTTTATCCATTGTTTTTTAAAAGCAGTTGGTTTCACTTTGAAACAATCTGCAGAAGTGAATTGACCCTTTTTTGTCTTTCACATCCCACATTGGACAGATGTTTGCTCTCAATCAACCCACCTGCTTCACTGCAGCACTTTCTACTCTAACGACGATGTTGAACTCATTGAGTAATCTGCATGGTTGAATTTGTTTCAGATCCCAACTTGTACAACTCTACCATTGACTTTGCTAAATGTACATCCCAATTAACTCAGGGTCCAACACGTTTGTTGTGTTTGTTGGAAAACAAAAATGAAGAACACTTTCTCTCTCCATTTCTCTCATTTTCAGGAATATGAATTCAACTCCCTGATCCTGCATACAGATAAATGTGTTTTCTTCTTACCGTCATGTTCCAGCTCCGTCCCGTGTTGGCTGGTGAGCATAAACCCAGATCGAGTGATGGATTACCCCGAAGTGCATTCACATTTGTGCGTGCCTCTTGAAAATACCAAGGCTCCACCTTTTCCCATTCGCGATCTGAATCTACAGTCCAGATGACTCTACAGGTGTGATATGTATGCGTGGTGACAGAAACAGGCAGGAAAGACAGTAGAAATATGTGGGAGGATGCTATTTTTGCTGCCAGACGGACTTACCGTACATCTATGTCGTATCTTGGAAATCTGCCAACTTACATGCCCCATTTCAGGGAAAGGTTCAGTTTGAGTGATATGAACCTCACCTAAAACCAATTTTTTTACTCGCAGTGTAATAACTGCGAGTAAGTTTGTCGCAGTTTGTCTGTTTTGTTCGCAGTTTTTGTTCGCAGTTTGTCTGTTTGACAAAATCTCTCGGTACTGCGGTTTCCTTGGAAGGAGACTTTCAACTCAAACTTGCTCAGCAGGCCCGACTCGCTCTCTTGCTTAGTCATGAAGTCTGAAAGTCTTTGTTTTGGATTTGATTCTTTTTTTCGACACAGTTTGGAAAAGAACTCCCAAAACAATGAGCTCAACAAATGGCTTTTTAAAGAACAATTTCTTAAAATACATAACGTTTTATCTTTTAGACAAAGAACATTTTAATTCATCTTCTTGAGATATTCTTTTTTGTAAAAACGTAACTCATGAGGTCCTTTGGATCTACAATCATTTCAGATGTTTATAAGTTAAAATATTACATGCTTATATTATGGCTGAGTACGCAAAGAAAAGATTAAAAAGGATTTCAAAGTGGAATGATTTTACTATTTTTATGTAATTTCTTTGTGAGCAGCTTTGATGTACAGATAATATGAAAATGTTTGTTGGTGAGTATTCATTAATAGCACGTGTATATATGCGTGGATAAATGAGCTCATATTGCAGCTCAATATATGCTGGTTTCAACTGTTTAAATGTAATATGACACATTACATGGTGAGTACTTGTCTGTTTGTTCTTTATGAGTCGATTTTTACATTTTAATTTCTGTATTTATGTTTGTGCTACTTTATTGTGCCTGCACATTGGTTGTTGGGGACAAATAAATTATATTGAACTGAATTAACAGCCTTCTCAAAAACCGCAAATGGACACCAATGCTTCCATATGTACACATAATGTATAACAACTTTGTTTCTGGTGTAATCAGTGTCACGATTCGTCATCTCAGAGGAGGTCGGTCAGCTCAGATCCGTAGAAAACCAGAACCGAGACAATAACTCAGTTCGAGACGTCCCCATGTGGTCGACAAAGGGACAATCCCAGTGATGCCTCTCTTGGAGCTGTCAGCCGGATTCGACGAGTGACCGATGGGTCACCAATACGAACCGACCGGAAGCGGGCCGATGCCGGACCTCATAGGGTTCTGCTGCGAGCAGACCCCATGTTAAACAAATTTGAGGTTTCACATAAGTTTTTTTTGTTTGTTTGTTTGTTTTTTACATTACATAGAATATTTTACTGTAACTCCACACGCAAGTGGAAGCCTAGATGCAATCATTAGTATTTTCGCTACTTTTATATAATTTTACCTTATAAACTGCGGTGACTCTACGGTTTAGGTTAGGAAGCACTGTTCTCCAGCAATTTCTAATACTGTTTAGGTGGAATTTTTCCAAAATTCAAAAGGTCTTACTCCTCTTCAACTGTTTTTCTGTCATAATAATCCCATTTAGGCTCTTTGCAGGGTTATAATTGGTTTCAAACGTTTTGGCATCTTCAGCAGAAGCATTCCGCTTTCACACTCGCATTTTGGCAGGAAACGCACACTTTCTAGTTCTTGTATTCACGTAAGAACTGGTGACATATTTACTTAAACTCTTACGTTCTTCGGCCAATCAGAGCCCCTGGTTGGTTCGGTTTTGTTTCCATCCAATGACAGAGCTGCACGGGAATAGCCGAGAGAGTCCGGACATTTCCGAAGGACCTTTTAGCTCGGTGCGTCAGTTTAAAAAGTGGGCTGTGACCCGTTTGTCTCTGAAGTGGGAAGTGGGTTGATTCTCTCGTAAGGAGCTCAGACATGAGACCACTCGGGACGCTTTGTGCTGTCTTGGCGCTGCTCATTGCTCAATGCGCAGCCGTCGTAAGGTAAATAAACGTTTCTCACTTGGTTAGCTAACAACTCATCAGGTCGAGGAATGCGCGTGCGTCACTAAAGTTGTTGAAGCGCAAAACTGGACGCACGCGGCATTAGTGAATTAGTTTTTTTATTTTTTAAAAGAAACAAATGAAAACTGTGGCTGTGTTTTAAAGAAGCAGAGGAAGCGTGTTTTTTTTTTTTTTTTTTATTACCCCCGTGATGCTCACGCGTCGCCGCGTCTTAATCCAATAAACATGTCGTTCCAGAGTCCCTCTGTATAAAACCAGAAGTGTCCGCCGCCTCTTGAGCGACAATGGGAGGACTGTGGAGGAACTGCGGGCTCTGGCCAACAGCGTGGGGTCTCCGGACAGCTCTCCGTCCCCCAAGCTGCCCGTGGAGAGCCTGACCAACTTCATGGATGTATGTGCACCTGCACCTGCACCTCGGTTCAGGCTGAAATGGCGGCCAAGCTGAACGTCATGTTTCATCACATCTTTTTTATTTTTTGACAGCGCTAATATTGACTCAGGCTATTATTTGTTTGACACATTTTTTGTAAAAAAAAATAAAGGTCGCTCTTTGGCTAGAAATGCATTTATCTAGGCAAATGTTTGACTGTAGAACTCCTAATACCAGCTTTAGGACGAGTTTACTCTTTGAGCTCACTTTACATGAACCCAAACATGAAACAGGAAGCATTTATTGTGACCAAATATTCCTTCCTTTAGAGCACTTGTGTCAAACTCGAGGCCCGGGGGCCACATTCGGCCCGCCACAGCTTTTTATGTGGCCCTCTAAACTCCAGATGACGTCAATAAGTCCTTGCAGTTTTTCCACAAAACGGCAAAATTCACACAAAATCAACAAATCGTAATTTTTTTTTTCTTATTTTACTGCAAATTTTTTCAACATTGTTAAAAAAAAAAAAGGATTTTCAGTAACCGCTGCCTCAGCTTTACTTGATGGGAAGTTGTAGTCTATAATTGATATGGTGGCAAGTTATAAAAAGTTTTACATTTAACATCATACATTAGCGCAAATGCCATACATTTTTTTTAAAAACGTCACCACAAAATGTGCAAACTTGATTGCAAAATAAACCCCCCCCAAAAAACACTAAAACAATCACAAAATCCTGGAGGAAAAGCTATTTATTGATATTTTAACAGATAAATGGGATTTATCAATATATTCTGGCACAGCCAGCCCTTTAAGGACATTCAGACTTTTGATGTGGCCCAAACTGAAAATGAGTTTGACACGCCTGCTTTAGAGTTTCAGGCTGTCCAGGTCACAACTACATGCTGTAAGAAAAAAAAAAAAGTCTTCACAGCTCCTGATCTGTGTCACAATTTCCCTCATTTTAAACCTCAACAATGTGTTTTTATTGTGACAGAACGGGGGAGTCCCAATGTGATTTCTCAAGAGCCAGCTTCGGCGTGTTTTAGCCGTTTCCCAGCCAGTGGCAGTTCTTGATTAATTATGTAGAAAAGCTTTTATTTTATGTACTTATTTATTTTTTTAGGCCCAGTACTATGGCGTCATCAGCATCGGCACCCCCCCGCAGAACTTCTCCGTCCTGTTTGACACCGGCTCCTCCAACCTCTGGGTCCCGTCTATCCACTGCGCTTTCTTCGATCTGGCCTGCTGTGAGTGGTTTCAGCGGTAGCAACAGCTTTTTGTAACTTGCATTATAATAAGCCGTCTTTTTTTGTTTGTTTTTCTTTTCTTTTCTTTTCCGCCCAGGGGTTCATCGTCGTTACAACTCCCAGAAATCGAGCACGTACGTGAAGAACGGAACGGAGTTTTCCATCCGGTACGGCAGAGGCAGCTTGTCCGGCTTCATCAGTGAGGACACCGTCTCGGTGAGTTCGGGAAACGAATCGCTCAACCTTTAAGGCGACGTTCAGTGATCACTCCGTGTCATTTTGAATCGAATCCCGCCGCTTGCAGGTTGCGGGTTTACCCGTGCCCGGTCAGCAGTTTGGAGAAGCGGTGAAGCAGCCTGGCATCACCTTCGCCGTGGCGCGGTTCGATGGCGTCTTGGGCATGGCGTATCCCTCCATATCGGTGGCTGGAGTCACCCCGGTGTTCGACACGGCCATGGCGGCCAAGCTGCTGCCACAGAACATTTTCTCTGTCTACATCAGCAGGTGGGTTTTAAGACAAATGCGTTTTGTGAATGATGTTTTTTGGGATTTGGGAAGGAACCGCTGCGAGGTTTTGCTTCACGTTTTCTTGGCCAGTCTGTTGAAAAACCGTTTGCGTTGAGAAAACGCTTCTGTTGAAACGGATTTCAACACTCAGGGACCCGAAAGCAGCAGTGGGAGGAGAGCTGATGCTGGGCGGGACCGACCCGCAGTACTACACCGGAGACCTGCACTACGTCAACGTGACGAGAAAGGCCTACTGGCAGATCGACATGAACAGGTGAAGCTCTGCTGCTTTGAGGAACTGGGATAAATTAGAGGAAGTTTCAACACATTAATAATCTAATCTGTTTGACTGTACGAAAGTGACATTTATTGGGGGGGGGGTTTTATCAGTAACTCACACGTATAACTTTTAATCTGTGGTTCTTCTAACCTTCCAGAGTTGACGTGGGCAACCAGCTGACACTCTGCAAAGACAGTTGCCAGGCAATTGTCGACACGGGAACGTCTCTCATCGTGGGTCCGGCCGCAGAAGTCAGAGCGCTGAACAAAGCCATCGGCGCTCTGCCTCTGCTGATGGGAGAGGTGAAAGTCGCACATCTTCAAAGTCTCGCGTCTTTTGTTGCGTCAACTTCAGCGTGCGCGTTTTTTCCTCTCTAGTACATGATTGACTGCAAGAAGATCCCGACGCTTCCTGTTGTCTCATTCAACATCGGAGGGAAGGTGTTCAACTTGACCGGGGAGGATTATGTCATGAAGGTATTTATTTACAGGAGGTATTTTATTCGCTTGTTCCTGAAGGAATTCCACAGGAGTGACTGGCAGTGATCTCGCAAAAAAGTACATCAGTCTGACTTTCAAATCTCTTTCTAGCTGCTATCTAACTGAATTAATGAAATGAAACAAGTTTGACAGTTTTTGGCAAATCATGCAGAATTTGAGACTTTTTGAAGTAAGGGAAAGGAAGTAGTTTCTGTCGTCTAGTCTGTAGCAGCGCTGGAGGAGCCTCCAGGTGTTTTATCTGGCAGGTTTGTTTACACGTAAGCGCTATAGGGGGTGCTACGTTTGGCTATTAGCTGCTAATTATGCTGAAATTGCACCAAATTAGAGGCCAATTTGGTCGACTTTCTCTTTGCCTGATTGAACCTGACCTGGATCATTTTACATTGAATAAGATTCTTCAGAGAACAGGTTTTTGATGCCTTTATTTTGTTTGTGAAAACACAAAAAGCAGTATTTCCAAACATTCAACGTCAGGAAAAACAACAAATGAGCCACTCAAACTTGGACTGATTATTACACTAAACGAGCGACTACCAAAACACCAAAATGTATTTTTGAGTACTTTTCAAAGGGGCATCAGATCAACAAAATCCCTTACCCACTGCTTGTCTACTGCAAAATAAACAAATGTAATAACAATTCCAGCCATTAAGGGTAGATTACCTTATTCGGGGATTGTAATTGCATACTGTGTAGAAAGGAATTAATGTATTTAAAAATACAGAGAATCACAATAATTACACTTCAATTTAAAGTGGACTGATTATTAGAAATAATCTATAATAAAGTCAAAAGATATCCCATTTGTTCTGCAAGGAGGAGCTTTACTCGGCATGTTTATTGCATGTTGCACTCAAAGCCTGAACAAACTGTTTTCTCAGAAGAAAATCAGTTCTAAAAAAATATTTCAAAACTCACTGGCTGGAATTGGTTTGTGTTCAGGATAAAAAAAAAAAAGAAAAAAATTAAGAGAACAAACTGGCATAAAAAATTCAGTTTTAATTCAAAGAGCATTGTTTACTATTTATTCAAAGGTATCTAAAATAGTTTCCAATCTCAAAAAGTGAACACAATCTGTGAAAAAGCTCATATAAACTGTGTGAAGTCAGATGCAGTTTAATTATTCCAACTTCATGGGCAATATTGTACCAAAACCTTGTCTTTTTCTTTCTCCTTCCTCTTCGTTGCAGGAGTCTCAGATGGGAGTGTCCATCTGTCTGTCTGGGTTCATGGGCATGGACATCCCGCCGCCGGCCGGGCCGCTTTGGATCCTGGGAGACGTATTCATCGGGAAGTACTACACCGTGTTTGACAGGAATGAGGACCAGGTCGGGTTTGCGCCCGCCAAGTAGGACGCTGCTAAAACTTCTTTTCAACTTCTAATCAGACTTTCAAGAAAAATAACCAGCTGATGAGCGCAAATTAAAAACCACCGCAAGAAATGCTACAGTTCACCGTTTTCCAAAGATTCAGCCTTAACAGCTAGAAAATTCAGCATGTTGACGTACCCTCTGTTTGGGTACTTATTTGTTGCACTTATGTGGAGCTGCATTATGTTAAAATTGAAATCTACGCGTCCTGGTATATTTCCAAACCACGGATTTCATTTCCTCTGCTTAAAACCAAATTTTTTTGTGTGTGTGTGTTGTAACTAAATTAAATAAAAATTCTATCCAATGTGAGCTTTTCAAAGCTGAACAAAAATATTGAATGCTTTCGTTACACTGACTTCAAATCAAGTCCTTATAAAAACACAGAGACCATCTCCGATCATTTTGACATTTATTGAAGTATACAAAGTTCTCCAACGTTTGAAAAAGAACTCATGGGTTTTGGGGTTACATGCATCACAGCATATGGCTACCCTCCACTCAGAAGAAGCGACCAGTTTTGGGTTTTGTTTTCGGACGTGGCACGGAGACGCCTCACTTTAGCACAGTAGTAACGTACAGCATAAATTAATATGCAAAGGAAGACTCATCAAATGCACAGAAAACTCTACATTCTGACCAAAGCACTGAATGATGCACAGATATGTACCTTTCTACGTAGCTCTGCATCAGTGCAAATAAATATTCAGCTCTTTTTTTTTTTTTTGGTTACAAATGTTTAATAAATACAAAAATATTCACTCGGTTTCTTTTGTCATGATTAAATAAATCGATCAATGTACACGATATGGACAAGATTACATGTGCGGGGTGATGTTTCAACTTTATCCTAAGGCTAAGAGTGAAAACAAAACGACTCTAGACGCGACTAACGCTCTACTTGAGTGTGGCAGCTGTTCCTGCTCGTCCACACTTTCATTTGGAATAAACTTTTATTTATATTTTTTTTATTAAACGTTCTGGATTTACCCGAGAGCTAATCGCCGATTTCTGAGCAAGTGAACACAAATCTTTGGCTAAAAAAAAAACAAAAGGAAAGCTGCCTTGCAAAAAGTATTAATACTCCCAACATTTTCCTATGAGTAAAGCAAAACTAATACTGCACTGCACGTCAACCTCATCTCTTTATCGGTGGTGGCGGCAGCATGCTGCGGGGACAGAGGAGTTGAAATCTGGAAGAGAACCGGTGAGAAGCTGCGCTGACCTGAGATCAGGTTGGAGGTTCACCTTCCAGCTGCCGGAGCGACAGTGGAATGATGTAGTAGTAGAAAACAAAGATGTAATTATTCTCCAATTTGTGTATCAGGGATTCTATGCACTATTTAGAAGTATGGCATAGAAAGGTAAGTTTACTAACGCATTAAAAAGCAGAAACTTTTCTGAGAAAATTGGGTTAAAATCGACTTTTAGCTTTCATTTGCGACATAAAAACAGAAAATAATTCAACTCAACCTTTTGAACTTTTGAACCTTCTTAAAACTCATGACACAAAAGTGTCACAAGTTGGTCCAATTAAGATACTAAAGATGGTTATGACACAAACTTTTTTTTTTTATTCTCATCAAATAAAGCTATAAAGATCACAAGCTGTGATTATAGCTATGGGAATTCAAAAGGTCCGTCTTCGTTTGTCACGACGCAAAAAAAGAAAAAAGCCAAAATAAAAAAAACAACATGCTACCCAAGTTCAAGCGGAAACATGTTGAACATTTTGGAAAGGGAAAATTTGCCAGAACCATGTAAAAAGAAAAAAAACAAACAAAAAAAAACGTGACAGCCGTATTTGTTCGGCTCCACTTCAGACCCTGCAGCGTTAAGTTAAATCAACAAACCGTAGAGTTCAAGAAGCAGGAGCACTTCAGCGAGACGCTGTACCTGCAGGCCTGCGTTGAGATCCTGACCTAAGATTAGCACCTGGAAACTGTGGTTCAACACAAAGATCAGTCCGGCAGAAGCAGCTTACAGACTGCAGGTTAATAATGGATCCTTCCTGGTCCTTTTAGCCTTAGTGACACAGACCTGCACCTTAATCCAATCTAATGTCTGGCTGCTTAACAACACTGCCTGGATCCTTTAAGTTAATCTGCATTTACGCACACGCTTACAGGCATCAACTGGAGGACCTTCTGCAGCCTGTCTGGTAGCTTTTTTACATTTGCTACATAGATTTATAATCCATCTGGGGAGTGCAGGGTCTCCATCTGAATGAACCAGACAGGGTTACAATATTTCCTGATAATTTGTGCCCACATCCAAGCAATTAGAAAATAAAATTCCTTTATTTTCCAACCAAGAGCAGCTTTTTGTTTTCTCCTCACCGGCAACAAATCGGGCATTTCCTGCTCGCCCCCCTGTTTCACCTCCTGTTGGAATCTCAACTAAACTTTTACCGCCCTCTACATTGCGCTGAGACCGCGACGTTCAAAACATCGCTTTTGCACAGCGCAAAAGTCACAACAATTGAATCTTTTTCCACATTTTGTCACAAGCGAATACGTGAGGGAGAACAAACGTTTTCGCCAGAAGTTGAGGCATAAATGAGTTCGCCCATCTTTACTTTGATACCATAAAAAAAAATAAATTCATACTGCTTTCAGTAGACTAACTTACACACAGGTCTATTTTACTCATTTACTGGATTTTATTTGAAGACTTTAGAGTAAATGGGGCTGAAAACAAATGCACGCCACACTTTTCAAATCACGAACCACTTCGTCTGGGTCTAAAACAAATTTGACTAAAAAAAATTAAAGTTTATGGTTGTAAGCTGACAAAATGTGAAATAAAAATTCAAGTGGTGCGAATACTTTTGCGAGGTACTGAAATACGTGAATCAGCCACTGTATTAATGAGATTTAAATACGCAGAAATGTGATTCTTGCACGGTTTCATTTTTAAGAACGCAGAGTCGTTGAGGCTGATCAGGATTTTATTACACATTGGCTTTCCATACAAAACACTTAACATTACATTCAGTCCTTTGAAACCGGATTAAAAACAGATTGGTAATAGTAGCCATGGTAACTGCAAATGGAAGTGCAAATAAAGCTGAATTTGTGCGTTCCTCTTTCTAAACGACAGGAAGGTGAATACCTCTGAGTTTAACGGAGCACAACAGGCTAAACTTCATTAATACAATGGCTTTGAGGAGACTAACACTGTGTCGTTGTTTACTCATTGACATTTTATAGAGGTAACAAGAACAAAAAGAGGTGATTTTTTCCCCCCCATGCAGGTTCTTTTCTTCTGGAGCTTCATCACGACTGAAGTATATTTGACCCCCATAAATAAAAAACAAAAAAAACAAAACTGAGGTTGGCATCTAATCCGTTGCTTGTTGCATTCGTTTTACGGTCCTGCAGCAGTTCTCAGCAGCTGCTCTGGATCCGACAGAGCGCAGTAGAGCGTGTAGCCCAGCTCGTCCACTTCCTGTTCCGTCAGCTCACAGAACAAGTTAACTTTGGGGTTGAGGGCGCACGGCAGCCTCCCGGCCTCTAGGTGTCCCACCAGCGCTCGCAGCAGCTGCAGGAAGCGGTCGGCCAGCGCCTCCCGCGTCCAGTCGCCCTCCTTCTCGCTCAGCAGCAAGATGGCGTTTGTGAGCTGGCTGGAGTTGAGGCGGTGGAGGGCGGGGTTGAGCTTGCACGCCGCCTTCGCCGCCTTGAGGCAGGCGTACCGGCAGCCGCCGTCCTCCTGGTCCAGCGCTCGGAGGCGCGCCGTCTCCGCCACGCGGAAGCTCTGCCGCCACAGGTTCTCGTGGCGCTCGGCGGCGAGCCGGTGCGGCTTGGCGATCAGCGACGTCCCGTCCTCCATCACCAGCAGGGGCAGGAAGTCCACGTACAGCCTGCGGTCCGTCTCGTACTGGACCTCCAGGGTGAGCGTCTCCGAGGGAACCACGGGGCGGATGATGTAGTCGAGGACGCTGCCGATGGCGGGCCAGTTGATGGAGCCGGTGACGAGCTTGTCGAAGACCTCCAGGACCGATTTGGGGGAGAGGTAGCCGCCGACCATGCAGCGGTCCCAGTAGCTGCTGCTGCGAGGGAAATACTCCAGGTTCTCCCTGCGGACGAGCCAGAACCCTGGGATGTTCATGATGGTGTCCTCCCCGGGGATGGACGACCACAGGTTCTTCTCCAGCACAAGAGGCACCATCAGCTGGGCGTGGTCGGCCGTCACCACCTACAGGATTGGAACATTTGAACTCAAAATCCCAGATTACTAAAGAGGAAAATTTGTATTCGTTTCGCTGGCTTGTTTAGAAATAAATACTCCTGGATTATTCTTAAACACTTGAGAGAATGTGGCATATCTACAACCAAACACTACTTGGAAGTGTTCGTTTCAACACATTCCCCCAAATTAGCCGACGGTACAGAACCGGTCGAGCAGCGACGGCGCTCACCTGCAGGTCGTCATAGAGACTGCCGCTGAGGTACATCTCTCTGAGCGGCATGTCGGGCAGCTTGGCGTGAAGGAAGACCCGGAGCTCGGCGCAGATGTCCAGCGCCGCCCTCCTGGCCGTGGCCTGCTCCTCGGCGGGGATGTTGACCCGGGTCTGGTAGAAGTCCCACAGGCGTTCCTGCAGGGAGAGGCGCATGCGGGCCTGCATCAGGCTGGACCGGGTGGCGCCGCTTCCTCCCACCGCCGAGCGGCCCACGGCTCTGCGCAGGCAGTCTGAGGAGGCGACGGAGACGCTTTTATTGAGAATGCAGCAGAACTTGGAGAGAGGAAGAGGGGAAACGCACTTCAAAGCTGAGGGATGAAAGCTGTTCTCTGCAAACGTCGTCAAATCCCTTCAAAGTTTTTAACAATTTTCTGACAGTAAAACCAACTGCTTCAGACTTCAATTGGTGAATGAACTTAAATAAATAACTGAGAATCCGCACACTGGAAAATTTCACAACTAAACATAACATTCTACATTATGTTGGTCTATTACATAAAATATAATATAAATACTTTAATGTTTGTTGTTTGGTAACAAAATGGAATGAAGTTCAAAGGGATGTGAAGGATTTTGCAAAGCACTACATTTGCATTATCAACACTAAATCTAAAAGTGATAAATTACTCAGGGTGATTCTACAGGTGGTCTCGTTAACAGGAACCTAAAAACATCAGGAAATTATCAGCTACGGGAAGACAGAAGGTCCAAACCCACTGTAAAGAAAGAGTAACAATCCTCCGAGGAAGCCGTCTGTCGACAGATACAGAGAAAGGGACACCTGGCTGATTGTCTTTTTCATAAACTCAAACACTGCGCGACACAGGGAAATAAAACACGCACGTCGGAAGACAGAACGACAACGTCAGAGCGACAGAAGAACATCCGCCTCACCTGGTTCAAAAGAACAAGAGGTCGTGGGCAGAGACTGCAGCGAGCGGCTAACCGTGGACTTCATGTCGTGGTTGAGAACTCGTGGAGACGAGCCCACCCAGGCGGGCTCCTCCCAGCTTCTCTTCCCCGTCTGCTGCATCTTGGTGGGGCTGGTGGGGGCACTAATGGTCCGGTCATACATCTGCACACACAACAGAGTCTCAGGTCACGCCTCTATACGTGTAGAGGTAACATGTTCAAAAGAGAGAGAGACTGGGATTGTCAGACTTACTCTTTTGACAGCGAGGGTCGCGATGCCAAGCATGGCTGCCCCGCCCACCCCCAGAACAAGTTTGGCATTGGAAAGCATAAAGTCGATAGCGGTCCCGATCCCGTTGTCATCTTTTTTCCCCTTGCGGTCTCCGTTCACGCCCGCCATCCTGCTGCCGGAAACACACAAACCTGATCAGAGCAGCAGAAAGAAGAAGAAGCTATTGTTCCATGGGCAAGAAGTTACAATACTAAACAGGTTTGGAAATTTAAAACGAGCATTCTTTGTTGACGCTACCTGAGAGACGCAGATCCCGACGACCTCTCGACCCCACCGCCGGGTGTTCCCTTCCCCTCCCCCCACCCTACATAAGCCCACCAAGCCTGCTGTTGAGAAAGAACTGGCCCCTCTTCAGCGCTTCCTCCTTCTCCTCGGGTACGGTCAGGGCCTGGCAGCGCCGAAACTCACGGGCCACGGCCCGGCGGTAGTAGTTCCGGTCGGTGTACTGGAGGTGACGCCCTGCGCGGAGCAGCGCCCTGTACAGCTCCAGCACGGCACCGCGGGACCAGCTGCCCATCAGGGAACACGCATGGATAGGGTGGTGACCCTAGACGCTGAGTGGAAAGGACATCGCCGATCAAAGAACGTCTAAATGCTGCTCGGAAGTGGAAAAAAGATCATATTTCACCCTGAACCAGAGAGGACCAGGAAGTAATCATACTCAGAAAAGCGTTTCGAGAATCAAGGAAACTTTGAAAGTTTTGAATTCGCAAGACCTGAATGTAGCAGGAGCAGCTTTTGCATGAAAACAATAAACTACAATGAAGAAAACAAGCTGAAGCCTATTTTAAGTTGCCTGTCGCAAGACGCAGTTAATTAACTGCATGATAAATTAAAATTAGCTTGATAATTTACATTTTGATGATTTTAATTTTTTGAAGCACAATCTCTATCAGGCTTTACTTACCTCCTCACCAGGCTAAGCGTTGTTGGTTTATTTAAAAAAAAAAAAAAATTATATACACCAGTGACATTAAGAGTAAAGCCTGGTTAAGCTAGGTTTATAAAACATAAGTAATCTTTAGCAGACATTTATCTTATTAAACAGAAAACTGCATTTGATTGTACACAACCTACATAGAAGACTTATTTAATCCACTTATGTATTTTCTTTGTTGTTGATGTTTTCTTTCCAAAATTCCACAAAACCACAGTGGATCGACTGGTGGACCTTACAACCAGGCTAAGCTAGATTTGGAGAAACAACGATAAAAACAGAGAACTTTGGAGATGGAACTGTTCAGGGTAAACTACTAGCAGATTTAGTCAGGAAATTGACACATTTCTATTATAAATCAAAAGATCAGACTAGTGTGAACTTTTCCAACTAGACAGCAGTCCTGAAGATACAACATAAACCTGCGGGAAGGACCCACTCAGGGATTTTAATCCAATTGAAAATCTACTTAAGAGCTGGAGCTCACAGTTCAAAGAGAATGCCTGATCCTTCAACTTCTGCCGATAGTTGGGGCATCATCAAAATGAGCTTGACTAGTTTATCAATACAGGAGACGCCTTTAACCCAGCATCAACAAAACTGCCTACTTGTACACAAAGCTGAAGTTGGTTTCCAATTCCATTTCCCGATTCGGGAAATTGCTACAGGGCGATTCCGCCTAATTTTTTTTACTACGTTCCGCATCTTAAATCGACTCTAATTTAAAAAGTGCAACACCTAGACTGTTCAAACCTGGACTGGATTATTCTGCTCTAATAGCAGAATGTCTAAAACCATGTTTGTGACTTGTGAAACCGTTTTCTGATTTGTGAAACTTCAATAAAGGTTGATTTCACCACTTTTTTTTTTTTTTTTTGGATCTCTGTCATAGTATAACTGCATTCCTTCTTGCAGAGGTGAAATCAACCTTTATTGAGGTTTCACAAATCTCAAACATGGTTTTAAATATTCTGCTATTAGAGCAGAATGATCCAGTCCAGGTTTGAAGAGTCTAGGTGATGTAGTTTATGAACGAGAGTAAAAGATGTGGAGCACAGTGAGAAATTAGGTGGAATCGGAGGCTAGAATTGGAAACCGACTTCAGCTTCGTTACTTCTACTTCCTTTAATATTATACACTACCCTTTTTTAAATATGCATTTGTTGGTGTAACAATAGCTTGAAATGCAAGTATATTCACCAAGACAAACATTAGAACATTCAATAAACATTCATAAAGCACTGTATTCTGCTTCTGAGCTCACAAAACAAAACAAATATGCATCAACTTCTCTGAATATACAAAGGTTAGCGAATCAACCTGTTTACATTAAAGGTGAGCCTTTGATGTAACTTTATACAATAAAATAAAATTAAATCAATTAAAAGTTATGAAGCTCTCAATTCACCATTCAAGCAGATCCACATGCTGCTTCTTCGGGTTTGTTAATCTTTAACTAGCTGCAAAACATGCATGGACGCCGGGACTTTGGCAACCATTTCATGGCAGCCCGTTGTTGCCCTTCGTTACCCCAGCTTTGTTTGGGTCCCTCCCTGAAGCTGAAACGCTCATATTCGCCGAGTAAATCTCCCGGAGGCATTAGGGAGAGTAGAAAATGGCTGGTCTGGTCCACCAGAAAGTCACACACCTCCTCACTAGCTTATTAGCTTACCTCGGTAAGCAGCCGTGTGGCGCTGACCTTAGTTCAAGCCCGGTTTAAAGACACGTCGCGTTCAGTACGACGCCGAAATGACGTCAAATAGCAGCGACACGACGATAAAGCAAATAGAACACAGAAGTCAACCTACGTTTCAGAAAATAGGTGTCAGAAAGGTGTCTTTAGGAGGAGGCTGGTGTCTCTTGCAGCTGGGGGTCACATACGGTGGTGACAACAGGAAGTACGTCAGTACAGAACTACTATATCCGGTTCACGTGACTCGTTTTATGTTAAAAGAAATTGTCTCGCAGCTATGCTTTACTATATATACTTTATATTGTTAGTTAATTATTGTATTTTATTTAACAACTAAACTTCCATTTTATATTATGTCACTTTTTGTACCGTTTGCTGATCAAATCTTCTTGATTATTCTTAAATGTCCCCTGCTTAGAGTTGCCCATGATTGGTTTTTAATATGCCTTTTCAATTTAGTAAATTACCCTTTTTCAATAAACTATATATATATAGTACACTATTCTATACTGTGTCTTACGTTTTATTGTGTTACAACCAATGTATTAATGTATTTTTATTGGAATTTTCTATAATAGACCAAAGCAAAATATTACGCACTTGTGACATGGAAGCATAAGAATACATGATTTATTTCTTTATTTCTTTTTCATTTATTTATTTTTTACAAAAAGTCTGAACAGTAGGATGTGCACTTGCTTTCAGCATCCCTGGTTAAAAAAAAAAACTCTGTAGGACTATGTTTCAGTGTTCATCTCTCAAGTGTTTTGCCATCTCTTTAATCCTTTCTTCCAGTTGTATTCTATATTACTCAGACAGTATCAGTATCAGTATCTTACTCAGACATAGGTAACATTTCAATAGAATCAAACATCAAAATGGTCATAATTTTGGTCAATCCCCCCTGAGAAAATATGTAATAAAGTTTAATGACTTAGCATTATGTAATGGCTGTTGACCTGTGTAATTTCTATCAGTTTTGCAAGTCAATACAGATATGCAGAAAGCTGTTGCAAAGGCAAGAATTTTATTCCACCATGAAACAATAAAATTTTACGCTGGTGAAAGCTAGTAGAACAAAAATGAAAAACAAAATGTACTGCCTTTTTTTCAGAAAATGTCAAAACATATCTCTAAATTATTCAGATTGCTACAATGATACATAATTCAAATAACAATCATTTGCATAAAAAGGCAGAAAAGACAAAAACATGAAACCAGTTTACATGTCAGACAACAATAATGATTTTTGAACACAGTCATCAGTAAAACAAAAATTTTTCATATCCTTGATTTTGAAAACTGTAACTTTGTTTTGTGTTATCTGCCCTGACATAATGCGATGAAAGCAGAGTATAAGTATAAACTTCACTACATTATAAAAGTTGTATTATTGAGTTCTAAAAATATGTTCAAGCTTCAATAATCAGGATAAAAAGCTGCAGAACATGTGTAGAAGCTGAAGAATAGAAATTTGGATCTAGGTTACAAATGATGCATCCCTGATGTATTTGCGAGCCCTCGAATCTACACTGTATACTGAAGTTTGGACCAGTTACCACAAATATATTATATCTGTTGGCCTGATTGCCTGCAGTAATTCTATGATCAGGGCATGTACTTGATTCCTTTCATCCTCGGTATGATATGGAGATCTCTAACGTCATCATGCTGAAGGAGCCAACACAAATAGCGCTCTGTCCCCATGCCCCATCCACTGGTAAGGAGAGGTTTCACTTTGCGCATGCTAATGTACCATTTGTAAGACTCTTCTGGTACTGCATGGTGCCTGAGAGCTTCTCGTACCACCTCAGGGGTGGGATGGCGTTCACCAAGACCAACAGTCTCACCCAGCCCCAGCAAAAGGTCTGCTGCTTTGGCTTTGGACCGTCCTGTGCCCTCCATGTACGCCTGGTAGAAGGGAACTCCCAGGTGGTCCATCTCAGTTAGCCATACAGCACCACCAAATTTCTCTATTAAAACGTGCTCTCCTTTGCGAGTTAGCTTCCTACCAAAGACAGGTTGGCCATCTTGCACCCACTCTAAGCAGTCTGCAGAGGGCATCATGGAAATGGCTTGAGCCAGGGGGATTCTTGGAAGAGCAGTGTTTCCTTCCATTTTGCTCAGGATTTCTGTCATGTGTGCTAAGGTTCCAGCAGAGTTCTGGATTATATCAGAGTGATTTTTCAACATGGACTTGGTGAGGTGAACCAAGTATCCCTCTGCAATGGAAATGGCATTATCCATGTCCCCTACCAATTCACACTCTACATGGTAGAATTGATTCAAGTGTGTGTTGTCTGGATCTTCCCCTCTAAAGCTTGGAGATATATAGTAGGTTCCGGGTAGGTTCTCCTGAAAGCGAAGGAAGTATTCCAGAACAAACTGCATTGAGTCAGCCAGGTATACATCTTGACCAAGCAGACTTACAGACACTGGCTCTGAGTCGGATCCCAGGCCCATTGGTGAAGATATGGTGTCTGTGGTGAGAGGGGTCAAAGCATAAGAGTACTGGCAGGAATTGTGGAAATATTCCACTGTGCTGTGGAACAAAGTGTTTTGAATTTGGAAGAGGTTGCGATACCACTGGCTTTTCATGGCCAGAGTGGAGTGAAGTTGAGGATCTTTCCATGAATTAGGAGGTTTGCACTGGGTGATTTTCAAGTGTGTGTTTTTGAGAGATTCAGCATCAGCTGGTCGGCCATCCAAAGATGACACAAATCCAGGGTAGGTTTGGAAGAATTCTGATTGTAGCTCGGCAGCTTTTGTCCCATCTGGTGAAGGTAGCAGAGGCACCAGCTTGACATGAGCATGGTCGATCTCAAACCCCTCAAAGATCATCGCAACACTTGAAGCCTTCATTCCTTCCTGCAGCAGTTGAGCAACTTTATAAGTGGCCAAGATGAGAGTTTTGTAGTCTGGATCGTCTAGACTGAAAATGTCACTGGACAGAGGCTTGCGTGGTACCACAACAGTTAGACCGGGTCTATTTGGGTATGGTGTGAGGAAAGCAACATGCTCACTGTCTTCCCACACTCTCCATTGTTGCTGTTCTCCCCGTACAATACGGCTAAACAGACTATCACTGGAAGGGTCACCAAAGTAGTCAAAGCAAAATGGTGCATTAGGTGTAGGCAGTGCATTTCTGATTTTGGCTTGAACTTGAGTCAGTGCCTCATCATCCCAGCGTGGGCCACTTTTTGAGTTACAGAAGCCTGTATCATAACTGTGGAACTCCTCTTCTTTCGCAAGATGAGGTTGCCACTTTGGTTCTAATCCATAGAGTGGCAGTAATCTAATTTGTGCTGGTTTATCAGGGACTGGATTAAAAATCAAGGCACAACGTTGTACTCCCAGTTTCTCACATAGCAAGTTTGATACTGTTTTTGCACCTTGTAACATAGTTACAAAATCAGGTGTGGGCAACTGAAAGATACTGTTAGCCCCACTCAGAGTTTTTCTTGTCAGAATGGTTGACCCAGGAGTCCAAGGGTTTGGGTTCAGGTAAGCAACCAGCTCCTCTGTTTCCCAGATCACATTGATGTAGTTCTTCATCGGCTTGAGAACTTCTACCCTGGAAATGCCACCAGTCACTGAGGCCACAAACATCACACCAGCATTTGTTTCAATGACAGAATCACCGTTTTTGTCCACTGCAATGATACCAGCACACACGTCTTTCAGATTTTGGGCTATCACTTCTTTGCAGGCCTGTCTGAGGCTATTGCCTTTGTTGTGGTATAGACTGGCTATTTTCTCTGCCACACTGCTCCTTAAAAAGACATCTCCGTCTCCAGAACAGGTAATTGCTACCTTGTCATCTGCATATATCCCTGCTCCTACTACTGCAGTATCCCCTACTCGTCCTTTTAATTTTCCCACCAATCCACCTGTTGAGGTAGCAGCCGCCAATGTGTTCCAACGATCAAAGGCCACAGCTCCAACTGTCTGAGGGTGGTTGTTTTTTGAGGCATTTCCACCACTGATTTTTGCGAGTAACTCTTTGTGACGTATATCAGTGTAAAAATACTCTGGCCCAACTGGCTTCTCTTTGTCCTCCAGCCCTTCCAGAAACTCTTCAGCTCCTTCGCCAACAATCAGTGCATGTGAGCTCTTCTCCATTACACATCTGGCTGCTTTAATAGGGTTTTTCACACTTTTCACACAAGCAACAGATCCTGATCTCATTCGACTTCCATCCACAATGGTTGCTTCCAATTCATTTTTGCCATCTTTGTTGAAAACTGAACCTCTACCTGCGTTAAACAAAAAGCAGTCTTCCAAAGCTTCCACAGACCTCTGAACAGCATCGAGACTACTGCCACCTTGTTCAAGAATTTGGGCCCCAAGGGTTAAAGCTACATGCAGCGCAAACTCAATCATCTCTGTCACTTTGCTGTTCAGCATAGTCTCCTCTCCAGCACCACCATGAATCACAAGAATGTAATCAGAGCTCATGCCAGATACAGGGTCAATCGCACCTTTGCCCTTCTCTACATTGTCTTGGCACTGAAGCATCTGCTCTGTTTTTTGCTGTCTGAATAGGCAATCCAGTGCCCCCATTTGGCTTGTCATGGCATACCTAACAGCTAAAAGCATCAACAACTTCAAGTTCGTCTTGAAGTTTTCTTGAAGCTTCTTCAGAGTAACAGCAAATGTCCCCTTTCCATTCAGCACAAGTCGCACCTTATCTTTCTTTCCGAGGTACGTTACAGCAAGTTGGTCTTGTGCATAAGCATTCCCTACTCCACACTCTACACCTTCCATCATGTCAGAACCTGTGAGGTATACAGACGGACAACCAAAGGGATCCAGGAATTTCCTTAATGGATTGTCAGACGGTAAAGACCGGCGCAGAGCGGCCAGGTGTGGACCAACACCTTGGCCGGTTTTGGTGCTTCTGATAAGGCTCTTGTGCTCTAAAAAAGCAAAATGGAACAACTGCAGTAAGTCATTAGTGTAGTGGATGGTGCCGTCAGGACGAATGCGAGATCCCAAGGTATTTACTAACTTCCGGGAATGCATTGTGAGAGAGTACGTGGGATCACAACGGCCATTTTTGTAGTGCCGCATATGTGTAGGTGTGACAAGCATATGTTTGGCAGCAGATTCCCCAAGAGTCTGCCAAAGGGAGAGCTGCAAAGAGAAGTTGACCCAAGCATCGTACAAGCCCCTCTGCCCTCTAAAAGTTAAAAACACATCAGGATATGAGGGTAGATCAAAAGTGAGAACTAGATTGTCTGTTGTCAATACAGGGTTCTGTTGGAGGTTCCCTTCAAAGGGGAACACTAGGGCTTTTGGACATGCAGAATGAACAGTGTTTATTGTCTGAGGCTCGTTTTCTAAGTCATTATTGGCAAGGTTTAAATCAATAGTCTCAGACAGTTGGTATACACGTTCAGTCACAAGAGAAGCTACCATTCCATCCACAGCGCTGTGCTCGAACACCATCCCAGCCGTGCTGTCTTTGAATACAACAAGGTTCAGGACCTGCAAAAAAAAAAAAAGCATGAAAAATTGCATTGGTTTCTTCCTGGAAATTCAGCCATCTCTTAAAATTTGTAAACGTTTAAACGTAAAAGTACAAAATCCTGTTTGTAACTGAATCTAAATCTAAATTAAGAGACTCCTTCAAGGCATCCAGCTCCTCATGAGAAAACACCTTGTGACATTTTTGCTTTGTTCCTTGATGATCCTACTGGTTGATTGAATACTATTTGCTGTTTTCAGTGAACCAGGCCTGGATTCAGTTCTTGAATACTGAGGTCTTCAGACATATTGTAAATTTTAGGTTCTAGACATTTGTGCAGTAAATGAATGTTATATTGTTCATTATCTATAAAACCGGATAAGCTTGTTTAAACTTAAAATAAATTAAGCTAATTTGTGTTCTTCATTTGATTACAGGAGTTCTCTGCAGACTTGCGTAATTTGTTTTAAGCACAGTGAAACTACGGAAGTCCTTAATTATTCTTCCTCATCGCTATTCATGCATATTTTTTCTGTCGGGTCATGAAAAACCAGTCAGATGTACCTTGTCATAATGTCTCAGACATGGAGTGTCTCCTCCTCCTCCCAGCCTCACTGCATTGAGGACGTCAGCCATTTCAGAGGGGGCGTCGCTGTCTTCCAGACAGAGTGTAAGGACGGCGCTCTCCATGAGCTCGAGTGATTTTTGCACATCGCCTCCTTGCTTGAGAATCTCTTCCCTGAGGGAAGCCCAGGACTTGCGCTCCAGAGTTGAGAGGCTGCAGATGAGAGAGGGATCTTTCTGTTTCCCAGCTTTGGGCTGATCTATCACCTGGGCCAGCTGCTTGTAGATGTCAGTAAAGGACCGTGCAGAAACTGGTCCGCCGGTGCTGGCACGCCAGAGTATGTCAACAGCGAATGCTCCACCGGCACAGGTGATGATGGCATGGAGGCTATCTGGATAGACCTGATGAACAGAGTTTCACAGTGAACAGGAAGCAAATTCATCGTCGTCATTGCACAAAATGTTTTTGACATTTACTGCATTGACCTCACCTTAATTTCATCTCGGCTCTTGCCAGGAATACGGCTGGCGGCGAACACTTCGGACTGCTGAGTGCGTTCCATAGGAACATCGCCCTCCAGTAAGAGGGGTTCACTGTACAGTTTTGCTGCTGCCCAGAGCAGAGCAGCTGCCCTCCCAAGCTGAGAGCATCCCTTAACTTTGGATGGAAGAAGAACAACCGGGAGGGCCGTTGAAGTAGGCAGGGGGTCAGCACAAGAAAGCAAACCCCTCTTGAACTGCTCAGTCACCCAGTTCTCTTGGCCTGCTGCAATGGCCTCTAATTTCCTCTGGGCCTCTTCCAGGGCGTTCCTCTGCTGTTCCAGGGTGCTTTTGAACTCAAGGTAAAGCTCTGGGCTTAGCGTGAGCTGCAGAACACGGCTCACTTCTTGCAGCGTCGCGTCCAACTCTGGAACCGGGTAGTTGAGAAGCGTCATCCTGTTCGAACTGGGGGGGCTTGACAAAGAAGGGAAAAAAAGCGACACTATCAGCGGAGAAAACGTCATTGTTTTCAATAATCAATCCAACACAGTTAACTCTGAAAACCTGCTGATCATTTTAGGGAAATGATTGCTTTGCAAAATTATTAATGTAGGCTAACTCACATGTTTTCAAATTGTACCGGCACGAGTTGTACCTGTGTACATCATCAACAACTTAATGCTGTTGTATTTTATTCATTGTGTTTTAATGGGATGTCATAGAGCAAAACAGGAAGTACATAATTATTAAGTGAAAATAACAAAATAGGACGATCATTTTGCGGTAACTGGATTCGCATAAATGTTTCACAAAGCATATTTAATTTTCTAAAATTAAATCACTCCGAAATGGCACATTTTTGTCATTCCTATTGAAAAATGCTTCCACCGACCTTTGCTAAGCCTGCTTTTAGTGCTGCAGAGACAACTTAAGTCTAATTATTAGACACCAGCGCCATAAATTCTTCTTTAAGAGGTAAACACCATAGAGTTTTACAAATTTAGGTTGGGAGAATGGAATTCATTTCTTGTCTTGTTTCCCAGAGGAAGCTTTCATTTACAAGCTGTTCCTATTTCTGAAGTATGTGACAACTCTCATGCATCCACACACACACACACACACACACACACACACACACACACACACACTGAACATATATTACACACAGTATGACATATGTTTCCTTCACGTGACGTCCAACCGTTCTCACATTAGTGGAGCCAATAAGTCGGTTAGGTTGTTAATGCTTAAAAAAAGTACAACACAGCTCTCTTTGTGTGTGAAATTGGTGGACATGAATGGAATGCACCCCACCATTGCTGAAGAGAGCAGCTCCCTCCGTAATGTCCGGTAACAAGGCCCGTCTGCTCACACGTGAAAGCAGTTACCCCTTTTCTAAAACTACGGCTTTCTGGTCGTCAGGGGAACGCGACGGAAATTAGATTTATCTTGATTTGCTCAAATCATCCACACAGTGCCGGCTATCTGCGGTCTGACCAACTTCAGCAGGACCCGGGCTTTAAAAGAAAGCTGGGTTTGTGGCGCGCGCTCCCGAACGACGGAAATTTATCTGCAAAGGTGAAATAAACCAAACAGAACATTCACAAGGAATTTTACGCACCAATAAATCAGTCACGTTTTTTTTTGTTTTTTTGTTTGCGTGCCACGATGTCCCAACTTTTCTCCACACTAATCATTAACAGATAAGGTTTCTCTGACTTGCTTGAGTATATTAGAAAAGAAACTACGCAAAAAATAAAAACATGTTCACATGAAACTTCAACTGGATGTCAGGATTATCACACACACACACACACACACACACACACACACACAAAAAAAACATTAATAGGACAGAAAAATGTCCAGGTAAGAAAAATGTATCAGAATGCATAAAAATGACATAGTCGTTATAAACTGGGATGTACAGATAAGCTCATAAACTTCCTGTTAATTTACGTTTTGAAATCTTTTTCTCTTGTTATTGTGATTGCAGAATAAAAACGATCTTACCTCTCTAAAGCGCTTTGTCCAAGACTTGGCCAGCAGCTCCAGTGGGAGGAAAACTCGGAGTGGACTGCAAAAACAAGGGATTTTTCTTTTTTGTTACCATAATGAAGAAGCTGTGACTCCAATTAAGAAACCTTCTCTCCACCTCTCACAGCCCCTCTTCCTGGTTAAACTTTCATGTTTTGCTTTCTTTGTTTTTTTTTTTCTTTTATTTACCAAAAATGATAATTAAAGTTAAACAAAGAAATCAAATGAATCTCCCTCGATCATCTCAGATCGAAATCCTTCAGGAAAAACTGAGGCTTGAACTAAAGAAAGAATCGAGAAAAATGTAGAGATAAAAAGATCTGTGGTCAAATTAATAAGAATTCACTCAGTAATGTTTTGAATTATAATTTCTGAATTCCCCAAGTAGTCACCATATGCTAGTAATTTACAGCAAAGGTTAAAAAACGTGCTCCTTCAATCCAATTATTACCTAAAATAATGTTTTTTTCTAAAATCAGATATTTTATGCATTAAGCCAAATCATTTGTTTCAATGGTATAATTTCCATATTTACACATTTGTGATGAGGTGTGTAAAATAACGTGACAGAACTCACTTATGTCTTTCCACTCAAATGATTTGACCCTCTCTGTTCAGATCTCAGGATCCAGTCCAGGCCTTAAACATGAATTGGTCGAATAAATACTCATAGCTCCTCTGTGAGATTTCAGATGATCAGCTTACTCACCTTGGTGTAGTTAGGGTAATGTCATGAGACATAAAAAGTGGTGAAATTCAGTAAATTTTTTTTTACATTAATGACTATCATGGGACTGGGATGTCTTAACAAAAGCAGAAGAGATCAACAACTCAGTGTATTTATACTCCGACATGCCTATGTAACCCATAAAAGGCTCCCCAAAACGAATCTTTTGCAGGCTTCCTGGGGGATGAAAAAAGCTGGTTATGTTCTTTTGCATTTATTTTCCAGAAAAAAAAAAAGAAAAAAGGGATCTCTCTTACTGATTACCAGTAAATGTCAGCTTAATATCCCCATACTGAAACCTTTTCAGGCATATACTTCCCTTCTGATAAGATTAACCCCTTAACCCTCCCCAAAACGCTGACGTGTCAGACTTTAGATCTGTGAGAACGCCGGTGTCTTCATGATAGTAAAGAGGTTGAACTCCCAGCATGTCCTATGAATTTCTTTGTTTCAGTGTAACATCTGGCTGGACAGACCAATAAATTATTTTAATAGGCTTAAGAGATCACCACCTATCGGAGTGGAAATCATCCACTAGGGCAGTTGCCCAGGGTGTTATTTGAAAGTGGGCACAGAAGTACCAAACAACTCAATATTTTAAATATCTTTTTCAATCAATTAGTGAATCAATCAATCATATTTTATTTGTATAGCACATTTCAACAACAAGGCATTTCAAAGTGCTTTACGTCGTAAAAACACAAAACTGCAGTCATAGAACAATTGAAACGTTACATTTTGCCACGTCCCATCGTTACACATCGGATTGTTGATTGATGTCTCATTGATTATGTTTCAGCAGCAACAACAACAACAAAAAAGCAGTTGGCACAAATCTCATCTCTTGATCATATTCTAATTAGTAAAGTGGTGACATCTACACACTGGCGTCATAAGGGACAATTTATACTTTTCAGAACTTTTGTCCACCACAGTAATCCAGATTACTGGATTTCAGTCTCTTTCAGATTGAAATTGTGTGTGAAAAGTTTAAGTTTTTTTGTTGTTGTTGTTGTTGGTGGGTTAGCAGTCTGCAATTAAGTTGGAACAGACTGCAGAAATAAATAGTGGACAGATAATCAGTCTTATTTCATGCACATAAAAGAATACAATACAGAAATGTAAAACTCAGAAAGGACTGTAGCAAACACAAATGTAACATGTTAGAACTTGAGATAGTTTTCTCGTAGTTCGTAATTTAACCTATTCTTCTTCTTCTCCTTTATATTAAAAAATGTGCACAGCTGAGTAAAAACAGAAAACAGAAGTAAAGAAGCAACTGCTCATATGATTTCTATATTCTATTTACACAAGGTCACAATGAATCACCAGACGATCATACTCTCAAATGAGCATTTGCTGGATTACAAACCACTAAAAAAAGGATTTGGTCAGTTTCTAATCCTGGTTTTCTTTGTCCTCTGTACAAATTTCACAACAACAAAAAACCCATAATCTAATTCTAGTTTCTTCTTGTCTAAACGCCATAAAAGGCCTTCAACACCAAAATGGTGGTTACACTCACAAAAGATGGTGAAAGGTTAATGTGTGAACTATTTGACAGTTTTTAATCTCTTTGTTTTGTTATTATTAATTGATTTTCTGCTTAATTGTACAGAATAAATGTCTAAGAAATAATTTCTAATTATCGCTGTCATTTTTACATGAAATATTCTGATGTTTTAACATCAGAATATGCTGTAACTACAGCAGAAGACAAATGCACTATCAATGACTTATTTTATTATTATTAATAATAATATTATTATTATTGCATTAACTACTGGCTCAAATTCCTTCAGAAATTGTAATCCTTTAATGAGAATGTCGTGCTTGCACATATTTGTCTCCTCTGGGAGTCAGAACTTCTCTTGCTGAGCCAACGTTGTTCTGTGTTGGTGCTCAGTCCACGGCTCACCACTTACACACAGCGTACTGTCATTTCAAGGTCGGCGGCTGCAGTGTTTTTGTTTGTTTCTGTTTTTTTTTTTTGCTCTGTCCCAGTTTCTTTCACGTAATTTGCATTTTACTTATTTACAGAAGTGAGGGGTCAGGAAAGAGTTCATCCTTCAGTGGCTGCTCCTGCTTCCTTATTTCAGTAACTCACTCTGCCATGATGACTGCTCTACCTTCACCGCTGGTCTTTAGACAGCATTGTGCTGCATACACTGAGGACAGATGGTAGGGAAATAGATAATGTGTTGCGTAAGCAGGCACAGCTCAGGTGCACCTGCAGAATGTGTGCACCCCCACAGAAGAAGAAAACTGTCATCATCGGTGTGTGTGTGTGTGTGTGTGTGCGTGTGTGTGTGTGTGTACAAACTAAACATTGTGACTTGATAAAATCTGATCTGTTGTCATTTCCCCATTTCTTAAACAATTTACAGAAGCACCCTTTTGAACCAAAGCCAGCTAAGCTCAGGTTAAAGGTCACAGTTGCCCTCTTGTTCGCATTTTGTTGCAAAAATATGCATTTTTCACTCACTGCTTTTTTGCTGCAGATACTTCTGACAATCATTGAGGGTATTTTTCTATCCCAGTTTCCCAGTATACACATCCATAACCCAAACTTGTCAGACGAGTTGTGGAGGCTCCTCTAAAATTAAACTCATTTCTCCATTGGTTGATCGTGGCTGGCTGGAGACTGAAAGCCCTAGAAATTGCTGCAATCGTTTCCAGACGATTGTGACTGTGCCTTTGTTTCTCAGCTGTTCTTGGACTTCTTCAGATGAGATTAACTGCGAGATGCTTTTCTTGATCTTTTCCGGCCCGTTTAAGTTGATTTCTACTTTACACAGGTCTTGTTCCGCGGCAGCAGTCAATGAAACTGAAGTCAGCTTTCCAAAGACGTAATGGTTTGAGGCCGTCCAAATGCTGCCACCTGCTGCTCAAAACGTGTAAGTGCAGCTCGAACGAACCAAAACTTTGCTGGTTCGCAAAGTCTTTCCTTGACAGATGGTTGATGTTTTACTTTTTTTTTTTTTATTGTCAGTAAAAGATACAAAAACCACCATAGATGCGTTCAGTATTTCAGATAGCTTTGACGAACTCAACTCATTCTTTGCACAAATGTTTATTCATAATCTGAAAAGCCAACTTGAGCAACATCTGAAGTTAGTAGTAACTATTGCTTTTCTTAAAAACAGAGTGTAATCTATTCATGAATCTTTTAGTGGATCAAATATTTAAAATCGTGCACAATGTAATGCACTGCAGAAATAGAAGACAGAATTCAAATTTAAAATGATTTTATGCAAAATGTATTATTATTATTATTACTATTGTTATTGCATTAAAATGTCAATGGTTCTCATCTTTGGAAAAAAATTACAACATGACATAATATCTATTGAGTTGTAACAATTATTTCACAGCTCAAAATAATGAAAGACTCAACACAGATAGAGATCAGGGGCGGGACGAGCGACCGGTTAAATACCCGCCGTTTCTTCCGGGCTCCAGGCTGTTTTGCTCGCCGCTCTCCTGCCGCTCCTTCCCCGTCATGGCTGCTCCCAGTCCCGCAGTGGTCTCCGCTCAGTGGCTGGCGGATGCCATCCAAAACAAGCTCGTCGGCCCAAAACTCCGTGTTCTGGACGGGTCCTGGTACTTGCCGAAAAGCAAGCGGAACACCAGAGAGGAGTTTCAGCAGAAGCACATCCCGGGAGCCTCGTTTTTCGACTTAGACGAATGCTGCGACAAGAGCTCCCCGTACGACCACATGCTGCCGACCGCCAGCGACTTCTCCCGGTACGTCGGCGACCTCGGCGTCGGGAACGACACCCACGTCGTCGTCTACGACACCAGCGACTTAGGCTCGTTCAGCGCGCCCCGTCTGTGGTGGATGTTCCGGGTGTTCGGCCACAGCTCGGTGTCGGTGTTGGACGGAGGCTTCAAGAACTGGGTGGCCGACGGTCACCCGGTGACCTCCGACTACACCAAGCCGGACAAGACGGACTTCCAGGCGAGCCTGAACCAGACCTGGGTGAAGAGCTATGAAGATGTGCTGCAGAACATCAAGACCAAGCAGGTCCAGGTGGTGGACGCCCGGTCTGCCGGCCGGTTCCGGGGTACCGACCCAGAACCAAGAGGAGGTGAGGAGGACCAAACAGTGCATTGTTAACAAACATTAATAAATGCTTAATGTGCTTATAGAATAACCCTAGATTCACACATGAGACCAATTTATGCAGGAAATGGGCTGAAAGTGAAGCCTGAACACAGCCAGACTGACTGTGTTTTACTGGTTTTGAGTCAACTTTATTTCTGGCAGGAAGAGGTTGTAAAGCAAAGGAGTTGATTAAAATTGACCAAGCGTTATCCGTTGTCACTCCATTAAACAATAAAACCATAAAAAGCATGCACGATCGGTTGCGATAAACAGAAATAAAGTAATTACTGGAGACGCACTTGTAAGCATTTTGTGGTCAGTGGTTTATTGTTTTTGATAAAGCGTTGACTTGAAGATGAAAGTTTCAGGTTAATTAAATTTTTTAGAGGTGAGATGCAAACGTAAAATCATATTTAGATTGGATCATCCAAGTACTGATTTTCCCCCAACTGATTTACATTGATAAATATCATGTAAAAGTTCCAGTTGATGCAGAACGAACTATTCAGAACCAGCAATGAAACCGTAAAATAAATTCGGTGAATATGAGGCCATCAATGATGTTTTATCGTCACTTCTTTTCTATTGTTACAATTTCTGTTGGAATAAAACCATCAGTGTTGGCTAAAAATCATCGTCATCCCAGTTCAGCGATGCTGAGAGCTGATATGAAGCCTGAACAGCTTGTTGACCTGGAGATGAAGCGTCCCTCGTCGGCCACGCCCGGTTGCTGCACACTGTTGTTGCTATTCACAATGACAGTGCACAAAAATGTACCGGCCTGATTCCTGCAGCAGAAAGCGCTGTAATGTGAAGAGTTTAATGAGCCACATGACTTCATTGAAAGCGTTTCTTGCAGTTCTTGAACTTTACTAGTTGAAAACAAAACAAATTTTTTGACACTCACCCTTTTCCCCGCTCCCCATTTATCTATTTCCTCTCTCAGATATACAGTCTGGGCATTTCCTCGGAGCAATCAACATGCCCTACCCAACTTTCCTGGAGTCTAATGGAAAGCATAAGAGCACAGAGGCCCTGACCAAGCTCTTCCAGAGTGCGGGAGTGGACCCGAAGCAGCCAATCTGGGCTTCCTGCGGTTCGGGAGTCACCGCATGCCACGTACTCCTGGCTGCCGACCGGCTCGGGCACGCCGACCTTTACCTCTACGACGGCGCCTGGGTGGAGTGGTTCAAGAGGGCTTCTCCAGACCTCATCATCTCTGAGGGGGAGGGAAAGAAGGCAGAATGAACCGTTTTAAAATAAGCTAGAAGCTGCATTAGATTGCTGTTTGGAACGGGACCAATCTGTTTGCTGTGGATATTAGGAGTACGACACTTAACTTATGCTGCAGGGTGTATATTTTTATTGACTGGTGTTGGGATATTAAACTCGTAACATTATAAATTAAGTGCTTTATAAATGTCAGTTAACAGGGAAAGGTGTGGGTTTTCTGCAGTTGAAGAGCATTTTATAAAACTCTTTTTACATTGTGCAGATGTGACTTTTTTAACAGAGCTATATTTCGTTTCTTATTTGTTTTGTATTTTCTGGTATCACGAGTCAGCAGGAATATTAGATTCCTTGATTAATGTTCATATGTAATCATGCACGATTTGTTTTTTGTTTCTGAAAACATAAAATGAATAAAATGTTATCTTGGGAAAATGTGCCTTTTTTTTCAAAAGGTGGAAATTATGTTAAGCTTTATAGACGTAAAAATTGTCCCATAAAAGAAGAGAAATGTGCTTGTAATTCCTATCCCTGTTAAGTGTAGAGTTTTATTCAATATGGAATCCAAAATGCTTATTATGAAATAAAAATAAATAAATCCTAGCATGAGTGAAAGAGGATGTTGTCACACGGTTCTCACCTGAAGTGCCGGTTTTCCTAAACGTTTAAACTCGCTCAACTGGATTGCAGTTAAAGAGTTTTTCTTAAGTTAACGAGGCCAAGAACAAAAAGCAAAGTGTAAAAACGGATAAAGAAGGAATCAGAACCAATTTTATAGGGCGAAATTATGTTCACACACAAGGAGTTTGACATCATACAGACATTACAAATATGCAAACTGAAGAGGAAACAAAATATCGGATAAAAGGAACAGCATTTACAGTAATTAAAAAAGGCAGCTGGTGCAAATTTGCATATTTTGTGCACATCAAAGTGGCTGATTGCTTAGAACATAAAACGTTTACTGCGTTTATCAGACAGAAAGGGACTCTGTGGCGACTGTTTACGTCAAACTGTTTTAATTTTTCAATGTCATTTGAGGAAAACAGAACCATTTCACAACAAAAATGAACAGTATTGTACCAAGCACTCAGCCCTGGCATCCCATAACTAACACTGAGACATTAGGGAGAGTTATCGATCACATAAATAAATGAAAATCTCTGATATAAAAATGATCCAAACCACCCTATTCAGGTTCCCTTAATTCCTACAAGTTCAAGGATTAATAAAAATATATATATTGTGATCCACTCAATTGCTTCACTACCCTTAAATCTATCACCTGATCATTTCCAAAAGGTCTTACATTAAATAAAGAAACCTTAAAGATATTGTACATAATTTTCCATCTGCTGAAGACAGATTGAGGCTTGCATTTTTAATAACCAAGAAAACCGGACTGGACAAAACAGATCAGATAAGATATTCTGAAGCTGCACTGTTTACTGTTTGATGACGACCCACTGGCAAAACTGACATGAGAATACCGAGTCCTTAGAGGCCCGTGTCCTCACGACAGTCAACAGGTTAAAATAGAAACAAGTAACAAAGACGGTCATTAACTCGTCCCCATTATTAAAGCTCATCAGAGTGATAACTTATTTGTCCTTGGCTGACATGGTTGTCTCTTGTTCTCCCAGCTTTATTGAGGTTTTATTATATAATAAGGTTGATTAAATTTCCAGATCACTAAAATAATTGGAAATGAATCAAAAATGATCTCGCTTTGAGTTTGTGTGATGTGTGCTTCTACTTCAACTGTGATTTCCTTTTTGATGAGGTCAGTAGTTTCATCAGGAGTAAGATCATATTTTTCAAATAGTAACATATTTGACAATGATCTTAGTTTATTTTTAGTTGGAAGTTCAACTCCATGTTTCCCTTGAATATGTGATTTGTGTCTTTGAACACTTTTAACAGAAGGAAAGCTGCATGAATATGCCTCTCGGCGAGAGATACAAAAAAATAATAGGAAACTAACACAAAAAGTCAAATGGAACAAACTGCAGAATCAAGGGGTATATTTGTGTATTTTAGCTTCTGTTCACACACAGTTGTCTTTGCAGCTGTATGGATCACCATTTTTAATTCATTTGAAAACAAATGCTTATTGTGCAGATGTCATGTGGCAAACTTTATGACTTCAATTATTTTTGAAGACGATTTAACTGACTTCAAAAATAACTTTATAATAAGCGGAAGAAGTTTCTATGCCGCATTGATGGGCTTTTTTGGTCGAGGAAAGGGCGGGACACTAGTTATATCTGCAGCTGACATTGACTGTTTTGCCCTCTCCAACATGGCGGCTGCTCCCTGTCCCGCAGTGGTCTCCGCTCAGTGGCTGGCGGATGCCATCCAAAACAAGCTCGTCGGCCCAAAACTCCGTGTTCTGGACGGGTCCTGGTACTTGCCGAAAACCAAGCGGAACACCAGAGAGGAGTTTCAGCAGAAGCACATCCCGGGAGCCTCGTTTTTCGACATAGACGAATGCTGCGACAAGAGCTCCCCGTACGACCACATGCTGCCGACCGCCAGCGACTTCTCCCGGTACGTCGGCGACCTCGGCGTCGGGAACGACACCCACGTCGTCGTCTACGACACCAGCGACTTCGGCTCGTTCAGCGCGCCCCGAGTGTGGTGGACGTTCCGGGTGTTCGGCCACAGCTCGGTGTCGGTGTTGGACGGAGGCTTCAAGAACTGGGTGGCCGACGGTCACCCGGTGACCTCCGACTACACCAAGCCGGACAAGACGGACTTCCAGGCGAGCCTGAACCAGACCTGGGTGAAGAGCTATGAAGATGTGCTGCAGAACATCAAGACCAAGCAGGTCCAGGTGGTGGACTCCAGGTCTGCCGGCCGGTTCCGGGGTACCGAACCAGAACCAAGAGAAGGTGAGCAAAACAACTAAAGTTTTCATGAACCCCAATGAACAGGCTGCTGCTGGTTAAAGATTACAGGACACAAGTGAAGCTCAGGGTCATTTAAGACACACAAAGCCTACTTTCTGTACAGTTTAGACAGAAAAGGAGATGATGTGCAAAATGTAAATATTTTACATGTCACAGAAGCCATAACTTTAAATTGCATAAGTGGAAAACCAGAATTTGATTGCTCTAAATATCAGTTTAAGGGCGACACAATATGAGCATGTATGCACGTTGCACAACCACTTTCGTCAATGTTGCTGTGACCTAAGACTTGGGTTAAATAAACATATACTTTTCTGTTCATTGCAAACATAAACCCTGGATCGTGATAATTCCAGGCTGGAATGGTATTACAGGGTTTTGTTAAATTGTATTTTTCAAGCGATGATGCCAACATTTTTGTATTTGATGCCTTTTTATGAATAATACCATTTAACCCCGCTCAGATGTTCTCCCTGGGCATTTTCCCGAAAGCATAAACATCCCCTTCACGTCTTTCCTGGATTCCTCTGGAAGGCACCACAGCCCTGAGAATCTGACCAAGCTCTTCCAGGAGTCCGGGGTGGACCTGGACAAGCCTCTCTGGGCCTCTTGCGGTTCTGGAGTCACAGCGTGTCACGTGATTCTGGCCGCCCACCGGCTCGGCCGCTCCGGCGTTGGTCTGTACGACGGGTCCTGGGGGGAGTTTTTCAAAAGGGCTTCTCCAGAGTTCATCGTCTCGGAGTGGGAGGGAAAGAAGGAATGATTAGCCAGGCGCAATCAAGAATGGGTCACTTTTTGAGGACGGAAGCAATATTTTTCTGTGGAGAAGCTTCAAATACTCGCCTTGTGGTAGGAGGTTTATGCCTGGATGAAAGGCTTTTATGAATCATGACTGACTTCACTTAAAGAAAGGTGCAGATTTTAAGAGCTGCAGAAGAAATCGTTTCAGAGAATCTCACGCTTTGCTATGCAAATATAATCTAGTTTTTATTTTGTGATTTAATAGAAAATTAAAGAAAATTTTGCATATTATTATATGTTAAATAATGTGTTTCAACTTGTACCGTTGCTCAATAATGTGAAAACTGAACTGCCATCGTGCCTCAAATCTGCATGCATCTTTTGGTGCTGCAAGCTCTGTTTTGTTGTTATACTGCTATTAATGTGATGATTCAATGAGAAATTGTGCAAACCTGGTAAATGTCAGTCAAGTGTTCTGTGCACAATTGTAGACAATAGCATTAAAGAAATTGTCATATTTTGTTGTGATTTTCTTCAAGTGACTGCCTCTAGTAGATTTTTAAAAAGGTACAAGTTCACTTTTGCAACTGAACGCAACTGCACAGTGAAAATGATACGTTAATCGTCCCGACCAATTAAAGCGCAGAAAAACGTGAGGATATGCAACGGCTTTGTGCCATCTGTACAAATCCCACAGCATCATGTGATTTTTTTTTTTTTTTTTCCTTATAGTCCAATAAAATGAGGCCAGAAGAAAAGCAACAGGAAGTACAGCATTTGGTTTATTACATGCTATGCAATGGAAATTTGGAAAAAGATGCTCTGGACAGATGATACGAAAGAGGATTTTATTGTTTGTTTGTTTTTTTTTGCTATCTGTGGCAGGAAACAGACATTGCACCCTGACTTCAGCATCCCTACATTAAACATGGTAGTTGTGCTGCAGGGACGTCACCATGGCTTGATAAAGAATATTAATAAATTTTGATCAATATCCTGTTAATCTTACAAACAGACAAAAAAACCTGTAAATAAGTATTTTTTGGATCAGTGTTATTTAGAAATCCAATTGGTTTAAGGTTAAGATGACCTTGGTTTGTTTTATTAAAACGCTGATTGTTTCATTTATTAGATGTAGACCAGCTTTGTTGGCCAAGTCTGGAAATTTGACCGGTTTCCAAGCGCTCACAATGCAAAAGTACAAAGAAGAGTGGAAATGAAAGTATTGTACATAAAGATTTTTGTTGTTTAGGGATTTTAATTCAACAATTTTGACAAAGTTTGGACATCCTTGCTGTAGAGGGCGCTGGTAATTTTCTTTGGTCAGAAATGCACCAGACAGTAATAAACGATAACCGACCAGTTGGTCTTGCCAACCACAAATAAACAAAAAGAAGAAGAGCCGTTACCTTTGCCAATTTAATGCCAGTTATAGCTTACATTGAAATATTTTACTCAGCTGTCATCATGGTCGCTCAGTTTCGCTCTGTGGTCTCCGCTCAGTGGCTGGCTAACGCGGCCGGGACAAAACTCACCGGCCCAAAACTTCGTGTTCTGGACGGAACTTACGTGCCGAGAAGCTGTCGGAACCACAGAGACGAGTTCAATCAGAAGTACATACCGGGAGCGTCGTTTTTCGACATAGACGAATGCTGCGACAAGAGCTCCCCGTACGACCACATGCTGCCGACCGCCAGCGACTTCTCCCGGTACGTCGGCGACCTCGGCGTCGGGAACGACACAAGCGACTTAGGCTCGTTCTGCGCGCCCCGTCTGTAGTGGATGTTCCGGGTGTTCGGCCACAGCTCGGTGTCGGTGTTGGACGGAGGCTTCAAGAACTGGGTGGCCGACGGTCACCCGGTGACCTCCGACTACACCAAGCCGGACAAGACGGACTTCCAGGCGAGCCTGAACCAGACCTGGGTGAAGAGCTATGAAGATGTGCTGCAGAACATCAAGACCAAGCAGGTCCAGGTGGTGGACTCCAGGTCTGCCGGCCGGTTCCGGGGTACCGAACCAGAAGCCAAAGAAGGTGAGGAGTGTATTTATTTGAGGAGTTGGATATTGGTTTATCTTTATCTTTGGTTTATCTTTCAGCAGGAAAACGACCATAAACATAAGCTTATGCTTTCATTCCAAGCATAAGCTACAGTGGTCTAGTCGAAGTTCAAAACTTGAGAACTAAAAGAAATGCTCTCCATTGAATTCAATTAAACTTGAACTATATTCCAACACAGTTCAAAAATGTAACTTCCTAGATGGGTAAAGTTGGTAGACAGATGTCAAACTACCACACTTTGTTTTGCTCTGTCACATAAAATTCAAATTTTCGCCTGAAAAATTATGAAAAAGATTTGAATAATTTTGTTTCCCCTTTTTAGTAAAGCTTAAAGACAATCTGCCACATTTTGAATATGATTTTGAAATATTTCAGAAATAACCCCTGGTGGTAGCTTATATGATGATGCAGATGATGCTTATCTGCATCATCATATAAGCAGATAAAGTCAAATGTTTTAAGTAAGAATAAAATGTACAACACTGTCACTGACAAAAATGAATGAATAACTAAATAAAAATAGTTCCCACCCCTCCCTTCTTTTTTCAGACGTCCTCCCAGGGCATTTCCCAGGGGCGATCAACGTCCCCTTCACATCTCTCCTGGATTCCTCTGGAAAATATCACAGCGCAGAGAAGCTGGCCGAAGTCTTCCAGGAGGCCGGGGTGGACCTGGAGAAGCCACTCTGGGTTTGGCTCTGAGAAGCCAAACTGCAGGAATCAAACTGCTGTGATTCCTGCAGTTTGGGAATCACAGCGTGTCACGTGATTCTGGCTGCTCACCGGCTCGGCAAGACCGGCGTCTGTCTTTATGACGGCTCCTGGACAGAGTTTTTCAAAAGGGCTCCTGCGGAGTTCATTGTCTCAGAGGGGAAGAAGGTCTGATTTGGTCGACCTCTGTCGGTGGAAACTGCTAAAGGTTCCAATCTGCATTTCATTCTCTAAACTAGTATCGTAGAACTACACGAATGATAGAATGATGAATGAATGTTTATCAAATGTGAATGCATCACTGAGTTCCTCAAGACCACAGTTGAAACAAGATATTTATATGCGCTGTATACAGACGTGCAAATCTTATTGGTTCTCAATGTCTGACACAAAATTACACTAAACTTTGTCTGTTTTATGTCGGTCATGATTACCCAAATGACCTTTTTTCTTATTATTCACCAGTATGCACACATTTGCTTTGTATTTTGTGGAATTGCCTTTTAAATTATGATTTCAGGATGACACACCTTTTGCTCTCTGCAGAATTTTTTTTTTTTTTTTACATTTGAAGAAAGCATTAGTCTGGAATTTGACAAGACTAAATAATTTGGATAATTCCAGCTGACTCTATCAACAGGGAAGTTGTAAAAAGTTGTTGTCCTATGCTGTGTATGTAAATATCTGGTTTCATCATGTAAGCAGAACAATATGTACAGGTATTTCTATGAGGAACGTCGAACAAAATAACAGGCTTTAACATCCGTCAGTGTTTGAAATCTTAATTCACAACTAATGCTGCTGTGCCAAGAGTCACTTTGTGCCTTCAACTTGTACAATTCACCTCATTATTAAGTTTTTTGTTTGTTTGTTTGTTTTTTGTTTTTTAACAAATATAATGCTTCTCTCAAAGTAATGTGAAATAATGTGTGAAATTGTTCTCTGTAGCCACCATTGATGTGGTGCTGTGTTCTGCTGGAATGACTGTAAGCAGATCAGAATAAGTGGGAATCCTGGTGGAGTGAAGGAAAAACGGCAAATAAGCTTGATTACATGCAGATAAGCTGATTCTCAAACGCTCTGCTGCAGAATGTTTTTGCTTCTCAAAGCCATTAAAGTATAACTAATTTTTATGTAATGTATTTGTTAATAAGAATAAATTTTTATAAATGTATTTAAATCTTGTTTTGTTTATTACTGTTGTTATTTAGAAACTGTTTAGGAAGCTGATCCCATAGCATAATGCAAAGCACCACCAGGGAAACAGGACCTGTTATGTTTGAAACCTTCTCAGTCACACCACATGATATTCATCTGGGGAGCTGCAAATTCTTTATTTCCAGAAATAAGTCCTTGTACTTTGTATTGATAGAAAAAGTTACATAAGTGGCTTATATTATATTTCTTGGATTCATCTGGTAAGGGTGTTATGGTTATAGATCTTTAAAATATTTTACTTTTTAATTATATAACAGAAATGTATACTTATAAACTTTTAATATTTTCAAAAGAGATATAAGTTTTTCTCTCTTTTTTTTGTTTTACAAAAAATAAGTCTTGGGAGGATTGTAGAAATTGTATTTGTGACATTGTAAATGCTATATTTGACATTTCAACAGAGTGCAAAAGAAAAAAAAAAACTACAAAAAAAGATGGCGGCCCATGCGTCCTGATCACTGCCTGAAGGTCCTTACGAAATAAACAAATTGGGGTCCTTTCTTGCTGAAGGCTAGCTGTTAAAACGGGTTTTAGCGCTACATTGTTTTAACTATTCTTAAAAAGTAGCCCATAATTTTGTCAATAGGTGTAATACAAGCTATTAGAGTTTTGTTATTAAAAGATAAGTTTTATTCGGCTCGGTGTTTTGTGCTGTAAGTTGCGCCGTTGGTGCGTTTTGAGGCGTTGAGTTGTTTTACCTTTCCGTTGCTGTTATTACGGACCCAACGTTAGCATCATTTCAGCAAACAAACCTCCCCTTCCACCAGCCTAAGAGCCTCTGTGATATTCCCTCATAAAACAAAACAAGACGTAAGTTTATTGAAATGACGTGATAAAGTAAAAACGCCGCTGTTGGTCGTGTGCCGCTCGCGGACATCGTAGTTTCGGTTCTGTGACGAGTCAGGAAGCTGGTAGCTCGTTTTATGTTTATTTCTACTGTCTTGCTCACAAATGCTAACTCTTACAATTCAAAATTAAGCGAGTTCGTGTCGCCACCCTGTAGAGATACACCGTAAACAGGCATTTAATGGGTGATTAACTTTTTCATGGAAATGAACAGTAGTGTTGTGTTTTCATTCTTCCACCAGGTGGCGTTAATGAGCAATCATGTCTGGCATTGCTCTCAGCAGGCTGTCCCAGGAGCGCAAAGCCTGGAGGAAAGACCACCCATTTGTGAGCAGCGGCGTAAACAACACGCTTTTATCCTAAAATGCAGCCTCTGCATGGCGATGTCTGCAAATAAAAGCATTTTTTTTTAAAAATCACATTAGGACTTGTTTCCTCTGAACCAACAGGGTTTCGTTGCTGTGCCCACTAAGAATCCAGATGGAACCATGAATCTAATGAACTGGGAGTGTGCCATCCCGGGAAAGAAAGGGGTACGGTGACATTTAAGACAAAGTTTTCCACATTTATTTCTGTCAGTTCTTTGCATGCGCTGTCTGGCAAAGTGTTCACACTGCAAACACACAAAATCTGCCCAAGCAATTTTGGTCTAGTGTTTAGTGCAAATATCTTGGTCTGCTTGAAATAAGACAGTAATGGCTTAAAAAGAACTTTACAGCAAGCTATAGGAGCTTGTTTTGAATAAATGATTCCTTTATATTGATTAAAAAAATACTAGTTCCATTGGCAGATTATTTCACTTAAAACATGGGAAAAATCAATTGCTAAAAGTGAAATAATCTGCCAGTGGAACAAGTACTTCTTCATCGATATCAAAAATTATGGACTTAAAACAAGCTTGTATTTCTTGCAGAAAAGTATTGTCTTATTTCAAGTGTAGTAAGATATTTGCACGAGCGAACAGACCAAAGTTATCCGGTAAGATTTAGTGTTTTTGCAGTGCAGACCACTGTTGCTACCACACATTTTTATTGGGATTTCATGTCATGGTTCAATAAGTGGCACATTATTGTGCACTGGGATGTCAAGTGTGCTTGCTTTTATTTATTTATTTATTACAAGAATGTGAAAAACATGACATGCATTTCTGTTGGCAGGAAAAATAGTGGCGCTCCTCAAATCTGGCCTTTTATGGAAGAGAGATATTGATGAAAGAAAGCCGTTAGATGTTCTGTTTGCATTTTGCCACCAGTTAAATAAGCATATAAGGCTAAAGTTAGACTTTTAGCCTCCAAACGTATCACTCCACATCACCATGAACATGCAATCCCACAAAATTTGGGTTGGTCTATCAGATAAAACCCCGTCAGATTTGTAATTGTATTGACAAAATGTAGAATAGTTCTAGGCAATATAGATCCTCAGTGCACAGTGCTTCCCTGCTCTTGTGTTGCTGCATTTAAAGTGGACCTATTATGTGAAATTCACATTTTGCAAGTTTTTGTACTACAATTTAAGTCGCTACTCCTCCTGAAAACAACCAAAGTGCTTAAAAAAGCAAAACAAAAAAACATTCGGCTGTTTTTTGGCAATAAGTTAATGTTTTTTGGTGTCTGAAAAACAAGCTGTTTCAAAAACCTCCTCACCTAGCAACCTCAGCCTAGCTCAACCTGTTACCTAGCAACAAGCTGAGATCCGGGACATTTGGATCGATGAAATCCAAATAATAACAAACCGTACAGGTTTAACTGCTGTACGGTTTGTACAACGGCTGCTGGAAATGACAAGTCGTGGGCTAAACATCCAGAAACCACTTGCTTGTTGGTTTTGCAGGAGGCTCCACTTCTGCTTTTCAAAGATGTACAGTTGTACAATATTTACACTCGCATTTTCACATGCGAGTGTAAATATTGAGTCGTGGGGCGTCCTGAACCAGGACCTCAAAATAGGCGGAACTGACCAGACGACTAAAATCTCATTATCCAAGGATGATTTTGTGCAAAAAAACTAATAATAACGTATGTGTTTTGTATGTGTTTTGACCAACCCTAATCTGTTCAAGGAAGCTTAGTAGGTCACCTTTAAATATTTCGCCACCACACGTTCTTTCACATCTGCGTTCGAAATTAGAAATATTCAATTTTGTTTTAAAAGTCGATGCTTCTTTGCTGGACTCCAGCTTTGGACATGAAGTGAGATTCAGAGTTAGAAAGCCATGACATTTGACGAATTACTCAGTCCGTTCGGTGACTCTTCTGCTTCCCCTTTCATCCCTCAGACCTTGTGGGAGGGAGGACTCTACAAGCTCCGAATGCTGTTCAAAGACGACTACCCGTCCTCTCCACCCAAATGTGAGTCGCTCTCTTCTCGCGTCTTCGTGCGTCGTTAATGTCACGCTAAAGAGCGCAAACAGCCAGCTATTTAAAAAGGAAGCAGGAAGAGCTCAGGAAATAATAGTGCTGGCCACAAAAACCCGTGTATGAAGTTTAACTGTTGCACTACCTGGTCCAAACCACGCAGGTCGACTGAACCGCATGGTTTTAGATGTTCTCAGCAAAAGAGTTTGATTAATGGGAATCTGGAAGATATTTTTATTCAGGGATCAGTTTCCAGAGTTGCATGGTGGCGGCTGTAGTTGTCCTACAGCTCGTTGCGTGTGTGTGCGTGTGAGATGCTTGTTGTGTTTTTTTTTTTTAAACGTCGCATACGTGCAATATGCCTCATAGAGTCGGGAGGTCGTGAGAAATATGAAGCACATTTTAATGTCGGAGGATGCACGTTTTATTTAGAAGAAGTACAGATCTCTGCTGAAGAAGTCAGACCTCTTAAACTTTTGCAGATTTTCGTACAAGCTTCCATTTATATGGGATTTTCACCTGGAAGAAAGATAATGTATGCTTCCCAATGCACTGCTGATTTATGTTGGTGTCTCATGAAGGCCTTATAAACCCACTGCGGTTGTAACACGAAAAGTTTGTAAAGTTTAAGGATTTTGACCTGTTGACTCATTTTCAGGCCTGTCACAATAATCAATAAGTCAATTAATTGCATGATGAATTAAAACAAACTCTAAAATTTCCATTGGCATGATTGAACATTTCTCTCTTTTTTCTGTCTCTCTACCAAGACGTGGATGATAAAAGTCTTCAGTTTGCTGCTTTGCTCTCAACTAGACTTTTTTTTTGAAGAACATTCATTTTATTTGTTGTTTTTGTTTATTTTGACTATTTAAAACGTCTTCTAGTTCCCATGTCAAATGTGCATTAGATTTAAAGTTTATTGATCTTTATGAACGCGCGTTATCATTTTGCTATTACCGTCATGTTACTTAAACACGGTCTCAAAACAACGATGTTATCGTTTATCGCAGTGACTTCTGGAACTGTTCATCATCCAGCAAAGTTTGGATGATAAATCGTGACAGGCCCACTCATTCTTAAAATTTGTCGCCGTTTCTTTAGGTAAGTTCGAGCCGCCGATATTCCACCCGAACGTCTACCCATCAGGCACCGTGTGTCTGTCCATCCTAGAGGAGGACAAGGACTGGCGGCCGGCCATCACCATCAAGCAGGTTTGGATTGTTGCCACTTCTTTTCGTCGACTAAATGCTTTTATTCTTGGCGTGACTTAGCTCCTGGCTTTTTTTTTGTGTGTGTTTATAGATTTTATTGATCAAATAAAAAAAAGAGATTTAGCTGCGTTTGCAGTATTGATTCTTTAGTAAAGTGACGGGAAGAGAGAAGGGGAGGAGAAATCGGCTCACAGCACGACGCGCCCGCTTCACCACCGAGCCGCTCGGCGCCGTCTGACCCACTGCGAACAAACCCAAATAGACGTCAACAACAACAAAAAGATTTATTTGACATATTTCACTTTGTGCAGGAAACTAATATGCTCCTGCACGAGCGTAAAATGATTCATATCTCCTCTGCGTCACGTCAGAATGCTGCCGGTGCCGTTTGCTAACGTGGAGCTGAAACAAGGAGCAGAGCAGAAACAGCAGAGGCGACGCATCACGACTTCTGTCCTAGAAAACTTGTTTAACTTTCCACCCTACAAACGCTGCGTGTTGCATTGTCTATCCGCTCGTAGAAAACGTCTGTTGGGTACGTCTGGCAGGGTGTTGTTGCATCAGTCTGGCTGCTATGGCAACAAGGTGCAAATAAGGTTAAATTAAGTGGAAAAAGCAGCAGCAGCCTGTTGCATAACGGAGCTGCTTTTTCTTCTACTCTAGTTGCCTTTTTGCCAAAGTAAAAAGCTATTTAGATTTTTTTTTTTTAAATTCATGCAACCTTTAGTTAGAACAGGCATTTTAAAGGAAGCTTTGCGGTCGGACATAGTTTATTTCAAGCTGGCAAGTTCCTTTGTGACGGTAATAACTAGACGAACGATGAGCAAATGCTAAGTAATTAACTTGAAACAATAATAACAACAGTAAGAGGTCGAAAATAAACTACGACTTCGAATCACGTATTATATTCAGTTACCTGGCAAATGTGACAGTAAGCTAAGAGGAAGGCTAAACTACTGCAACCAGGAGCAAGTAAGGATGGAAATCCCCTCATTTTGAAATAACAAACGTTTTTACTGCTTCCTGCCAGCAATGTGTGTGATCATGTCATAAAGTTCTATGGTCCTTTTTGGAGGGATGTAATGAGTGCGAAACGCTTTCTGTTTAGATTCTGCTGGGGATTCAGGAGCTCCTGAATGAGCCCAACATTCAGGACCCGGCACAAGCAGAGGCCTACACGATTTACTGGTGAGTGTCTGAGCCGCAGGACGAAACGGTCAGCGGAGAGCGGAAGTCTGTCTTTCTGGAAGTGTACAGTTTCCAAACGTTGGACGTTTCATCTCGCAGAGGTGGATATATTTGTAAAACATGCAACGTTGAGAATTAAAAACCAAAAAAAAAACGAGGCGCTCCCGGTTGAATTTATCCACACTTCCTCAACTCTCCACTCTGGAAAATGATGGAAAGCAAAGAAAATTGGAATCTGAATTAATCGCAATTATGCATGTTTTTTGTTTTTTTGTTTTTTTTAAATATCGCTCAAGCCTAATTTGCGTTTTCGTGTTTCAGTCAGAACAGGATGGACTATGAGAAGCGGGTCAGGGCACAAGCCAGGAAGTTTGCCCCCACATAGAGCGGCGGATCGGCCGGCGGCGACAGGAAGCACCCGAAGGACCACTCCAATAAGAATCTGTTTAAAGTATTATTACACTATCCCACAGGTGAAATGCAAAGCATCTCTTTTCTTTTTTTCGCCCTTTATCCCTTTTCAAACTACGACAACACAAATGATTGTACATGTAATAAATATTTTTTTGCATTTTTTAATGCATTAGCGTTGGCGTTAAGTGCTCAGCTCACTCATTTCGTCAGGCTGTACAAACAAGAATCCACCTCGAAATCCCATGAAATCCCTCAGTTGTTTTGTTTGGCAGTAGAGACGTACCTTCCTCCAACCATCAGTGCTCAGACGTAGTGTGCTTATGTGTGCATTAGTGTGCCTACAGCTGGAGATAAGCCTAGAAATCGTACACACCAGTCGGGTTGGACTCAAACGAAAAAGACAATCCTGACGCTTGACATGGAATTAGCAGAGAAGGAAGTTTATCAGAATATCTTGGCTCAGGAAAAAGGGAAAAGCAGAGCGGGCCGAGTCTGTCCTCCACACACACTCCTCTGTTTTTCCGGTCGATGTATAGATTCTCATTGTGAATCCAGCTGAAAGCGATGAAGTCATTCGTTGTTGGTGTGTCGTCCCTTTCCAAGGCGCTGTAACTTCGTGTAGATAAGCTCCATCGTGGGGAGGGAGAAAAAAACAAAACAAAACCCCCCAAAACAAATCCAAAGCAAAGCGGTGACTGTTTGTCGCCGTCCGCTTTCATCCGGTCATTTCTAAACCAACGACGCTTCCACGTCTACAAAAAAAAACAAGTCCGAACCGGCTCCCCGGAGCCGAAGCATCCCTGCTGGAACGGCCTCTCTCCACAGCAACGACGGACTGAAGAAAGTGCACTTGTGAATAAACGAAGGCCTGACTTTCTCTTTTCTGCGGGCCTCTAAAATATGAGTGCATGTACATAATATAAATAAACTGTGGAAGTAATGTTTTATATTATTTTAGCCAATTGATAAACATTGTATGTGGTTATTGTAAGAAAAGGAAATCAATGATCTAAAACTTGTCAAATAAAGCGAAATGAAAGAAGCGGCGGATTGTCTTTCTGGGATGTTTTCTGTAAAGCGAGTGGAGATGTTTTGGATTTTTTTTGACCTACAGAACCTCTGAAACATTTTGTAATGCAAAAAAAACGATAAATTTAATTCATCTTAAACGGATTCTACGTCATAAACTAACAATAGGTGGAAAACACACAATTTTCAGCAAAGAAATTCAATCTTTTTTGTGAAGGTTTGTTAGAGAATGTTAGTGAACCGCATCATGAACACCACAGAACAGAATCATGATATCCACCTAAACATCCAAAAACGTGTTCAGTTTTAATAAAAAGTAAAACCTGAAAAAGAGTGTACTTGCTCTGTTCCTACAGCATGTTGTCGTTTCTAAAGGTTTTTTTTTAGCAGTGGTGTTAAATATAAAGCTGCTTTCTTGTAATCTCGTTAAGATGAGCATTTTTAACCCTCTCTTGTTTTTTATGTGCTCTAAATATCAGCGGTATTGGGGTGGGAGTTGTTTTTGGCCTGAAACTTGATGTAATGTTTCCCGGGTGTCTTTGTGCGATGCTCTGAAGACGCATAACACCTGTTGCTCTGTTTTGTTTGCACCTCTGCGGCGGTTTTATTGTCTCAGTTGACCAAAAGGACACAAAACCAAAGTGAGAAACTGCAGTTGTTTATTTCTCTTTTTCTCCTCCTTTGCTATGCAGTTTATTTATTTCCTCCTTGTGTGATGCGTCTTTTATAGAACGAGTAAACCTGTCCGAGATTTAGCTAAGAAAATGTCTTTCAAATTCAGAAACAGACACTTTTATGTTTTTAATAAAGCTTTTTATGACCTTCGAAATTTTAACACCAGAAAAATGTTCACACTTGCTTTGTTTTTTTCTTGTTTTATTTTATTTCTTTCAGGGAATCTGTTCTTAGGTTGGTCAAGAGCGTGGAGAACATCCTGTTGCATTTTTCTGTTCTTGAACAACAGGCTGGGGTTTTTGAAAATCCAGGTACAGGAAGTGACATCGTTAAATTATCGCCAGATCTTCTGTTTTTGGGTTAGCTGCGGTAAGAAACTCATAATCAGATTATTGTCTTTGTGGGAAAGGCTTGTTATTAAAAGAAACCCCCTTTTAGATCCTGGCAGTAATTAATCCCATAAAGTCTAGATATATAAATCCTGGACAGGAGCTGCATTTGTTGCTTGTTTTGGATGATGAAATATCAGCCGCTGCACAAGCGATACGGATGAAAACCCAACCGGTGGTTGCGTAATCGTGTATCTGGCACACAGTGCCTCACCTTGGTTGAACTTACCGCAAACTTACGCACTTTCAGAGCCGAACCGAGGCATAAGCAAGCTAAGCTGCTTCTTAGGGCTCACAAACTGTCAGGACGGCTCCTGCATCTGACTGTATTTACAGAGAATGACTGTACAGTAAATTGAAATATTTAAAGTTGTTTCAAATTTTAATGTTAAGATCGAAAGGAATTGGTGGGTTTATTTAGTCAAACTCCCAAGGAGAGTCTTGGTTGCTGTGTTGCCATAGTTACACTATAAATATTTTCTTTGCGTTTCACCTCAGCAAATATTAATCAATTGTGCAAAAAGGCCCCGTAAAAACCTGGGTCCGGCCCTGTTCACGTCGTCTGACATTAATTCAGAGATAAACTTCTGTTTCGTTTTACTCTTTAAAATGAATTCCATCTAATAACATGTTAGGATGCTTAACATAAATCATGTGAGTTGTACTCATTTAGGATTTTTTTTATGAATATAAACAATATTCAAATGTTTGGTAAGTAACACTGAGTTGTAGGCAAGAGGACAAATTAAACCTGCGATGCATCAGTTTTCTATTTTTAATTTACTGAAATCAGTTTTTCTCAGTGAATTGGACACCAGCGCCCATATCTTTGGCCCTGCTGATAGAAGAGACTTAACTTTCTAAAAGAAATAATTTTTTTTTAAAAAGTCACAGCTTGTCTTTTGTTGGTCATATATTTTTTGTGACTGTAAATGAAAAAGAACCTCAGTGTTCTGGTTTGTGTCAACATTAGCACGACTCAACAATGCAACATTTTTTCATTTTGATATGAAAGGGAAATAACCTGAAAACCACTTCAAAGTTTTCCTAAGTCGCTGATGGAGTTCGTCCTGCAAAGAAGAATAAACTTAGACTTTTTTTTTTTTTTTTTGGCATCTTGTTCAACTCTGAACCTTTATTCCGTTTTTTTTCAGCAACTCACGACCGGCTGACAGGTTTTCACAGACGTTCCAACTCTTAACTCAGCCTGCTGAGAGGAACATTCATTGCTCAGTGTGTGACGTGCAGAAGCAGCCAAGTGGAGGTGGTTTTGACTGAAACCACTGAAACTGATCCATTCTTTAGCAGAAAGATAAAAGAGGGTTGAGGGAAACTGTTTGAAGTCGCTTTCGCCGTCTTGCACAAACTGCCAAAATCAGCTCCAGCTGACGTACTCCCTCTGCATTAAACGACGCTGCTGCTTTCTATCACACTGCAAATTTTAAAGCAAAAAAAAAAACAAACAAAAAAAAACTGCTGAGCTTTCATGGGAGTACATTCAATTAGTCGAAGGGAGAAAAACTGAATAAAAACGTTTGAACAGAATCGCAGGAATCACATTTTTTTGTCAAATTCCATTATGTCCTGCATGCAACTATTTGGTGGCAGCGTGACGCTTTGGTGTTTCCATCATTTAGTGCTAAATGATGGCATGAGAAAAACTACCGAATGAATTAAAAACTAAAACAAAACGAAATCAAAGTTCTTGAATCAACGCCTAAACAAGAGTGCGCCATGATTCCTCCTTAGCTCTGCAAACGACTGCTATCATACAATCTGATGTAGTTTTAGGTCGTTGCAGTGACTTAATTTGTTTTGGTAATTACCTTTTCATATCGAACAAGGCTTGTTTGGACATATTTTTCCCACCCATCCATTAGACTAGACCCACTTATCCAAAGCAAGGCAAATCATAATGCTAATCATATGCTAAGAAGGAAAATAAAACCTCAAGCAAAACATATTCAATTTCAGCGACAAAGTAAGGAAAAACACTAAGATCCAGAGTCCTGGATTTTGTGACTGTCTTTATGTGTCTCTGGAGGTTCAGGTCTGAGTCCATCGCTTGCTGCCTGGTCTGTATCTGTAATAAATGAAGCGTTGTGGTGACTGGAGGTTGTTCCTCTTGCCGTCCAAAAACATGTTTTTGCCAGTTTCCCTTCTATTCAGCTGGTGAATTTTATGGCTCTTCCATTTTAAGACAATGGATGGAGAGGAACTGTTGCGCAGGGGGAAGCTGGTGTTTATCCATCCCGGGAAAACACAAACAGAAAGTAGAACAATTTGGGAATATGGGAGGCAGCAGAATACCCAGACTTGCGCTGCAGGATAACCTCAGTGCTTCTCCACCTGCGGCTTTTTCTGCAGTTTCTGTTTTCCCGCACGCTCTTTCCTTCATGTCGTGTTTCTACCAATACTTGGTTTCTGCTTGGCTTTGCGCGTTAAACCAGCTGCTTTTGCTTTTGCTTCTCTCAAGTCAAGACTCAGTAGGCGTCAAGTGCCACAACGGACTCTTTACAACGTGCAGCCGTCCTTTCTGCATCGCAGGATGTCGAGCTCCTCAGGTCCTGCTTACAGGAATTCAACATGTTTTATAGCTCACTTCTCTGTTTGATGAGTCACTGAGTGATGTATGATGACTGGAACATGTTCAGCAGCCGTTTCCCACCGCGGCTTGAGCTTGATGTGAGAGGCCACGTGCAAAAGTGTTGATTCTGAAGTTATTCGGGAGTCAGATCAGGTTGTCTTGCAGACCCGTAGCGCTCGCGTTATGAGCGCACCGACTCTTGTTGTTGTTCTCACCTCTTCCCCACAGTGCACCCACCGGTCCCCTCCCTTCCTCCCACACGCATCGCTGCCGTCCCTCTCGGGGCGGCTTTCCGCTTTCAGGCACGGCGGACTCTGACCTTTGGGGCGAGTGCCGCACGCTCTTCGTCCTCCTCCTCCTCCCCCTCGCGCCCCCCCCCCCCCCCCTCCCCTCCACCGCTTCGGTATCCCAGACGATGCCAGCCAGCCAGACTCCGGCTCAGCCAGACGAGCCGAGACGCTGCTGGCAGCAGAGATCAAGACGGGTGAAATGTTGCAACAGTCTCTGCGTTGTGTACATGAAGGCCTTGTGGTTTGGACTATCTTTGCAGTGAGCTATAGGGAAGAGTGTTTCACAATGGCCTTTCTCTGAACCTTTAATCAGAGAGGAACACTACTACCTTATCTCACCATTTCTGGGTCACAGTCACTTCACTTTCATCTTGACATTTTGTTGCCGATGTGATAATATCACGCCAAGCCATGTTGTCATCGAACTTTTTCTGTCGTTCTTCTACTTCTGGTTTGTTTTGCTCCTGGTTTGCCCCCCCGGGGTTTTAACGCCCTCGTTCCTGATTGGCCATCAAGCGTCGAGACAGAATATTGAAGTGGGACGCTGCAAGAGTAAAAAAAAGTCTTTTTGGTCTAGTTTCTAATGAATAATATCCTAGTACTTTGAATAAAACAAAACTAGCTTATTAAGAAATATATAAGATCTTGTTTTTAAGTAAATATTTTCTTAATCTTGATGAAAACGTGAGTTTTTCCACATATGCATTTTGCAAACCTTACATAACTTCTCTGACTTTCTTTCTTTCTTTTTTTTTTTTTTTAACGTGTAAAACACTTTACAATAATAGAGAAAAACAAGGAGGGCTGGGAATTATTTACTCAAGATGAGCTCCTATGTTAAATATCTTGCTGAAAAGTTACTTGTAAGTCAGTTTTGCCTAATTTCAAGCTCTACACCAGAAACTAGGTCAAAAATACTTGGTTAAGATTTAGGATTTCGTTCAGTGAAGTTTACAATTGTTCTGCATTTCGCTCCATTCATCATTACGTTTGTGCTCCGCTGCAGTGGACGCGGCCGCAGGCCCCGGTCGCTGCGCTGAAATGTTTGGTGACCTCTGGTTAGCAATAAAGCTGCTTCCTCGCCTCTCGGCTTGTTTTCCTCTCACAGGCAACCAGAGTTGTTTATGTGCATTTGCAGTGGTTGTGGCTGTAACAGCAGCGGTTTTAAGTCTTTACAGCTCAGTGAGTTTCAGAAAGCGAGAGAGAGAGAGACAGAAAGAGAGAGACAGAGACAGAAAGAGAGATCTTATTTTTAAATACTCCCCCTACCATGATTCTAAATCTGGTCGTTTTTTACCTCTCCACTCCTTTGAAATGTCTTTTTTTAAGCCGGGTTTCGCTGATGCAAACCACTTCACAAGAACATGGAGTTTCTGTGCAAGCAGCCCCTTGTTTTACATTGCAATTGAAACAGGATGTGGTGATTCTTTGCGTTTCTTGCTTTCAGTACAATTATTATGACCTTAAAGCATGTGATGGGGCCCCAGGTAGGTGACTGCATGGCTGCTGCTGCTGCTGCTGCCGCCCAGGGAGGAAGATGAGGAGGAAGAAGAGGCGAGCAAAATAGCCTCACCAGCAACACGCAGTAGCACCTCCACCAACCCGGCCCGTCCCTTTTCACTATCACTCACCGCTGCTGAAGCTTCCTGTAAGACCTGTGAGCTGCGGTTTCAAGTGGAAAATGTCACTGGGCACTTAGAAGAAAACAGCAGAGGGGCGAGAAAGACGAGAGAGCGAGCGAGAGAGCAAGAGAGAGAGAGAGGGAGGGAGAGCTGATGTGACAGTCAGTCTGCTCGAGTAGAGAGAAAGAGGTGCAGAAAGAGAAATTAGAGAAATTGAATCGTCAGGCCAGAGGAGAACCACATGAGGATGTCATTCCTCTTGCCGACCGCCTGCCGTCGGGAGACATAAGGTAACTTTTTTTTGTTTTTTTTTTACTCACCCCCCTCCCCCCCAGTCTAACAGAAATGCAAAAGTGAAGAGTCAAATCGAGTTTGTTTTCTGTGCAAATTTCTAAATAAATTCACTTCTTACCGTTTCAACCTTCTTGTTTTTTTGTTTGGGGTCACGGAGGTGAGACAACTCAACTCAGAGTGACGACATTTAGACTTTCCATTCATAGCTGTTGCTGTAGAAAAGCCCCACGCTAAATGACAATGAATGTAGTCGCTCTTTTACGGAGCGTAATGTTAATTGGTTTATATGGTAATGAAGGATAAGGTGAGTCGTTATATAGTCTAGTTGGAGCTCTGTCTGTTATAGAAAGGTGAAGGTGATTATATTTTTAGCAGCAAGACGATTGAAAGGAAATACAAACAAAATAAGAAACCAAAGGAAAAGAAGAAAAAAGCTAATAATGTTGATCCAAAGTAAATAAATTGGATACTAGATGTTCGGGGTTGGTAGATAAGTAAGTATCCTCTGGTTTAATTCCTTTTCTGGCTTAAAAGACTTTTATTTTTATTGAACAATCTGAACCTTTCTTACCCAACTAACCCATTGATTGGTTTTAAAGGCAGCAATGGGTTGAACAACCATAAACTTGATGCAGGTTTTCTCTAATACACGAGTTGGAAAAACCTTCATCAAAACCTTTACCAGAACCTTTGTGGTTAGAAATGCAGAAGATAGATTTAATGCCTGGCTTTTGAGTCTACGTCTGCACGGTTTCATGCCAGGATGAGGTCAGGACCGTTCCAGGACCTCGGTTTTGGTGCCCGCGTTGCCAGAGAGCCCGGCTCGTGTCAAAGCTCCACTCTTGACACAAGCCGTCACCTCCAAGCGGAGGAAATGAGTCAGGATGCTCGAGAGCAACTCAGGAACCACAGAAGTGGAGCTTCGGTATCAAGAAGTAGAGAGAGAACAACCAGGGAAAGATGTGACAGCTTACAAGCTGGACTGAAATTTGGTAGATGTCGTCCGGAGAAACTTTGAGATTAGTCGGACGAGACGAGGCTTTCAAAATTAGGAACATGGTACCAAATGCCACACATGGTGTTGGTGGCATTTATCTGCATTTCTGGTGACATTTGAGCCTTTTATGTGTGATTTTTGATTGTGTTTGATATTGGATGGGGAGATGAACTTGATTCTTGTTCAATGATTTTAAAGTGTTGGTCACACGCGTCATGCAGACACTCTGCTCGTCCTCTCAGGGTGACTGTTTTTGCTTTCTGCTGTTCCAGTGTTCAGTCAAAACAGCTCAACCTTGTGCTAATTTTGGTTGGTTGGTGGTTAGAGTAGTGATGGGGGCTTTCAGGTTTCAGAAACAGGTTACGGAGAGAAACTTTTCTTGTTTAGTCTCACCTGACTTCTGTCCTCCTTCAGTCATGTTGCTGGCCGCGGAGACGCTGTGGTCCCTGTGGATCTCGCTGGTTCTGATTCCAGCTCATTCTCACAAAGCCTCAGCCGGTACGGATGTGTCTGATAATTACTGTCTATTTTTATTCCTGTTTCTACTAAAAGTCAACAGCGGAATAAAACTAAAACTAGTTCCTGGTAGAGCCTGATCAGAGTCCACCGCTCTGTCAGGACGCCTTTCTAATCTGCGTGTTTGTCGTCTCAAGGGCTCGTCTGCAGAAATGACTTTGTTAACAACGTCAGCTGCAGCTGGACCGGAGCCGGGCTTGGTTCTGTGGAGGGCTGTTCGGTTTTCGGAGAGAAGATATTTTGGATTAATAGAGTCAAGCACCCACATGTGTAAGATATGAGAGACATTTTCTGGAAAGAAAAAAAAAGAACATTTCTGTGATTTTTTTTTTTTTTTGGTTTTATTTTGTTTTTGTTTTTTTTTTGCTTATCAAAGTTTGAAGTTGTAAGTTGAATCGTTTTGGTCTCGTTTTCCAGTGAAAACTGCAAACTGGAACAACATGGGACGTCGTCTCTGGGCTGCAGCTTTGTCTTTGGAAAAGCGGTAAGCGGTCTTCTCTCTTCTCACCTCTTGAACCTTCCCGCATGTTTTCACATCAAAGCAACGAGCTTCATATTTATTTCTCTGGGGTCGACGCAAAGCAAGGCCGACTTTCATTTTACAATCGTGCAACGCTTCGTGTTAGTCCATGAAACAGCCAGGAGTTTGTGGTTGAAAATCCCGTTCCTGTCTGCTGAAGACATTTTTCATGTCTTGACGGTTTCTGTGCAGGAGTTCTCTGGTTATGACGTGTTGCCAAGGATCTATGTGAACTGCAGCGGGACAGTGGTGGAGAACATCACAAACTACCAGCCAGAGCAACACAGTGAGCTGCTTTCCCTCTCTGCTCTCTCTCACTGTTGCTTTAATATGTGATTATTTTGTGCAACGGTTGGTCAAATCTTGTTTTTTTTTTTGTGCGTGTGTTTGTGGACGTGCAGTTAAAATGCCTCCTCCACGAGCTCCTCAGGTCAACGTCACCGACAAGTTCACCTTGATATCATGGAGCCTGGGGGATCCCGTCTCAAAGTATTTCACCTCCGGCTTCGACTTCCAGCTTCAGATCAAACAGAGACAGCAGGAATGGAGGGTGAGAACATTTCTGCACCTTTGCACCTGTTTGCATCTTGAAATCTGTTGATTTAAATAGAAATTTGGGGGATAAAACGTACCGATGTGGTAGAAATATCACTTACGCAAACTAAAGTGGCAAAGGTTTGTTCAGTCACTGTTTTGCAAAGTGCACAATTATTTTTTTCTTTGCTCAACCGAGAGTCTGTGTCTCCCATCGTGAACCAGTTCAACTATTGGCAATCTAAACGTTACTCTGGATTTCTTCTCATGTATCTCTTAAATGTCTGAATACAAAGAAAGAACAAAGAATTTTAAATAGAAAAAACAAGGAGATTTTTCAGTTGGAAAAGTTGATAAAAATAGAAATAAATGTAGAAACTTTGAGATTGACCTCAATCTGTCTGGAAAAAAAAGAACTCAAGAAATTTCAGGGTTTGAAAAATGTCAAATTTGTTAGAAAATAAAGTTTGAAATTTCTAGATTAATCTAAGACATTTGCTAGACAAACAAATCAATCTCAAAATGTTCAACTTTTGAGATTGATCTCAGAAATCCAGTTTTTTTTCTGAGTTTTTTTCGGGGAGATAAAAAAAACAATGGCGGATTGGGTTGTGCTTTGACACCAAGACCCTCCAGATGACAGAGTTCAACCTCATCGGCTGTAAGGCAAAGTCTGACCATCATCTAGACGAAGCGCATCTTAACCCCTTCTATCTGGTATTTTGATCCTCTTGGGCATGATCCATTTCTCTTGACCGTAGGCGAACGGCATTTAGAGAAAATGTGCCTTTTGTTATTCTTTATAGTCTTGCCAACATCTGAGTCTGATGCCGACACCTGTTGCTTTCACGTCTGCAGCTTAAATTAGTGACACTGTGTGTTTTCGTGTGATGAAATGGGGTAGTGTTCACTTTCATTCAGCGGATATTGTCGTAGATCTGCTCGCTGACTTCAATGTCTCTCAGGACTCCAGAAATCTTTCCACGATGGAGCAAGAGCTGAGGACTGAGGCGAGGAAACTGAAGGGCCGCTTGGAAGCGAGAGTCCGAGTCAATCCGGCTGGAAGACCCGGCAGCCACTGGAGCGACTGGAGCCCGACGACGTCCTGGGAGGATTTGAACGATGAGAAAAGTGAACTGATTGCCCAAAACACAATCTTTACTCTCACACCTCTCAGAACCAAACCCAAGTTTGGTTAACTTTTTATTTCTGACCAGGTCATTCATCAGATCAGAACACAGTGAGGTGGAGCTTACTCGCCCTCGGCTTGTTTCTCGTCACCGTCATCGTTGCGCTGGCCCACTACAAGACCCGGGGGTAATCAATTGATCATCCTGATAATGTGTGTTGGCATGCTGCCGTGCCTGAGCTGATGCTGAGCTTGTTTTCTTTCAGGCTGCTGAAAGGGAAGCCGCTACCGAATCCCTCGGAGTATTTCCAAACTCTCCACACTGTCCACCAGGGAAATCTAAAAGTAATTATTATGTCCTCAATGCAATGGCAGCGTCTGTGTGTGTGCTTGCAAGAGTTACACCAATGTGAAACTGATTGACAAATTCGTTTATAGTTTTGGAAAGCGCAGATGAACTTTGGTCCCATTTGATTGGGTGGTTGCTATGTTCACTAATGGCTTGTTTCAAACTTTAGTAAAGGGGACGAATGGTAATGAAAGCAACACACTGATCAGGTTGCTGTTTATTTGAAAGTCAAAGGTGTCATTTTCCTTTTAATTCGCAATTATACACTATTGTGTGTTGATCTCATGAAATCTGAGTAAACCACATTGAGGTTTGTGGTTGTAACATCACTGAAATGTAGAAAAAAAAGAAGTCCTTTTCAAGAGACTATCATTTCACAATCAACACACACTAATGCGCTTTTTGTCATCCGTGAAGCTGAATTTGCGATTTGTTTTTCCCTGCAGGAATGGCTTAATCCCTTTTCGGGGACCCAGTCGTTCGTCGTCGCCCCGTCGTGCGACCGAATCTCCCGCGTCGTGGTGTGCGAGGACTGGAACGAGGCGGCGTCCTCCCCGTCCCCGACTTCCGTCACCACAAGCCCCCTTCTCCCCTTCCACAGTTACCCCGCCTCTTGCTCCAACAACGGCCTCGTCTACAACTCGTCGTCCCTGTCAAGCTTCTCAAACGTGGGCTACTTCATGTCCAGCTCCTCCGGCGGCGGCTCGGCTCGCACCGACTCCAACCCGGCTTACTTCGCCTATCAAGACGATTTCCAGGACCCTCCCCACGTCCACGGCTTGCGCTTCCCCCTGTGCGACCCCGATTACGAGAGTCTGAAAAGGGAGCCGGAGAGCCCCGACTCCGGTTTTGGCATTATGACGGAAGATGAAATGAAAGAGACACGGAGAGCGATTAGCAGGGAAGGGGAGGCAGTTCTGAGTGACCAGAGTTGCCCTCTTCTCTTCCTTCCTCTTCACCTTCCCTCTTGCCCTCCTTCCTCTCCATCAGCTCATCCTTCCACGTTGACGCAGCCGTCTGAAAGCCAGCAGATGGATGTTGCTGAGACAGACACAGGCGGCAGCTCAGCCGCTCAGCCTGTTGCTGGCGCCATGTGCAGATCGTCCTCTATGCCCGTGGAACCCTTCAGAACCGGCTATCTGACGCTTAAAGAGCTACAAATGACATTCAGTAACAAATCCATCTAAACGCCGGCCTTAGAAACTTGATTCATCATTAGGAGGAGTTCAAGAAATGTTTCTAAGGAGAGAAAAGAGAGGGAAAAAAAGCCCAATTTGTCACAAAAATTCAAAGATAGACGCAAAGTAGTCTGTACTGTCTACTACTTGAAGACAGTAAAGTGGACTTTGCTGTCTTTGCAATGTTTGAAGTCATCTGGTTTGGAGAAGAAGAAGAAAGGAAGAAGTTTGAGTGGTTTAACTCAGACTTCTTTATCACAGAAAACATAACTGACATAAACTTATCCGGGATGTTCCTGTTTGATCCCCTGGTGTCAAGAGTTCCTGAGGAAAGCCAGCCCCCAGTACTGCAGCCAGTACTGCAACCAGTACTGCAACCAGTTTGCATTTTGCGTCCCCGGTTTTTACAAATCTCAGCCTATTTTTTGTGTACTCCGCTTGCAAAATCGTACAATAGGTTGTGCATGCCATTTATATGATCTGACACGTGTGGGTTTTCCCCTAACTACCTGAGTGTTTAGCAGAGACTGCATTGGCTGCTGCATCTCCCCATTCTGTCTGTGTCACATGGCCCGCTCTGCAAAGCAAATCCCTCGGTTTATGAAGTTGCGTTGATGACCTTGACCTATGAGCTTTGTCTACACGCGACTAACTAGAACGGCGACCACAAGTCGTATCAAAGCAGAAAGCAAACATGCTAATGTTAGCCTCGCACTACAGCTAACTTTTCTGGATAAAAACAAGGTCATCGAGGGCAAGACGTGAGTTTATTGAAGACTAACGGTGTGTTGAGTCACATACAGCTACAGAAATAAACAATAAAAAGATGCTTGTTCCCAGGTGGCATGTTTATGACGTTCCTCTGTTGGAGTAGCAATTACTGTCTAGAAACGCAGATATTAGAGGCTACAGCGCCATTAGTAAGTACGTTACTAATGTAGAGCATTTGCAGCAGATCCATGGTATTCCCAGCAGGTTGAGACCACAATAAATTCTGCAAATACTTGAGACCTTCCCCACCCAAAAGACGCCTATTACTACCTATTTTACACCTTAATATCCACTGTCAGTGGAAGCCATCTTAGCACTACCGCAGGAACTGCCGCCCACAGTGTTAGTTAGTCGTCTATCAGCACCAAGGAGAACGAATGAGGCTCCAGTAAATACCAGCCAATAGTGTGTCAAGAAGCATTGTCTCTTGGTGTTTCAGCCTCCCAATCTGTTTGAATAGTTTGGAATGATCAATGAAATAATTGTAATTTGGCCAATTTTCTGCAAATATTTTAGAGTCTCATTCCACAGAGAATATCTGCAAACCCTGAGCCACAAGAAGTGATCCATTGTAATACTGATATTGCTGATGTTGCATTAAGGTAAAGCCCAGACTTGGCTTCTATTCTTCTATCAGAGTGGGAAAAATCCTATGTACTATTACAGCAACTTTGACTGTGGCTGCTTTTTTGTTTTTTCTTCTTTCAAATATCTAATATAGACGAGGTGATCAGAACTGTTTTTCTCACATCATGAGAAATGTTTAAAGATGGTGAAACCTAATAAACGAGCTGCTAAGAGCTGCATAGATGTAAGGGGGAAGAAAACGCTGATAAATCTGTGCTAGTTTAACTTCACTGCTAATTTTTATTGTACTATATTGTTTGATCTGCATTAATTAGTTACCGACGTTTATCCTCAATAAAGACAAATACGGCAGCTGCTTGTTGTCGAGACTCTTCTTCTTGACCAAACTCCTCAAGATCCTCCTGTTTTTCACTAATAGAGTGATTTGACCAAAGTTGAAGATTCAGAATGATTTTATTGTCATCATAGAAAAGTACAACAAAAATGTTGTTTCACTGAAGTCCATCCAAAGAAAAGACAAACAACATTTGACACGGGAAGACAGTGCCTGAGGTTGCATGGGGCGCACAACTCTGTTTGACAATTGGACATCAAAAAGCTTTTAAAGATGTTTTTTTTTTTTTGTTTTTTTTTTAATAGACCTTCCTGAACCCACTGGGAGGTCACCAGTCAGTCACAGGTTATCAAACACAACTCTTAAACTACATGTTAAAGAATCTCCAATAAGTTTAAAGTATTCATAATAATGTCGGATTCTGACATTGTCGATCTAAAAACCCTCGACAGATTCCTTTAAAAGGCAGCGACATTATCGTTTTATTTAGCTATAAAAATCAGAAACCAACATTTACAAGTTACCGTGAATGCAGCGGCATTCACGGACGTGGCATGGACTCCGTTAAAATGCTGATATATTTCTCAAAAGACAGGAAAACAATTGATTTATATCCCGGATATTGCACTAATAATGATGAAATATCATTATTGGGAAATATACCGGTTAATTGTTGTTATTTTTCTTATCGCGACCTTTCATCGCATTTCATCCTACACAACGAAATATCGATTCACACATTTTCCTCTCTGTCTTGGAATGTGTTGCTTTGAGACGCTCTTTGGTTGCTCACACATCGACACGACGACAAGGTGGCTCCAGAACTGAGTCACGACAGACTTTTTTGGCGTCTTATCGCTCGTACTATCTACTACACAGCCGCCGCGCGACAGAAAATCTCAGGAGGCATCGACGCGAGCTTCTGTCGTCCACAGAAAGCCGGCTGGGCTTTTTGTGTCGCTCCTCTCGGTGCGTTCAAATGACCTCATGTGCTGCATGTGGGTCAACAGGGTGCAGCGGGTTCCGGACCAAAACGGGTCACTTTCAGTAAACTCTCTTGAGGTCAGTGACATCTGCGTCGTCTCTCGTCCTTCTGTGCGCGCGCGGCGCGTTTCCGTCGTTCACGGTGACGTCTACACAGAGACCGAAGACAACCGAGAAATGGGTCACCCTGTCACTTCCTGTCACTTCCTGTGTCGTTGTGGAATGAGGGCTGAGGGGTGGGCATGTGTTGAGAGAGAGTGTGGGAGAGCTGTGTGTGTGTGTGTGTAGTGTGTGCGTGTTTACATGTCCTGGCGTCGTGTGGGTGTGTGTGTGTGTGAGAGAGCGTATATATTAGAATGTGGTTTGACATTTAACTCTGACACAACCAGCGACATCCGCTTACCCCAGAGAGTGTTTATCATATTTAGCCATGTAAGAACGAAAACACCCGAGATGTTGGTTTTCATCCACATTTCTACTGTTCCTTCTATTTTTTTTTATTTTTATTTTTTAATTTTTTTTTTGGACAACACTTCTCCAAATCATTCTGCTGCATGTGCATATTAATATTAAAAGTTGATATGAAGCCCATGCACTCGGCTTCGTATCAACTGTAGTTTCCACAGAATTAAATAATCTAAGGAGATTATGTAACCAAATAGGAGCAAGCAGTTTCCACGTTCATTTGTACAGCTGTGTGTGAAATGGTAGCATGTTTAGTTTTGACAGCGTTTACGCACGAACCCAGAGTTGTGCTGCTGTGGTCAGATGAACCACAGGCATATGGAGCGTGACTGTTTCTCTCATGTGCAGAGCCTTGAAAATATATTTATATGCATTTTTTTTGTTTTCGTCTTTCCCCTCCACATTTACCACATGCTGCAGTGGTGTTGAGATTCCATCTGATAGGGCAACACAGTTAAAATAAAAATAAAAAATAAAAAATTCAGTTCTGAAATGAAATCTTAATTAAAGCGGTTTTAATAAAATATGCTTAATGTTTCTGTTTTTAGCCACCTTTATTCACAGATCTCTAAATAAAATCCAACCAAGTGAACTATTTATTTTATTAATCTGCCAATCTGGGTGGAATTTCTTTTCCAGCTTTATTTTTAGATTTTTTTAATTTTTATTTTAACATAAATATCACACAGGGACAAAACTGCAACGAGACCCATCAAGATATCGGAGCTATTTATTGTTTGTCAATTTTGATGTCTTAAATAAAAACAAAATGCAGAAGATTTTGTAAAGAAATAGAAAACAAGACAAATAAATGAGAAACAAGAATCGAAAAGTTTAATTTAATATCCAAAACAAGAGAGGATCCGAATGTCTTTATTTTTAAATGTTAAAATCTTCACATCTTAGTTTTTCCAAATTCAATCAAGTTTATTTGTATAGCGCACATTTTATTTTATTACATCATAAAATCAAAAATAAAAAGTCATAAAAACATCATACAGTCACTAACTGAGAAAACCAGAAACAAACATTACATTTTCTCATCAATAGACATCATAAATATTGGTAAATGTTTCATTTATTATGGTTAAAAGTTAACTCTAAACAGCCTTGATTTAAAGGAACTCTGTGTTTCGGCTGTTTTGCAGTTTTCTGGAAGTTTGTTGCAAATTTGTGATGCGTAGAAACCGAATGCTGCGTCTGGTTGTGGTTTAGGGGAAGAACTCGACCTGAGAGTCACTTAATCTAAATAAATCCAGCTGTTCTGTTTCTGGCCGTGGAGGATCGTTAGAGGACAAGCAGCATCACGAAGGTCAACAAACTCAGAGCGCAGGTCAGGGAGAAAGTTGATGAACAGTAAGAATAAAAAATGATAGAGAGATATATTCGATATGGTCACAAGTTCAACATGCAGAAGGTTCTCAAAGCAGGTCAGAAGGAAAGAGGCTGTGAAACAAAGCAGAGCTTCGTCTTTCTGCAGTTCAGGAGCTGACATGTCGGCCTTTATATGAAGCGTCAGAATGGCCCAGTCAAAGTCCAGACTGAAAAATGACAAAAGTGAGAACGAGTTTGATAGCTGTGAATCCAGCGTAGATCAGAGCAGCGGTAGACGAAGACGCTCTGGGCTTGTTTTGGACCTCTAACCCACAGCGGACCTGCAGAACGAGGGGGACGGACCCGGACATGAGTGCCACCTGTTCATCTGTCAGCCACGGCAACCGCAAGGGACAAACAGTTCCTCGACCCAACACGTCCAGAACATGCGCACAACCCCCCGAAGCTCTTGTTTGCAACATGGAAACACATGAAAAAAAAAAAAAAAAAAAAAAAAGAGAGACACTTTGTGTTTTGCACGCATGTTCCCTTGCATACGTGTGCTGCAGGCCGAGAGGAGCCAGACGAAACGCTCTCACCGGTTCTCTCTCTCTCTCTCTTTTTTTTTCTTCTCTCCTGAGCTAAACCACAAGTATGCTTTGAAGTCTGAAGTTTGAACTCACCTCTGCTTTTTTCAGTTTGAATGCACTTCCCCTCTAATCATGCCGATGCACATGAACAACATATCTTGAAGAAAAATGAGAGTGGGGTTGCGGTCGGAGGGACCCTGGGGGTGTGGAAATATCTTAATTTCACCGCAAAAAAATCTCCTAACCCTTGAGATGAACAGAAGAATGCGAATATCTGATCTACTTTTGACCACAGGGCCCCAGCTGTTTCGCTCTCTTGCTTCTCGGCTGCATGGGCTTCACATTCTGCTGCGGTTCTGCAGACGGGAGGAGAAAATGGTTCCTCTGCAAGGTGGGAGCTGCTACCTGCATTCATCAGGTGCCCTGGGCGCCGAGAGACGACATGCGGCGGGGGACATTTAGGGACACCAGAGGACGAAGCAGGATTGCAAAGATGCAAAAGTCTCTTCCTTAAATTTTGTGAATTCGCCTAGATGATGTCAAATGCTGAGAATTAATCCAGATTGCATCATAGTCTGGGAAGGATGATCTCAGTGGATGCAAACTTCTGAATTTAATGAAACAATAAAAAGGATTTGGTCTCATTTTCTTGCCATTCATCAAATAGAAATAGTTTAGGTAACCCTAACAGGAAGCCTTAAGTCTAATTTGATGTCAGGAAGTGAGAGAAAAAAAAAAAAAAAAAAGGTTCACCTTTTTGACATGGAGTACGCCTGAAAAATGTGGGTTGGATCACGTTTCACGTCTGCTTTTCAGTTTCTGTCGTTTGCCTTATGTAATCCTTGAGGTAATCGTTTTCCCTCCAAGCAGCTGAACTCAAAACTCAACTCCAAAGCTAATCAAAACATTCCCCTTCTGTTTCCCCTCGACTTTCCGCTGGATTGCCTCATTCCTTGCAGCTGGGTCTCTGGAAATCTGAGAGGAATTCAGCGCAGAAGAAAAGCGGCTCCTCCAGGGAAACGACCAGCGGCTTCCTGTGTGTCTGATCCAGGAAGTGTTCATCAAGGCATCATTAGACCCGAGCAGCAGTTGAAATGAGATTTTCTCATCAGACTGGGCGCTTTCAGACTCATTAAAAACATTTTGAAGCGATCGGGCAAATCATGCCCCGCGCTTTTAGTTGGGTGAAAACCGCGGGAGGCTGGCGTTTGCTGCCGCTCCGCTCAGATCAGGGGTCAGCAGGAAGTTGCTGGGCTTTGATCGCCAACTGGATGCTGCTGTTGCATAAACGGTCATGAAGGAGGGATCGAGAGAAAGAGGGGTTTCCTCTCGGGGAAGCTTCACTCACTCTCGCAGAAACACGGGAAAGCTGCGGACTCGGGGGATCTGCCTGCTGAAGCCGAGGTGAGGGTCACTAACGTCCACTTTGTCCGGATTATCGGTTGAGCTGCAGGTGCGTGACGGCGGCATGACACCGCCACGAGGAATGCTTTGAAAAATAAGAAAACAACAACAACAACAACAAAACTACTGAGTAGGAGAAGGATGTGGGAGGAGATTTCTTCTTCTTTAAACTTTTAAAATCTTGGTTTTATAACATAGTTGCATGTATGGGATTTTGTTGCAGAAAGCTGCTGTTTAGGAGAAGAAGAAAAAAAAAACCCTCACTGTTATGTAACGTGTCAGAGATAAACACTGAGCAGCCGTCTGCGTTTCAGAGAATCTCCACAGCAGATTTATGGTTCGAATGAAACCATAAATCACATTTTTTGGGATGAGCTGGGTTAGCTCAGTTTGAGCAAACCGCAGCCAAAGTGGAGTTTAAATAGATCAGGGCGTAAACATGGGACGTGCAGCTCTAACCAAATGAAAGCGTTCACCCCGGAGGGTTTGCTGCCTGCAATTAAAAAGAAGAAGAAGAAGAAGAAGTAATCCATCCAGCACATCTGGTCATGACTGAAGCACGTTGCACCCTTCATGGGTTTCTGTGTTTGATTTGATTCGAGCAAAAAAAAAAAAAAGTTCCTTGAATTAGCAACTGAGTTCGACTAAAAGACAAACCGGTCCAACTCGAGCCAAATCAAACAGGATCTGTTCCAATGTGTTAAGTTTCAGATTAAGTAACGTGACGTCTGGCTTTACGTTAATTACAAAGCAACATGTCATCAGTGGGTCGTCGTCTTTCGTGTTGGCGAAAAGCCGTCTGTCTTTGCGGCGTTGCCTCCTTCTCGTCAAGCATGTGGTGATAGTGGAGAGGAAATCTTTAACTTTTAACAGAACCAGACTGGACTTTTTTTGTGGATTGGAAAGAGACGTGACAAAACAGAAAACAAGAAAAAAAAAAACAACCCCAAAACAACAACGATGATGCAGGGAACTTGAGAGAAAAACAAACCTCATATGATGATGTTATATTAGCACATCAATGGCTGTTTACCAACTAAAGTGAGAAAGGTGACGCATACAGAGAGAAGCAGCTGTTTCCTGTTAGTAAAGAGTGTATGAAATGTTTATTTCTGTTAAACTGACAAGATTATATATATGTGTACAATCTAAAACATATAAGTTCACCTGATGCTGCCCTATGTTCTTTGTGCTGTTGGGATGTCCGTTTGTGGCCACATTTCAGACATCTGTCCCTGAATTCAACATTAAGTGTAAGATTTAAATTCATTGCAAAAAAAAAAAAAAAAACCCTCAGCACAATACCACCACCACCGTGTTTGAAAACTGAAACAGCTGAAACTCCCTTCAACTGTATGTCCAGCGACCGAGGGCAAATAGCTCAATCTTTAACTTGTTTGACCAAAGAAAACACTGAAAATGTTCCGTCTTGTTTTCCTGGAACCAGAAGAAATGTCTCGTGAAACTCAAAAATATGTTTTCAAAGTAGAGAAGTCCCATCTAGATCCGCTCAGTCTGCAACACGTGTGATTTTTCATCAAATATTCCAAAAGATTCCTTTAAAAATCTGTCAGAATATTCCTTTAATTCAGCACCAAGTCGCAAGGTGGGAACCGGCTGCTGACGTCAGCGCCATCAGCCAGCGTCAATATTGTCTTGCAGTACTCACACTGGACACAGGGGGCAGCACCGATTCCCACTGCATTGACACTCGAAAAGCAGCAGATACTCTTAGTTTCCACATGATTCTTTTTGTTTGTTTGTTTTGGGGTTTTTTGTCATGTGGCGCCCCCCTCTGGCGGGCCGCCCTGGTTGGACAGACATCAAGGCTTTCGGAAAGCAGGATGAGCGAAAACAACAAAGAAAAACAAACTAAACTAAATACCTTATATGTGCATATTTGTTTTCTTGGGTTTAGTTGTTTGGAAAAGACGCCGGAAGACTTTTCTAAACATCTGCCTCAGCCTCACTTTATTTCTGATAAATGAAATAAATGACCTTGATTTGTCCCAAAATCCAATTAAGTCCGACGCGCCTGAATTTAAAAACATTATTACAATCTCCGATTGATGTCATAGTCTCTCCCCATTCAACATGGCACATAGTTGGAGAAGCCAGTGTTATGTTAATCATTTGTCTGAAGCTATTTCATGCATTTATAGTGATAATCTCTGTATCTCTGCAGCCTTAAGGACAGTTATGTTGGGTGTCGTTCTCCTCCTGCTCTCCTCCTCCTCTCCCGGGGTCTCGGTTCCTCCGCCCAACGCTCCCTGCAGCAGATGCTGTGACCAAATGCCGCCAGCAGAAGGCAGCGGAGATCCTCCGACACCGGCAGAGTTCAGCCGCGTCCCAGAGATCCGCACCTACATCAACATGACTATCCTGAAAGGTTTTCTTTCTTCTTTCTTTCTTTAAAGCCGTAATCAGAGGAGAGTTGTTAAAACAAACCCGGTTAATCAGGACTATCCGTCGTATTTTGTTGGGGTGAACTCAACAAAACTATTTGACATTTACTTGAAAACACTTCATATTTGTGTGTCAATTTGATTAAATGTGATTAAAGGGAGAGTTAATATCTTACTTTATACGTCCTTTGACTTTATCTTAGTTTAAGAATCTAATTTAAAAAAAAAAAAAAAAGGAATATTTGGACTTCTTATGTATTAATAAAGAATCTACAGATTTAATTTGAGGAATAAAAAGTCAGGTTCATCTCTACAGCACATTTCAGCAACAAAGTGTTTAACACCATCATAATGTATTAAAGCCATTAAGCAGTAAATATTAAATTATCAAGCAAATACACATCAGATATGGTGGCTAATGTTCCAGTTACTGCTGAACAGGTCAGCCTTGATTTAAAGGAATTGAGTGTTTTAGCTGTTTTGTGAACTTTTGTTCCAGATTTGTGGAGCAGAGACACTTAATTCTGCTTCTTGGATTTATGGGAGAAAATAAAGCGCTGACCGGCTCCCCACAGCTTGCCGAAACGTCACCAAAACGTTGGAGGAATCTCGCGCGCAGGATGTTTGTGGGTTTTTCTTGGAAGCGCTGCCTCGTTTAAAAAGCTGGCTTGCCCACGATTTGGTGTGGATTTGCTGTGACGACTTGGCTCGTTTTCCTGCAGGAATGTTCCGTTTCAGTGCTGCTGATCAGATCGACAGCCTCAGGCGAGATTCTTTGCAGAAGCGAAAGGGCGCGGAGCAGATGGAGGGCAGGAGAGTCGCTTTCTATTAGCCTTTGCTCTGCATTTGGTATTTCATGCTTTTTGTTAGTGAACCTTTAAAATTTTCATGCCTTCTCGGTGCATCTTAATCAGCAACCAGTTGTTCAGTTACATTTACTTGAGCAATGTTTTTTTTGGGGGGGGGGGGTGAAATACTTTTAGGAGTATTTTATATTACGTTGTTATGAAGTATCATGACTCTTACTTGAGAAAAATTGTGTCAGCAATTACCGAACACATTTTAACCAAACATAGACACAAATCTGCAGTTTTTGTTAAAGTTTCATAAGTTTTATATTGAAACATTTAGGGGAAAAAATATGTTCTTTTGAGTCATATGAATTATTTACATTTTGGCCTTTAATATACATGCGTTTTGCTGTAATATACATAATATACATGTTTTACTTAGTTAAACAATCATTAAAAATAATTTTAAAAAAAAGTATTTAGTAAAATTTTTTAATTTTTTAATTCTTACTTAATGTCTTGGTACTTTTACTCTTACTTGAGTAGAAATATGTTGAACTTAACCTCACTCAGGTGACAAAGGAGACCGTGGTGACAGAGGGACCCCAGGAAAAGTTGGACACGAAGGCCCTGCGGGGGCCCAAGGCGCAGCGGGGTCAAAGGGCAGCAAAGGCCACGCGGGGCCTCCAGGAGAGCCCTGCACGCTCCCGCACTCCGGCTTCTCCGTGGCCCGCCGGAAGTCCCTGCACAGCGACGACGCCTCCCAGGCGGTGGTCTTCGACACGGCCTTCGTCAACCTCCACGGCGACTTCCACATGTTCCAGGGGAAGTTCCTCTGCCGCGTCGCCGGGGTCTACTTCTTCAACGTCAACGTGCACTCGTGGAACTTCAAGGAGACGTACCTGCACATCATGCAGAACGACGCGGAGCGGGCCGTCGTCTACGCGCAGCCCAGCGACCGCTCCATCATGCAGAGCCAGAGCGTCCTGCTGGCGCTGCGGCCGCGCGACGCCGTGTGGGTGCGCCTGTTCAGGAGGGAGCGCGAGAACGCCATCTACAGCGACGACGTGGACGTCTACATCACGTTCAACGGGCACCTCGTCACGGCCGGCGGGGAGTGAGCGACGCGGGAGGGACGTTTCGGGTTTCGTCTGTTCCTCAGGTCACTTTTCTTGGCTGGCACGTCTCAACAAAACCAATCTTCCGTGTTTAAGGAAGTAATTCCCTCAGCAAGCAAGCGTTTTTTTTTGTTTTGTTTTTTTTTGGCATAGTTTCTATTGTAAATATCTTGGTACACTTGAAATCAAGACAAAATTAATCTTTTAGCAGGACAGAGGAGCGTGTTTCACCTCAATAATCCCTTAATATTGAGGAGAACCTGCTAGATATGAGTGAAATACTCTGACAATTCACTTGGACAAAATCTGTCACCAGGATGATGGACAGTATTTTGTTTTTCCACCATTTTGATCTCATTCTGCAGAGTTAACACTATGCCGTGTCCATTTGGTCCTTATCAGAATTGGTGTTAACTCTTTTCAGAGTTATTTCAACAAAGGTTTGAGTGGTTATAACTTTTTCAAGCGTTAAAGTGTTTTCATTTTGGAAACCTTAACAAAGTCACGAAGCCACTGAATGCAGCATAACCACACTAGGAAGTTCAACCCAGGACAGTAAATTTATGCTTGAAAGAAAATAACTCTCTGGGTTTCATTACAGACGTTTCAGTACAACCGCAGGAAAATGTGTCAGATTGTGAAAGGTGAACAGGACAGTTAACAAACGTCCTGCTTTAAAGTCTTTCAGTGTGTTGATGGAGGCTAAAAAAAAATACATGATCTGTGCTTTTCTAGTGGTAAACTGTCTGATTTAACTGGCTAATTTTAAAATATGTTCAGGGTTTCTCTCAGTGTATTATAAGCCTGGCGGGCCACCAGGCTTTACATGTTCCCCCACCAGGCTAATTATTGCTCATTTACTTCAAACTTTTTAAAACGTTTGCATTTTATAAGACTTTATAGTTGGTGTTCAGGTATTAATCTTCCAATCTTTCAATAACACATAATATATCAAGTGATATTTTAAAATTTCCTGTCAACTTTAAACATTTTTAACTCAAAAACACGACAGGTCGCTGGCGCCCCACCACCGGGCTTTGCAAGTTTTCTGGGGAAACCTTGTATGTTTCTTGCCAAAACGTTTTTCTGTGTGTTAGCACAAAACTGAACTCACTGAATCATCTTTCTGAATGACTCAGACTGGGGACAAGAAATGATGAAATATTATGTTGCCAAAAATGAGCAACAAACAAGATTTTATTTATTTATTAGGTAATAAATAAATAAATTATTATGTACCTTAAGATTATTCTTAACTCTATTCCAACTGAGACATCAGAATATTAAATTACGTTAAGTCCAAGATAATCATCTTGGACTTAACGTAATTAGTAATTACGTAATTAATTACGTAATTAATTAACTTAACTTAGCACCTAAACTGCTTAGCAGATGTGTAAATATATGAAAAAGGAAAATCATAACTGAAACCACTGTGTTGTGTATTTTGTAACAGTTTAAGCTTGACTGAAAGGTAAGGACATAAACTCGAGTTTGAATAAAATGCCTTCTGTGGGTTTGACTCATCACAATGAAAATCTAGAATGGTTTATAACTTTATCACCATGATCTTTTGATATGTATTGTGGAAAAATCATTCATTTGTAGTATTAAAAATATGGAGTGAAATTAATTTGTGTTTCTCTTGTCTATAAGATCAAACAGCGTTATGTAAGGGAGCACCAGCAGGCAGCGCTGCAGGAGGAAACTAGTTGGTCAGTAATGCCTCTTCACCAGCCTGCCCTTCAGTCTCCATGGTAACCAGTTGTTGTTCTGAATGGATGCTAGCATGGATGTTAACTCGGTTTCACACTACAACATTAGACTAACAGCACAGCACGTCCAAGTGGATTCAGAGGTGTCGCCATGGAGACTGTCACATCCTTATCTACCTAAAAACAGGCATCATGAGGCACCGAGACAAAGTTAAACTCATCAGAAAGAAGAGAAGCTGCTACAAGACCTGAGTGATGTCTTACAACGAAGGCTGTATCTTACTGCTGATAGCTATTTTCCTGTTCTTGTGCAAATCATACATTTTACTTGAATGGCATATTTTTATCTATTTTCAGGATTTGAAATTTGTGTCAACTCTTGCTTACACCAAATCAGTGATCCCTAATCAAATGATCTAAAATACATTTGATTTGCCCAAAATCAAACATAGTACTGTGTAGATTTAAGAGAAATCTTTAAATTACAGTTAGCAGTGTCTGTTTGGTGTCAGTTCTATATAATAAAAAAAATAATTATTAAAAGTAAAATGTCCAAAAATCAGTTTTCACTGTGGAGTGGTTTTGAATTGATCCAGTTGTAGTTCTTTAAGTTGACCTCTAGATGGCAGTAAAGTCCCGCTAATTGGCATTTAGTTGTGTTTTACTACTGGAACGTTTTAGAGAAAAAAAACACACACACACACAAAAGGTCCAGCAGACCTGAGTCTGGAATAGCTTAAAGTGTGATAAATGTAGATTTCAACTTATGAGACAAAATGGACATTGTGAGAACCTAAAAGTCTGTCAATATCAACAATGATTGTATTTCGTATTGTGCTTTATGTTGTAGGACTTAAAATGTGGGTCGTATCTTGTTCTGCAGCTTTAATTTCTCATTTGCAAAAAACAGCACACACTCATATTCATTTGTTTTATTTGAACCATAAACAAATTCCGTTTTTGACTTGCAAACATTTCTGTTTCGATGTTGTTGTTTTTTCCCCCTTTGCCCATTGACAGAAAGAAAAATAAATAAATCAAGTCGGAATTTTACACAGGAAACGTCAACAAAGAAGATAAATAGAAAACCAAAGATATGAAAATACAACAGGACTTAAAGTACAAACACAGCAGAGGTGGACTCCATCCACACTCACAGCATATGGCCACAAGATGAAGACAAAACCTCCCCTCAGCCCCGTAAACAATTCTGCATAAAGATCAGAGGTTAACAAAAAAAAAAAACATTAACAAAGAAACACCAATACGTCCGTCTATGACATCAATGAAGAGTCGGAACAACAGCAACATCCAGCATGGAGTGTGACACTGAACACCAGCACAATGAAGGAGAATCCAAACAAACGGAGAGATTAATAGCAAAGTCCCACGTCAACAGTTCAGCCGAAAGGCTTTGTTTTTCTTTTGGTCCCTAAATACAGTTGAAATCAACACGCAGTATATCAAATATTCCTTTTTTTGTGAGTTTGTTAGTAAAAATTAAGTCCTATAAAAAAATACTTTCTTTTTCTTTTCTTTTTTTTTTAAGCTTTGTAAACTTTTAGCAACCAAAGGCACTGTCTTTTCCTCACTTTCATCACCGAAAGCCAGAGATTCACTAATACCGTAACTCCAGCCTCAGACATTTCCTTTTGACTAACACTGTTCATGTTGAACCAGCTTCCAGCTGTGCAGGAGTTCATCAAAGCTCAAAGTAATGCTACAAAAACAATGCAATGCACTGCATAATAAATGCAGAAGCAACCTGTGTATATCATGTTCAGGGGTAAATGACAGCATATAGTTGCAGTCTGCAGGAAAGCTTCGTATCGGTAACGGGAGCTTTGTTCGTTCTCCATTTTTGTCGTTTTCCTTTTTCCTTACCATAGTTTACGTTTGGTTTGCTGCCAATATGACGCTTTTAAAAAAGCTACAATCTTAAAACCATCAGACCTTTTCTACGTCTTAAAGTCCTTCTCAGAGAAAGCACTTGGAGCATAAAGTAACGCTCCACTGCCCCTCCCCCACACACTGCTGGTCAGCTGGCTGAAAGAACGCTACAACACCTTCCCGTTGGTTACAAAAACACAGAAACTAAATGTAGCCCTCCATCTTCTTCATATGTATTTGAAATAAAAGCGGCTCACGTTGCATCCAGTCCTTGTGTGAAACTAAAGGTGGCGCCGTTTCAAGACGACTGACTGAATGCTAAAAAAGGGACAGCGTGAACAATGAGCACAGCTAAATTCAGTGGTTGGATATCTGTGTAGATTTTTGCTACTTTTTCATCTAGGTTATAGGCAGCATCATTGAAAGTGCAATGATAAATATGCTATTTTCTGTGAAATCAAAGCGATCCTGTGATTAGTTTTGTTTTTATTTTGTGTTAACATCATAATACTGACATTTTTACTCAAGGTCTTCATACCTTAAGAAACTCTTAACTGCACTTTTCTCATTTCGTTCCCACTTTCACATGCACTTTTGTATAATCTTCTATAAGTTACTACATTGTATTCATGATCCGCTGTGTTTAAGTGGCTCTAATGAAGCTTAGAGCGTCCTCAGAGTCATTTTGGTTTAATCAGGATCTGAAACAGCCCAAGTAGAAACCATAAAACCAAAGTCATTGGAAATAGTTTGGAACATAAAATCTTTCAAAATATCCTGCAAGTTTAATCTACATGATTCTATAAAATACTACTTTTACCAAGGGAAATGAACTTACAAGCAATTGCTGTGAAAATTCTAGAGAGACGGTTCGGTTAAGGTCATGAAATTGTGATGGCGTGAGTTAACCCAGACCTGTCTGAAAAGAAAACAAAAAGCAAAGACACGAATGAGCGATTTCCCTTTGAGGAAAAAAAACGAGTTTTGAAAAACGAGCAGAGGCACATCTGTGCGGTAGTAACCTCAGAATATGTCTGAAACAAGCCGAGACAAACCCAGGTCACCAGCTGCCTGCTGCTGCTGTGCTTCCTTATGCTCAGGCTACATTGTGGCAACCGGCTTTAAAACTAGCCAGACACCAGCAGCGGTACTTGATTTCCAGCACATGTTTTGCTTGCAGAACCTTGCATGGCTGATATCAATCAATCAGCCCGGTTCAATGCACAAAAACGTACTCTTGAAGTGTGGATACGAGGTAAAAAAAAAAAAATGGACTTAATTCAACATAAGATCCCTTTCATGCTTAAAAACATTGCACTTTAAAACAATGTGAAATAAACCAGCGAACTACTGATAGTGCAGTGATAATTTAAGATAATCTAGAGACACACAAAAAAAAGATCTAATTGTCCAAAGCGTGCAATCACAACCGAAACGGTCTCTGTGCATCAATTTTGTTTTTTTAAACAGAGTGCTACGAAAGTATGTGAATTTAGTCACAAAAGTGGGCACAGATGGCGTCACATAAAAACATGGAGGTTAAAGTCCCTAAGGAGGGCAGAGGGACACACTGCATGCTTTTTATGTGACTTAATGAGGCAGAAATGATGCCAGGAGTGTTTCTAATCATGTGCACATTCAGTCCGGCAAAGACACGACGGGAGAAGGTGTGTGCGACGCCTCTCGCTGGCCTTTTGGAGGTGCGGCGCCCGCTCCGCGATTTGAAAAACTACATTTCGCCTGTGCGTTTGCGTGAATCACTCATTGAGGATGGACTCTGGCCTGTCGTAACCAAAAAGCCGGAAGTCGGGCTCGTAGAGCTTGTAGAGCTGCCGGCGTGCCTCCACTGGCACCGGACCGAACCAGTCCGTCTCCCAGCTGCTCGCCGTCAGGTTCCTCTGCGAGGTGGGGAACTCCACCACGTTGTCCACCCGCAGCAGGCGCAGCAGGTGCTCGGCGTCCTCCTCCGCCGTTTCCAGGTGGCCCACGAAGTCGTACTGGATCTGGCACGGGTGGCAGAGGCGGTACACCTGCCGCCAGTGCTCGTTGAAGGGCATGTCCTTCTCGGTCTGCGGGTCCAGCAGGTACTGGGTGAAGTGGGAGAAGGACGGGCGGACGCCCAGAGTGAAGGCCTCGTCCACGGAGGCGGGAGGTGTGGGCTGGTTGGCGTAGCGCCGCAGCATGACTTGTGCAAAGCGCCGGTAGAAGTCCTCGTTGCGCATCTCGAATTTGTTCCTGTACGCGGAGATGAGACGCACAAACGGATCCCGCACGAACAGGAACTTTGTGTACTTCTTCAGCTTCACCTGCCAAATGTAGGTCCAGCATTATTTTAAAATACATCAGTAGTCAGGGGGAAAAGTAATTCACAATGACCTGTCTTGATGTTTTTAACGCAACCTTCGAAAAGAGGCCGAGATATAACAGAATGTATATGAAGAGATTTTATATCTGCAACATCAGAGGGCGACCATCTACTGCTGTGAACAAAATACAAGACCTTCGTCAATGAAACATGTTGAATGGATGCTAGCTCTTCATATTGGGAATACAGTAACGGAGTGAGCGCTCTTACCTCCCCCAAGATCCTCTGATCAGGATGTGATTTTTGAGAGTCAATCTCTCCTCATCCACAGAACGAGTGCTTCAATTCAAAACGCTTGTTGGCACACATGATGGAAACGATTCATCGAATAAATTGTGATTATTTCGGCGTCAACTAATTTAGTAATCAATGAATCGTTAACTAGGGCTTACGGACTCAAACGAGGCCATTTGTTGAAAGAACAAAGATATTCAGAGAAGTAGTGAAGTAAAAACCGTGCAAAAATATGTATGTTTTGAATTTCCGGTAACTACACAGAACTCCTCAAATGACAGTTCTAGCTTCATCTGGCTCAAATTCTGTGAAAAAAAAACTAAAATGAATACAAATCTCCTGTAAAACACCTTTTGCATGCTGCTATTAATTGCTTAATCAAACAATTAGAAAAGCCTTTCTCTTTACTGATGTGAAGTCAAGCAGAAGGGACAGAACTTTCCACCTGATGATGCTGCAGATACATCCCCTGCAGCAAATTATCAAGAGGTCACTAAGGGATTCTAGGTGATAAAGTGTTTATTTTCTTGCTTACAAAATTACTGAATCGTTCATTTCCATTTTTTGATTGATTCCTAATAGTGCATAAAACAGGCTATGATAAAAAAATCTCCAAAATGTTCACATTTTTTCTCTGATCAATCAGTTAACTGTCAGAAAAAAAAAACCCTCTGTGGATTGAGAGTTAGCAGCCAGACCACTATGTTAACGACGGTTAGGTGTTGGATGTGCTGAAGCTAGGCCTGTCACGATAACAGATTTTGCTGGGCGATAAATTGTCTCAAAAAATTATTGTGATAAACGATAATATTGTTTGAAGACCTTTTTACATTGATTTAATGGAAATTACGTAATAATACATGCGATTTCCTGCCAAAGATAGATACACTTTACTTTCAAAAGACACTTAACAATGGGACTGATACACAAAATAAATAAAACAACCAAAACCAAAAAAAAATTTAAAAACTAAACAACATAAAGCCAAAGTGGAAATAAATACTGCATTCAACCAAAAGAGTGCAGATTATAAAGTCTGTATTGTATATTGGCCTTCAGTAATCATTAGATTTAAATAGAGAGACATCCGACTGCCTGATGCAATAGTTCAAACTACAGGATTTTTTACCCCGAACGACAATCTTAGAACGTTCTTCATTCTGAGATTGTCACTAGTGTTGTGAGTTACGGTAGATCGTTGTGCCGCTCCGATCTAAATCAAGGATTTATCCAGACTGGGAGCTGAACGCAGCCTGTTGAATGTGACCGGTAGCCAATCAGAAAGCGCGGATTCTCCTCCTGCTTTCTGAGGGGAAACACGGAGGGAATCCCGAACAGCTGATACGGTGCAACCCGAAGTCCAGCAGATATTGAAAACAACATGAATGTTTATTCAACAGTTCGTGCAAAGAAAATATAAATAATAAGGGGAGGAGTTGGAGCGAAATTTCCACCAGAAAACCCGGTAACTTTTCAGCTGTTCTGACTGATTTTCATTCAGTCAGACTGACACTCGCCACATGCATTGCAGGTAGATTGTAGTAAGGAATTGATTAATGCCTGGTTTCAAAGTTAGTGAACTGGACTTATTATTTTGTGTCCATTGTTGGACACAACACGGTTTAGATCGAGCCGTTATACCGAGGATTCTGTCGGCTAATGTGTCTCTCAGGTTTTGATAATGGACCTACAATCCGCGACATAAGATCGTGTAGCGCGCGCTGGGCATTTCACTAAGGAAGTAAGGAAGGGAGGGTCAGTGGAGAGTTGAGCCTTTTTTTTATTCAGTGTCATCAACAGTAAGAGAAAAAGGCAGGAAGAAACGATATAGCCGATAATTAAAATGAGGTCGATAGTTTTAATTTATCGTTCGATTAATTGACTAATCGTTTATCGCGACAGGCCTAGCTGAAGCGTCTCTTTTCTCAGGTAAGAAGATGCATTGTCATCCCGGAATGAAGCAAGTTCGGCAGTACTTTTCAGAACTGACCTTCATGAGGTGCTTTGCGAACTTGCCGTAGCGCTTCCAGAACTTGTTGAAGGTAAAGTGCATGCTGCTGTTGTGGACCAGGTCCCTGGGGATGGCCAGAGGGTCTCTCTGAGGGGCGCCGTCCTGCTGCAGGCTCTCGCTGAGGACGATCATGATGCGCTTCCAGTTGCTGCACGCCACCTGAGGTTACATTCACAGCAGAGAAACAGATCGGCCCCATGTTATAAATGTGACAAAATGTACAAAAACTGGCTAACCACGTTGCGTACCTTGGGAACATAGCAGTAGATGATGCCGTGTCTGTCATCCACAATGAGATGATCCAACTCTTTGTTAGGAATGTCGTCAAATGAACGGTTTTTGCCCGGAAACGCCACGCTGTCGTTGGCGCAGACCTCCTGGAGTAACCTTCGCCTCTTTTCCTGATTATTCCATTTAGAGAAACAATTATGCGCTAAATATCACATGCTGTGCAATCGGTTAATCATGAATTGCAGTATACAGACTCACAAACAGGCTCTTTGGTGAAAAAAACATGTTAAGAGGAACAATGGATTAGTAAAATAATCATTAGTTGAAGCTCGAACCATCTTAATTCATAAATAGGTCACGGTTTGTCTCACTCTCTTTTCCACCTCTTTCCATATGAAGCTGCCTGCCAACACTTCAGCTCACCTGTCTCTCCCGTAGCTCCGCGGCAACCGGCGTCAGGTGAATCTTCCACTCCCTCCGGGGGACGTAGCGCTCCTCTGACTTCTCCGACTGGTTGCTGGAGTCCACCGGCACCGTGTCCGTGGGTTCCCCGGTTCCGGGCTCCAGGAACTGGTTGACGAAGGCGTCGATGTCGGACAGGAAGGACGGGGTCCGGGTGGTGTGGGGCCTCGGCTGGGGTGGCGGGTGGGGGACCTTGGGGCCCGGGGACACCGGGGTGTGAAGGTAGAGGTGGGCAGCTCCCACGTCGTCCCAGTAGATGATGATGAGGAGGATCATGAAAGCCGAGCCCAGAACCACGAAAATGCGGAACATCCTGGATGTTCCCATAGTGACAGCTGCTTGCTACAGAGTCACCATATCAACAGACTTATGATTTCGCAGGGCGTCTGCACAGTGTTGCCATGGCAGCAGATTATAACAGACACCTGCGTGTTTTCTCATGCACGGACCGGAGGACGCGGAGGCTCGGTTTTGCTGCGGGGCTAAAAAAAAACCAGAAGCTCCATGCGGGCGCGGTTAGAGACGCAGCGGCTTCAGCGGAGTCTGAGGTCGGATCGGGCCAAACATGACGGCACAACTGGAGCCGGCCCGTCAAGGACCTGCGGAGAAAAGGACACAGAACACATGTTTGCACTCTTGAGAAGAAGTATCCAACGCATGACAACAAATCCTATTAAATCACACCTGAATCGTGTCCTTTGTCTCTTTTTGAAAAAATATAAAATAAATCCAGGTCACACAAATCACAGCAACACCAGCCAATGTTTTCTGGTGAAAGATATGAGCAAACTAATGGAGAGATCTTTTTTTTTTTTCAAAGATAATTTTAGATGGCTTCATCAGATTTTAGATTTAAGCAAAGCAAGCTCTCATTCAAACTATTCATGAGAAGGCCTGTCACAATAACAAATTTTACTGTAATGGTAAAGGCACATTACTGCAACCACACGTTCTCAAACATTTATCCATTTTTAATTTTAGTCTACATTTAATCCTGGAAATGGAAGATATTTTAAACATCCAAAATAAACAAATAAAATGAAATATGAGGTCTTTGTAAACAAAATTGTTCATCAAAAAAAAAAAAGTGGTAGTTAACATCCACTTTTTGGAAGAAGGAGAAAAACGATAAATCGTGCAAATTAAAATGATTGAACTTGTTTTAATTTATCATACGATTAACTGATTTATTGTTTATTGTATAATATGAACCTAATAATATGTTTCTTCTCTTCTCTTTTTAACAGCTTTGCTTGTTGTTATTAGTGTTTAAATAAAACCTGCCAAGAGATGCGAAAGTTGATTTTACTTAGATTACATTTTTAAAATTTTATTATGACTTATTTCAAGTTACATACAGTTAAAAACCAAACATTTACATGCAGTAAATAAAAAGACACAATTTTTTTTCTTCCTCACAGTCTGAAGTTATGAAACAAAGTTTGAGGACGCCTCAGCCGTGATTTATGGTAAGGCTGGTGCTGAATTTAGCATTCTGGCCCCACACCGCTTCCCAGCGGTAAGATCACAAACGTTTGTCAGATATTTTCAGGTCAGTGGGACTCGGCATACCAAAGAGGGATAGGCTGAAGCCCGCAGCGGCGTTTGCTGTAAATGCCACGCCCTCCTCAGATAATGAAAGTGCCAGTGTGCGCCACCTTTGACGGAGAGGCGGTTATAAAAGGCCTGACCTCGGCGCTGCACGCTGCACGAGGGAGACACGCAGATGCTCACTGTGCTCACGCGCTAATTAGCTTGGAAGGGTCTGAAGTGGAGGCAGTGTCTGTTCCGTCACCCGAGTCGCATTTCCTGCATCTCGGGAATAATTGGGCTCCAGTCTCGTATACTTCTCCTTCCTCTTTGGATCAAAAGTCACTCCCCCCCTCCTCCCTCACTTCAGCTTACTTCTAAACTTGGAGCTGCCATCCGTCATGTTCCTGTACCTCCTCTTCCCCTGAAGCGAAGAGGCAATTATTGGCATGGAAACGTCTGTTAGGAGGCAGCAGACATCTCTTCGTCCTCCCTACAGACATATCAGCTGCTGTCTTACTACAACGTGTTGTATTTATCATCGCCGTCGGCAGCAGCAGAAGCGCTCAGGTGCAGTTTGCATTTCATAGACTAGTGGCGCATCAAATAACTCGTCCTGGGTCAAAGTCTGCGGATTTTCCTTTGACCGGCTCGGACCGGGCAGGTCACATTCGGAAAAATCCAGGTTTATTCTCAGTTTTTCCTGTTTAAAACTTGGAACAATCCCATATTTCTAGCCTTCGAATGCATTAAGAAAACAATTTATTCTGAGTTAAGTAAAAAGATAAGGGTTACTTATTTATGATTGTACTGCATAAGTGGGGATCGCTGCAGTAATCCCACTATTTTATTCAATTATCTCCATCAAAAAACTAATTTTTTCTTTTTCTTTTAAGACCCACATTTATTACATTTAACTGCTTAATTAAAAACAAAGCTTACACAAATCAGTCTGTTTGAGGTGACTTTCTGAGTTTTCATAAGGAAATCCAGCAAAAACACCCACTGAAGTATTTGTAAAAATATTTATGTCTAGTGAAACTCAAATAAATGTTGGCATCAAATTCATCCATAAGTGGTATAATAACGTGATCGTCTCCATTTTTTGAATTACTCAACCACTATCAAAGACTGTGCAGCACATTTTTCCCTATTTTCCATTTGTTTTCAGTCCAGGCTTTCCCCCAGCGTATTATAAGCCTGGCGGGCCACCAGGCTTTACTTGCCCACCCACCAGGATAAGCGTCATCTATTTAAGTTAAATAGGGCTTTTTATACTTCTATAATGGTGACAGTAAAGACAGATTAAGCTAAGTTTACACCTGACACATTGATGGGCTTCACACACATTCTGCCTCTGAATTTTTGTATCTTTTAATATTTTTAACACAAAAATATGGTGCACCACTAGTTGTCTGCCCCAGCAGCCCAACCACGGGGCTCAGCCAGGATTGTGGGTGAAACCCTGCAGTCTCATAAGCAAGAAGAAAATATTAAAATAGGTCAAACTTGGTAAAAAAAATTGAAAAAGAAGCCGAAAATCTGAATCAGCAAGAAAAAGCAGGATTAAATTAGGTCACAATAACTGACCAACGAGGTTTAAAAACTGTCTGTGATTTCAGTTAGAGTTGGACAACATACCAAATTGCAATGCAGTTTCATTGCGTGTGACATTTTAATAGCAAAACGCTGTTTGACTGTGTTATTTATAAGGATGTAATAACAATAATATTAAAATTTCAACGTTTTTATTCCATCGGGATTGATGCAAACACAGTTACTGTGATTATTCTGCTACTGTGAAGAATGTGGACCCATAATACCACATGGAAAGAGATTTTAAAAAGCATTGTGCTTAGTTTTGTGTTTTAATTCTTCTAAATTGAATTCGAGAATCAAATTCAATTTCACAGCGTACATTTTCAAAGAGCTTGAACTTTGAGGTCGTGCCACTCACCTCAGTCGATGCCTCTATGAATTTAGTTTTCCCCACTATGATCTGTAACCTGCAGCTCCATCCCAAAAACGGGAGCGTGGGCTGACGATTCCCTCCGTCCTGTCCGCAGCAGCCCTCAGCGGATGCCAGACCGGACACAATGCTACCTTTGACGGACGAGCAGCGCCGCGGGAAGAGGCTGTTCCCTCGACCCGGGAGCCCCTCAAACCCCAACCCTGGCTTACAGCGACGTGTGCGGCGCATTTAGGCGAACACATATGACGAGTGGGTCAAGAAAACACCGAGTTTCAGCGGTCACGGTGGGTTTGTCGCGCTGTCAGTGTGTCTAACGGTCAAACAAGTCCAGAGCGCCGGGGCAGAGGTGTATGCGGGAGGAATGCGCACCGAAATCTCATAGTATTTAGTATTATGGCCATATTTTTATGTGAAAAAAGAAAGAACAAATACATTAAAGAACTAGGCGTCCTCACCTCTCTTTTCCCTTTCTGCTCCTCCGGTCGCGCTAGCCGAGCCTTGCCCTGTCGGCGCTCCGTGCGATGAGAGCCGCTGCTTTTTCCGTGGGAGATGGGAGCGGGATCTCCGAGCGAAACACCGCGAGAATTTGTGGTTGAGCGTTTCTGCAACGTGAGCTCGCGAGGAGGAGATAAATTCACTTTTCTGGGTCAGCTCCAAGATGACATCTCTCTGATCCGGGATGATTCACGCGTTCCCATGCTTCCCACGGGAACAGATGGTGAAAAATAATATTTTAACTGCAACATTAAATGTAAAAAAATAAAATAAAATAAAAAATTGACAGGAACGAGAGAAAAAAGAAAAATAAACACTGTTATCTTGATTAGGTGAATTAGGTGATACTGAAGACAGTTACCTGACTTGTGTTGTGACCTCATCTGTGTGGGATTGGACATATTAAAAAAATTTGCTCTGTGTAATTGTTTGTTTTGGGGTTTCTTTGTTTTTCTTCCCCTAGCAGCTGGCTTTCTTCCTTAAACACAAACAGACAGTTTTACAACACAGAGCGGGGGAGGTAGTGCACCAAATTTAGCCTTTCTGCTCCATATACCTGATACCAGCCGCACTGGCAATATTTCCCCACATATTTTCCGTGCATGCACGATTATTTGGCTTTCTTGACCTCTAGAGAAACACAATAAACACCTTGAAAAATGTCTTGATGCTTTTTAAAAAATGCTTTTCTTCATGTTTTATTCATTAAGACATAAAGATAGATATCAACAATGAGGTGCTTTTCTAGGAACGAGTTTGGACAGCCTTCCTCCTGGTGTTACCACCTCGCTATTAATCTTCAGTGAGAGGAGTCTGCACGCCTCCCTGGATGATATATGAGGGTTTTCTTGCATGCGCAGCCTGTTTCAAGTTATTCTACAGATCTGGGCTTTGACTCAGTCCAGGAATGTCAATTGCTTGATTTTCAGTCAGTCCCTGGTGAATTTATTGGTATTTTTGGGGCCATTTACATGTTGTAGAATCCAGTTCCGCTTCAGAAATATTTCCTTTACAAATAAGTTGCAGGATTTCTGAGCTTCTCACCAATCTGACAACATTGCAATTTCATCTTGAGATATCCTGTGGTTGTTTAGGTAAATGTCGGTAACCATTTTTTAAATGTTTTTTTTTTTTTTTTACGTGTTGAGCTTGAAGTGCCTTGACATGACACGTGGTAGGAAAAAAAAAAAAAAAGACTTCTACCAAAGATAAATGCACCATGTCGTTCAGATCTTTATTTATAAAAGCTTCTGAAAACCCACATCATTTTCCTTCCACTGCAGTCATGCAGTATTCAGTGTTGGTTTGTCACATTGAGTCCCAATAAAACACACTGAAGTGTGTGGTTGTAATGTCGTAGAAAGTGAAATGCAGCCATATTCAGTAAATTAGAACATGCACTCCGCTGAGGCTCGTCTTTTAGATTAAAAGTGGCTTTTGAAAATAACAATATTTAAGCATGTATTAAATATACTTAACCTTAAGCACACATTTCTGTATTTAAAATGTCTTATCATTGTGTTTCAATTACCTGTAAGCAGAAAATCCTTATAACAGAAAAAAAATGTAATTAATCTATACAATGTGACTGAATTACCTAGATAATTTCAAGTTTTCTGTAATTTTCTAGTTTGTGGAATATGACTGGTTTTCACTGGATTGGTTTAACTGTTGTTTCTGTAATGACCCAACCTCGCCACCAGATGGCAGTTTAATCTTGGTTAAACTCAAATGTTTTTTTTTTTAAATAAGGAAATTTTCACATCAGGGGTTTTAAATCCGTTTATCTTTAGAAAATTGAAATACAATTTTACAAAATACATAATGCATTTGTTTGGGTCTGTGAGACGTGCCTCTATGAGTCTGACTATAAATATAAAACGAGAGCTACAGTAGATTTACAAGTTTTGTGGTTTTACTGCATTTAGCTACACACGTATTTAAATGTACAGACTGGTGCACAAGAGGCCTACAGCAGGTCCTGCTCCACCCAGATCGTCTTCTTCTGCTCCTCCAAAATTCTGTCCTTGATGACCCTTATCAGGTCCTCCATCCCCGTCCAGGAGTCGGGCTCCAGGGTGGCGTACAGGCAAGGGATGGACTCCAGCTCCTTCTCTTTCGCCCGACACAACCTCACAAAGTCCTCCTCCGACTCCACTCGCAGAGGCAGCTTCCTGTGTGGACAGGAAACAGGAAGGAAGCAGCATTGCGGTGGTGAGTGCGGTGATGTTTGGAACCCAGTGTCTCTGACGCCGAGATCGTGTGGAGCTGCAGCGGCCCGTCGAATTCAAAGACGTCACAGAATCCACCCAGAGATACGTCAGAATCTTTTGGTGACTTTACTTAGAAACAGCAGAACCGCAGAACAGACCTGACAGTCAGCGTTTTTCTTTTTTAGAAATGGTTGCGTTTGCCCATTTGTTTTATCTACCTCATCTTTCCAGGTAGCTCAAAAAGAAAGCGTCAGACAGAATCGTCAAAGTGTGTTCTGTCTAATCTCTGGCATGGAAACATCAGCTCATCACAAGAACTGACGTGTGTTTGGATTTGGAAAAAGAGGTTTCCCTGCACAGCTGGAGAGCTCGTGTTCGACTTACCTTAGCCTCTTGACATTTTTATCGCAGATCTTGACATAAACGATAATGGGGTAGATGTCTCTCCGCAGAAGGTCCTTGACGCAGCTCAGCTCGGCCTCCAGCAGGCAATGTTTACCCTGAAGATGGGTAGAGAGGAAACGAGGCCTGAAAACAAGTCTGCAGGAGTGGTGGCAAACAACGTGCATCTAATCTATCTGCTTCGGGCTTGTTTTTTTCTAAAGTTCGAACCTGGATGCTGAACCTGGTCCTAAAATCCTGTTTATAGTTTTCCAGACAATAGAAACACACAAAAACACGCACAAACTACAAAGGTTGTTTTGTACTGTTGTAAGCATTAAACAATCTCCCCTTGAGTTCAACCATATAAGTGGAGACACATTGTTGATGTAATCATTATAAAATAACTTGCAAATAAGTATTGGGAAAAAATCAAAGTGATTTTCGCAGCAGAAAATCACATTGTTGTTGTTGTTAACAGCTGCTGAAAGTAACCAAAGTTACTTTTGATGTAACGTAGTTATTTTCCAAATCAAGTAATCAGTAATCTAACTAAGTTATTTTTTCAAGGAGTAATCAGTAATAAATAGGTGCTTCCCAGGCACCTAATACTGGTAGATACTTCAATACTTGTTTTAAAAATGCTGTATATCAAATATGACTTAAAAAAAATTTGACTTGGTAAGTTAACACCTCTGCGACAGACTGGCGACCTGTCCAGGGTGAACCCCGCCTCTCGCCCGGAACGCAGCTGGAGATAGGCACCAGCAACTCCCGACCCCGTTAGGGAGAAGGGTGACGGAAAATGGATGGATGGATGGATGGAAGTTAACACCTTGAAATTGTGTCTCTTTTTCTTAAAAAAATTCCTGCTCGTTCTGAAACTCCTCACAGCATCGCTCCTATATTAACCCTCTAACAACGTTTTTACCAGTGTTGCTCTGAGAAGTAGCTGCTATGATGAGCCCAGCTGATGTGCAGTTCCACCAGGTATTTGCTAATTGCTGCTGGCTAGTCTTAAGGAGCTGAGTGGGGAAGTATCCAAGTATGTTTTTGATGAGAGAATAACACTACAACATATGTCAAGCTCAACAAAGTCGATTAGTCATAATACTGCCCTTTAAAGTCAATGTAAGACATTTTAAGTGGACTCCTTGTATTAATAACCAAATGCAGATCAGATAAACACCAACCTTGGCAGCGACAGCTTCGATGTTTTCCCGGGTGATGCATTCGAATGTGGCCTGCTTCTCCTTGTAGTGAATGAAGGGCTCCACGTTCTGTTTCAGATGAAACTCCTCCTTAGTTAGGGTATCTGGACACGGAGAGCAAAACGAAAAGACGAGGGGGAAGCATGAATCGAACGTCGCACGCCGCATTAATTTGTGGAGCTCACAATGAGAAGGATTCACACCGTGCTCATTTGCTACGCTGCTTCACGGCATCATTTATCACAAGGAACAGAAACTTGAGGTTTTCGCCCAGGGGACTCTCCACGTCAGAAAGTCACAAAACAGACTCTTGACTCGCCAGATGTTCAACCTTCACCGATAACTTCCTCTGTCGGGAAAAGAGCGCTTTCCCTCGGGACAGGGAGGGAACATTTACAACATTTAAATGTGTTTTTTCACAACGTTCAAAAATGACATTTTTACAGTGCAGTGTCAGCGTGGCGTCTAAAATGTTTGTCATTGTCACTGCAGTGCATCGTCATGCTGGTCATCAACTAGGCCATCTTCTGTGCTGCCCATTTTTCTATCTCTGGTTACACTTCTTAACTTTTTCATCACACTGCAGTACAACGCATGAGTTAAATCCCCACGGTGGCTTCTTTTTCTCAAGCATTCACCCACGCGTCATGCTGGCAGCAACACACTGGGATTACACCCAAAGTAATCCCAGTGTGTTGCTGCCAGCAACACACTGGGTAAAAAAAAAAAAAAAAAAATCCAAACAATGAAGTCACATTTCTTACAAAGACTTATACTTCATGCTGATTTTCAGACACTAACCCGGTTTGCAGATGTTAAAGTCCATGGCTGCGCCCATGTTCAGTATTTTCTGGATGATGGTTTTGGCCAGCGCAGCCGGAGTGAAGAGAACCGGTCTTCGCCGCTGGGTCCGCTGAGGCGTGACGGGACTGTAAGGGATCAGGTTCAGACTTCTGCTCAGTTCGTTGTCGGGGTCGGCAGCGTCTGCTTGTAGGTGACGCACAAGTACAAAAGAGAAAAGGCGCGCAATTAAACACCCTGTTTTTAGAAGGAGAAGACATTTACAACCACAGTCTGCATTTGCGTCGTTTTGTGAAGCCGAGTCATTTTGTAGGACTAATAATTGTTGCTTGTAGACTCAAAACAAGAAAATAAATACTTATTTTCTGCTGCTTTAATTCAATTCTATTCAAATCAATTTGTCTTCCTGGCACCAAAGTGTTGTCTCAAAGCACTTTACCAAAAAAGTAACTTCAATTCAATCACACATACATTCCAATTGACCCTCTTTGTCTACGAGTTAATCATTGAAACCGGTAAAAAGTTTTTATCTAAGGATTGCATCGGGTCACTGACTTGCGGCATTCACCAAGTTAAGTAATTTCAAAGTGAACTTTTGAAATGACTTAAACTTGTTTCAATGCCGGTTAAACGTTTAAGCGGTGATTTGATGCATTAAACGCGAAATGCTTCATCATTACCAGGGCAGTACAGGAATGAATGAGCACTTTTACTTTCCTCAAATATCTTCTTTTAGGGGAAAAAAATGGGAAGGAATTGTGAAAGTTACCAAAAACAGTCTCTTAGTTCGACATGTTTTGTCTCAGCCTCATAAAGCAGGAGGCTTGTCTACCTAAACCCGATGCAGGAAGACACAACATAGTTCATGTCATGATAATGACGGACAGCTGGAGCTGATTCGGCAGCCACGGCAACAAGGTGTTTGTTTGTGAGTTGTTTCTCAGGATATAAAATGGGTAAGCGACCCATGTTACCATGCTTTTTGCTTTTTTTTGTGTCATCTGTCAGTATAAAAGTGTCCAAGTAGTGCTTCAACAAATTAAGTCAACAACTTCTCTCTCCAAATGTTTCTGCTGCACATTTGCTCCTGATAGTTAGCGGTAGCGGTCTGATTCATATTGTACGGCAGTATTTTACATCTCCTTCCACCCACCATGTCTGTGGGACTCATCAAAGTGAATTTTAAGACCAAAATGAAAGTGAGAAAATTGACTGTGGACCCATTCACAACATTTAAATAGGACAATAGATGTTCTCCAGATACTAATGCAATACTCAAGTAAATATTCTGAGCACAGACAAAATGAACATGTAGAAAAGTGAGACTTTCAGCTGCTTCCATTCACTGCTGCTCATAGGAAATGAGCTATGCTAGAGAAACACTCATTAGTATACAAGTTAAATCTTGGAATATCGCTGCTGGTCAGAACAGCAGCAAAAATCACAATGTAAATCTGAATACTGAGTTTTTCTCCCCATTGGTGGGTAACAGGTAAACGACATGCATAATGTTTGGATGAGCGTAACATTTCTCCCAACTTCCTCTCTTCAATGGGCAGATCGCTATTTTGATCTCTGCCCTATAAACTCACATTCGAGCTGAGTACATAGCCACCTACTTTTGTCTCAGTGTGGCTATTGTGTTACGTGTTTATGTGGGTTTGTTTCCATAACGCCGTCCCTCTCTGGCTGCTTTCCGCTCCTTGCTCTGCCGTCTCGTGCCAGCTTTCCCTTTCTTTCTCGCTTTTTAACATTTGCAACGAGTGTCTGCCATTTTGGGGCTATTACTTTGAAACTAATAAAAATAATCAAGCCTGATTCTTTCTTTGCCGACTGAAAGTAATGTTGCCATATTTAAATGTCTTATCATAAAAGCATGACAGCACCTTTCAGAATATTCACAACTTTGCGTCAGGAGATTTGTTGGATTAAAGATTAAAGTGTGAATACTTTTAACCCTCGCAGTGTCGCAACTCTGTTTCAGAATTGGTTCAGCAGTGAGCTGTCTCTCTCGTTTTTCTTTTGCATAAAAAGGCCTTCGCAGCTCTAATTGATGCCGCTTGGCTATTTCTACACATCCTTTTTGATGTAGCATGTGCTTGTTCTAAATGAAAATTAGCACTTTCTTCTTTGATTTCCAATTTTGACCTCCAACGTTTGACCTTTCATGCATGGTTGAAAGCGAGGGAAAAAAGTAGCGGCTTATAATCCGAAAAATACGTTACTTATGGAAGAAATAGCTACGATTGGGAAAATGAAGCTTTTCTAGAAGCTTCAGCAAAGCTTTTCCTGTTGGAAAATCCTCAGATCTAAACCATTTCAACCAAACTGTCACTATCAAAAAACAAACAAAGCACAAAACTGATGCTACTGCAGTGTCACTGTCCACAGCAAAGAAAGTTTAACACCAATATAAACATAAAATCTATTTATTTGTCAAAGATGTGTTAACTGAAATGAGGTTGCCAACCAAACTAATTTTTTCTAAAAACGTTCTACTTTAATAATCAGCCAACATGGACAACAGAAATGCCTTCTGGTTAAAAGTTTTACAATCCGAGACGACAACGAATGTTTGGAGGAGTACAGAGGCGACTTTCAAATCTAATAACTGTCCATGATGTTTCTGGTGTTTGTCTTCAACTCTCACCACTTCGCTACTGTTTTCCAGACAGAACTTCCAGAACCGCTCCAGTCCCTGAAACGCGTCCTCCATTTTGACCCTCGGACACCATTTCATCTCACCAAGATGAATGGAGTCCGCTTTCTTCCTCCTGCGACTGTGTGTTTCTGCTATTCAGAGCTTACAACTCTTTTTTTTTTCCACCCCATCTGAATGTTGTGAAAGTTCAGTTTCATTCAACATGTCAGCGCTCACACTTTCATTGTCCGCGTTTTCTTTGTTTTTGTTTTTGTTTGTTTGTCTTTTAGGGTAACACATTTTGACTTTCGAAATGGCTTCGACTTCATCGTTCTGCATTCGCGCCAGCTTGGGCCAAAGATGACTTGTGTCTGCCTTAAGCACCCTCGCTGAACTTCCACTTCCTTTTTTATTTATCTAACCCATCAGCTCCTTTAAGAGAGGTGCCGCCTTTTCATATCAAGTGACAAAAAAAAACAAACCCTAAGCGTAAATTCACACTTAACCTTCTTCATGTGGTTATGACTTTGAACATCCCTCCTTACAGCATCTAATCTTAAACCGTGACCTCAGGCAGAGTTCAGACAGCTTTAGTGTGAATCTTCAAGTTTAGTGCCGGTTCGTCCGCGAAGCTTCGCGCTCACCTTCTTGCCTGAGCAGCTCGAAGCTTTGCCTCGCTAGTGTTGCACTGCTGGTGTTGATGATCCTCACGCGCTCGTTGCTGTTCAGACGCTTGTACTTGATATCCACCCTGCTAACAAACTGGAGTGACAGAAGGCCGCGGTTAGTGTGACGGGGTTTCTTTTAGGGGAAAACAGTTTTTGCTCCAGGCGTTTTACAACCAGCTGCCTTCACTTTGATGCCGCCAGATAAAATCTGGAGCGAAGAATTTTGCGATTTAATCTCAGCCTAAATCTAGGCGAGAGATTGAATCAAAGAATAACGTCGTCAGCTAAAAGGTTAGCTGACATGCAAACCGCTGTGACTGATGGAGAACTAAGAAATAACATCACAGTGAACGCACTCCCAATGGAGAAACATGGTGGTGGAAGCATCATGCTTTCCTTCGGTAGAGACACTGAAGCTGGTCAGACTTAATGGAGAAATGGATGGAGCTAAATGCACCAGACGTGTTTGGATTTTATTACCTGCAGGATCTGATTGAGGAAGATACTGGCTCTGGACAAACGAGGGCTGGCCTTAATGTCGGGAGGGGAGCCGGCCTCTTCTGGCTGTAAACTGCTCGCCTAGGCACACAGCATCACAACATGATCAATAACCAATAATTAATATCGATAAAGTCACAGTAAAGATGTGGTGTAAAAAATAAAAATAAAAAATAAAAAATTGGGATGCATGAAAGATTCTAGTAAAGCTGCTACAGATTGTCAGAGTTTGGTCTGAAAATGTACGTGGTGTCAAAAGTTTGACGTTTTTAGACATGGAAAAGTTTCATAATTCTTTGAGCAGCTTAAACATTTTAGAAAATTTAGATCAGATTTAAAGAAAAACAACTGAGAAGCAACAACAACATGGAGAAGCAGCATTCTGCTTCTCTGCTCCTCCAATCTGGAACAAAAGTTCAGAAAACTGCAAAACTGCTGAAACACCAGGGTCCATTAAATCAGGGCTGAAATCCCACCTTTGGTCAATAATAACTGGAACATTGATTAATATATTCAATGACGATTGTTGCTTGTTTGGCCATTATGTTATAAAAATAAACTAGACTCAAATCAGACTTTATTATTTTGTTGTTAATTTGTTGTTGTCTCTGATGACAGCTAAGGAGGTAAATCTGGTAGATCCTTACCCTGCTGGTGCGGTAGCCTTCATTTTCTTCCTTCCCTCCTCGACAGACAAACTTCTGAATCTTTACCAGCAGCAGTTGCTGAGCTCTGCAGTCACACAAAAACACTCGTAAAGCTCTAAAACTGCAAGGATTTAAATCAGCGCTGAAAACAAGAACTGTGAGAAAGTATTTTCCCTCTTTGCATATCTCTCCTGATTAATTGTTACTGCGATACACAATAATAATAATAGCTTTCGAGACCATTTGCAAGCAATACAATGTTGATAATATAATAATGAGAGTAGATCTTCTTAAAGATCAATAAACTTTACTTTCTAATGAAGTTTTCTTGAGAAATATTTAATCATAACCATCGATTCCTGCTGCAGATCTGAAAGCGTCTGAGTTTGGGGCCTACCGCGAGTTGCTGGGTATGGTGCCGCGCTCGGCCAGGTCCGCTCCACTGTAGGGGTCGACGCGGGCGCACAGCCACTCGCAGCGGCCCTGGTGCCTGGTGTCCAGAACGTGCACCACCTCGTCGCAGCGCACGCTCAGGGAGCAGCTGTCCGACTGTCCACAGATGTTCAGGTTGACTCGGATGTAGAAGGAGTCTCCAGACGCCAGCGTGCCGTCGGACAGGTTGCTCTGGAGGCGACGATAAGCTGGAGAACGGGCGTTTAGCTTATTTAATATGAAGCTGTGAAGTATGTCAGTGTAAAGGTCTGATCTTAGGAGACTTAAAGCAGCTACTGGGCTTCAACAAGGGACAATGCTTTGCTACGTTCATCGTTTTTTTGGACTAAAAACCAGGAAACTTAATAAAGTGTTCTTGGGTTGTTGTTGCTGTTGGTGTGGCCACAAAAACCAGAGGAAAACGCCAAATGCTCGGTTGGTTTTCTAAATGTTTCCAGGTAAGCTCACTCGATACAATCTGCTGGGTCTCCTTAGATAGAAAACATTTTAAACTCTTTCAATAAAATGGGAAATTGTCTGTGTTGTTTGACAGCGATATCAATTAGCTTTTCTGTGTTGTGAAGAGCCGCTACAAATGTGTAATTTTACTGGCAGAATTGAATAAAATGGGCTATTATATGACCACTGTGTTTGCCGTATTTTGCCGTCACTTGATCTGAAACCCAAACTCGTAAAAAACAAGCTATTTGACCTTCGGCGTGATTTTACTGGCATTAGTTTGGCGTGGAGTCCTTCAGATAGTAACTGCACTGACTAATTTTCATAGAAAAAAACAAAATATACCAATAAAACCACTTTTGCAACCTCTTCTCGATTTAAATGGTCGTTGGCTGTGACTCACTGCGAGTCACAGCCAATTTATTTATTTAAGCTTCTAAAAATCTCACCAGTAAAAATGACTTACAGTCATAACTGGCTCGATAGTGCAGCTTGATTGGTCCAGAGCAATGCTGCAACGTCCAGTGGGCTTCCTCCTGAGTGCTGGTATCCAGTGAAAGGCTCTGGCTTTCCCCTCTTATGGATCCCTCAAGCTGGTTAGTCGATCGTAGAATAAACAAGGGTTTTATAGATTACTGCCACAATACATTGAAACAAGCAAAATAACTTGGTTTGTGACGTTTCTGAATAAATCCTAGATTTTCCGCCTCGTATTTGACTCATTTATCTTTCGGGATGAACGTTAACCTCTTACCAGCAAGAGGTGGTGGCCTTCTCGCAGCCCCGCTCTCTCGGCGTTGGACCCGGCCTGAACCGACGAGATGAAGATCCCGCTCTCGTTGCCACCGACCAGCGTGACGTCCTTCAAGAGGTTGTCGCCCTGCAGCGCCACCTCCTGCACCGGCTTGATGGTGGCGCTGATTCTGGAGAAGGAGGACAAAGACGGGCGAAACGGCCTGCGCGTTCCACCGACACGGAAACAAAGGGGTTATTGGTGGAAGAACTCGGGGCATTTTTTTGTTTTAAACTGAGTAGATGGAAAGTTACAGAATACCTCTCCAAAGAGAACTTCCTGAAGATGTTGTTGACCTGCTCCAGGTCATATGTGTCCATTCCCTCCGACTGATGGGAGGACGACGACGAGATCACAGAGTTAGGGCCATCTTCTGAGGCAAAGCAACAAAAATCAACACACACATACACACGGATTAATCAAGATATTGATTTTGAAAAGATGTTTTTTAGAGCACTATGACCAAATTCATAATTTGTGTCATTTCTGAACGTTACATTACCATACTCCATTTCCATGTTGTCGCTATCAAAGTCGGAGAGGCTACAAAGAAAACAGGAAATGAGAAACAAATCAAATCAAATTCTATGAAAACTGGTGGGATTATAACAACCTGCAGTGAAATTAAGCCGGCTGTACCTGCGGAGCGGGAAGTCGTTTTCTTTTTCCCTCTCTCGTCTGTACAGCGACGCCTTCTCAGGAGGCTCTGGGACGATGGACATGATGCTGTCGTTACGGTAACGGAGCTGCAGTTGCAACACAAAGGGAAACACCAAATCACTTCAGACGACAAAAGGTCAAATTTATTCACTCTGATGTTCAATTCATTTAATAACAGCAGAATTCATTTCAATTAAAATATTGAAAAAAAAATAATTATTAAATTGAATAAATGCTACAAACAAATTACATCATCAAAGTCAAATAAAAATGAAAAAACTCCAAATAAGTTAATTAAATAATATTTTATTGATTTTTTACAAACTTAAATTGAATTTTAAATTGAATCACTTACATAAAAAAAGCAGTTGATTTATATTTCATTCAATTAATTAGATAAATTCAAAATAGTCTAATTTGATTTCAATCAATTAAAGGTACACTTTCAAATTTAGTTCATGCATGCTCAGTTGCCCCCTCTTTACCATATTTTGCCTGCACTGCTCCACGCAGGGGTACATGTTTGGTAGGGATGACGGAGCAGAGGGCAGTGGGAACGTTGGGGAAACTGGGAAACTGGGCGACGGAGGGAGAGAGTTGTTGTTGCCGTTTATGTTTGGCGTCTGAATCTCTAGGAAATCTCCGTTGACTGAAAAGTAGAGATGAATAGAGCGTTAGACCAAACCAGTTGACTGGCAGTGTTGCTGTCAAATATGCATTACGAGCAGAATCCCAGCATCCTGCGTACCTGTACGATGGCTGGCGTCTGAGGTGATCGGACTGTCTCTGAGCCCCGAAACGGGAGACTTACATCGGAGCTAAAGACAAAACGACGAAACAATTATTCTTACTACTCCTTTTTAAGGAGGTCTGTTATGTGTATCAAACAAATGAAAGCAATAAAAAGTTGAGGAACATTAACACAGTTCAAGTTCAACCAATTACTTGCAGGTGGAAAAATGATTTGGATTTCAAATAACTTGAGTTGCAGGTTGTTGGTTTTTTTTCCACTGAGCACAATTATTTTTCTTTTCAAAACAAGAAGCGAGTTGCTTTAAATAAAACGAAAGTACAGGACGGCTTACCCCCGCTTTGAGGTTTGGCCTGCGTTTGAGTCGCGGCTCGTCCGACGGGCACTTCTCCTCGTGGGACTCGTCGCTGGACCAGCATTGTTTATCCTCGGCCGCATGAGAGATGATGGGCAACGGCATGTCTCTCGGCAAACTCTGCCAAAATAAAATACGTTTAACCTCTGGTTTTAAATCATTTTCCTGCCTCCACATTTTACTGAAGTTCATATAAAAGTTGATGTTGGCGCTGCAGCACAGCTAGCTGCAACAGGAAGTTAGAAAAGCAGCTGCTTTAAAAACAAAGTGTAGTTTTTTCTTGGTTAGGGTTTTGTGGCAGAGGAAACATTAAGTAGGGAACAATTATTTGACCATATTTTATATACTGCTAATGTTTGATCTCGTCTATTACTAACAAGAAATAAGGATCTAAAGCATATATGTTGGTACAGAAAGGCATTACTACTGCCCCCAATAGTGAATATGGAAATTTGCATTTATTTCTATTATTGTCACACTGAAAAAACTTCAATCTTTAATTTTGTACATTAATATCAAATGTTAGGAAAGAGTAAATATTGATACATCTTACAATCCTTCAAAGCAAATGTAACTAAATTCACTTTTCATCGGTTTGCTTTAGTTATTTCAAACAGCATCTTGAAATTTAGTTGATAAACTGTTTTAAATTCCTGGGCATTGAGCAAAAAAATAAAAATATAAATAAAGTAAAATTATTTCCAAACATCACAATTTCTCCACTGAATAAATGTACAAAAATAATAGTTTTATTTTACTACATTTTTCTGTGTCAGATTGTGCAACTGCAATAAAATACTGGCATACTTGGAGGCATCTTTACAAATAGTAATACATGTCCAGAATAATAAAATTTTTTATTGTTCAATCTGTACAGAAGGCATTTCTGTACAGAGATCAATGACAACATTAAAGAATTCTTCCATATACATAGTAGAACACATATATGACCGTAGACCAGTAGTTCCCACAGATTTTCTTCCCCTATGGATTACAATAAAACCATCTTTAAAATGAAACACTTTTGTGTAACTGCTTTTTTTTTTTTTTCATTCATCCATACCGCTTCCCACGCCCCCCCTGCAATGGCACTGCGCCCCGCCTAGGGGGCGCCCCCCAGGCTTTGGGAACCTCTGAAGTAGGATGCAGAGGGAAACCGATGACTCTGCGATGATGTGATCATGTCTGACCTGGTCCAGGGGAATGTCCTTGGACATCCGTCGCAGGCGACTCTCTAGCGCCACCAGCTTGGCTTCCTTGCGGACGATCTCAATGTGGAGCTCGTCGCTCTTCTCCTCCAGCTCCCTGATCTGCTTACGATATTTGTCCTTGTCGACGAGGCTCTGAGAGAACTGATGCTGGGCCTCATCTCTGGCCCGAAACGCCTGCGGAAGCCGACACAGCAAAGTAAGAACCGAAATGTGTTGTTTTCACGCAAAGTGACCGACACATTGGGTGTGTCGGCGGTGGTAGAGCGTGTTTGATGCCTGTCACCTGGTCCCTCTCCTTCTCCACCTCGTCCAGCTGAACGGAGATGGTGTCGATGCGGTTGCGGTACATCTCGCAGTCCTTCTGAAGGGTGGAGCTCTTCAGCTCGAGCTCCTCCTTCTCCTCCAGGTACTACAAACGAAACAGACGGCACAGGCGGTGTGATTTAAAGGTGTAGTAACACACTTTATTTACAACAACACACAAATACTAAATGATCGTTTATATTTCATTTTATTTGTTTTTTTTCTTTGTTGTTATGTTGGACATTTAAAATGTCTTCCAGTTCCAGTGATAAATGTTCATTAAAGTTAAAATGTATTCATCTTTGACAATGTGTTCTTGCATTATTGTGACTTTGCCATGATATTGCTTGAAAATCGTCTCAAAGCAACAACGTCATCATTTCTCGCAATAACTTTATCGTCCGGTGAAATTTGTTAGCATGACAGGCCTACGCTCCACCTCTCATGGCCAGCAAAGCAAGGCTTGTGGCATCAACTAACTCGCTCCCTTTCTGGTTGCCTAGCAACAACATGTTGGGGAACTTGCGCAGCAGCAGTTTCATGTTCAACACTGCCTGAAAATGGCAGATAGAAACAGATAGAAACAGATAGAATCAGAAAAATCTTATTAGTCTCAACAACAATAATACATTTCTCATTTTTGAAATAACTTCATTAAGAACATAATCTATAAGTACCATACAATAAATTTGTTTCCTCGCATGCAGATAAGCGCAATGCGTTAAAAAGTGGTGCACAGTAAAGTGAAAGGCAGACACAGGAGGAGGAAGACGAAGAGAGAAAAGCCTGCTTGTACTTTCAAATCAGTAACCACTGAAACTCACATGACCATCTTACAATGTTAGCAGTGGGGGTGGTGTGGTGTGTCGTGCCGAGCTGTGACCTTATCTCGTAGTTCCTCCGCCTGTCGAACTTCTTCATGGAGGTTGTAGAGGCGGTTGACCAGATCCTGCCTGTCCTCCAGAGCTTCCTGTCTGTCGTGCTCCAAAATGTCGAGGATGGCCTTGTCTGACGCAGGCAAGGGGCCAGGCTGAGAAAACAACACACGCAGCGAAGTTGTTGTTTTTTGGGTTTTTTTACAAGGCTTGACCTTTTCTTTTTCTGATGAGCAGCGGGATATAAAGTCCTGAAAAGCTCAATTATTTCCCCACATACTCTGCATAGCTTAATTTCTCGGCCTCACATTCAGCTCCAATCAGCTTCAACTGAGCAAAAAGCCGCAGGTGGCGAGTGGAGTCAAATATTAAATATTATGTCCACGTACAGGCTGATACTGTGGATCCTAAACGTCTCTCAGAGGAGATCAATGCTCCCTACCTGTATGATGGACTGAAGTTCCTGCAGCTTGATCTTGAGCATTTCGTTTTCCCTCTCCAGCTCGAAGATTTGCTCTCTCTTGGGTCGGTTCTCGATGTCGTTCTTCAGCTTGAGACTCTGCCTCCTCTCCATCTTGCACTCCTCCTCCACTTTGTTCAGCGTGTGCTTCAGCTGATCGATCTGGAAGGCAAAGAGAATCCAACATTTCCTCAAAACGTAATGCAGTGCAATAGATTACCGCCATAAATCTCAGACTGACATCAAGTAACACCTAATAATGAAGTGGAAGAAAAATGAAGATGAAATTATGGGTTTTAGTTTCTCTGTTGTTTTTTGTTGTTGTTTTGTTACTAAAAATCTCAAGAAATTTGCAGATTTTACAATTTTTATTCAACAATGTTAAATAGGGTTGACGCAATTAATCACATTAATCAGATTAATCAGATTAACTGTGATTAATCAATTACTGAGATAATCGTCAGCAAATTTAATAGTGGATTAATTGTTAACTGGATTATGCTGACATGTAGCATTTGCAGGAAGAATCACTCAGATCATTAACTGGGCAAAAACTGTATAAAAACAATTACATTTTGCATTTAAGTAAAAAAAAAAAAAAAAACTCTCTGTCTTGTGTGTTTTCTACCCTGAAATCCTGAAGTGGCGATTTTTGCTTCAGTTCATTTAAAATCTGTAGCAAAAAAAAAAAAAAAAAAAAAAAATTCTCTGAGCAACTTTTGCTTTTCAAATATTAACTAAAAAATAATCAGCAGAATGTTGGCTAATATATTTTCTGACGATAAGACAACCAGAAAGAGCCTTTCACACGTTGATGTCAGAAGGTTTTCTGTCAATCCTTTGCTACGAATGATTAAGCGTTCACAAAAGGGAATTGAATCATTTGTTGATTTGCGTTTTCTTGCGTATTTCATTATATTGTATAAAACAAGCTGATGGAGTTTAGTAAAAAATCTGCCAAATTTTTTTATCCAATAAATTGACTAATTGTGAAAATAATCAATAATTTCCGTTAAGGTCTCACTTCTTGCTAATCTTTCGCAAAGGGCAGATCTGATGACTGACAGTCGTCCTATCAGCTGTGAATCTCTGCAGCTCCCCCAGAGTTCCCATGATGACTTTTCTATAATTAAAACCTCATTTCCAGCCTTTCTGGTTCAGGGGACTGGGCAGGTCTTAGTAGTTTCCAGAACAGCTGCATTGATGCTAAGATTAAATTGCATAGACTCTCTTCACGAATTAGGTGTTTTCTATAGGCACCAGATTTCATTTAGGATCACCAGAGAAAGTGGGGGATTTAAACAAATTTCAAAAATTAACCCTAAAAGATTTAGGAAAATCCAGCACCTCATTATTGTGCACTACAATTACTGAACATTTAAACAACATTTGTGGCTGTAATGTGCCAAAGCTGAAGCGGTGCGTCTGTATTCGTGTGAGTGCTTTCAGGTGGGCGAACCTCAAGCTGCAGGTCTCGGCTCCTCATCACAGCCATGTTCTTCTCCTCGCTCAACGTGGCGTACCTCATGGCCAGTTTGTAGTTTTCATCCTTTACCCTCAGCAGCTCGTCGCTGAAGGTGTTCCGCTCCTCTCTCAGTTTGTTGTATCCTGGCAAACGCGGCAGAAAACTAATTACGATACATGAACCAATGGATTTGCATAAATTAGTCGTGCTTATTAAAGAAGTGTGTGGGTTTTTTTCCCATTACAGTCTAGCAGTGAAACTTTAGAATAATTTCCTCCAAACTAATTTAGGCTTTCAGAATGTAAATTGTTGGAAAAGTTTGCTTAGCTGAAGCGACGTGGTCTGTTTTGAACCCGGCTAAAAGCTTTCTCACTGTATTTTTAGATTTTGCTTGAAGGTGCCTCGGTGTACCAGCTGCAGAGGTTAACTGCACAGGATATGATAACAAAGACCACAGTGTCCTAGTTTCAGAAGCAGCCCGTTGTTAGGCTATGTGATTAAAAATCCTTGTAAAGCTAAACTGCGGCGCACCGAGGGAGGTAAACCAAACACTAGCGGTGGGGCTAGCGTTTTCCAGCACATAAGCCCAGCCGTTTTATCCTGGCGAGAGGTTACAGGTGTGAAGCTTGTCGGTGGAGGTGAAATGTGATTTATCTTTACTCTGCTGAAAGGCTTGAAGCTCCTGATTAGCCAAGCGAAGCTTCTTGTACTCGTCCTCCAGCGTGCGGGTCTTTCTGCTGAGCTCTGTGTTCTGCAGGGTTTTGACTTTGGTGTTCTTCTGCAGCTTCATCACCTCGTTCATGAGGAACTGGGTCAAACCCTCCTGGCCCTCCTCCACTGAAGAGGGGAGTGGAAAAAATTTAAAGAGGAGAAGTTATTGTACAATACGATACCAGCTTTCAATAGATACACAACACACATCTCAGATTCTAACCACAGACAGTAAAGCAAAACCAGGAAGGCAGGGCTGGCTTTGCCTCGACGGAGTGTAAAGCTCCACAGTTGCACTGCTGGTTTCGTTCATTTCAGAATGCATGAGAGCATTTACTGTCCCAATTGCTCATGTTAGAGCCACAAACTAACATGAGCATTCTCATGTTAGATCCACATTTTGATTTTCTCCCTCTACAAGCAGGGAGAAAATGCTTGTATCTAGATTCTCTGTAGATACGCCGGGCTTCCTCCCACAGCTCTAAAACATGACAGTATCTCTGATTTTAAAAAAAATCTAATTATTAATCTGACATGAATTATTTTCCAGTCCCACAGATCAATCAATTATACGTTTGAAGAAAAAAGATAAAGCGTTTCTTGGTACTGCAGCTTTTTTCTATCAGATAAGAAAATGTCAGTCAACCTCCGCCAGAGAAATCACCTACAGCGACTGCATGATTAGACGCCTCAATAAATTATTATTCAAATTGCCCGAAGAGACACATGGCAAATTTCTACAAATCTGAGCTCAAAGTGTTTTTTCTAGAATAGTAAATTCGTCTTTGTTTACTTATCAGTCGATCAATTCAAATTCTACAATCTTTACTTTAGATTTTTATTTCACATCTATGTGTTTGATCATTGATCTATCAAAGGATCGCCACCCAAAGTCTCAACTGCGTAAACATAAACAATCCAAATCCAAAGAATCCAAAGTTTTTCTTCGCCCAGTGATCGAATCCAGCTTGTTCCAGTGACTCCAGCAGCGTCAGTGGAGGCTGAGAAAAACTGGTAACAATGTCGGCCATGGGGATTGTGCGTTATCTCTTCCTCAGCTGGAGTTTTTCTTGGCTGCAGGCCGTGTTTGTGCTGATGCGACTTTATCAGCGTAACGGAAAGATTTTTTTAGGCGAAATCTCCCTACATCGCCATAACTTACTTATGGTAACTTAACTAACCCAAACCCTAAAAGTAATGATTTCCCGCTCCAAACTAGACAGCTAGCTGAAAGGAGTAATCTGTCTCTTTGTGACCTTCAGGCTGTTATTCTGTTGCAGACTGCATCGTTGTAGAGGTGACGTTGTTCATGAGCCGACACAACAACTCGACTTTTGTCTTGGCCTGCTTTGCTCATCTAGAAACTGAATTTAGAGAGCATCCGTCTGTTTCCCAAAACACAAACTTTGAAGGAATTAAGGCTTGGCCTTTGAAGGGGGCACGCAAACACATGAATGAGGTTTGATCTTAACCATGAAATCACGGCTCTGAGAATTAGTATTGACGTTGTGTTACTGCAGGAAGTTCAAATCGTCTTCAGAAGCGCCTACGCCGATCAGGATATCCCCACATTGGCTCAATCAAAATCCCAACAGCAAGCTCTTTTGCATGAAAGTTAAGAAGATTTAAAACATTTGGTGTTTTATGAACAGAGCATCTTTCTCTGCTCTGTCGCCTCCATGACTTGAACAAAGCTTTAAACAAAACCATTAATGTCTTTACGGCCAAGTAAAGAGTGCTGGAAATAAATTATTATTTTCCTTACACTTCTCGATTAAATCTTTCCATGTTGGTCAATCACATAAAATCCCGATTTTGGCCGATACCATTTTTTTTGTTTGAAATGTCGCTAATGGTGGCAAAAAAGTTGCTGAGTTGCAAACGTGCAGATAAGACGTGGTGGGCTGGTCCATCAGCCAAACCTCTCTCACAGCAAAGTGACAGAAAGAAGAGGAAAGTAATGACTTTTAGACCTTTGCTGAGGTAGATAAGATCAGGGAATAACATCGGCTTCACGTGTAAGCATCGGCCGATCACAGATGTCCCACAATTAAGGAAATCGGCACCGATAAATCTTTAGTCTCAAAGTGTCCGGGACTCACCTACGATGGTGGAGAATCGTCTGGTTGGGTCTTTCCCTGTGACCGACTTGTAGAGTTCAGGGTAGTAAAACTCCAGACTCTCCAAAAACGCCCCATATCCCCGCTCTCCTTTGGTGCGGAGGATGTCCAGCAGACGACCTAAAAGAAGGTTAAAGAAAGACTTTTATTTTGTTTTCAAGTTCAGCGAATGCAAACACAGAGCTCCTGCTCTCTGTTATAAGACTAAAATCAAACAGCTGCCTTAATTCTCCAGCTACAATTACAGAGTAATGGGGTAATTTTTTTTTGTCATTTTTAAATCTGTTGCCTGAAGGCAGACCTGATGAGAGCTTCATGGCTTCTTTGTGGCCTGTGGAAGACCATAAAAGTTCACTGAAATAAACTTTAATATCAAAATAATAGAGAACCAAAAAACTCAGAGCTTCTGCTTTGCAGGAAACGTCCGATAATAACTTCAGGTCTGAAAGTGCATTCATTGTCAGACAGGAAGAAGGTTGAATATCTAAGTCACAGACAATCACAATTTTTTGATAGATTGCTAGAAAATCTAGCATTTGGATGAAAAAGTAGACCCTCAAATGCTTTTCTTTCTAAAGTTCAGAGCCAGTAAATGAACATAATTTCACCAGATAATTGACTTTTTTCCTCACAAATCATGACATCTCTTTTACTCACTCGTGCGGTTTGCTTTCGCCTGGAGCAGCAGGGAGTTGAGGATCTCGTCCTCGTCCTGCTCGTCCAGCACTTTGCACTGACGGAGGTACGGGGTGAGCTTCGCCGGAGTGATATTGCGACACAGCTCGTAGCGCTTGCACTCCACCTTCTCCCACAATGCATCGTTGTCCTCCAACGTCCCGTTCTCGTCCATCTCTTACGGCCCTGAGAAACAGCAAAACAGGAGCAGTTCACTTTGCTGTCTGGCCTGAACAGTGAGCAGCGGCGGTTTTTGGAAAAATGCTGCCCTGAAGACCCACTGAGACTTACGCTAGAAATAACTGAAATAAATCGTCCTCACCGCTTTTGTCCTTTTTCATCTGACACCACCGGTTAAATCTGATGACCTCCTGCTGAGAACAATCCGATCTGCATCTCAGCGAAGAATTAGCTTGGAAGTTATCAGGAATTGCTTCTTCTCTACACCTAACTATCAAAAACGTCAGACTACAGAATGCAACAACGTCTGACAGGTTATGACTTTGAGATTCATGTTACCCAGAAAGCTGCTTCTGCTGCTAAATTCAGAAAGAGATGAGGAGGCGGCAACAGATGTCTGATAAGATCTTATTTTAAGAGACTTTCATCAAAGACCAGCCTAAATTTATACTCTCTTCAGCGTGGCGTTCCACAGGGTTGTGGCTTTGAGGTGATTGCATTCTTTCCTTTAATTCTTTCTGAAGAAAATGTGACAGAAACACCCAGCTCCATTCATCGATGAACTCTGTTTTGAAGTTCGCAAACGTCAAAACTTCAATTTTTAATAATGTTTTATGATGTAACCAGGACAAATATGACACATTTGGTTCGAGAATCCCTTTGAGATCATGTTCTGATTTTATTCTTATTCTGGATGACATAACGCCGCTCTCCAGTGTTTCATCAAGTCACCATGAACTCGTCTTTTCAGTCTCACATTTAGCAAGTCTCAGCAAAGTTTTTCTAAAATTAGAATTTAAAAAAATTCTATTCTCAAGGTTGAAAAATAGTGAACGACCAGTCAACTATTTTGACAAGCACTTCTGAAAGAGATCGGACTGTTCCAATTACAGCTTCTCTAAACTGGCTTCCTGTGAAATGTAGAACTGATTTAAATTTTTTTTCTTACTGTGTATAGAACCAATATTGGTTAATATTTGCTGCCGGATTTTGCTGGAACAAAAATAAAAACTTTCCTTCTCACTGTCAGGTAGAGAAAAGGTATCTGGAGGAATGTGGGAAACAACTTGACTTTAGAGAGTAACAAATGTCTGTCGTCCATTGTCAAATCTCACAGACTGTTAATGTCTGTCTAAGAACGCACAGGAGTTGTGGTCGATGCCGCAATAATGTCATGTTGTTGTTGCAACCTTGGGCGGCCAGTTTCTCCAAAATCTCTCATCATATTGATGTATTTGTTCGCTGTGGTTTGCCCCGTTCGGTGGAAGTTGTATTTGCTCTTCAGGCACAATTGATACGAAGGTTTCATACCTCATACTTAATTTGCAGCTCAACATCTCACCAACTACTTCTGTCTGATCCAAAATGCTGTTTCAGATGTTGTTGTTGGTATATATCCACAGACCGACCAATGAATGAATGACATGTGGCATCAATCAAATCGCTTGTGCACAATTGATGTGGCTTGTACCACAACTGAGATGGTTAAGAAAATGTGGTGGAACCGCGCAGGATCTGCAAATAAAGTAGGTAAAGAGGCCTGCTGACCAAATACACGAGGTCAGGGTGAGGTCATTAGAGGTAAGTCAGAGTCGTAGTCAAGAGCTTGTGCCCCAAGGACGAGCCAAGACTGAAGTGTACCAACTTAAGACCGAGACCATGAAGGCAGTGAGAACAAGACCAAACCAGTAAAGTGTTCTTGCATGACATTGTGGTGAAGCCAAGCTTGTGTGTAAGCTGAACCACCTCTAAATGCCCCTTACTGACAAGACAGCATGCTTCCTGTGTAGCATGAATCTCTGCAGTTTCACATGGTCTTGACTTTCCATAGAACAAACAACAACAAAACAAAAACAAGTCTAGAAGTCCAAGACCGAGACAGGGTTGAGTCAAAATGTCAACAAGACCAAAACAAACCAAAACCAAGGCCGATCTGGAGCAGTACAAGACTAAGATTGGGGGACTAACAAGGCAGACTGCAAAACCCAGGCAACATAATAAAACAGGAAGCAAAGTGAGACGAACATGGAGGAGAGCATCACAAAAGAGCAAATCTAACCAAACAAGAAGACATAAATAAATCACAACATCAACATGCAGAATCAAAGGAGAAAGGTCAAACCAAAACCCACAGACCATGTCCATCATATATTTTTAACACCTAAAGCTAAACAATGATAGGTGACAGTAAAGTTGAAAGCTGACATTTGGGTGTGGAAGGACTCAAACGTTGGCTGCTCATGTGATACTCTGCAGAATAACCACCAAGCAACACATGTGTTTCTGACTAATTTGGAAAGTGTATGCAACAGCTTGACATTGAGAAAAACAAAGATAAAGTGAGAATTGTGTTTCCATTTTTGCGCCGTCAAATTATCACCTCCAAATTTCCATTGTAACGGTTTTCTATTTGTAGAGTTCAACTTGATTGTTCAGACGGCGGTCGATGCCAGACGAGGCAGCCGGAGGCAGGATATCACGCGGGCTGAGTTGGTGCCAAAAGCAATCCGCAAACAAGCCGACACCGTTGAGTAAGATCTGTTTTGGCTTCACTTTTACGCCACACATCAACCATGTCACAATGAAAACAGACAAAAAGGAAGCGAGTCCACTGTGCAACACTTTAAGGGAATTGAGAAGAAAATAAAATCTGCGGGACTTTACCAGTTTTTAAAATCATTTAATCTAACCTCAGGTGTAGAGAAATATATGGCACTTGTCATACCAATGATATTAATTCAACACAGTGTGGAGGAAAAGAATGACAGTCCATTGATGTACTAAAGGAAGTCTAGCCAGGTTTTCTGGCAGTTTGTCAATGCTGCGATTCATTTATCCACAACTCAAACGTCCGGTCGCCGCTTTTCGATTTGGCCGAGGCATTTCAGACATTTGGTTGCGTTTTCGCTGCCGTCTCTGTACCGAAGGCTATCGTCCAGGTTCTTCCAACCTGTTTACTCTGGAACCGGGACGGATTGCCTCACATTTGAACCTGGAATACTTTCCCACACAGAGGAGTTTATGGTCAACTCAGTGATTGTAAGATGCCTGTGTCCAGCTCATCGCACTTCACCATCACCTGGTGTGCCATCTCTTTACTTTCATGCCACGTTTTATGAGTTAGCTCTCATCTAATCCAAAAGGCATTGGATTAACCAAGACGCAGTCGTGTTCTGTCACATTCTCTCTTCTGGGTGATCTGACTCCTGGGTACATTGGCAGCCTTGAATGTTTCCAGTCGATTAGAAGCTTGCCCACAGAGAGACTGGGATTGTTTGAAAATGGCTTTACAACTCTTACCACATCATTTGGCAGCTTTTCCAAGTTCACTATAGATTCCGTTCCTATTTTGCGTTGGGTTAACACACCCGTATGCCCCAGAGCTACAGTCTGCCAATGCCTTCGCTGCTTTACACATGCTGACACTTGGAAATTTTCCATCTCAGATAGATGAATAATGACAAAGTGACATCTGTTTTTCCACAACTGAGGCTGAATTTAAACGATGTAGAACCATTGAAGACCAGACAGTTTATCTTTTTATTAGATCCTGGTACGTAAAACCCAAGGCGCAGAAACAAGAAGAATTGTGATGCACAACTACAAGAACTCAACCAGACACGTTTCACCATAAAACATTCTTTTTTGTGCGATCCTGCACACTTGTCACTTTTGTACTTCCCTATCATCTCTTTACTCCCCCTTGCATTTCGTTGCCCCCACCCTCTTTCAAACATTAACATACATATCAACACCAGCACACCGTGCCTGCATCGCAAAGCATTTGCATGCCTTCAGGTTTGCAGATGTCACTCCACAATCCCGCTTTGTGACCTGTATCCAACAGTTAGGCAAATCAAGACGGCCTGATGTCACAGGGCAGGCAAACGCACAAAATCACACACTCTGCATGGCCTGTGAATGAGCTCCGGCGAGAGCTTTCGTGTCACATTTGAATGGCACATCCTGGTTTAAACCGGGGTTACGCAATGCCGGAGAAGCGACTAATCGGCCCCGTGACCCCGGCGGAGCCGTGGCCCCCCGCGCCGCGCTGGAAGCCATTGTTTGCAGCCTTGCATCTGTTGTTGCCTCAAGTCGCTGCAGATAGATGACGAAACCGCAAACACTCAGACCAGCTTGCAGCCATATGCAATTCCTGCACAAGCACAAGTGCGCACAAACACATCGCAACACAGACCCCCCATAAGCAACCGCACACGTTTCCTCTTGTCTGTTCTCCTATTTTGGACTTTGTTACCGAGAAAGCTGATCCTTGCTTCCTCCTTTTCAAACCAGATGTGTGTCGCAGCTCTCTTCCTCTATTCTTATTTAGCTCGTTCACTCAAGCCCTTGTACACACACTCCTGTGCTTTTTGTTTGGTTTTTTTTCAGGCCAGCACGCACACGGTCTAGACCTTTCACTTTTACCCATCTTTTTTTGATCAAAGCAACACACAGACACATGCAGCAATGCAGACAAGCAACCTGCAAGATGCACTTAGCAAACTCATTGTTTCCACCCTCTTTTTCTCATAAATCCGGTTACTTCAACATCATTTTAACTTTGAATTTCCAAATCCACCTGGGGTGAACACAGGAAGAGATTTATTTTTGTATTTATCTACTGTATTTGTGACCACATAGTTGCAAGTGAAGACTTATGAATTATTTATTTTTTGGTTTTCAATTTTGGGGACATCAGAATAAATCTTTTTTTTTCTGTCCAAATGAACATATGTGCAAATTTAGGGAGGGGGAAAAAAAAGACAGAAGTGATTTTACAAATTTTGCGGCTTTGTAATATGCAGAATTACTAATTGGCCGAATATTCTGGAGTCGACACTGTTAGTGAATTCCCTCAGTTAAACTCTAAAATGAAAGCAGGTTTCAGATTGCTCACTTCATATTTTGCCCGTGTTTATTATTGCGAATGTACATGTGCGTTACATCTGACAATATTACGCTAAACGTTTGACAAATGTAACTTTTTCTATAGGCTCCAAGACAGAAAAGCAGTAAAGTGTGCTCATTTCACTTTGTGCGTTTAAATCAGAGCTATTATGCAGAAAATCAGGGAACTTATGAGGTGAAGTCACAACTTCTAACACATGAATTTAACGAGTCTAGCCATCTTTTATGACTGAGCAACAGCCAATCGTTAGATTCATTCAAGTTAAAATACAACTAGAAAATGGGAACCCAGAACACCTGGTGAATAATGTATTATCAATAAGGATCAATATGACCTATCAAACATAAAACAGCAGCGTTATTTATGAAAAGATGTGCATATTATTACCTATCAGATCATTGGGTATCAAGGAATCCCAAGATGACAAATCGCAAACATTTAGCTTTTAATGAGATTAAAAGCTAATCTCTTGTTGTTTTATTGGTGTTTCACTTTAATCTCTTAAAATAAAACAACAATAACTAGATTATAGATTGTTATACATACATATATATATATTTAACAGTATTAGGATTAACTAACTTTTTTCTTAATGAATTCCTATTTCACATTTTTGTTTTAAATTACTAAACAAACATAATTGCGAGCAATACGTAACT